>CM073578.1:131348802-132548802 GCA_037074715.1 Magnolia kwangsiensis
ACGCTACGTTCCTGGATTATATTGAAGGGAAAGTAGCGTTAAATGCCCCCGGTTCCATGTATAGCTACTGTAATGCCACTGTAGATTTTTTATTGGGAAGACTCTTGCGCATCTCGCGTAGGTGCCTACCGGGGTCACTTTCGGGTTAACGTGCTTGAAGTCTACCGCGACCATCAAGTACATCACCCCATTTTTTTTCTTGATTAGAAAAATCAGGATGATTCAACGGTAAACACAAGTGTTTCAACGGTAAACACGTGTCTAATGGAATTTAGCAAAATCTTGATAAGGAAAAAATATTGGATTATGCAAAATCTTTTTTTGGACCATGTAATTGTCATCAACATTTCCAATTCACAATGATTGTTGGTCACTTTTATAGATAAACATGTACATCAATGTGAGGCCCACATGTATGATAGATTTTAAAATTTATAAAAATCTTAAATAAGACCAAATGCAATTCCATTCCACTAAATCCCAGCCTTTACTATCCTCCCCCAAAAGTCCAATGAAATCTAGACAGATCAAATACAATTCCATCTCAATTTATCTTATTTAATACTATGTGCCAAACATGTTCATTTAGATACCACTAAGTAAGTTAAGTTTATGATCAAATTATAAATACTTTAAAATTCAAAAAAAAATAAAAATAAAAAGAAAGTTAATTACTTTAGTTTTATAAGTAAAAAATCAAGATAAGCTTTTCTTAAATAACTTATAATCTAAATGCCACTTAAATTCACATGGAATAACTTGCCTACATTTTCAAATCTTCATCTTGAATAGACACATCCGTAAATGGATTGAATTCCATGAAAACTCCACCATAGGCTCGTCCTACCTGTCTTTAGTCTTCAAATGCCTAAATTCCCAATCAAGGGGATTTAAAGTCAAGGAAATTTTTAAATTCTATATGGAATTACTAATAATCGAAAAATACTAATGCATTAAAATTATGTAGCATATTTATGAGAGTTTAAATGTAATTACTAAAATAATATTAATATTCTTTATTAGTGGACATATGTAATGTTTGATATGTTGGTTGTAATAAACTAATTAAAATATATCCATTAGCAAAAAATAATGAAATTTTATATTTCGAATTGACCACAGCATGGGATCACAATTGAACCACTAAAATTTTTTTTAATCGTTGATTTATAGAGCAAGTTTATGGACTGCTCAAATCATTCCATTGATGTAATTTTAGTTATACAGTCGATGATGGATTAATAGCTTAGTGACAACTATATATGTTACACATTCTGCTCTCTCTTTCAAAAATAAACAAAAAAGAAAAATAATTAATAATCTCACTAAAAAGAGAGATCTCAAAATCAGTAGGAGAGAATATTTACAATTCCCTTAATTCCAATTGCATCCCATCCATGCTTCCAAATGACTTTTGGATTCTAAAACCCTTCAATGCCGTCAAATCCTCCCAATCTATGCTGCCAAACGAGACTTGATTTGCTCCACATGCCTGCCTCGGTGATGCAGACACGTGCCAATTTTGGACGTTGTTAGAACACGTGGCAATATCAAACGTTTATGATTTTCAAATGGGTGGGGACAATGTTTTAAAAAGCAGCCTGTTTTATACTTAAACTACTAGATAAAAGAATTTTCTAGCCATCCATTATTCCAGAAATGAAGCAGATTCATTTCTCAGGTGGACCATACTAGCAGTGATAGATCATTAATGTGCCAAAAACATCGGGATCAAACCAATATATGTTTTTTCCCTTCGCTCAGGCTTACGTGATCTTATCAGCAGGTTGGATGGATAATAAATCTCATGGAAACTTTACTATAACCTCTAAGAAGTTTTTAATAATAAAGTGTTCAATCACCACTGTTTCTTATAATATCGTCTACCTAAAATTTGAGTGTTTTTTAATTTTTTAAGCTCATTTGAAATAATCTTTGAAAAAGGGATGGAAGACATGAATATAAGATCATGGGTGTTCTGTTTCAAAACAGTAACGGTGGCACCATGATCGTTATGATACGGATCTAATGGCCATTATGTCCTGACTGTTACAATTTTTCTTTTAAAAAGAAGTCTTTTATAAAATCGTTATGGGACTATTATGAGGCCGTTATAGCCATTTCGACCTTTTGAACCCGCATAATGGTTATCACCAATACGGTTACATAGGCGGTTAGGTAACTGATTTTAAATGCCCTTACATGTTTCAAGTTGGGCCCGACAATAATGACAGAACCTTCTAGGGTGAGGTTGGGGCCTGAAATGCAATTTTAAAATTTTATATAACCAAGGTACCCTTCCGATGGCACTTCAAGCCAGGATTGGATGGTTTGGATCATTTACTGGGATCATAGCTCAGTATCATCGCAACATATTATGAGTACATGTTTTTTTAATTTAATTTTTCCACAAATGGGCCCCACCTGTACCGCTTAAGAAATTTGAGGGTGATTTTGAAAAACACTTCAGTGGGCTAATAAGTGCATGGGGACCTTTTAATGCACTAGTTGCAGTTGGGAAATGTGTACAGTCCACATCATCAATCAATCTGGACCGTTCATTTAATTGACAGGTGGTTCTAACCATCCAACTAATAGCATGAAGAATCGATTAAATGGCTTTTTTTTTCTTTTTTTTTGGGGCCAAGAGATAGGTGGGATCATCGAAGCCAATCATACTTTGGAGGGGCATTTATTGGAGAATGAAAGCGGATCACTTGAAGGGTTTCTCCTGAAATGAATGCAGAAAGGGTGAAGTTAAGAATCATCTAGTTTGCGTGATTTCTCACTGAGGCCTAGGAAGAGTGTGCTGGACCCATGGACAGTCCACATCAATGATCTGGTATATGCAAATGCAAATGCAGCTATAGGTTTGATGGTTGGCCCACCTTTTTGTTTCAGGGCAGAACAAAGAAAAAACTACAACAGCAACCGCATACTTTACAACATCTTACTTGGAAATTGGGGAGAATTTTTGAGTGAAATGACAGAATTGACCTCAGCTTCCTTTGGCCATTAACAAAAAAAAAAAGTCATTTTAAACCATGAAAGCATAGCTTATTAATGATACAGTGGCTAAGTGTATGGGACCTATTCATGCCCATATTTAAGTCTGGGCTCATTGGCATCCAAACTACTTACATGGACCATCCATTAAGTCCAGTACACTCTCCCCGTAGACAGCCTTGAAAAATTCATACTGATCAGATGAATGAAATCGTCCAAAAAGTGACATACAAAATAGATGCAGAATTTTGTTCCTGGAAGATAGAATCAGACATGGATGTGTCGAACCATCTGATTGCTGTGGTTTTTTAGTTAATAGCGGAAGAATTGGGACCAGATCTAATGGACGCTTCTGATAGGTGATTTGAATATCCAGAGTCCAAAATCAACTATGTACATTGTGCACCGTAAGGTTTTGGTAAATCAAGGTCGCTGGATCATTACTCAACATAGATCACGTGTTGTCACATCACCAGTGGTAGTAAAATTCAGAAAACTTCAATTTACTGCATGGTGAGATGGATGAGTCAATTAAATCTCACCTCATCACCACACCACCACCAATGGGTAGCTCAGCAACCTAATCGCATCCATAAGTTATGCCGATTTGCCGCCAAAAAGCCTTCTGCAGTAAGTTCGTTTGTGGAACCTACGTGGGGCCAAAATCCACCTTTTCATCCATTCTGTGAGCTCATTAAAAGACATTAGGCTAAAAATGAGCGGGATGTGGTACTCAAGTAGGTCCAAAATCTGAGTATTGAACGTCCACAGTTGAAATATTTATAGGACCACAGAAGTTTTGAATGGGGATAATATTTGTGTTTTAAATTCATCTTACTAGGAATGACGCTATGAACGGTGTGGATGGCATGTAAACATTATTGCCCTCCAGGGAGGTTTCAACCTTGTGAATTTCCCTACCAACCTTTTTCTTTAGTGCGGCACACGTGAGTCTTTGATCCTTCTCAATTTTAGCCTTACGTCCTAAAGTAAGCTCACAAAACGGATCGACAGGGTGGATTTCTTACAAACATCACTGTGGGCCCTACTTAGGTTTCCGGCTCAAAAACTTCATGCAAAATGTCCTCGGGAAGGCATGGATAGGGCATTAAAGTAGTGTTGCAGTTTAGGGTTACAGTTTAGATGTACTACAGAGTGTCACGTGGGACTCATGCAGGAAGGGAAGAGGAAACCGGTAAAGAGATTTTGCCAAGAGAGAGAAAATGGAGAAGAATGGGTACTGTACAAAGATAAAGAAGGTCATTCCAGTTTTTTCATTTTTTGGTTTGCTTGAGTTCTAAATCCATCTTTTGTTTGAAGTAACGTCTTAACATTAGCTAACATTAGGCATTGCAACAAATGTGCGGGTGGATCTTACATGGGCATCATGGTAGGCTCCACATATCCACTGTTGGATACGGTTGCGAAAAACAAGATAACACATAAATCCAAAGAGGATCTTAGCAAGGTGGGATAAAATCCAAGCTAACACATAAGTCCAAAGAGGATCTTAGCAAGGTGGGATAAAATCCAAGCTGTAACTAATATTTTTGGGTCCTTACTCTTACCCGGGTGGTAGACTCCTTGGAGTTTCAACAACAGGTCAAGGGTTCGAGTACCCATGGTGGTGAAATCCTATGGTGTGCGTGTGTGGGGGGTGTGTGTGGGGTGGGGTGTGTGCGTGTGGCGTGAGTGTGTGGGGGTGGGGGTGGGGGTGTGTGTGTTTATAAAAAAAAACTAATATTAAGCCTCTGGGTCCCTACTCATGACTTAGTGGTAACAAGGGTTTTAATGCTAAGGTCATGGGTTCGAGCACATATTGTAGTACGGGTGTTATCGTGTGTGTCCAAAAGATTATTTTTTTAAAAAAAAAAAAGAAGAAAAAAAAAACTAACAAGTCCTTACTTTCTAAGCAAGCATATTTCAACCTTATGCAATTATCAATGGTTTATATTAAAAATGTTATTTAGTTTCATAAAATCCCAAAGGTTATCGCTCTTTTAAAGCTAATTATATAAACAAACTTGTACATACATCATTATACATGGTGGAAAAAAAAAAAAAAAACACTTAATTAATTATATGACATGATTATAGTATCAATAGGCATATGGATGGTTGAAATGACAAATATCCATTGGTATTGTTGTAAGACTCTTATAAGGTGGGGCATACATGATTATCAATTTAGATATGGCGGTTGGATTATTCAGATTGAGTGATACAGTGGGCCCTACTATAGTTATGATCATTGTAAATAGTTTGGGATAGGATGCTTGAACCGTGGTTCTTATACACTATTATTAAGTCAGATATGGAAACATATGGCATGGAGACCTTAAAGAAAAGGAGTGTGATGAGTAAACTTAATTTTTTACCTATATTTCTTATAAATAGATGTTTTGGTCCCCTCACCAATAAAAGAAAATCCTAATCTCATTGAGAGATTCTACTAAAGGTACGAGCTGCAGAAGATCAAGATTTCTGTTGGCGACATTTAAGCATCGGAAATGTCTTTCCAATCAAATACACTTTAAAATTATTGTTTTGAATCTTTATTATTGATGCATAAATGATTTGTCAATTTCGTAATACAAATCTAACACCTGTATCAACAAACAGGAACATTACAAATTGAGAAATAGGGAAAAGGATGGTTCAACCATTATGACTTTGTACCTACCACTTATTTATAGTGGGTTTAGTAATTTAAGTAGTTTAGTTTGTGTTATGAGGGTCCAATATACAACTACTCAGTATGTGAGTATCAAATACCACACAAATTTAGTAAAGTTGAGAAAACCATGGGACCCACCTTGACTTATATATTGTACATCCAAGCCTTCCATATGTTTCGCTAGATTATTTTAGGGCATGAGGCCCAAATGAAGCATATCAAATCTCAAGTGGATCAAACCATACGGAATAGTGGCAATTGAACGCCTACCACATGGTGTGGTCTACTTGAGATTTGAATTGGCTTCATTTTTGGGCCCATGCCCTAAAATGGACTACCAAAACAGATGGATGACATGGATATAGAGCACATTATTAAGGTGGGCCACTATCACGACCTCACCAGGATCCGCGATCTCACATGTTGGCCATCGGAGTACTAAAATGAAGTCCTCAAGTGAAAGATGAGTCCGTCTTGTGTAGCTTTAGTCCCTGGTTGTGGTATTAAAAGATCTAGAGCGAGATTAAATCTGCCTGCCAAACACGAGGACGGGCACAAGTCATAACTCTCCTTTGCCAAACACCTGAGTCGTAAATACCCAATAATAAAAATAACTCTATTGCCATCCGTCCGATTCTTGAAAATCTCCTTAACACTAAATCTGATGGCTGCAGTCAGATACTACAAGTCTTTTTCGTGTCCTCGTGAAGTACGTGATGTTTGAATTCGATTTGGTGGGCACTTAAAGCTTCTCACGAAACTTTCCTTGTTTCACTGTATAATTACAGTTTATAACCTTCAACTTAAAAAACTACTGAATTACCCTTTATACCGGATTAAGCGTGTCATAATACTCCACACTCAATGCACACGTGCCACCCGGACGCGGATTGTGTAGTAACTCACTACACTTAGGGCGTGTTTGGTCCGGCGCTAGATTGTGTAGTAACTCACTACACTTAGGGCGTGTTTGGCCGGGCACTGGATATGGCATTAGATGGGATTAGGAGGGTTATCCTGTGCCATCTCATCCCATCCCCCTTTGGGATGGCGGGATGTACCTCGCCCTCATAAACACCGCCCTTAGCTAACATGGATTCTGCCAATCCCAGGATGTGAATTTTCACCTCTATGTGGGGCCCACCAAGATATCAATGAGATATCCACTCCATCCATCATTTTCACTGGCCTACACTTAGCCATAAAGCTATTTTAAGGCAAATATAAAATAGTGAGCGGGGCACACCACAAGAGGCAGTGTAGATGCAAACCCATCCATTTGGGATGGTCCAAATGGGTTGCTGTATATCCCATGGGCTATCCCAAACCCATGAGATCAAGGGACAAACACTGACACCACCATCATTACCTTAAAATCTATTCTATCCCTCCCAATCCCATGGGATTGGTCTGGCCAAACACGCCTTAGCGCCGGTTTGGCTGGCCGGATTGAACGGGATTAGGAGAGATGGAATGGTAAAATCTCGAGATATGCCAAAAGTGCCAAACAAACCCCATGAACTTGTCTGGGATACAGCAAACCCATGGATCTTAAACCAATCCACTGGTATCACCATCATTACCTTAAAATTGGTCCCATCCCTCCTAATCTCATTCAATTGAGCCTAAGGCATGTTTGGATGGACGGATTGGAATGGATTAGAAGGGGTAGAATGGTAAAATCCCAGGATATGCCAAACATGCCAAACAGACCTAGTGAACTTGTCCCGGGATATAGCAAACCCATGGATCTTAAACAAATCCATGGGCATCACCATCATTACCTTAAAATCAATCCCATCCCTCATAATCTCGTTCTATCTAGCCGGCCAAACAGGCCCTTAAGGGGTGTTCGGACGGACGAATCCCATGGGATTGGAAGGGATTGGATGATAAAATTCCGAGATATGCCAAACGTGCCAAACAGACCCGATGAACTTGTCCCGGGGTATAATAACCCATGGATCTTAAACCAATCCACTGACATCACCATCATTACCTTAAAATTGATCCCATCCCTCCTAATCCCGTTCAATCAGGCCTGAGGCATGTTTGGACGGACGGATTGGAAGGGATTGGAAGGTAAAATCCCGAGATATACCAAACGTGCCAAACAGGGTTGAACTTGTCCCAGGATATAGCAATCCCATGGATCTAACACCAATCCACTGACACCACCATCATTACCTTAAAATTCATTCCATCCCTAGTAATCCCATTCAATCCAGCCGGCCAAACAGGCTTACTGAGTAAACTCTTCGAGGTCCACTGTGATTTATATACTTTATCCTCTCCATCCATCCTCCAAAAATGATGCATATCCAATGTTCAAATGGACCACATCACAAGAAACAGTTGAATAGAACGTCTACCATTGAAAAATTCTTGAGGGCCACAGAAGTTTTGGATCGAGCTTATATTTTTGTTTTCCTTCGTCCTTGTGTGTATGATCTCATGAACAAGTTGGACGATAAATAAACATCACCTTTCAATGGTGGAAATCATTATCCCCACTGTTTCTAGTGGTGTGATCCACTTGATCTTTGGATATACCTCAATTTTGGGCTCAACCCCTTAAATTAGATGGAAAAATGGATGGACAGCCTGGATAGACCACATACATTCAAGGTGGGCCCAACTAAGCTTACTCAGCACGATAAGAGTAGTACTGAGTAACTCATTACGCAATCTGATTTCGTGCCAGCCTGATTTTGGTACAATGCACACATAAAATACAATCAACATGATGAACGGCCGGGATTATTTATAAGTGTGAGATCTTAGGGTCTCTGTTTATTCAGACAATCCAATTAGTGGGTCCCTGATGTGTATGGGCCATATTCCAAAAGGTGCACTCATGTTTATGATAATAATCATGTGATGCCTGTAAATTATGGATGATTGCTTTTGTTTGCAAGATAAGTTGAGATTAATGGATTGATCAAAACTGATTTGGCGATTTCCATTTATATTAACGGTGTGGATGGCATTTTGCATCTAGGCCCACCATTAGTTGCGGTATTGGTCACTCATCAGTTCTCTAACATTTATTCTCTGGATTGAATGGGTCCCACCAAGCTGTTTTGTAGAAAGCATACAGATATGATTGTAAGGTCCGATAATTTAGCATTACCATCGTGCAATTCACGTCGCAAATTCAGGACCCTCTCATGATTGCTTTATTAATTAATTTATTTTTATTTTAAGCTGTCCTGGAAATGTGAAAAGTTTCAAGAAAATTGACGCGGATTACATATTGGCAGCGTCAGTAGCGGATATGTAATCACGCTTGTATGTATTAATTAATCACGCTTGTAGAAAACATACAAATCATGTTTATTTGTCATTCAATCTATTTATTAGGCCATACACTAGATGAAGAAAAAAAAACAAATATCAGCTTAATTCAAAACTGTTGTAACCCCTAAGAAGTTATTAATGAGAAGTGTTCAATCACCACTATTTCTTTGGTGTGGTCCATATGAGATTTGAATATGCCTCAATTTTGAGCTCTTGCTATAAACTAGTCTAAAAAACTTGAATAGATGACATGGATAGGACACATACATCATGGTGGAGTTATGTAACACTGTCGGTAGCCACCTCACTATCAGTAGGTAATCTGCGTCAAAAAACCATGTCCTTGAGGAGCGCTCTAATAAGCAAATGAATAGGTAAGGTTACGTGCTATAGTTAAATATGAGGCCATGATGTTGTGAGAATTAATTTGTGATGTAGAGTGGGTCGCAACACTTTCATGGCTAAGATGGACTAGAGATGGCCTGATCGGAGGTGGAAGTAATTAGGACTGTCAGAATACTAAAGCAGGTGTATTTCGCAAACCAAAATAAATTATTCGACGTACCATATATGGTTTTGGGGTAGGAGAAGTTACTTTAGCCAACCAACCCGCTATGTTGGGTCGCCCACACCGAATTTGCGAGATTCCATCATATCAATGGTCAAAAGTCCATTTTAATTTTGTTTTTACTATTTATAGTAAGTTTTAGTTCACTCACTAGTCTTGATCCTTTGAGCTTTAGCTTTAGTAGTTGTGTCTAACATGAAAAGGGCTTAGAAAAATTAGAAGAATAACTTGGTTACGCCAAATTGGACACTTACTATTTTTGGCCGAAAACCATAGTCTGGTAGAAATCACGACCATATATAAAAGGTAAGTTTAGTATTTATAGTAAGTCATGTGTTTTTAGGGAGTTTGAGTTGGAGTTTGATTTTGAAACTTCTTCCTTGGTTAGATCACGTGGGCCTACTTCTTCCTAGAGCTATATATGAATCGAGTTAACTCGGTAACTTGCTCGCCTTGACTTGGAAAAGCTCAATTCGACTTGGCTTGAAATTGACTTCAAACCAAGTCGAGGTAATTTATTTAGCTGGAAAAAATTTTGAGCCTAGTCCGAGTTAGACTGAGCTTGACTCAACTCTACTCAAAACTTGACTCGGTTTGAATCGATTCGATTCGAATCGAGTTCACTTAATATAAATATTTTGTAAATATTTATATATTTAAATAATATATATATATATATATATATATATATATATATATATATATATATATATTATAGTATATAATATATTAAAAACCTTAAAATCTAAACTTGAACTCAACTTGTAGGCTCAATCTTGAAATCGGCTTTAAAGATCGAGCTCAAGTTTTAGCTTGAACTGAGATTGAGTTGGCCCAAGCAATTGACCGAGTCGAGCCAAGCCGAGCTGGCCAGTTAATCTCGAGGACCGAGCCAAACTGAGTTCAAGCTGAGGTAGATTGTTGGCTGAGTTGGGCCAAGCTTGACTGAATTCAGCTTACGTACAAAGGTGAAATAGAAACTGTTTTTCTCAACCATTGCTTTTGTAGTCCAGTTATTATGGGTGATTTTTTATTTTTTATTTTTATTTTTATTTTTGTATTCTTTTAAATTTCAATAAAGAGACATGCTAACCACTTGGAAAGAATAAAATATCCTTCCTATGAATTTTTACTTATTTTTTATTTTTTTCCAACTCACACACCGACACACCACAATGGGTACTTGGACCATGACCTCAGTGTTAAGACTCTTGTGAGTCTGCCACCTAGCCATGACTAGGGACCCATTCTTTCCATAATTGAGTTTAGTGCATTCTAGCTATTAAAAGAAACATGTGCTAGAGTGATATGAATACAAATGCTGACTTCTTGATAAGTAGGGTGGTTTTGGCTTAAAGCATCTTAATACAGTTTTCATCCGTGAATTGCATTTATTCCACAAAACATGCTCCGTTCAACCAAGCCTAGTAATGGGCTGCACCTGGCTCAACAAATCAAACTTTTGAATTGGCTAGCCCAATAGTCTCATATGACCATTTCAAAATCCAGGCCCTGCCCTAGCTCATTGCTAGGCCTACCTTCAACTAGCATGAAAGAATATCATTTAGTCTATTGTGATTCCACTTTTGTTTCAATTATGACCATTACATCAAATAATGTCAACACTGGGTCTTATTGATGTAGAACTCAAAGAAATGCAATAAAGAGAAAGAAAGAAAGAGTATGTTGTTATAATTTAGATCAAGAGAATATACGTTGAATGAGAATGAGAAAGGGAGGTAGTTTGGGGAATCACTTACCCAAGGGAGTGGGGAATCATTCACCCAATAAGGAATATCTTGGGAGTCACGCACCCAAAGGGGATAGAGAATCACTCACCTAACAAGAGAGGAATTAATCAATTCACAAATACAAATCTTTTAGAAAAATAACTCAAAAATTGAATGCCTTTCCATTACAAAATAGATCCTTTTATAGATCAATTACAATTACCCCTCATAAATACATTAATAACAATCTTGTATTTTTAATGTATTACTACATATTTTCAAAACAAAGGAGCAACTTCAAAATAATGCCAAATACATTCCTAATACATACTTCAATTTCAAACTCTTCCTTTCTTCTATGCATACAACATAGTCCCATGCATCATGAATGCACTTGGGAAAAAATAATGGGCTGAATACCGAGGTTGGGCTTGGTTGATGGATTAGGCTTTCCCCTTGAATTTTGGACATTGTTAGACCACTTGATTTTCTGCATAAACTTTGTATTGAAGCAAGTTGTTTTATTATTTTATTTTATTTTATTTTTACATATGCATGTGCCTTTTCTTGCTTCCTTACCAGTAGTATTCCATTATACAATTTAAATAGGCATGGCCTATGGTTCCCCTAGACTTTTCATGGCTAGTTGCCAGGGGGTTTGGCTCATTATTCTCATCATTCTAATATCCTTAATTGGTTTAGGTTGTTTATACACCTTTTTAATAGCCTATGGTTTTCATAACAATATGAACTTTTGAAACCAATTGTAATTGCTCCAAATCCTTTAAACTTATCTCGTCTTTCCCCCGTTCTATATTTTTATGGTAGTCCTTCAATGATAGCGGTAACTTTGCGATTATAAAACTAACTTGACAAAAATCATGGATGTTAGCTCTTTCTATTACTAGATTAGTTGCAATTATTTGCATCTCATGTACTCAATCTGATATCGATTTATCATTTGGCATCTTAAACTTGAAATACTAAATATGTTTTGTTGTTAGCATCTTTGAGTCTTTATTTCTTCACAAGCACATCCAAAATCTCAAATTCTTTACAGAATAACAATGGATCTATTATAAATTCCAATACTCTTGTTGGCATTGTATTGGACATTTGAAAAAGAACAATGATTCGCATTCATGAGGGAAAATATATCTTAATCCATAACATGACCCGTTGGATGACTCGTACTACTGTCATATGGAAATAGTTCTACTATTAAAATGCTTCCGCTGGATTGTGATGGCATTTTGAAAGGGGTTTTATAAAATGTTTCAGCGATTAAACATCTTAGTAACCCAATAATCTTCTTATTGTAATAAGATGATATCTTTATCATATTACATACATCATACAATCACCCTTTACCTAAAACCAGGACTTAAAGAAAAAGAAAGGTAGCTTTCTATGCATAAACCATCAGTACAAGAACAGTTTGCAGGTGGTGTTCCTGTTTGATTGGAGTGGTCAGAAGGCCAGTGGATCTAAAGGAGCAGAGGCAACTTTCGTATTGAGTCTATTGTGGACTTGATGGCTGCAACATCATCCGGCCGTTGCTTTCCCTGCTTCCAGATTTTGATGCAGTGGAGCCTGGATCAGAGTGCCTCTGGCTGGATGCTGTTTTCAGAGTCTTTTGTGGATCCAAGTTGATTGTATTGTAATTTTTTGTTGATTCTGACCAGTGGAATTATATGATAGGTAAAGGCCATTTGTTTTTTGTTGAGCCCACCTTAATGACTGTACATCATCCCAACCCATCAACAAAGTCACAGGTGATGTGCTTCCACCTTTGTGGAAAAAAAAAAACTCCTAACCCAAAATTAAATATATCTTAAGCTTGTTAAGAAAAGAAATAAACTTATTTTATTTGGAAATATCTTTCAACATCTTCACATAATTGTTGTGACCCAAGTCATTTGTCTCAGTGAATTCTGACCCCAAGATACAAGTCCTTCATTGCATTCATTTCCATGACAACATCTTTCATCTCCATTTGCTCTATAGGAGATTCCTCAGAACACGACAAAACAATTCTGATCATTGAATTCAAGCAGTCATGCATTCTATTTCTTGTGTTGATACAATTTACGCTGCCTTCAGTAACTTGGGCTTCTTCCAAGAGATATGGATGTACAATCTCCATTACTTGTTCAGGCAAGGCCAACTTAGCAAAATGATAAAGGCTAAGATTATCTTTAAACATGTCATCAGTTGGCCTATTATCACCAGTAGAAGAATTCAATAGCTATAAACAGCTCCTTGTGTGGATGATTTACCGCCCATTGCATACTCGGTAATTTATATGTCTCTCAAGAATGTAGGCAACCACTTATATACAAATAAAAATGGAGGTTGAATCCATTTAAACAAGTAATTAGCATTTCTGTTTTTCCTGAAGTTAGGAATTTCTAACATCAATCCATGTGCTATGAACTTTGACTGGATAGTGGATACCCATTTCCAATCTTATTATTAATGTTATTTTTAATTACTTGAGTAGCTATTGGAATCTTACTCTCAGTCTAGCTATAGGAATATACTCTCACTTGCATCTAGCAATGTGCTATTGCCTAGAAATTTGGATTGTCATATTTAAACGTGTGCAATAGTCCTACTAAGAAAAAGGGCGAGTAGATGATTTACCAGTAGTCCATATTCGAGCTAGAGCCCACCCAAAGAACAGGCCTCCGTCATATGTAGAGCGCATGAACGTATGCCATTCAACAGATTGGAGCCACAATTAAAATAGCAGACGAATACAAGAAGAAGTTCCATTAATTAATTGGGCCACAAGTATGAGAAAATTTGGAAACTTAGAAGCTATATGACTAATGTTTGATATTCAAAGTATCATGTAGCTGATGAATGTACATGGGTTTACCAATTCAACATAGAAGCATGACAACCTTCTGAATGCATCATAATGCATCATACACACACATACATGTATGCATAAAATGTACATAGATACATATAAATACATATTTAAGAATAATATGAAAAAACCCAAATCGAAGAAAGAAAGAAAAAAGAAAAAAGAAAGAAACAGACCAGATAAAGAACAATCTCATACCACTCAGGATTCATTGCAAGGATTCATAATTGCCGGCTTCTCCTGTTTTGATACATTTCTCCCTCTTCTCGATCCTACTCATCATAGTAGCTTGCACTTCTCTGATGATTTCCTTTCTCTTTAGGTTTTCTTTCGTGGGCAAAAACCTGCAATGTGATAGTGCACACGACATGAAATTTAATGAAATTTAAATAAATTATCATTTGGATCTCTAGTTTCGGAAGGACTGACCAAATTGTAATAATGAGAAGAAGTGGTCAGACTATAGTTACGTGGAGCCTAGTTCCTTGATATGTATGCCAGGCAAGATAATTGCGTTTCCACTTTATGGCACTGACTATTGTAATGCAATTTCTTAGTGCATCCAAACACAGATTTCAACTGATGGTGGAATTAACAATTGGAATCCTACATAGTCAGAAGTAGGTCCATAAGCATAATGGGTACTGAAAATTAATGCTTCTCAGCTAAATTTAGCCACCCTTCCTCATTTTTCATCTCGAGGTTCTTTGCTCAAAATTGCAATCATGTAAGATTGAAGTTGGATTTGAAAGGAATGCAATGGCTATTTGTGGGCTATTTCCTCACAATGAGTAGTTCCACTTGAATGAGCTTAATCATTGTGATTCAATTCAGTTGAGCTTCCAAACACACCTGTTTGGAAATTTGTGCAAAAGTTATACAAACTCCACTTAAGAGATGGTTTCTTCTGTATGAAAAATAAAAAATGAGGAGGAAATCAGTTTCCTTTTCCTAACTTTTCCTTGCATAATGAGGAAAACCATTCCACACTCCCCCATGCGAGAGACAGGTCTCACTGTTCAACTGTTGACCTTTTCACATTTACACAAAAGACAACACTCATAACCAAACAATGGAATTAAGGTTGATTGGATTTGGTTGGATTTTGCAGTTTCCATTCCTTATGAATTCTTTAGGGGTTTTCCATTTCCATATTTTGGATTCTGTTTATCCAAACATGAAATAGTAAGAATGCAGCAAAGGAAAAAAGGAAATGAAAGAAAGAAAACAAGAGGAAATTCAGAACACAAACATAACCAGGTATGTATGCCCTCTGAAGAGCCTAGATATATAAAAACCTCAGATTGTTCTGTTCAGAGTTGAAAATTCCACCTTCCTTCTTTATAGCTGCTGCCAAACCCTGTTCGTGGGATAATGTCTCCCATTAAAGCCTGAAGATCGTGCCGCATCTGATTCACGGGACTCTTCAAAACCAACCCACTACTCCCATTTGCTGACCAAATCATAGCAACATACAGAGAATGATAGTAACATCCGCTATAGCCAACAAGAAACAGAAATCAACTGACCAACGTTCTAAATAAAAAATAAAAAATCAACAAATTCACATAATGCAAATAAATCGACATGAAGCCAAATAAAAATAAAAATTAATCGAATCCAAACTGACCAAATTCAAAGAGAAGAAATTTTGATCAAGGCAGTACACCCCAGGGCTACCGGCCTTCTCCTTGGCATTTCCACAAACATCTACTAGGCATTCTTATGAACTCATTAAAGAGAACTCAATGAAATAAGGAAATCACCTCTACCAATCTTCAAGGCTTTCCACATATGGGCCATCCACAAGAATGCCCATCATATCAACAGTCTGGAACACCAGAAATGGTCCCCATACACCATATAACTTCTGAAATCTATACAGAAAAACAAGGAACATGATGCACGTCTGTTGCTACAAATCACATCCAAACAAGTTTAGAAGAAATCCATGGTGACATCATCAGACCCCAATGCTTTATCTCTGTCTCATATTACATTCAAGATCTCTTCCCAAACGTCCCTTGCAAGCCACTCTGTTAACTCATTTGAAAGCCTCTTGAAATTTCTGAATAATCAATATAAAATAACCATAACTCATGAATAATACAAGGTGAAGATAAGTCAAGGAAAGAAAAGTATACCTATTACATGAAGAGTCTCCAGCCGTGAGAAGCCTCTGCTCCATTCTCTCGTAAGACCCCGACACCATTAACTCCGACAACCCACACCATTAAATCCGGTAACCCAGTCGCTGTAGCCCATCTCCACTCCGAATATCAATCCGAAAACCCCCAAATCCGGAAACCCCTAAATCCAAAACCTCCAAATTTGAAAACCCCTAAATCCGAAAACCTCCAAATTCAAAAACCCCCAAATCTATCAACCTTCCGCTTTCGGATCAACGGCCCGAAAGGTAGCATTCTGCTATTACCATTGCTACCACCTCCCAGGTGAGGAATCAACTAGAATGGCTGCCCCTAATTCAAGCTGCGTGCTAAAATGAGAAAACATTAGGGACAGGGACAGGGAGAGGGAGAGGGAGAGGGAGACGGGTCGAGAGAGAGAGAACAGGTGGATTGGGCATGGATTGACCGTGGCCTACCTTCGCACGGAAGATGGAAGCGGATTGGTTGGTGTACTACACACCAGCTCTATAGGTGTGTATTGACGTCAGCAAGTTCTGTGGGTAACGTCATTAGGTTTGTGTTATATCCAAACCGTCCATCCATTTTACGAGCTCGTCGTAAGGCTTGAGACGAAAAATAAGGTGATCTAACGATCAAGAGGACCACAATGAAAAAAAAACAATTAGTGGGAGAATAACGTCTACCATTGAAACCCTTTCGGGGGTCACAGAAGTTTTGGATGAATATTAAATTTGTATTCCCTCTTCATCCAGTCATCGTGACCTTATGAATAGATTGGTTGTAAAATAAATGCTACGGTGGGCCCTACGGATTTTTTAACGTGAAAATCATCATCTCCGCTGCTAATCAAGGTGTGGTCCAGTTGATCTTTTGATATGGTACATTTTTGGTATAATACTCTAAAATGATCTCGAAAAATGGATGAACGGTGTGATAAATACATCATTTTGAGGCTCACATAACTTTGATCACCTTTGAACCGTTCGTACAACTCAGCGCTCGAGGAGCGTCAGAGCTCGTCTTTGCGCGACACGTACCTACACCACTGTACACACCAGCCAATCCACTTCCGTGGAGACGGACGGTCATGTTAAGGGCTCTGTGGGGCCCATCGTGATGCATAAGGTTTATCCACTCCGTCCGTTAATTTTAAAATATAGTTTTAGCATACGATCTCCAAAAAAAGGTAGATGAGTAATATATGCATGATTTTGGCAAAAAATTTAATGTGATCTTTCTAATTGACGAGTAATATATGCATTTCTAGAAGGGTCACACTGAAGTGGTACAGGGACCACCGTGAGCTTACTGTGGTACTAGGCAGATGTGGGGCCTAATTAGGTATTCACTGAATCCACCTGTCCATAACATGCGTCACCTCAGAAAACCCCACTAGCCCAAAAATCAGTCCGATCCAAAACTCAGATGAGCGACAGTACAGCTAACATATTGAGAGGGAACAACTACTGTTGATTTGCATGTGGGGACCATCATGTTGTTTATATAAAATCACGGCCGTTTGGACTCTTCTTCCAGTCCAGATGAAGGGTTGGCCAAATTTCAGGATGCTTTGCAACTATCATAAACCCTTGTGAAATTGAAGAGTGGGCATTCCCTCCTAGATCATTCACTTTGCTGTGGACCAACTTAGTTTGGATTGGGCCGAGTTTTTGGTCCCAAGTGTTTTCTGAGGTGAAGAATCTGATAGATAGGTTGGATTGTGTGGATACATCACTTTAGGCCCCACATCTACTCGGTACCATTGGAAGCGTAGGGTGGTACAGGTACCTTTCTATATTTATGGATCTCCCATTACAATGTGCTGGATAAAATAAGAAGTTGTTCTATGTGCCCACACTCAGTGGGAATGATTATAGTCATTGAGATTACATCATAATGTTGCAGATGATCATGTATCCAGTTTACTAAAATTGTGGAATCTGTTGTAGTTGCATGCAATAAGGGTTGGTACGATGTCATGTAAGTTGTGCAGCGTTCAAATGGCAATGTTGAATGTCACCAATCAAAACCTTTTCTGTTAGAAAATTAGTTTGGTTTTATAGGAGCATATGACCAGACCTTGAATAGAGAAAGATTATATTGTAGAGTATGCTTTTCCTGCAATGATCTCAAAGTTAAATAGCTAAAATGAAAAAGAGAGAGAGAGAGAGAGAGAGAGAGAGACACGGACCACCTAATTGTTGTGACAAGTTATTTGTATCAGTGAATCCTGACCCCAAGATACAAATCCTTCATTGCAAGTATTTCCATGACAACAACTTTCATCTCCATTTGCTCTCTAGGAGAATCCTCAGAACACAACACAGCAATTCTGATCATTGGATGCAAGCAATCATGTGTTATATATTTCTTGTGTTGATATGATTTGGCTTCTTCCATGAGAAATGGATTTACAATCTCCATTACTTGTTCAGGCAAAGCTAACTTGGCAAAATGATAGAGGCTCAGATTGTCTTTAAACATGTCATCAGTTGGCCTATTATCTCCAATAGAAGGATCCCATAGCTATAAACATCTCCTCGTGTGGATGATTTACTGCCCACTTTACTTGGTAATTTATATGTTTCACAAGAATGTAAGCAACCAGTTGTATACAAATAAAAACAGAGGTTGAATCTTACTCAGCGTAGCTATAGGAATATACTCTCACTTGTGTCTAGGAATGTGTTATGGCCTAGAATTTTGGATTGTCATATTTAAATATGTGCAATAGTCCTATTAAGAAAAAGGGCGAGTAGAGGATTTACCAGTAGTCCACATTCAAGATAGAGCCCACCTAAAGAACAGGCCTCCATCATATGTGGAGCCCATGAATGTATGCCATTGAAAAGGTTGGATCCACTATTAAAATAGCAGACAGAGACAAGAAGAAGTTTCAATAATTAATTGGGCCATAAGTATGAGAAAATTTGGAAACTTAGAAGCTATATGACTAATGTTTGATATTCAAGGTATCATGTAGCTGATGAATGTACATGGGTCTACCAATTCAACCAAGAAGCATGATGTTTAGCCCAATGCTTGTTTGAAACGGGTCTCAACAGATGGATGGCTCTGTTTTTATAAATGTGTACCACAATGGCATAATCTAATATTGTTGTACATGTGCTACTAAGAGAATCCATACATTCCAACTCAATTGAATCCAATCTTGAAGAGACCAATAGTTTTTTTTTTTTTTTTTTTTCGGGACCCTCGACCGCTAGGGGGCAATAATTAAGGTCTTTTTTGTTTGGGATAAAGAGGACCAGAGAGAAAAGATTACAAAAGAAAATCAACCTTCTGGAGAACAAACAGCAATAAGAGAAGGAAGAAAAGAAAAAGAAAACATGATACAAATAATTGGGGCTGTCAATGGACCAGGCTCGGTCCTACCAAAATCAAAATTCAATCAACTTGGGCTGAAACAGTTCAAAATTTGGGCCGACGCCAAGCCCAGGCCCATCCCATTGAAAGCCCTACTAGGCATCCCATACCTTGCATTGTCTATAGCCACCAAGCCCTAAATCTCACATAGGAGCTCACCCCAACTATGCAACAAACGATTAGTACTTCCATTTCTTGCAAGTTTTCCTGAACCATCCGCTACAAATTTCCTTCTATAAAGGTGTGGACAATCCTAAAATTTATAACAATTTTCAAGTGGGAAACATCCCCCACCTGATACCAAATCTTCCATGGGGCTGGTCCAAAGGGATTAGAAATGAAATTTTAAATTTTTTTTTAAAAAAACTCTGATTACACAATGACATTCCTTAGTCCCAAGTCAATGCAATAGTAATTAATGCGGTCAAAGACTGCATGTGTTTCAGCTATAGTATCAGTGATCTTGTCATAGAAGTTATGAAAGGAAAGGATAACTTTACCGGTGTGATCTCGAAAGATTCTACCCCCTCCACCCTCATCAAGATTCCCACAGGAGGATCCATGAACATTAGGTTTTATCCATCATTGTTCTGGCTTAGACCATTTTATATTAACCCATACCTGTTACAGCCTAGCCCATCTCTGTTGGTATTCACAGTTTTATGCATGTCATCCATTACGTCAGAGACTACCATGGCTTGATAATTCCAACCATCTTGTTAGTTGCACATCCACATACATTTGAAAACATAGCAATGATTCACATTCGTCAGGCAAAAGAATTACATCAATTGGATGAACCCATTGGATCATACAAGTTCATTCATTCTTTTTTCTTTTCTTTTCCTCTTTTTTTTTTTTTGACAAATCCATGGTTAAACTCATTGGATGAATACCTCATCAAACTAATATCAAGTTGGTAGTCCAAATGCTAAACTAATTTCTTAAGATTGTAACGTCTTCTTGAAAACTTGCATAAAATATATTAGTGATTAAAGTATCTTAGTAGTTCAATATTATTCTTATTATAATAAGAGGATTTCTTTTTCTTATTAAATTCATGATACAATCTCCCTTTACCTAACACAAAATTAAAAAAAAAAAAATACATCTTCTAATATATTCAATATCAATACAAGTACACTCTTACCGAAGACTAAATAATATATCTAGAGCTTGTTTAGGGAAGTATTCAACAAACTCATTTCATTTGGAAATCTTTCTCAAAATAACTAACAACAATAACTTAGTACTGCCTGAGGTAAGACAAACCTTCATCTAACATTTATGACCTAACTTGTTTGTCTCGGCGAATCTTGACCACAAGATACAAGTCCTTGATTGTTTGCATTTCAGCAACAACATCTCTCATTTGCATTCGTTTTCTTGGAGATTTTGCATAGCACAACACACCGATTTTGACCATTGAAATCAAGCAGTCATGCATTCTATTTCTTGCATTGATTTGATTTTCATTGCCTTGAATAACTTCAACTTCTTCTAGGTTGGCTAGCGAGGGTTGTCCTGACAAAATTTTCTCTCGTCGCTCCTAGCTACCGAGGTTGGTCAGAGGCGCGTTAGTGTTAGATAATGTAGGGATTGGTACACTTAGACGTCCGTGACCGTGACAGTCTCTCAGTTTTCCTGTTTGTAGAGTTTTTCCTTGTCCAGTTTAGCTTTGCGCTATATGATAGGTGCGGCCGCCATCTTTTTTGTTGGGCCCTCCTGAATGCCTGTAAAGTTGTCTGATCAATGAATCTTCCAAGTTTTTTTTTGTAAAAAAAAAAAAAAAAAACTTCAACTTCTTCTAAGAGCAGTTGTGGATCAACAATATCTATTACTCGTTCGGCCAAAGCCAACTTAGCAAAATGATGAAGGCTTAGATTGTCCTTAAACATTTCCAATAGGAGGATTCCATAGCTGTAAACATCTCCATGTGTAGATTATTTTCCACCCATCAAATACTCTATAATTTATACAACTAATATTAGAATCTAAGTGACCATAAGTCAGTAGTAGACAAAGTGAGATTCCATTTGAACAAAGAAAGAGAGAGAGGGAGAATATTCTAGTTGAACAAGTAATTTGCCTTTTTCCCTTTACTAATTAAGGATCTGAATTCCTAACATCAACTGGTGTGCTATAAACTTATACGTTCTTGTGAAGATATACATTGAAAAAGGATCTGCTACATAAATGAAAGAAATCAGCTCCTCAGTAATCAAGTTAACATATGAGTTGCTGTTATGATTTTAATGTAACACATATAACAAATAAAGCCATTAACACAAAAGAATTCTTCATACCTTACCATGATGTGATTCATGTGGGGTGCAACTGAGTCCCACTTTGTATATCCAGATCTTTGTGATTCTTGCCGGGTGTGGGTCATTCAAATTTTAAGGATCCTGATTTGAATAAAATTGGGTTGTTGTAGTCATCAAGTCCTTGGACCTTCGTTTTGATTCAGGCCCAGGTCAGGTCTGAATCTGTTGTAGGGCAAGTACTGTTTATGTGAAACCCAATCCCCCAGTGAGCTTGTTGTCAATTGGGATCATCTCCTCCTCCCCAGCTTTCCCCCATCCGAGGCATGCCGAGCCAAGAGAAGGTTGTCAATAGATTGTGGCATAACCCAATAGACCAATGCATGATCTAGGATCCCATTCCATACACCCGACGAAGGAGCAGTGAAGGAATATGTGATTGATAGTCTCAGCTTGATTATAGCACATCAGGCACACGTTTGGAAGTACCAATCCCCTATTCATTGCTTTAATGAGAACCAAAAATCATCTATGCCCTTGCAGAATACAGGTGAAGCTCTCAGAACAGAGCGGTCTACTGGAAACATGCAGAAAAGGCAAAAAGGGTACTGTTTGCCTATTTCAACAGGGAAATAACAACATGCACGAGAGAGCACAAGAAATCAAGAAATGCTATATTTTGATAGATTCATGTATGAGAAATCATACGACTTGAGGAAATACTAAACTACTCACAAAATACAACATGAAAAGGATCCATGCACAAAATGTAGAAACATCCATTTTGATAACATTATAGAATGAAAGTTCATGAAAAGCCTATCTACTAGGTAAAAGGAACGAAACCACACAAAGATTAAAAGGTTGGCCCTAGGAGACCAACCCTTTCCTTGAGAACGTATAATAGCATATGTGGAGCTCTAAATGTTAAGAAACAATAACATCTGTTTGCAACCAATTCTTTATTGCCCAAGCTCAGACAAGGGCATTTTCTAATGTCTCTACAGTTGCGTTCAACTAAATAAATATCCAAGTGTAACATGCAGGGTTGTCGCAATAAATTAATTGCACAAGAAAGCTGCATCAAAACAACAAGAAAAGCAAAATACACCAAGAAGACAGAGTCATAGCTATCCCATTAGAGATGCTGTCACAGAACTTTGCAGCATTCAAGTAATGCAATTGCAAGGATTGATAACTGAGAATCCCCAAGTCATACTGAGGGCTCACCCCAGACTTCAGTGCAGTTGGACGAGCTTTGGGGATTACAATCTGACCCAGGGTGGATTTGTTTGACTCCATCGGGAAATTGCCCGTACTCGCCTCGAAGTTTGGGTCAATTACCTCGATCTCCATGACACTCCATATATTCTCTAAAGGGCCTTCTGATAGCTTTTGGAGATTGTTTCGGACGAAAATGCCCATGACCTCCGTTCAGTAGTAGCATGGTTTTTTAGGGAATAAGAAGTTATGTAGTATTTAATGCTAGTAAAGTGATGTGTATGGAACCCTTTTTGCGCGTGGGAAAGGACTAAACTCGTGGGGGCCATATTGATGTATGTGTATAATCCATGTCGTCCATCCTTTTTACCGTGTCATTTTAGGGCTAGGGCCCAAATATCAGCATGATTCAGAGCTCGCGTGGGTCATATAATAGAAAATAATGGTGACAATAGAACCCACTATTGAAACTTTTCAGGTTTACCGTGATGTTTGTTAGAAGTGGACATTGCCCAAGTCAGGACTTTTTGGGCCCATGCCGAGATGGCCGACAGGGTGGACGAAACAGATCTCCCCATTGATGGCCTCAGGCTATTGTACCAATGGCTATCCTTTCATTTGACAGTAAAGGAAGTGAACATGTAACAACCACGGCCCATATAACATGGAAACCACGACTCATATAACATTATAACTACGACCCATAACAACCATGACCCATATAACATGAGAACTACGACCCTTACTACATTATAATCACGACTGTTGCCACATTACAACCACAACCCATGTTATATGGGCCTTGGTTCGCATGTTATATGGGTCTCAGTTGTATGGGTCGTGGTTAACATGTTATATGGGTTGTGGTTAGAATGTTATATGGGTCTTGATTAGCATGTTATATGGAACTTGATTAGCATGTTGTATGGGTCTTGATTAACATGTTCTATGGATCTTGGTTATCATGTTGTCTGCGTCTTGGTTAACATGTTGTCTGGGTCTTGGTTAGCATATTATATGGGTCTTGGTTAGCATGTTGTATGGGTCTTGATTAGCATGTTGGTTAGCATGTTGTCTAGGTCTTGGTTAGCATGTTGTCTAGGTCTTTGTTAGCATGTTGTATGGATCTTGGTTAGCATGTTGCATGGGTCTTGATTAGCATGTTGTACGGGTCTTGATTAGCATGTTGTACGGGTCTTGGTTAGCATGTTGTATGCGACTTGATTAGCATATTGTAGCATGTTGCATGGGTCTTGGTTAGCATGTTGTATAGGTCTTGGTAAGCATATTGTATGGGTCTTTATTAGCATGTTGTATGGATCCTGGTTAGCATATTGTCTGGGTCTTGGTTAGCATGTTGTGTGGGTCTTGGTTAGCATGTTGTGTGGGTCTTGGTTAGCATGTTGTATGGATCCTGTTAGCATATTGTCTGGGTCTTGGTTAGCATGTTGTGTGGGTCTTGGTTAGCATGTTGTCTGGGTCTTGATTAGCATGTTGTATGGGTCTTGGTTAGCATGTTGTAAGGGTCTTGATTAGCATGTTGTATGGGTCTTGGTTAGCATGTTGTATGAGTCGTGGTTATCATGTTGTATGGATCTTGGTTAACATGTTGTTTGGATCTTGGTTAGCATGTTGTATGGGTCTTAATTAACATGTTGTATGGGTCTTGGTTAGCATGTTGTATGGGTCTTGTTTAGTATATTGTATAGGTCGTGGTTAGCATGTTGTATGGGTCTTAGTTAGCATGTTATATGGGTCTTGATTAACATGTTGTATGGGTCGTGGTTAGCATGTTGTATGAGTCGTGATTGTCATATTGTATGGGTCGTGGTTGTCATCTTGTAAGAGTCTTGGTTAGCATGTTGTATGGGTCTTTATTAGCATGACCAAAACTCATACAACATGCTAACCAAGATCCATATAACATGCTAACCAAGACCCATACAACATGCTACCCAAGACCCATATAACATGACAACCATGACCTATACAACATGTTAACCATGACCCAATAAATAAGCTAACCAAGACCCATACAACATATTAATCAAGACTCATACAACATGCTAATCAAGACCCATACAGCATGTTAATCAAGACCCGTACAACACGCTAACCAAGACCCTTACAACATGACAACCACGACCCATACAACATGACAACCACGACCCATATAACATGCAAACCATGACCTATATAACATGCTAATCAAGACCCACACAACATGCTAACCAAGACCCTTACAACATGCTAACCAAGACCCATAGAACATGATAACCACGACCCATACATAGTGCTAACCACGACCCATACAACATGCTAACCAAGACCCATACAACATGCTAACCAAGACCCATTCAACATGCAAATCAAGACCCATACAACATGACAACCACAACCCATACAACACACTAACCATGACCCATACAACATGCTAACCAAGACCCATATAACCTGCTAATCAAGACCTATACAACATGTTAATCAAGGCCCATACAACATGTTAACCACGACCCATATAACATTCTAACCACGACCCATATAACAAGCTAACCAAGACCCATATAACATGTTAACTAAGATCCATACAATTAAGACCGATATAACATTCTAACCATGACCCATACCACTGAGACCCATACCTGGGTCGTGGTTGTAATGTGGCAAGGATCGTGATTGTAATGTAGTAAGGGTCATAGTTCTCATTTTATAGGGATCGTGGTTGTCACGGCTCGTAGTTTTCCCTGGTCGTGGTTGTTACATGTTCACTTCCTTTACTACCGAATGAAAGGATAGCCATTGGTACAATAGTCTGAGGCCAACAATGGGGAGATCCGTTTCGTCCATCTTATCGGCCAGCTCGGCATGGGCCCAAAAAGTCTTGACTTCGGCAGTGTCCACTTCTAACAAACATCATGGTGAGCTTGGAAAGTTTCAACAACGGGTTCCATTGTCACCATTATTTTCTATTATGTGACCCACACGAGCTTTGGATTAGGCTGATATTTAGACCCTTTTTTGCCTGTGGGGAAGGACCAAGCTCGTGGGGCCCACATTGATGTGTATATAATCCACGCCGTCCATCCTTTTTACCGTATCATTTTAGGGTTAGCATGTTGTATGGGTCTTGGTTAGTATGTTGTATGGGTCTTGGTTAGTATGTTGTATGGGTCGTGATTGTCATATTGTATGGGTCTTGGTTAGCATGTTCTATAGATCTTGCTTAGCATGTTATATGGGTCTTGATGGGCTAGGGCCCATACAACATGTTAATCAAGACCCATACAATATGCTAACCAAGACCCTTACAACATGACAAACACGACCCATACAACATGTTAATCAAGACCCATACAACATGTTAACCAAGATCCATACAACATGCTAACCACGACCCATACAACATGCTAATCAAGACCCATACAACATGCTAACCAAGAGTAACCATACAACATGCTAACTACCACTACACCAAAATTACTGTTTTGCGACGGACCAAATTCGTCGTAAAACCAAATAAACGACGGACTTCGCTCGTCGCTATTTACCTGGCCGTTTTTAGTTTTACGACGAAATTTATCCGTCGTTTAATCTGAAACGGATAAGGTCCGTCCGTCGTAAAAAATAAACAATTCGTCGGTAATATTCAAAAAATTAGTCGTCACTAAAAACATTAGCGACGGATAAGGTTCGTCGCTAATATGAGTAAGCGACGGACCTCAAATCCGTCGTTGATTATCAATGATCAGAAATTAGCGACGGATTTGGTCCGTCGCTAAAATATCTGTAAATAAATAAAATATATCTATAATTTTATTTTTTATTATTTTTTTAAAATCTTGCACCTGATAGTCATTCAAAAAATAATTCAAACTATTGTTTCATAAGAATACTATTCACAAAATTGGTAACAACTCAATTCAATAAAAGAGGAAATGACTCAAGTGGCCCACTCCAACAAAAATCGACTTTTTACCCTCCTAACTAAACACTTCTTACCCGGAACTTCAACCGTTGGCTATGCCTTACTTTGAATTGGCTACTTGGTATCTTCTCTTGTTCAACCTTCTTTTGAGCCCTTCATATATTATAAACAATCAGATTCAATCCAAGAAAAGACTAGTTTAGTCAACCCTTCATATATTACAAATAACCAGCTCAAATCCATGAAAAGTGAATAGTTTAATCAACTGAAATCAATTAACAAAATAAAAGATTAGAATTCATCCTAGCCATTAGAGGCTCAGGTAAGAGCGTTTCTTAACTTCATAGCATTCACTGGGAGAGCACAATACAGTTTGAAAAGATCTTCAGATGTTGAAATCAATACACAACAACGCAATGCAATCTGCATTTAACGCACTAGTGTCTAACAAAATGACCAAATGAAAGTGTAGGAACTGCAAAATTCCTATTTCTCAACAAGATACACTTGCATAATGAGAAGATAGCAACAACTTGTCAGTGCTTGTAACTGCTTTCATTTATAAAACTGCGTCTCTATTACCATTTGGTCCATGAAACCAGACCCAAAAAAATATCTTCGATTCCCCCATCCATCCATTCAACTATCATACAGTTATATTCATAAATACATACACATAAATGTATCATACGATTATATACATATGCAGGGATGGACTTGTTTTAGACCATTCATCCAATGCACTCTACCACGTGTCTACAAGTCAGCTAATGCACCAACCACTGTATATGCTAGTACGGTAGGCCAGTGAAACATCCAAGCCATCCACTAGGTGGAGTTCACTGTGTAGAGCCCAAAGATAAAGGTGGTCCATTCAGTTGGTGTGCCATGATAGTAGAAATAAGCCAAGAGGATTAAAAAACTTTGGCTATTTTTTTTCACAACCGTACATTCATTCAGTTGATTGTGGCCCACCTGACTTGTGGACTGACCTGATTCTTGGGATAGGGAATCTCATCATGATGGATGGCTTGGACATTCCACTTGTTCACCTTGCTAGAATATGTGGTGGTATGTGCATTAGCTGACTTGAACATGCATGTGGGCTTAGCAAAGATCTGTATGCATCAGCCTGGGGCAATTTTTCCCATGCAAATAGTTTTCAGAGAATCATGAACTTTGGATTTTCAAGGAACATGGGGAGGAATTTGAAACAAACATAACATGTATTTAGGTAATTTGGAGGCATACGCACGTGTCGCAACCAACGTTTTAGATTGTACCTGGCAGCCCCATCAACAGTGTGAAGTTTACCTCCACTGGGAATAGGGGCATTTTTGCTGTTTTAAAATGTTGCTGCAATATGCGAGTAGCTTGTTGGCAGTCTTAATTGTGTAGTGTGGAATTATGTTTGGCATGTGAGTCAGTATCAATGTGAGCCTTTGCCATTTCCGGTTCCAAGACCTTGGTAAAGAGGAAGGTGAATGTCTACTTGGCAGCCAATCATAATTTCTTTTTGCCAATCTACCATTTAAAGCCAACCCCAAATCGATGAAAGAAAGGCTCAGATGATGATTGTATAACAGGAATTTGGAAACCAGGAATTGAAGTTTGGATCATGAGTTTATATATATATATATATATATATATATATAAAATGAAAATGTTATTTTTTCTCCTTTTCAACCAGTAGTTTTCATTTTTTTTAAAAAGTTCTAAATCCTTAAAAAACAACTGTAATTTGCAGATGAACTACATTCTGTTCGTGAAATAGAAGAGAAAGAAAAGAAGATACATACCTTCTCTAAAATTTGTGGTTATCTCTGCATTTTTCTGTTTGGTTTGTTGTTCTAGATCCGACATAGCTTCAATGGCGGAACACCGAAATGGCAATGCAAAACCTTCTGACAAAAATGCTGCTGGGGCACCCAATGCTTACACGATCAATCTTGATAACTTCCAGAAGCGGCTGAATGTGTTCTATTAACAACCAAGGTAAAGTGTTCCGCCATTATCAATTAATAGAATTGTTAGAAGAAAGATCAGATTGTAATATGTTTCTTCATTTTCTTACTATGCAGAAGTGTCATTTTTGAATGCTATTGTAAGCTCCTAATCATGGCTGGTCAAATGAAAACAAAAAAATTGTTCACTGACTAAAACCACGAGTTTAGAAGGAAAAGGAAAGGATAAAAGAAAAAAAGCAAAAAAAGTCAAGGTATATATAGAAAATATTTTAGTATCCAACTATTCACCATATCAACAAAACTTTTCAAGTTAGATGCATGTATCCCTTCTAAACTATACATGTATGATGTGCTACTTCAATGAAAGAATGAAAACTTTTCAAGTCACAAGAAAATTCAGACATGTAAAACATGACACACAAGCATCCAACCATTCACCATATCAACAAAAAGAAGTGCACTCTTGCAGACATTACCATACATGGTTTTGCTCAAAATATTTTGGCAGGACATGGCATGGTCCCATTCGTAGTTGACATGAAAGAAGTTGCCTAAGTTTCATGGTCTATATAAGCACATGGCATGGTCCCATTTGTAGCTAAGCTATAAATCACAAAAAGCAGTTTTTTGTTCTAGTTGAAAGGCTCTAATTTATGCTGGAATTCTGTTGGGTTCTCATTGTTTCCAACATCTACAAATCAGGATAGCATGAATTGTAAAGATTCAATCATTCTGATTGAGATTTATCTGTGTTCTTCCATCGGTCTTTTCATTGCAAGCATGGGAAGGCTTCTCTTCAGTAAGGTGTGACTGTCAGTACTCTTTTATAAGCTGCTTATAGTGTTCTCTTTTCTTTTTTTCTTTTTTTTTAACAATGTATGAATGACTTTATTTTTTTTTATCTTGTAAAGAACTAGAAGTTAACAACTACTTTCTTGTGCATTGTTTTCTTTAATGCAGTCAACTGTTCCTTCATTTTCTTCTTCATGGAGAAAATATATTGACTTATCTTTTCAGAACAAATGTTGCATGTTTAGAACTCACAATAGTAACATGCTTCAACTGCATAAACTACTCAATCATGCGAACCCATCATGTGATTTTAAGCTATTTTTCCCACCTACACAGTACAAGAATGTTCTCTAAATTAGGAGATGAAATAGGGACTTGGATAAATAGAGATGCAGCAGCTTACGTGAACTCCATGTCTTCCACCTGCTGTTCCACTACAATGGTTGCAAGGGCAAGCCGATAGGTGGCAGACCTCAGATTCCTTGCCAGCACAAAAACCTTCGCGTTATAACTTTTTAAGAAAAAAAAAAAATCCATCTCATTATATCTTTCAAAAAGAAAAAAAAAAATCCAAAAGAAACCGTCTGCAAAGTACATTACAAGTTTAAATGTCATGTACAATTCATTTCTATAATTTCATGGATCAGAGGTTATAATTGTTCAACCATTCTGATTTTTAGAATGTAGCTTAGTGACCATTTCACAATTTAATTGATTCAGTTTGAGTTAATAGTTTAAAGGCATACAATTTCTGAGTACCTATGTTTCAAGAGTTGTACACAATCTGAATATCAAATAACTGCAGTAAATATGACGAGTGGGAATAAGGAATGCATTTCAGCATTTCAAAATGGGCTTTCTAAATGGAGTTATGATATTATTTCAGCATTTCGAATGGAATTTTCAGTTTGGAATATGAAATGCATTTCAGCATCTTAATCTGCTTGCCATTGAATGGTTTTATTCCATGTGGACCAGGATGACAATGGCAATGGGTCTGTATTATTATGTATGATCTGTGATACTTCAGCTTCATTTGCAACCAGATTCTTTAATTTGGTTACTATCGCGCACTACTTTCATATTCTCCAACAGCAATAAACCTGTAAATTGTTCTGTTAGTAGAAGATACATAGATTTCAAAATATAATTGCCATTATCTTTATTAACATGGAAAATGAAATGAACATTAGCATCCTTGTCTTGTGAAGGAAAAGAAAAACTATGGAGATGAACGATTAAAAATTGGACCATACAGTTGGACAATAAGTTTATCATTAAAAATTTCTCAAGGCCCTCTGTAATGTTTATTTATCATCCAATCTGTTGATAAGGTCACAAAAACCTGAATGAAGGGAAAACACGGAATAGCATTTTGATCCAAAACTTTTGTGGCCCCCAAAAATCCCTACTGTGATTCACCTGAGATTTTGTATCTACCTCAATTTTGATATAATGCCCTCAAATGAACTGAAAAACCAAATGAAAAAACGAATGTACAGTGTGCATCTCCAACACATACATCGAGGTGGGCCACACATTCAGGGCCTCACTCACTAAACTATTAAACTGTTACCTTGCCTCACTTAATCTGTGACCCCCAACGACTGTGTCTTTTGTCAAAGCACACGTCCTTGGAAATCCCATGAAACTACAAACACTATCAGCCCAAAATTGCAAAGCCAACACCTTGCATTTCAAAAGTCGTAGCCACTAAATAAAACTCATAAAGGAGGTCCCGAGTCTAAAGATTTAAAACAAGAATAATATAAAAATTATCTTCACAGAGTTAAGGTAGATTGTAATTTTACTTAGAAAAGGGTTTGGCTAAAATAGAAGAGTTTAGCCAAGTTGCTGGGACAAATAGCTGATAAACGCTCCAAGAAATACAAATTACCGAATGTGACTACCACCAATTTTCAACTGCATATGAGATGAACTATGGTTTTGGCAGGCTTTTTTTCTTTTTCTTCTGCTTCTTTTTTTTTTTTTTTTTGACAATTATAAATGTATTCCAAGTTGAAATAAGGATGCTTAGTGTCATTCTTACCCTGGCTCTGTTCCAAGAATTATCTGCATTAAACTGAGCAAGGACAATATCTCCCTTCTTAGGATTAAAAGCACCAATAACAGGGGCTTCTGGAAGGTTGAACGAAGCTAGCTGCTTTTGAATAGCTGCCACTTTCTGGTCACCGACTGTTTGGATGTAGAACTTGCCACCTCCAAGTACTTCAGTTACCACCAATTGAAAGCAAAGGCCAGGAAGATACATAAATTATATGACTTGAGAAAAGAAATAAGAAATATGACAGATAAACAAATGTGACAAAGCACCTGAAATACTTCCTTCTGTTTGCTTTCAACAACAGATGAACCATTTGCAACTTCCTGTCCTTCAACATAATTCTTCCAAATATGCAGAAAATATCTGTAAGCGGTCCTTCAGAAGAAAAACCAGTCCTGCACCATTTGAATTAACGTTTCTTACTTTCAGTGTCTGTTTTCAGCAGAATGCTCGGCCTATGCAACGACGGTGTCTTTTGTCAAAGCACACGTCCATCCTCAGAAATCCCATGAAACTACAAACACTATCAGCCCAAAACTGCGAAGTGGACACCTGGCATTTCAAAAGGAATGGACTGGATCTTCCTAAAAAATTAAGCAAAAAACAGACCCAAAAACCAAAATGCCAAGAACCCATTTCTCAAGACAGAAAATTCAAGGGACCCATCAAATAAATAAATAAATAAAAGAATAAGAAGAACAAGAACAAGAAGAAGAAATCCAAATGGGCTTTTTAGGCTAGGTCGTTATATGCTAGAACCATACAATACGAGGGGTTTTCTTTTCTTCTTTTTTTTTTTTTCAGCATTCACAATTATCAATCCTATTTCATCTAATTCATTGGTCAACCTTAAACTATCTTCCCTCTAATGGGTCACAAAAGGTTTAAGTAAATAAATTTAGAAAAATAAAAATAAAAAGGAGATGAGCTAATTGCCAACTCTCTCTCTCTCTTTCTTTTTTTTTCTTTTTCTTTTTTTGGATCAGTAATAGTAAATTTTATTGAAAGAAAAAAAAAAAGGAAAAGGAATACCGAGCAGTGCTGCCATTGTTACTGCAAAATCAAGCTGCAAAAAGTCGAAACAGTGAATGAAATGCACATCCAAAAGATAATAGAAAAATATTCTAACCAAATTTAGTGAATGAATGCCAATCCATGAGATCCACTATCTAGGAAAGAAAGCTAGTTCTTCCAAATGCCTATTGGTCTTAATCACAGCTACATCACATCTATTCCTACGAAAGACAAATTCATTTCATCCTCCCCAAGTTGCATCCATTCCACATTGCCGAATCTCGACATTGTTACAATCAATGCCAACCGGAACCATGGCCCAATGAGAAGAAAAGAGAAAGCAATGACAGATGGAATGGATTTTGGAATAAAAACAGGAATTTTGAGAGAAGCTCACCCACGACAGGAGAGATATGCCTGAAATCCTTCAAAGATTCGGAGCTCACCCACCGGCTGAAGAAGAAAATGAGAAACCAAGCAGAGCTCGGGCGTCGTTCGAAAGAGGGAACGGGAAATCCCTCTTCTAAAATGAGATTTTAGTTTTAAATCCGTAAACTGTAAGTTTTCCATAATTTAACACATCAATTACGTTAATACCCATACATTTAAGGGACCGTTTACTGAATGATTAAAATAGTTTTATATAGGAAAAAGTATAAATATTAACCATTAACAACTAGACCCATTATTTAGATGGTCTGGATAATTCTTTAGCATTACCACTATTAATATGAATGAGTCACCATTGTTTTACATCAAACACAAGACTCACATATCGTCTCACTAAATATGTAACGTCACTTGCGCTTTCCATCAGATGGTGCTCTACGGGCCCCACCATGATTTATATGTTTTAATCCACGCCGTCCATCCATTTCTCCATTTCATTTTAGTGTTAATCCCAAAAAATGAGACAATATAAATCTCAAGTAGACCACACCACGGGGAAACAGTAGAGATTGAACGTCCACCATTAAAAGCCATACTTTTGGCTACGTCCACCAAAAAATGAGCTCCATATAAATCTGTGTTATATCCACACCATCCATCCATTTTAAGATATCATTTTAAGTCATGAGCCAAAGAATTAGGCAGATAAAAATCTGTAGTGGACCCCACCATAGAAAATAGCGGGGAAAGTGATTCCTACCGTTGAAACTATCCTAAGCCCTATCATAATGTTTATTTAAAATCCAACCTGTTCAAATGTTCTTTTTTTTTTTTTGAAAAGACATGAAATAAGGGAAAACACAAATATTAGCTTCATCTAAAACTTTTGTGGCTTTAAAAGTGTTTAATGGTGGGCGTCACTATCCCACAGTTTTTCTGTGTTAGGGTCCATTGGAACTTCGGATTTAACTCATTCTTTAGATATTGCCCTAAAATGATCTCTCCAAATAGATGGAAGGTGTGGATACAAAACATACATCAGGGTGGGGCCACGGAATTTGCTGACATCAATTCTGTAGCTAGTCTCACTACTCCCATTGACACCAGCCCCGTGGCTAGTGGTCGGTGCTCTGTGGGCCCCCCCATGATGTATGTATTTTATCCATTATGTTCATTCATTTTTAAAGATCATTTTAGGGATTTATTCCAGAAATGAGAGGCGTATAAATCTCAGGTGGACCACACCACATGAAAACAATAGTGATTGGATATCCATCATTAAAATCCTCCTAAGGCCCATTGTACTGTTTATTTAACATCCAATCTGTTTGTTAGGTCATATAGGCCTAGATGAATGGGGAAAACAAAAATCATCTCGATCCACAACGTTTCTGAACCCCAAAATGTTTTAAATGGTTGACGCTCATTCAACACTATTTCCTATAGTGTGGTCCATTTTAGATTGGAATATACCTCATTTTTGGTCTCACGCTGTAAGATGATCTTTAAAAATAGATGGACGGCATGAATGAAACACATACAACATGGCGAGACCCACAAAGCACCGACCGCCAGCCATTGGCTGGTGTTAGGGGGAGTAGCCAATCTGTTCTCCTTATTTATGGTGTGGTCCATTTAATCTTTGGATATAATTCATTTTTTGGATAATTATTTAAAATGATCTCGAAAAATGGATGAACAATGTGGGTTGATCCTAAATTTTCGATAAATCTAAAACTCAAGTGGACCATGCCACACAAAACAGTGTGGAATAATGATTTCCATCGTTATACCTACCTTAGGCCCACGATAATGTTTATTTTCCATCCAACCTATTCATAATATCAAAACGATATGAATGAAGAAAAAATACAAACATCAGCTTGATCTAAAAGTACTTCTATGGCCTCTAAGAAATTTTCAATGATAGAGGTTCAATCACATTATTTCATGCGGTGTGGTTCACTTGAGCTTTAGATATGCTTCCTTTTTGTTCTTTAGACCTCAAATTATTTGTTAACATGGATGAATGGAGTGGATAAAATAAATAACTAACGGAAATGGAGTAGAGAGGGGTTTCCTTTAAACATTTATAATCGTATATTGGACTTGCCTAAATGTGATTCACATATCCAACCCACTAATTATGTATGTCTCACTTGGACGAGGGGTCAGACCAAATTTTAGCCGCATCTAAAACTCATGTGGGCCCCACCAAGTGCTTTTATATTTTTTAGGATGTCTTCACATAGTTTTAGATGGTATGGCCCACCTGAGTTTCGTATACGGATGATTTTTGAGATATTTAATAACCTAAAGGGGACACATCAAATGCACGGTGTTGATGTTCAACACACATCATGATGGGCCCCACAAAACTTACTAACATTAATTTTTAAGCTCTTGCGAGGTCAATAAGTTGAGTCACAATTTTGACCAAAATATTTGGCCCATTTTATATGTTTGGTCCATTCAATCTATTTTACTAATCAATCCCCTAAATTTGACTAGTTACTTGCTCTGATCGGGCTACATATTTTTTTCAGAGATAAATTTTAATTTCCATTTACAAATAATTTTTTTTTTCAAAATGTATATTTTTTACGCTTAATTTTTTCTTTGAAAACTTTTAACAAAATATCAATTTTATTATAAAATATTAAAAAATAAAATACAAATTTTGAATTTTTATTTTCAAAATCTTTAAAAAAATTTCAAAATTTATTTTTTCTCAAAAATTCCAAAATGCCAATTTTTTTTTCTTCAAAAGCATATCATTTTGTTTTGAACTTTTTAATTTTCCTTTTTAAAATGATATTTTTTTTTCTTTCAAAATCTTAGTGTTTTTATAAATAACTTTTTCTTTTAATTTCAAAATTTTAACATTTTAATTATTTTTTAAAATCACAATTTTTTATAGCTTCTTTATTTTTTGTTTCAAAATGTTTGTTTTTTGCTAAAGTATCGATTCTTTAATATTGTTTAATTTTTAAATTTTCAATTCTTTCTAACACCAATTTTTTTAAGCATTTATTTTCGAATTTCTCAATTTTATTTTATTTTTCAAAATACAAACTCTCATTTTCTTTTTCAAAATATTTTCATTTTTCAACCTTGTCAAAATTTTCACATTTTTTGAAATCTTTTTCATTTTCTTTTTCAGGATATTATTTTTTTACTCGAAATCAAATGCTTTTTTTTTTTTTCCAAAAATACATTGCAAATTCGCAATTTTTTTAACAGATAAATTTCAATTTCCATTTAAAAATTACATTTTTTTTCAAAATGTATATTTTTCTACTCTTAATTTTTCATTAAAAACTTTTAACAAAATTTCATTTTTATTATAAAATATTTCAAAAAATAAATTAAAATACAAATTCTAAATTTTTATTTTCAAAATATCTTAAATTTTCACAATTTTTAATTTTTATTCCCAAAATTTTCAAAATGCTGATTTTTTTTTTTTCAAAAGCATCATGTTGTTTTCAACTTTTCAATTTTTTAAAAAAATTATATATATTTTTTCAAAATCTTAGTGTTTTTATAAATAATTTTTTCTTTTAATTTCAAATTTTGAACATTTTCAATTATTTTTCTAAATCACAAAAATTTTCAACTTATTTATTTTTCCTTTCAAAATGTTTGTTTTTTGATGAAGTATTGATTTTTTAATATCGTTTTATTTTAAAAATTTTCAATTCTTTTTCACTTCTCCATTTTTTTTAAAGTATTTTATTTGAACTTGTCAATTTTTATTGAACTTCACAATTTTTTTTTTTTTTTTTTCAAATTTCAAACTCCCATTTTCTTTTTTAAAATATTTTCATTTTTCAACATTGTGAAAATTTTCACATTTTTAAAAATATTTTTAATTTTTTTTTTCAAGATATTATTTTTTCTCAAAATCAAATGCTTTTTTTTTTTTCAAATTTATAACTTTATTAAATATTCTTTTTTTTCCCACAAAATTGAGTTTTATTAAATCACAATTTTTATTTTTTCAAAATCTAATTTTTTTTCCAAACATTGTTAAATTTTTTAAAATTCTCAATATTCTTTTTCATGTGATACTACAAAATCATTTAAATATTAGTTTTAAATTAAAAAATAAAAATCAAAATTCCACTCATTTGATATAAAAACAAAATAAATATTCTTTTTTGCATTCAATCAAATGTTAAAAACAAATCTTAGATACAAATATGTACAATTAAACCACTGAAATTCTATTGAAAAATAATTATTAGACTACAAAAAAACTTAATTTTCCACTATATTCTTAAAAAAATGAACAAAAAAAAAGTCAAAAGGCAAAAGTCATTTTACGACGGACCTGATCCGTAGCAAAAGTAGCTGAAAAGCATTTCTTATTTTGGGCGGGAATTTGCGACTATTCAATTTCCGTCGCCAAAGCACACATTTCCGACGGATTTCGTCCGTCGCCTAGTTACGACGAACAAAAATCCGTCGTAAATACGTCGTAAATCTGATTTTAGCGACGGATTTCGGTCCCTCACTAAATTCTGCGACGTTCGGACCACATATTAGAGAGACGAACTTAGCGACGGACCTTTTCCGTTAGCGACGGATTAATTCCGTCGTTCAACCCAGAGATTTTTGCGACGGACATCGTAAATTGACCATTTTGGCATAGTGTACGACCTATACAATATATTAATCAAGACCCATGCAACATGTTAATCAAGACCCATACAACATACTAACCAAGACCCAAACAACATGCTAGCCGAAATCCATATAACATGACAACCATGACCCATACAACATGCTAACCAAGACCCATACAACATGCTAAGACCCATACAACACGCTAACCAAGATTCATACAATATGCTAACCAAGACCCATACAACATGCTAATCAATGCCCATATAACATGCTAAGCAAGACCCATACAACATGTTAACCAACACTCATACAACATGCTAACCAAGACCCAGACAACATGCTAACCAACATCTATTGAACATGATAACCACGACCCATATAACATGACAACTACAACCCATGCAAACCACGACCTAAATGGACGCACATTGATGTATGTGAATAATTTATGCCGCCCATCCTTTTTGTTGTGTCATTTTAGGGTAAGGTCAAATATCAACCACGACCCTTTGTGGATGAAAACCACGATCCATTGTGCATTTAAACCATGACCCTTTATATGGATCCTGGTTGTCATGTAGTTAAGGGTCGAGGTTGTCATAATATATGAATCGTGATTGTGAAGTTATAAGGGTTGTGGTTGTCATATTATATGGGTCGTGGTTGTATGTGAATAATCCATGCCGCCCATCCTTTTTGCAGTGTCATTTTAGGGGTAGGGCAAAAATATTAGCCTGATCTAGCGCTCGTGTGAGCTACAAAATAAAAAATATTGGTGATTGTTTAAACTTTTCAGGCTCACTGTGATGTTTGTTAGAAGTGGACACTGCCTAAGTCAGGACTTTTTGGGCCCACGACAAGCTTGCCGACAAGGTGGATGGCTTAGATTACTCCATTGTGGGCCATAAGCCATGATACTAAAGGTTTAGTAGAAGAAGTGAAAACGTTGTAAACCACGATCCATGCAACATGACAACCACGATCCATGCACGTGACAACTATGACCCATGCAAACCACGACCCAAATGGGCCCACATTAATGTATGTATATAATTTATACCATCCATCATATTTGTCGTGTCGTTTTATGGGCAGGGCACAAATATCAACCTGATCCACCGCTCATGTGGGCTACAAAATAGAAAATATTGGTGATGGTTGAAACTTTCCATGCTCACTGTGATGTTTGTTAGAAGTGGACACTACCCAAATCAGGACTTTTTGGGCCCACGACAAGTTGGCCGACAAGGTGGATGGATCAGATCACCTCATTGTGGGCCATAAGCTATGGTACCAATGGTTTAGTAGAAGAAAAAGTGAACACGTTACAAACAACGATTTATCAAACATGACAACCACGATCCATGCACATGACAACTACGACCCATTCAAACCAGACCCAAATGGGCCCACATTGATGTATGTGTATAATCTATGCCACCTATCCTTTTAGCCATGTTATTTTATGGGCAGGGCACAATTAACAGCCCGATCTAGCGCTCATGTGGGCCACAAAATAGAATATTGGTGACCATGCTCGCTGTGATGTTTGTTAGAAGTGGACACTGCCGAAGTCAGGACTTTTTGGGCCCACGGCAAGCTGGCCGACAAGGTGGATGGATCAGATCACCCCATCGTAGGCCATAAGCTATGGTACCAATAGTTTGGTAGAAGAGGAAGTGAACATGTTGCAAACCACGATCTATCCAACATGACAACCACGATCCATGCACATGATAACTACGACCTATGCAAACCACGACCCAGATGAGCCTAAATTGATGTATGTGTATAATCTATGCCACCCATCCTTTTTGTTGTGTCATTTTATGCGCAGGGCACAAATATCAGCCTCATTCAGCTCTTGTGTGGGCCACAATATAAAATTTTAGTGACTGTTGAAACTTTTCACGTTTACTGTAATGTTTGTTAGAAGTGGACATTGCTCAAGACGAGACTTTTTGGGCCCATGACAAGTTGGTCGACACGGTGGATGGATCAGATCACCCCATTGTGAGCCATAAGCTATAGTACCAATGGTTTGGTAGAAGAGGAAGTGAACACGTTGCAAACCATGATCCATGTAACATGACAACCACGACCCATGCAACATGACAACTACGACCCATGCAAACCACGTCGTAAATGGTCCTAAAATGGGGTTATCCGATCCATATACCTTGTCGGCTAGCTCGTCGTGGGCCCAAAAAGTCCTAAAATGGACAGTGTCCACTTCTAACAAGCATTAAGGTGAGCCTGGAAAGTTTTGACAATCACCATGATTTTCAATTTTGTGGCCCATACGAGTGCTAGATCAGGCTGATATTTGTGCCCTACCCCTAAAATGACACTGCAAAAAGGATGGACAACATGAATTATACATATACATCAATGTGGGCCCATTTGGCTCGTGGTTTGCATGGGTCATAGTTTTCATGTGCATAGATTGTGGTTGTCATGTTTCATGGATCTTGGTTTGCAATGTCTTCTCTTCCTCTTCTACTAAACTTTTGGTACTATGGCTTATGGCCCACAATGAAATAACCCGAGCCATCTACCTTGTCGGCCAGCTTGTCGTGGGCATAAAAAGTCTTGACTTGGGTAGTGTCCACTTCTAACAAACATCAAACATCACAGTGAGCGTGGAAAGTTTCAACAGTCACCAATATTTTCTATTTTGTGGCCCACACGAGCGCTGGATCAGGCTGATATTTGCGCCCTGCCCATAAAATGACATGGTAAAAAGGATGGGTGGCATAAATTATACACATACATCAATGTGGGCTCAGTTGGGTCGTGGTTTGCATGGGTCGTAGTTGGATCATGGTTGTCATGTTGGATAAATCGTTGTTTGCAATGTGTTCACTTCCTCTTCTACCAAACCATTGGTACCATAGCTTATGGCCCACAATGGGGTGATCTGATTCATCCACCTTGTCAGCTAGCTTGCTGTGGGCCCAAAAAGTCCTGACTTGGGCAGTGTCCACTTCTAACAAACATCACAGTGAGCGTGGAAAGTTTCAACACTCACCAATATTTTCTATTTTGTGGCCCACATGAGCGCTGGATCAGGCTAATATTTGTGCCCTACCCATAAAATGACATGGCAAAAATGATGGGTGTCATGGATTATATACATACAACCACGACGCATATAACTTCATTACCACGACCCATATAATATGATAACCACGACCCATATAACTTCATTACCACGACCCATATAATATGATAACCACGACCCATATAACTTCACAACCACGACCCATATAATATAACAACCTCGACCCTTGCTACATGACAACCACGATCTATATAAAGGGTCGTGGTTCACATGCACAATGGATCGTGGTTTTCATCCACAAAGGGTCGTGGTTGATATTTGACCCTATTCCTAAAATGACACAATAAAAAGGATAGGAGGCATGGATTATTCACATACATCAATGTGCGCCCATTTAGGTTGTGGTTTGCATGGGTTATAGTTGCCATGTTATATAGGTCATGGTTGTCATGTTAAATGGATCGTGGTTTTCAACGTGTTCACTTCCTTTTCTACTAAACCATTGGTACCATAGCTTGAAGCCCACAACGGGGTGATTCGATCCATCCACCTTGTTAGCCAGCTCATTGTGGGCCCAAAAAATCCTTCCTTTTCTACTAAACCATTGGTACCATAACTTTAGGCCCACTATTATTTTCTATTTTGTGGTCCACACGAGCATCGGAATAAACTTATATTTGGGCCCCACCCCTAAAATGACACTATAAAAAGGATGGGCAACATAGATTATACACACATCAATGTAAGCCTATTTGGGTCGTGGTTTGCATGAGTCGTAGTTGTCATGTTATATGGGTCGTGGTTGTCATGTTGAATGGATTGAGGTTTTCAACGTATTTACTTCCTTTTCTAACAAACCATTGGTACCATAGTTTAAGGCCCACAATGGGGTGATCCGATCCATCCACCTTGTTGGTCAGCTTACCGTGGGCCCAAAAAATCCTAACAGCCACAACCCATATAACATGACAACTACGACCCATGACAATCACGACCCATATAACATGATAACCACGACATATATAACTTGGCAACTACGTCCCATGACAACCACGACCCATATAACATGACAACTACGACCCATATAACTTCACAACCACGGCCCATATGATATGACAATCTCGACTTTTTCTACACGACAACCATGATACATATAAAGGGTCATGGTTCACATGCACAATGGATCATGGTTTTTATCCACAAAGGGTCGTGGTTGATATTTGACCCTACCCCTAAAATGACCCAACAAAAAAGGATGGACGGCATACATTATACACATACATCAATGTGGGCCCATATAGGTTGTTGTTTGCATGGGTCATAGTTGTCATGTTATATGGGTCGTGGTTGTCATATTGTATAGATTGTGGTATTCACCTGTTCACTTCCTCTTCTACCAAATCATTGGTACCATAGCTTAAGTCCCACAATGGGGTGATTCGATCCATCCACCTTGTCAGCCAGCTCATCGTGGGCCCAAAAAGTCCTGACATAGGGTGATCCGATCCATCCACCTAGCCCTAAAATGACACGACAAAAAGGAAGGGCAACATGGATTATTCACATACATCAATGTAGGCCCCATTAGATGGTCCTTGCTAAGGCCTATAAAATGAAGATTTGGACCCGTATAGCATGACAACCACGACCCTTACCTCATGACAACCACGACCCATACCCGAGTCGTGGTTGTAATGCTGTAAGGGTCATGGTTATAATGCGGTAAGGGTAGTTGTCATAGGTCATGGTTCTCATGGGTCGTAGTTATCATGTTATATGGGTCGCAGTTATTACATATGTTCATGTCCTTTATTATCAAATGAAAGGATATACATTGATACAATAGCCTAAGGCCCACAATGGGGTGATCCATTCCGTCCACCTTGTCGGCATGCTCGGTGTGGGCCCAAAAATGTCCTGACTTGGGCAATGTCCTCTTCTAACAAACATCACAGTGAGCGAGACTGGACAGTTTCAACAGTGGGTTCCATTGTCCCCATTATTTTCTATTATGTGGCCCACACGAGCTCTGAATAAGGCTGATATTTGAGCCCTAGCCATTAAAATGATAAGACAAAAAGGATGGGCGTCATGGATCAAACTCGTACATCAATGTGAGCCCCACGAGTATGGTCCTTCCCAGCATGCAAAAAAGGGTTCCGTACACATCAGTTTCTTGGCATTAAATACATGGGGGGAAGGACCACATATTTAACCTCATGTGGTCCTTTACTTACAACATGCTAACCAAGACCTAAACAACCTGCTAATCAAGACCCATACAACATACTAACCAAAATTCATACAACATGCTAACCAAGACCTAGACAACATGCTAACCAAGACCGATACAACATGCTAACCAAGACCCATACAACATGCTAACTAAGACCCTTACAACATGCTAATCAAGACCCATACAACATGCTGATTAAGACCCATACAACATGCTAACCAAGACCCTCACAACAAGACAACCACGACTCATACAACATGACAACCATGACCCATACAACATGCTAACCAAGACCCAAACAACATGTTAACCACGACGCATACAACATTCTAAGTAAGACCCATACAACATGCTAATCAAGACCCATACAACATGTTAACCAAGACCCATAAACATGCTAATTAAGACCCATACAACACGCTAACCAAGACCCATACAACATGCTAACTAAGACCCATACAACATGCTAACCAAGACCCATACAACATGCTAATCAAGACCCTTACAACATGACAACTACGACCCATACAACATGCTAATCAAGACCCATACAACATGCTAAGCAAGACCCATACAATATGCTAACCAAGACCCATACAACATGCTAATCAAGACCCATACAACATGCTAACTAAGACCCTTACAACATGCTAATCAAGACCCATACAACATGTTAACCATAACCCATACAACATGCTAACCAAGACTCATACAACATGCTAACCAATACCCATACTACATGCTAATCAAGACCCATACAACACGCTAACCAAGAGCCTTACAACATGATAACCACAACCCATACAACATGACAACCACGACCCATATAACATGCTAACCAAGACCGTTACAACATGCTAACCAAGACCTATACAACATGCTAATCAAGACCCATATAATATACTAACCAAGACCCAATAAACATACTAACCAAGACCCATACAACATGCTAACCAAGACCCGTACAACATGCTAATCAAGACCCATACAACATGTCTTGATTAGCATGTTGTATGGGTCTTAGTTAGCATGTTGTATGGATCTTGGTTAGCATGTTGTATGGGTCTCGATTAGCATGTTGTATGGGTCTTTCTTAACATGTTGTATGGGTCGTGGTTAGCATGTTGTATGGGTCTTGGTTAGCATGTTGTTAAAAGTAGACATTATCGTGACAACCCATATAACATGCCAACCACGGCCCATATAATATGCTAACCAAGACCCATACAACTGAGACCTATATAACATGCTAACCGAGGGCCCATATAACATGGGTCTTAGTTGTATGGGTCTTGGTTAGTATGTTATATGGGTCGTGGTTAACATGTTATACGGGTTATCACGGCAATGTCCACTTCTAACAACATGCTAACCAAGACCCATATAACATGCTAACCACGACCCATACAACATGCTAACTAAGACCCAAACAACATGCTAGGGCCCTTGGTTAGCATGTTATATGGGTCGTGGTTAGCATGTTATATGGGTAGTCACGGCAATGTCCACTTCTAACAAACATCACGGCAATGTCCACTGTTTAAACTTTTCAGGCTCGCTCACTGTGATGTTTGTTAGAAGAGGACATTACCCAAGTCAGGACTTTTTTGGGCCCACACCGAGCATGCCGACAAGGTGGATGGAATGGATCACCCCATTGTGGGCCTTAGGCTATTGTATCAATGTCTATCCTTTCATTTGATAATAAAGGACATGAACATATGTAACAACTGCGACCCATATAACATGATAACTACGACCCATGAGAACCATGACCCATGACAACTACGATCCTTACCGCATTATAACCATGACCCTTACAACATTACAACCATGACCCGGGTATGGGTCGTGGTTGTCATGAGGTAAGGGTCGTGGTTGTCATGCTATACGGGTCGAAATCTTCATTTTATAGGCCTTGGCAAAGACCATCTAATGGGGTCTACATTGATTTATGTGAATAATCCATGTTGCCCTTCTTTTTTGTCGTGTCATTTTAGGGCTATGTGGATGGATCGGATCACCCTATGTCAGGACTTTTTGGGCCTACGATGAGCTGGCTGACAAGGTGGATGGATCGGATCACCCCATTGTGAGACTTAAGCTATAGTACCAATGATTTGGTAGAAGAGGAAGTGAACAGGTGAATACCACAATCTATGCAACATGACAACCACGGCCCATATAACATGACAACTACGACCCATGCAAACAACGACCTATATGGGCCCACATTGATGTATGTGTATAATGTATGCCGCTCATCCTTTTTTGTTGGGTCATTTTAGGGGTAGGGTCAAATATCAACTACAACCCTTTGTGGATAAAAACCACGATCCATTGTGCATGTGAACCACGACCCTTTATATGTATCATGGTTGTCGTGCAGAAAAGGTCGAGATTGTCATATCATATGGGCCGTGGTTGTGAAGTTATATGGGTCATGGTTGTCATGTTATATGGGTCGTGGTTGTCATGGGACGTAGTTGCCAAGTTATATAGGTCATGGTTGTCATGTTATATGGGCCGTAGCTTTGAAGTTATATGGGTCGTGGTTGTCATGTTATATGGGTCGTTGTTGTGATGGGACGTAGTTGCTAAGTTATATAGGTCGTGGTTGTCATGTTGTATGGGTCGTGATTGTCATGGTTCGTAGTTGTCATGTTATATGGGTTGTGACTGTTAGGATTTTTTGTGCCCATGGAGAGCTAGCCAATAAGGTGGATGAATCAGATCACCCCATTGTGGGCCTTAAACTATGGTACCAATGGTTTGGTAAAAAAAGAAGTAAATACGTTGAAAACCACAATCCATTCAACATGACAACCACGACCCATATAACAAGACAACTACGACTCATGCAAACCACGACCCAAATAGGCCCACATTGATGTGTGTGTATAATCTATGCTGCCCATCCTTTTTATAGTGTCATTTTAGGGGTAGGGCCCAAATATAAGTTTATTCCGGTGCTCGTGTGGGCCACAAAATAGAAAATAATAGTGGGCCTTAAGCTATGGTACCAATGGTTTAGTAGAAAAGGAAGGATTTTTTGGGCCCACGATGAGCTGGCTAACAAGGTGGATGGATTGAATCACCCCGTTGTGGGCCTTAAGCTTTGATACTAATGGTTTGGTAGAAAAGGAAGTGAACATGTTGAAAACCACGATCCATTCAACATGACAACCACGACCTATATAACATGGCAACTATGACCCATGTAAACTATGACCTAAATGGGCGCACATTAATGTATGTGAATAATCCATGCATCCTATCCTTTTTGTTGTGTCATTTTAGGGATAGGGTCAAATATCAACCACGACCCTTTGTGGATAAAAACCACGATCCATTGTGCATGCGAACCACAACCCTTTATATGGATCGTGGCTGTCATGTAGCAAGGGTCGAGGTTGTCATATTATATAGGTCGTGTTGTGAACTTATATGGGTTGTGGTTGTCATATTATATGGGTCGTGGTAGTGAAGTTATATGGGTCGTGGTTGTATGTATATAATCCATGCCGTCCATTCTTTTTGCCATGTCATTTTATGGGCAGGGCACAAATATTAGTCTGATCCAGCGCTCATGTGAGCCACAAAATAGAAAATATTGGTGACTGTTGAAACTTTTCACGCTCACTGTGATGTTTGTTAGAAGTGGACACTGCCTAAGTCAGGACTTTTTGGACGCACGGCAAGCTAGCTGACAAGGTGGATGAATCAGATCACCCCATTGTGGGCCATAAGCTATGGTACCAATGGTTTGGTAGAAGAGGAAGTGAACACGTTGCAAACAACGATTTATCCAACATGACAACCACGATCCAACTACGACCCATGCAAACCACGACCCAACTGAGCCCACATTGATGTATGTGTATAATTTATGCCACCCATCCTTTTTATCATGTCATTTTATGGGCAGGGCGCAAATATCAGCCTGATCCAGCGCTCGTGTGGGCCACAAAATAGAAAATATTAGTGACTGTTGAAACTTTCCACGCTCACTGTGATGTTTGTTAGAAGTGGACACTACCCAAGTCAGGACTTTTTAGGCCCACGACAAGCTGGCCGACAAGGTAGATGGCTTAGATTATTTCATTGTGGGCTATAAGCCATGGTATCAAAAGTTTAGTAGAAGAGGAAGTGAACACGTTGCAAACCAAGATCTATGAAACGTGACAACCACGATCCATGCACATGAAAACTATGAACCATGCAAACCACGAGCCAAATGGGCCCACATTGATGTATGTGTATAATCCATGCTGTCCATCCTTTTTGTAGTGTCATTTTAGGGGTTGGGCACAAATATCAGCCCGATCCAGCGCTCGTATGGGCCACAAAATGGAAAACCATAGTGATTGTCAAAACTTTCTAGGCTCACCTTGATGCTTGTTAGAAGTGGACACTGTCCATTTTAGGACTTTTTGGGCCTACGACGAGCTGGCCGACAAGGTATATGGATCGGATCACCCCATTTTAGGACCATTTACGTCATGGTTTGCATGGGTCGTAGTTGACATGTCGCATGGGTCGTGGTTGTCATGTTGCATGGATCATAGTTTGCAACATGTTCACTTCCTCTTCTACCAAACCATTGGTACTATAGCTTATGGCTCACAATGGGGTGATCTGATCCATCCACCCTGTCGACCAACTTGCCATGGGCCCAAAAAGTCTCATCTCGAGCAATGTCCACTTCTAACAAATATTACAGCGAGCGTGGAAAGTTTCAACAGTCACTAAAATTTTATATTTTGTGGCCCACACAAGAGCTGGATCAGGTTGATATTTGTGCCCTGCGCATAAAATGACACAACAAAAAGGATGGGTGGCATAGATTATACACATATATCAATTTGGGCCCATCTAGGTCGTGGTTTGCATAGGTCATAGTTGTCATGTGCATGGATTGTGGTTGTCATGTTGGATAGAACGTGGTTTGCAGCGTGTTCACTTCTTCTTCTACCAAACTATTGGTACCATAGCTTATGGCCCAGGATGGGGTGATCTGATCCATCCACCTTGTCGGCCAGCTTGCCGTGGGCCCAAAAAGTCCTGACTTTGGCAGTGTCCACTTCTAACAAACATCACTGCGAGCATGGAAAGTTTCAACAGTCACTAATATTTTCTATTTTGTGGCCCACATGAGCGCTGGATTAGGCTGTTATTTGTGCCCTGCCCATAAAATAACATGGCGAAAAGGTTAGGTGGCATAAATTATACACATACATCAATGTGGGCCCATTTGGGTCTGGTTTGCATGGGTCGCAGTTGTCATGTGCAAGGATCGTGGTTGTCATGTTTGATAAATCGTTGTTTGTAACGTATTCACCTTTTCTTCTACCAAACCATTGGTACCATAGCTTATGGCTCACAATAAGGTGATCTGATCCATCCACCTTGTCGGCTAACTTGCAGTGGGCCCAAAAAGTCTTGATTTGGACAGCGTCCACTTCTAACAAACATCATAGTGAGCGTGGAAAGTTTCAACTATCACCAATATTTTCTATTTTGTAGCCCACATGAGCGGTGGATCAGGCTGATATTTGTGCCCTACTTATAAAACGACACGACAAAAAGGATGGGTAGTATAGATTACACAAATACATCAATGTGGGCCCTTGAGTTGTGGTTTACATGGGTCATAGTTTTCACTTGCATGGATCGTGGTTGTCATGTTGCATGGATCGTGGTTTGCAACGTGTTCACTTCCTCTTCTACTAAACCTTTGGTACCATGGCTTATGACCCACAATGGAGTAATCTGAGCCATCCACCTTGTCGGCAAACTTGTCGTGGGCCCAAAAAGTCCTGACTTAGGCAGTGTCCACTTCTAACAAACATCACAGTGAGCTTATAAAGTTTAAACAATCACCAATATTTTTTATTTTGAGGCTCACACGAGCACTAGATCAGGCTAATATTTGTGCCCTACTCCTAAAATGACATTGCAAAAAGGAAGGGCAGCATGGATAATTCATATACAACCACGACCCATATCATATGACAACCACAATCAATATAACTTCACATTCACGATCCATATATTATGACAACCTCGACCCATAACTACATGACAACCAGGATCTATATGGGCCCACATGCTAACTAAAACCCAAAGAACCAGCTAATCAAGACCTATACAACATGCTAACCAAGATCCATACAACATGCTAACCAAGACCGATGCAACATGCTAACCAAGATCCATACAACATGTTATCCAAGACACATACAACATGCTAACCAAGACCCATACAACATGCTGATCAAGACCCATACAACATACTAACCAAGACCCTTACAACATGCTAATCAAGACCCATACAACATGTTGATGAAGACCCATACAACATGCTAACCAAGACCCTCACAACATGACAACCACGACCCATACAACATGATAACCACGACCAATATAACATGCTAACCAAGACCCAAACAACATGTTAACCACGACTCATACAACATGCTAATAAAGACCCAAACATTATGCTAAGCAAGACCCATACAGCATGCTAATCAAGACCCATATAACATACTAACCAAGACCCATACAACATGCTAACAAAGAACCATACAACATGCTAACCAAGATTCATACAACATGCTAACCAAGACCCAAACAACATGTAAAGCAAGACCTATACAACATACTAATCAAGACCCATACAACATACTAACTAAGATCCAAACAACATGCTAACTAAGACCCATACAACATGCTAATCAAGACCCGTACAATATGCTAATCAAGACCCATACAACATGCTAACCAAGACCTTTACAACATGACAACCACTACCCATACAACATGACAACGGTGACCCATATAACATTCTAACTAAGACCCATACAACATACTAACCACAACGCATACAACTTGCTAACTAAGACCCAAACAACATGCTAAGCAAGACTCATATAACCACCTAATCAAGACCCATACAACATGCTAATCAAGACCCATAAAACATGCTAACCACGACCCATATAACATTCTAACCACGACCCAAACAACATGCTAACCAGGACCCTTACAACATGCTACCCAAGACGCATACAACATGCTAACCGAGTCTCATACAACATGCTAATCAAGACTCATATAACATGCTAACCAAGACCCATACAATCTACTAACCAATACCTTTACAACATGACAACTACTACCCATACAACACGACAACCACGACCCATACAACATTCTAACCAAGACCCATACCACATGCTAACCACAACCCATACAACTTGCTAACCGAGACCCAAACAACATGCTAAGCAAGACCCATATAACATGCTAATCAAGACACATACAACATGCTAATCAAGACCCATAGAATATGCTAACCACTACCCATATAACATTCTAACCACGACCCATACAACATGCTAACCAAGACCCTTACAACATGCTACCCAAGATCCATACAGCATGACAACCACGACCCATACAACATGCTAACCACGGCCCATACAACATGCTAACCAAGACCCAAACAACATAATAAACAAGACCCGTACAACATTCTAATCAAAACCCAAACAACATGCTAACTAAAACCCATACAACATGCTAATCAAGATCCATACTACATGCTAATCAAGACCCATACAACATGCTAACCAAGACCGTTACAACATGCTAACCAAGACCCATACAACATGACAACCACGACCCATACAACATGCTAACCAAGACCCAATAAACATGCTAACCAAGACCCATACAACATACTAAGCAAGACCCATACTACATGTTAATCAAGACCCATACAACACACTAACTAAGAGCCTTACAACATGATAACCACGACTCATACAACATGACAACCACGACCCATATAACATGCTATCCAAGACCCACACAACATGCTAACCAAGACCTACACAACATGCTAATCAAGACTCATACAATATGCTAACCAAGACCCTTACAACATGCTAACCAAGACCCATACAATATACTAATCAAGACCCATACAACATGCTAAACAAGACCCATACAACGTGACAACCACGACCCGTACAACATGACAACCACGATCCGTACAACAAGTTAACCAAGACCCATACAACATGCTAACCACGACCCATACAACACGCTAATCAAGACCCAAACAACATGCTAAGCAAGACCCATACAACATGCTAATCGAGACTCATACAACATGCTAACAAAGATCTATACAACATGCTAACTAAGACCCATACAACATGCTAATCAAGACCCGTACAACATGCTAACCAAGACCCATATAATATGCTAATCAAGACTCATATAACATGCTAACCAAGACCCATACAACCTGCTAATCAAGACCCATACAACATACTAATCAAGACCCTTACAACATGACAACCACTACCCATACAACATGACAACCGTGACCCATACAACATTCTAACCAAGACTCATACAACATTCTAAACATGACCCATACAACTTGCTAACCAAAACTCAAACAACATGCTAAGCTCAAGACCCATATAACATGCTAATTAAGACCGATACAACATGCTAATCAAGACCCATACAACATTCTAATCACGACCCATATAACATTCTGACCACGACCCATATAACATGCTAACCAATACCCATACAACTGAGACCCATATAACATGCTAACCAAGACCCATACAATTGAGACCCATATAACATGCTAACCAAGACCCATATAAAATGCTAACCAAGACTTATACAACTGAGACCCATACCTGGGTCATGGTTGTAATGTGGTAAAGGTCGTGATTGTAATGTAGTAAGGGTCGTAGTTCTCATTTTATATGGGTCGTAGTTGTCATAGCTCGTAGTTTTCCTAGGTCGCGGTTATTACATGTTCACTTCCTTTACTACCAAATGAAAGGATAACCATTGGTACAATAGTTTGAGGCCAACAATGGGGAGATCCGTTTCGTCCATCTTGTCGGCTAGCTTTGCGTGGGCCCAAAAAGTCCTGACTTGGGCAGTGCCCACTTCTAACAAACATCACAATGAGCTTGGAAAGTTTCAACAACGGGTTCCATTGTCACCATTATTTTCTATTATGTGACCCACACGAGCTCTGGATCAAGCTAATATTTAGACCTTGGCCCTAAAATGACATGGTAAAAAGGATGGACGGCATGGATTATACACATACATCAATATGGGCCCCACGAGTTTAGTCCTTGCCCACGCACAAAAAGGGTTCCGTACACATCACTTTACTAGCATTAAATACTACGTAACTTCTTAGTCCCTAGAAAATCATGCAACTACTGAACTAAGATCAAAGGCATTTTCATCCTGAAACAAACTCTAAAAGTGGTCAAAGGCGCTTTAGGGAATATATGGAGTGTCGTAGCATTCGAGGTAATTTGCTCAAACATCGAGGCGAGTACGGTCAATTTCCCGACTCCATTTCCAGAGAAGAAAAAAGAGGAGTACCAGGTGGCGTAAGAAGCCTGGAATCAGAAAAGAATCCTCGGTAAGTCTCAATCCATACTCATTTGTTTAACCTCACTCACATAATGCATAAGCTACTAATAAAATTGTAGAATAAAATCTTCCAGTTCCGACGCAGATACATCTCGAACAGGCACACATGTGAAAGCAAAAAATCAAGATGCTTAACAAATAACAATGCTTAAAAAAGGAAGAATATACTTTCCATCTTGAAAGGAAGTAAATTTCCGCTTCACAGGGAAAAAAACAGAGAAATGAATTTCTCGCTGTCCGAGTTTAGGAAGTCATCAGAAGCAGTTTTACGGGGTGTTGATGACACTATCTTGAATATAGGAGAACCGCCTGGTTTCGACCCAGAAACATTTGCAAGTTAGAAGATGGAAAAGATCTACTACTTTGTGGAAAAGTCCAGTTTTACAAGATTGATTAGACTAATTAACAATAGGTGATTTTGATACACACATTTCCAAATGCAGCCATACATGTCAAAATGGCATGTGTTTGGGACATCCAAGCCGTGCATCAGGTGGCCCCCACCTCATAGACGACCCAAGCTAAAGAGCAGGCCGGTCCATGCATCATGTGGGCTACACTTGTATGCTTAATGCACACCAGATATAAGCTTTCTACCATACATTTATTTGTGTGTGTCCTACACCATATTTGTTGAGTAGACTGGCCTAATGTCGGGAGTAGGTCATCTACATGGAGGGGTTAACCTCAGGAACATGTATGTCGTAGATACAAAAATTACAAAGGAGATTCAAACGTTGCACTGTGGAAAATGAAATTCGAATAAAAAAGAATATCTAAGTTCTGACGCTATCACTCACTGGACATTGACATCCATTCATAGAAAACTAATAAAGAAACTAAAAAATAAAAATAAAATCATGATGCGAAATAGCAAATAGATAGCATTTTCAAGACCTAAGGTCTGGAAAGAACTAAATCTAACCCCAATAAGTCTGAATGCTACATTGGGAACCATCGAAGCACATACCTAAAGGAGTATCGAAATCTTTGAAGGTGTGGAGGAGGATCAAGCTATTCCGCTCCTTCTCGCGCTTCCGCATCTCGAGAAACAACGCAAGATCCTCTTCCTTGTCCTTCATCACAGCTCCAAGGCTCCTCCCTTGCCTCTGCTGCTGTACGGGTGCTTGCATTTGTGACTCTGCAGCCCTGAAACTCTGATTCATCGCTATATGCAACGAAAACGATAGCGAAAAATAGCGATTTCCCGATTTAAACCCTAACTCTCAACCACTCCATTAGATCTGTAAATGAGCTGCCAAACTCTCATTTTCTACAATGAGACGCCGTCAAACTTCATCGCAACTGAGAGCCTTGGAGCTGAATAACTTATGGCTCACAATGGGGTGATATGATCCATCCACCTTGTCGACCAACTTGCCATGGGTCCAAAAAGTCTCGTCTTGAGCAATGTCCACTTCTAACAAACATTACAGTGAGCGTGGAAAGTTTCAACAGTCACTAAAATTTTATATTTTGTGGCCCACAGAAGCGCTGGATCAGGCTGATATTTGTGTTCTGCGCATAAAATGACATAGCAAAAAGGAAGGGTGGCATAGATTATACACATACATCAATTTAGGCCCATCTATGTCGTGGTTTGCATAGGTCATAGTTCTCATGTGCATGGATTGTGTTTGTCATGTTGGATAGATCGTGGTTTGCAGCGTGTTCACTTCCTCTTCTACCAAACTATTGGTACAATAGCTTATGGCCCACGATGGGGTGATCTGATCCATCCACCTTGTCGGCCAGCTTGCCGTGGGCCCAAAAAGTCCTGACTTCGGCAGTGTCCACTTCTAACAAACATCACAGCGAGCATGAAAAGTTTCAACAGTCACCAATATTTTCAATTTTGTGGCCCACATGAGCGCTAGATTAGGCTCTTATTTGTGCCCTGCCCATAAAATAACATGGCAAAAAGGATAGGTAGCATAAATTATACACATACATCAATGTGGGCCCATTTGGGTCTAGTTTGCATGGGTTGTAGTTGTCATGTGCAAGGATCATGGTTGTCATGTTTGATAAATCGTTGTTTGTAATGTGTTCACTTTTTCTTCTACCAAACCATTGGTACCATAGCTTATGGCCCACAATGGGGTGATCTGATCCATCCACCTTGTCGGCCAACTTGCCGTGGGCCCAAAAAGTTTTGATTTGGACAGTGTCTACTTCTAACAAACATCACAGTGAGCGTGGAAAGTTTCAACCATCACTAATATTTTCTATTTTGTAGCCCACATGAGCAGTGGATCAGGTTGATATTTGTGCCCTACCCATAAAACGACACGACAAAAGGGATGGGTAGTATAGATTATACACATACATCAATGTGGGCCCATTTGGATTGTGGTTTGCATGGGTCATAGTTGTCACTTGCATGGATCGTGGTTGTCATGTTGCATGGATCGTGGTTTGCAACGTGTTCACTTCCTCTTCTACTAAACCTTTGGTACCATGGCTTATGGCCCACAATGGAGTAATCTGAGCCATCCACCTTGTCGGCTAGCTTGTCGTGGGCCCAAAAAGTCCTGACTTAAGCAGTGTCCACTTCTAACAAACATCACAGTGAGCCTAGAAAGTTTAAACAATCACCAATATTTTTTATTTTGTGGCTCACACAAGCACTGGATCAGGCTAATATTTGTGCCCTACTCCTAAAATAACACTGCAAAAAGGATGGGCAACATGGATTATTTACATACCACCACGATCCATATAATATGACAACCACAACCCATATAACTTTACAATCACGATCCATATATTATGACAACCTCGACCCATAACTACATGACAACCAGGATCCATATGGGCCCACATGCTAACTAAGACCCAAAGAACATGCTAATTAAGACCCATACAACATGCTAACTAAGATCCATACTACATGTTAATCAAGATCGATACAACATGCTAACCAAGATCCATACAACATGTTATCCAAGACCCATACAACATGCTAGCCAAGACCCTTACAACATGCTAATCAAGACCCATACAACATGCTGATCAAGACCCATATAACATGCTAACCAAGACCCTTACAACATGCTAATCAAGACCCATAGAACATGCTGATCAAGACCCATACAACATGCTAACCAAGACCCTCATAACATGACAACCACGACCCATACAACATGACAACCACGACCCATACAACATGCTAACCAAGACCAAACAACATGTTAACCAAGACCCATACAACATGCAAATCAAGACCCATACAGAATGCTAAGAAAGACCCATACAACATGCTAATCAAGACCCATACAACATGCTAACTAAGAACCATACAACATGCTAATCAAGACCTATATAACATGCTAACCAAGATCCATACAACATGCCAACCAATACCCATACAACATGCCAACCAAGACCCATACAAAATGCTAACCAAGACCCATACAACATGACAACCACGACCCATTCAACATGCTAAACATGACCCATACAACATGCTAACCAAGACCCATACAACATGCTAAGCAAGAGCCATATAACATGTTATTCAAGACCCATACAATATGCTAACCAAGACCCATAAAATATGCTAACCAAGACCCATACAATATGCTAACCAAGACCCTTCCAACATGCTACCTAAGACCCATAGAACATGCTAACCAAGACCCTTACAACATGACAAGTACGACCCATACAATATGCTAACCAAGACCCTATAACATGCTAACCACGACCCATATAACATGCTACCTAAGACCCATACAACATGCTAACCATGACCCTTACAACATGACAAGCACGACCCATACAACATGCTAACCAATACCCTATAACATGCTAACCATGACCCATACAACGTGCGAAGCAAGACACAAACAACATGCTAAGCAAGACTCATACAACATGCGAATCAAGACCCAAACAACATGGTAACCATAACCCATACAACATGCTAGCCAAGATCCATACAACATTCTAACCAAGACCCATACAACATGATAATCAAAACCCATACAACATGCTAACCAAGACCGTTATAACATGCTAACCAAGTCCCATACAACATGACAACCATGACCCATACAACATGCTAACCAAAACCCAATAAACATGCTAACCAAGACCCATACAACATGCTAACCAAGACCCATAGTACATGTTAATCAAGACCCATACAGCACGCTAACCAATAGCCTTATAACATGATAACCACAACCCATACAACATGACAACCACGACCCATATAACATGTTAACCAAGACCCACACAACATGTTAACTAAGACCCATACAACATACTAATCAAGACCCATACAATATGCTAATCAAGACCCATACAACATGCTAATCAAGCCCATACAACGTGACAACCACGACCCATACAACATGACAACCACGACCCGTACAACATGCTAACCAAGACCCATATAACATGCTAACCATGACCCATAGAATATGCTAACCAAGACCCAAACAACATGCTAAGCAAGACCCATACAATATGGTAATCGAGACCCATACAACATGCTAATCAAGATCCATACAACATGCTAATCAAGACTCATACAACATGCTAACCAAGACCCTTACAACATGACAACCACTACCCATACAACATGACAACCGCTACCCATATAACATTATAACTAAGACCCATACAACACGCTAACCATGACGCATACAACTTGCTAACCAAGACCCAAACAACATGCTAAGTAAGACTCATATAACATGCTAATCAAGACCCATACAACATGCTAACCACAACCCATATAACATTGTAACCACGACCCATACAACATGCTAACCAAGACCCTTACAACATGCTACCCAAGACCCATACAACATGCTAACCGAGTCCCATACAATATGCTAATCAAGACTCATATAACATGCTAACTAAGACCCATATAACCTGTTAATCAAGACCCATACAACATGCTAACCAAACCCTTACAACATGACAACCACTACCCATACAACATGACAACTGTGACCCATACAACATTCTAACCAAGACCTATACCACATGCTAACCACGACCCATACAACTTGCTAACCGAGACCCAAACAACATGCTAAGCAAGACCCATATAACATACTAATCAAGATCCATACAACATGCTAATCAAGACCCATAAAATATGCTAACCACGACCCATATAACATTCTAACCACGACCCATACAACATGCTAACCAAGACCCTTACAACATGCTACCCAAGACCCATATAACATGATAACCATGACCCATACAACATGCTAACCATGACCCATACAACATGCTAACCAAGACCCAAATAACATGCTAAGCAAGACCCGTACAACATGATAATCAAGACCCAAACAACATGCTAACTAAAACCCAGTACAACATGCTAATCAAGATTCATACTACATGCTAACCAAGACCCATACAATATGCTAACCAAGACCGTTACAACATGCTAACCAAGACCCACTAAACATGCTAACCAAGACCCATACAACATACTAACTAAGACCCATACTACATGCTAATCAAGACCCATACAACATGCTAACCAAGAGCCTTACAACATGATAACCACGACCCATACAACATGACAACCACGACCCATATAACATCCTAACTAAGACCCACACAACATGCTAACTGAGACCATACAATATGCTAATCAAGACCCATACTATATGCTAACCAAGACCCTTACAACATGCTAACCAAGACCCATACAACATGCTAATCAAGACCCGTACAACATGACAACCACGACCCATACAACATGCTAATCAAGACCCATACAATATGCTAACCACGACCCATATAACACGTTAATCAAGACCCAAACAACATGCTAAGCAAGACCCATACAACATGGTAATCGAGACTCATACAACATGCTAACCAAGATCCATACAACATGCTAACTAAGACCCATACAACATGCTAATCAAGACCTGTACAACACGCTAACCAAGACATACAACATGCTAATCAAGACCCGTACAACATGCTAACCAAGGTCCTTACAATATGCTAACCAAGGCCCTTACAACATGCTAACCAAGACCCATACAATATATTAATCAAGACTCATATAACATGCTAACTAAGACCCATACAACCTGCTAATCAAGACCCATAAAAACATGCTAACTAAGACCCTTACAACATGACAACCGTGACCCATACAACATTCTAATCAAGACTCATACAATATGCTAACCATGACTCATATAACTTGCTAACCAAAACTCAAACAACATGCTAAGCAAGACCCATATAACATGCTAATCAAGACCCATACAACATGCTAATCAAGACCCATACAATATGCTAACCACGACCCATATAACATTCTAATCACGACCCATATAACATTCTGACCACGACCTATATAACATGCTAACCAAGACCCATACAACTGAGACCCATATAACATGCTAACCAAGACCCATACAATTGAGACCCATATAACATGCTAACCAAGACCCATATAAAATGCTAACCAAGACTTATACAACTGAGACCCATACCTGGGTCGTGGTTGTAATGTGGTAAGGGTCGTGATTGTAATGTAGTAAGGGTCGTAGTTCTCATTTTATATGGGTCATAGTTGTCATAGCTCGTAGTTTTCCTAGGTCGCGGTTGTTACATGTTCACTTCCTTTACTACCAAATGAAAGGATAACCATTGGTACAATAGTCTGAGGCCAACAATGGGAAGATCCATTTCGTCCATCTTGTCGGCTAGCTTTGCGTGGGCCCAAAAAGTCCTGACTTGGGCAGTGCCCACTTCTAACAAACATCATGATGAGCTTGGAAAGTTTCAACAACGGGTTCCATTGTCACAATTATTTTCTATTATGTGACCCACACGAGCTCTGGATCAGGCTAATATTTAGACCTTGGCCCTAAAATGACATGGTAAAAAGGATGGACGGCATAGATTATACACATACATCAATATGGGCCCCACGAGTTTAGTCCTTGCCCATGCACAAAAAAGGTTCCGTACACATCACTTTACTAGCATTAAATACTACGTAACTTCTTAGTCCCTAGAAAATCGTGCAACTACTGAACTAAGATCAAGGGCATTTTCATCCCGAAACAAACTCTAAAAGTGGTCAAAGGCGCTTTAGGGAATATATGGAGTGTCGTAGCATTCGAGGTAATTTGCTCAAACTTCGAGGCGAGTATGGTCAATTTCCAGAGAAGAAAAAAGAGGAGTACCAGGTGGCGTAAGAAGCCTGGAATCAGAAAAGAATCCTCAGTAAGTCTCAATCCATACTCATTTGTTTAACCTCACTCACATAATGCATAAGCCACTAATAAAATTACAAAATAAAATCTTCTAGTTCCGACGCAGATACATCTCGAACAGGCACACATGTGAAAGCAAAAAATCAAGATGCTTTACAAATAACAATGCTTAAAAAAGGAAGAATATACTTTCCATCTTGAAAGGAGGTAAATTTCCGCTTTGCAGGGAAAAAAACAGAGAAATGAATTTCTCGCTGTCCGAGTTTAGGAAGTCATCAGAAGCAGTTTTACGGGGTGTTGATGACACTATCTTGAATATAGGAGAACCGCCTGGTTTCGACCCAGAAACATTTGCAAGTTAGAAGATGGAAAAGATCTACTACTTTGTGGAAAAGTCCAGTTTTACAAGATTGATCACGCTAATTAACAATAGGTGATTTTGATACACACATTTCCAAATGCAGCCATACATGTCAAAATGGCATGTGTTTGGGACATCCAAGCCGTGCATCAGGTGGCCCCCACCTCATAGACGACCCAAGCTAAAGAGCAGGCCGGTCCATGCATCATGTGGGCTACACTTGTATGCTTAATACACACCAGATATAAACTTGCTACCGAACATCTATTTGTGTGTGTCCTACACCATATTTGATGAGTAGACTAGCCCAATGTCAGGAGTAGGTCATCTACATGGAGGGGTCCACCTCAGGAACATGTATGTCGTAGATACAAAAATTACAAAGGAGATTCAAACGTTGCACTGTGGAAAATGAAATTCGAATAAAAAAGAATATCCAAGTTCTGACGCTATCACTCACTGGACATTGACATCCATTCATAGAAAACTAATAAAGAAACTAAAAAATAAAAATAAAATCATGATGCGAAATAGCAAATTGATAGCATTTTCAACACCTAAGGTCTGGAAAGAACTAAATCTAACCCCAATAAGTCTGAATGCTACATTGGGAACCATCGAAGCACATACCTAAAGGAGTATCGAAATCTTTGAAGGTGTGGAGGAGGATCAAGCTATTCCGCTCCTTCTCGCGCTTCCGCATCTCGAGAAACAACGCAAGATCCTCTTCCTTGTCCTTCATCACAGCTCCAAGGCTCCTCCCTTCCCTCTGCTGCTGTACGGGCGCTTGCATTTGCGACTCTGCAGCCCTGAAACTCCAATTCATGGCTGTACGCAACGAAAACGACAGTGAAAAATAGCAATTTCACGATCTAAACCCTAACTCTCAACCACTCCATTAGATCTGTAAACGAGCTGCCAAACGCTCATTTTCTACAACGAGACTCCATCAAACTTCATCGCAACCGTTCGATTGATCCGGACGCCAGAGAGAGAGAGAGAGAGAGAGAGAGAGAGAGAGAGAGAGAGAGAGAGATAAGCGAAAATAGGTGAAAGGGAGCAATCACGAGAGATCAGGAGCTCCTCTGCTTTGATTTATTGACGCGATAGCACATCTCCCTCTCTCCCTCTCTCTCTCTCAAACGCTAGTTACGCTACGTTTTTGGATTATATTGAAGGGAAACTAGCATCAAATGCCCCCGGTTTCATAAATAACTACTGTAATGCCACTGCAGATTTTTTACTGCGAGGATGCTTGCGTATCTCACGTAGGTACCTGCGGGGGACACTGTCTCCGTAAATGGGTTAATATGCTTGAACTCTACCGCATCCATCAAGTACATCACCCCAATTTTTTGTTCTGAATTAGAAAAATCGGATGATTCAACCGTAAACACACGTGTTTCAATGGTAAACACACGTGTCTAATCTATATAGGATTAAATGGTATTGAATTGTATTCAGTGGGTTTTGCACAATAATCATTGCATGTCGGAAATATGATAATATTTTAATTATCAATGAATGTTTAGTATAAAATTCTTGATATGGAAAACATATTGGATTAAGAAAAATTCTGTTAATGGACCATGAAATTATAATCAATGAATTCAATTTATAATTAATGTTGGTCACTTTAATAAATAAACACATATATCAATGTAAGACTCAAACACATATATCAATGTAAGACTCACATGTGCAGTAGATTTTAAAATTTATAAAAATCTTAAATAAGACCAAATGCAATTCTATTCCACTGAATCCCACCTTTACTACCCTTCCCAAAAGCTTGATGGAATTTAGACAGATCAAATACAATTTCATCGCAATTTATCTCATTTAATACTATGTGCCAAACAAGCTGATTTAGATACCATCAAATGAGTTAGGTTTATGATCAAATTATAAATACCTTTTCTAAAAAAGATTAAAGTTACTTAATCACTTCAATTTTAGAAGTAAAAAATCAAGATAAGCTTCTCTTATAAATAACTTATAATCTAAACGCCAATTAAATTCACATGGAATAACTCACCTTCATTTTGAAATCTTCATCGTGATTAGACACATCATGTAAATGGATTGAATTCCATGTAAACTCCACCATAGGCCTGTCCTACCCGTCTTTAGTCTTCAAATACCTAAACTCCAAATCAAGGGGATTTAAAGTCGAGGATGATTTTAAATTCTTTAGCTATATTTAGCAACTTGTATATGGAATTACTAATAATTCAAAAATACTAATGCATTGAAATTATGTAGCGTATTTACAAGAGTTTGAATGTAATTACTAAATTAATATTAATATCCTTAATGAGGGGACATATATAATATTTGATACAGTGATTGTAATAAACTAATTAAAATATATACGTTAACAAAAAGTGATGAAGTTTAATATTTTGGATTGACCACAACATAGGATCACAACTAAACCACTAGCTTTTTTAATCATTGATTTATAGGGCTAATTTATGGACTGCTCAAATCATTCCATTAATATAATTTTATTTATGTAGCCGATAGTGAATTAATAGCTTAAGGACAACAATATATGTTCCACATCCCACTCTCTTTCTTCTGCTCAAATCATTCCATTAATATAATTTTATTTATATAGCTGATAGTGAATTAATAGCTTAAGGACAACAATATATGTTCCACATCCCACTCTCTTTCTTTCAAAAATAAACAAAAAAGGAAAATAATTGATAATCTCATTAAAAAAAAGAGAATGCAAAATCAGTATGAGAGAAGATTGACAATTCCCTTAATTCCAAATGCATCCCATCCATGCTTCCAAATAACTTTTGGATTATGAAAACCCTTCGATGCCGTCAAACGAGACTTGATTTGCTCCACAAACCTCAGTGATGCAGACACGTGCCAATTTTGGACGTTGTTAGGACACGTGGCAATATCAAACGTTTATGCTTTTCAAATGGGTGGGGACAGTGTTTTAAAAAGCAGTTTGTTTTACTCACGCAGACCACAGTGTCCCTAGTAAACTTAAACTACTAGTTTAAAGAATTTTCTGGCCATCCATTAGTCCAGGAATGAAGCAAATTCATTTCTCAGGTGGACCATACTAGCGGTGATTGATCATTAATGTGCCAGAAACCATTGGGATCAAGCCAAAATATGTTTTTTTTTCCCTTCGTTCACGCTTATGTAATCTTGTCAGCAGGTTGGATGGAAAATAAACCTCATGGAAACTTTACTATAGCCTCTAAGAAGTTTTTAATAATAAAGTGTTCAATCACCACTGTTTCTCATAATATCCACATGAAATTCGTGTGTTTTTTATTTTTTAAGCTCATTCTCTAAAATGATCTTAGAAAAAGGAATGGAAGACATGGATATAAGATAACTGGTGCTCCAAAATGGTAATGGTGTACATAACAGCCACCACCATTATTGTATAATACAGGCCGTAACATCCATTACAATCCCGTATCATTGTTATAAAATTGTTACGGATTGTTACGAGGCCGCTACGATCATTTTGACACTTCAACCTGCAACGCATAACGGTTATTACCGTTATCACTGCGTAGCAGCTGTTGGGTAACCGAATTTGAATGCCGTTACATATTTCAAGTTGTGCTGGACAATAATGACAGCACCTTCGAAGGGTGAGGCCGGGCCTGAAATGCACTTTTAAAATTTTATATAACCAAGCTACCTTTCCATGGCACTTCAAGCACGGTTTGAATGGTTAGGATCATTTGCTAGGATCATAGCTCAGAATCAACCCAATAAATGGCCCCGCCTTGTACCGCTTAAGAAATTTGAGGGTGATTTTGAAAAACGCTTGAGTGGGCTAATAAGTGCACGGGGACCTTTCAATGCACTAGTTGCAGTTGGGAAATATGTACAGTTCACGTCATCAATCTGGACCGTTCATTTAGTTCAATTATTGATTAGGTGGTTCTCACCATCCAACCAATAGCATAAAGAAATGATTGAATGCCAATTTTTAGCCAAGCGATAGGTGGGATCATCAAAGCCAATCATACTTTGGAGGGGCGTTTCTTGGAGAATGAATGCAGACCACTCGATGAGTGTCTCCTAAAATGAATGCAGAAAGGGCCAAGTTAAGGACGACTAGAATTATCTAGTTTGTGTGATTTCACACAGAGGCCTAGGAGGAGCGTGCTAGACCCATGGACAGTCCAGATCAATGATCTGATATATCTTAATGCAAATGCAATTATAAGTTTGATGGTTGGCCCACCGTTGTGTTTCATGGCCGAAAAAAGAAAAAACAACAACAGCAGCCGCATACTTTACAACATCTTACTTGGAAATTGCGTGGAATTTTTTGAGTGGAATGACAGAATTGACCTCAGCTTCCTTTAGCCATTAACCAAAAAAAGTCACCTTAAACCATTAAAGCATAGCTTATTAATGAAATGGTGGTTAAGTGTAGGGGACCTATTCATGCCCATATTTTAGTATGAGCTTGTTGGCATCCAAACTACCTACATGGACCGTCCATTAGGTCCAGTGCACTCTCCCTGTGGAGTGCCTAGAAAAATTCATACTGATAGATGATTGTAAACGTCCAATTAGTGACATACAAAATGGATGTAGAAATTTGTTATTGTAAGATAGAATCAGTCATACATGTATAGAATCATCTGATTGATGTGATTTTTCTCTTAATAGCCAAAGAAGTGGGACCAGATCTAATGGACGGCTCTGATAGGTGATTTGAAAATCCAAAGTCCAAAATCAACTATGTACATTGTGCACCGGGTTTTGGTAAATCAAGGTCACTGGATCATTACTCAACATAGATCGCGTGTTGTCACATCATCAGTGGCAGTGACACGCAGAAAACTACGATTTACCGCATGGTGGGAAGGATGAGTCAATCAAATCTCACCTCATCATCACACCACCAACAATGCGTGGCTCAGCAGCCTAATCACATCCCGTAAGCTACGCTGATTTCCCGCCAAAAAGCCGATTTCCTGCCGAAAACCGTTTCGCAGTAAGTTCGTTCAAACCTACGTGGGGCCACCGTGACGTTTGCGATGAAGTCACCTGTTCATCCGTTTTGTGAGCCCATTTGAAGACATTAGGCTAAAAATGACCGGGATGTGGTACTCACGTAGGTCGAAAACCTAAGTACTGGGCATCCACGGTCGAAAACCCTAAATATTTATGCGACCATAAAAGTTCTGATTTCAGATAATATTTGTGGTACGAACGGTGTTGATAGCATGTAAACATTATTGTCAACTCAGGGAGGTTGCAGCTGTGTGAATTTCACTACCCACCTTTTTCAATCGTGCGGCCCACTTGATTCGTTGATCTTTCTCAATTTTAGCCTTACCTCCTAAAGTAATTAGCTCACAAAATGGATGGACAAAGTGAATTTCCACAAACACCATAGTGGGCCTTAATTAGGTTTCCGGCTCAAAAACTTCCCGTAAAATGTCCTTAGAAAGTTATGGCTAGGGCATTAACGTAGTGTTGCATTTTAGGGCTAAGTGTTGCAGTTTAGGGCTACAGTTTATATGTACTATAGAAAGTGTCACGTGGGACTCATGCAAGGAGGGAAGAGGAAACTGGTGAAGAGATTTTGTCAAGAGAGAGAAAATAGAGAAGAATGGGTAATGTACAAAGATAAAGTGGAATTTCAGTAATAGATGGGTCATGCTAGTTTTTTCATTTTTTGGTTTGCTTAACTTCTAAATCTATCTTTTGTTTGAAGTCTTAACATTAGCTAACATTAGGCATCGCAGCAAAAGTGTGGATGGATATTATATAGGCATCATGCTAGGCTCCACATATCTATTGTTGGATAGGGCTTGATAAAAACAAGATAACATATAAATCCAAAGTGGATCTTAGCAAGCAAGGTTGGATAAAATCCAAGCTGTAACTAATATCTAAGCCTTTGGGTCCCTACTCATAACTTAGTGGTAGATTCACAAGGGTTTTAATGCTAAGGTTATGGCTTTGAGCACATATTGTAGCGTGTGGGTGTGTGTCCAAAAAAAAAAAAAGAAAGAAAAAAAAACTAATATTTTAAGTCCTTGCTTTCTAAGCAAGTAGATTTTCAACATTAGGCAATTATCAATGGTTTATATTAAAAATCTTATTTAGTTTCATAAAATCTCAAAGGTTATCACTCTTTTAAAACTAATTATATAAATAAACTTGTACATATACTCCTTGATGTCTACATCATTATACATGGTAGAAAAAAAACACTTAATTAATTATATGACATGATTATAGGATCGATAGGTATATGGATGGTTGAAATGACAAATATTCATTGGTATTGTTGTAAGACTCTTATCAGGTAGGGCATACATGATCATCGGTTTAGAACTGACTGTTGGATATTATTCAGATTAAGCGATTCAATGGGCCCCAATATATTTGTGATCATTGTAAATAGTTTAGGGCAGAATGCTTGAACTGTGGTCCCTATACACTATTATTAAGCTAGATATGGAAACATATGGTGTGGAGACCCTAAAGCAGAGAAGTGTGATGAGTAAGTTTAATTTTCTACCAATATTTCCTATAAATAAATATCTTGGTCCCCTTATCGACAGGAGAAAATCTTAGTCTTATTGAGAGATTGTACTAAAGGTGTGAGTTGCAGAAGATCAAGATTCTTGTTGATGACATTTAGGCGTTGGAAATATCTTTCCAATCAAGTATACTTTAAGATTATTGTTTTGAATCTCTATTATTGATGCCTAAACGATTCGTCTATTTCGCAATACAGATCTAACACCTATACCTACACACAAATGCATTACAAATTGGAAAGTAGGCTATAATTATAAATGGTCTTGGCTCATCATCAAAATTTTAAATGACACTACTTGAACAATTCAAAATCTAGGCCCAATCCAACCCACGCCCAACCTCTTGAGAACTCTAGGGAAGAAGATGGTTCAACCATTATGATGTTGTACCTGCCAATAGTGGGTTTAGTAATTTAAGTAGTTTAATTTGAGTGGTTGAGTGACCATAATGCAATTACTCAGTGCGTGTGTATCAAATACCACACAAATTTAGTAAAGTTGGGAAAACTATGTGGCCCACCTTAACTTATGTATTGTACATCCAAGCCTTCCATCCATTTGCCTAGCTTATTTTAGGGCATGAGGCCTAGATGAAGCATATTAAATCTCAAGCGGATCAAACCATATGGAATAGTAGCAATTGATCGATTACCATTAAAAACTTCCTAAGACCCACTCTAATAATATTATTTATCACTTCCTAAAACCCATTGTAATATTTATTTGCCATGCAATCTATTGATAAGGTCACATGCATTTGATGAAAGGAAAACACATATCAAATTGTGGCATACAAAACTTTTGCAACCCATGAGAAGTTTTTAATGGTGGATGTTCAATCACCACTGTTTTGCATGGTGTGGTCTACTTGAGATTTGAATTGGCTTCAATTTTGGGGCCATGCCCTAAAATTGACTATAAAAAAAGATGGATGACATGGATATAGAACACATTATCAAGGTGGGCCACTGTCACATATTCACCGGAATCTGCGATCTCACCTTGCTGGTCAACGCAGTACTAAAATGAAGTCTTCGGTACGAGAAGCCGGGCTTTTAGGTTTGTGAAAGATGAGTCTGTCATGTGTAGCTCTAGTCATTGGTCTTGGTATTAAAAGATCTACAGCGAGATTAAATCTACTTGCCAAACACGAGGACGGGCCCAAGACATAACTCCCCTCCTCTGCCAAACACCTAAGTCGTTAATACCCAATAAGAAAAGAAATCTATTGCCATCCGTCCGATTTTTGAAATTGAAGTATGTTGTTATAATTTAGATCAAGAGAATATAAGTTGAATGAGAATGAGAAAAGGAGGTAGTTTGGGGAATCACTTACCCAAGGGAGTGGGGAATCATTCACCCAATAAGGAATATCTTGGGAGTCATGCACCCAAAGGGGATAGAGAATCACTCACCTAACAAGAGAGGAATTAATCAATTCACAAATTCAAATCTTTTAGAAAATAACTCAAAAATTGAATGCCTTTCCATTACAAAGTAGATCTTTTTATAGATCAATTACAACTACCCCTCATAAATACATTAATAACAATCTTGAGTTTTTAATGTATTACTACATATTTTAAAAACAAAGGAACAACTTCAAAATAATGCCAAATACATTCCTAATACATACTTCAATTTCAAACTCTTCCCTTTTTCTATGCATGCAACATAGTCCCATGCATCATGAATGCACTTGGGCTAAAATAATGGGCTGAATACCAAGGCCGAGCTTGATTGATGGATTAGGCTTTCCCCTTGAATTTTGGACATTGTTAGACCACTTGATTTTCTGCACAAACTTTGTATTGAAGCTAGTTGATTTTATTTTTTTTAACATATGCATGTCCCTTTTCTTGCTTCCTTACCAATAGTATTCCATTATCCAATTTAAATAGGCATGGCCTATGATGGTTCCCATGGACTTTTCATGGGCTAGTTGATAGGGGGTATGGCTCATTATTCTCATCATTCTAATATCCTTAATCAGTTTAGGTTGTTGATACACCTTTTTAATAGCCTATGGTTTTCATAACAATATGAACCTTTGAAACCAATTGTGACTCCAAATCCTTTAAACTTATCTTGTCTTTCCCCTGTTCTATATTTTTATGGCAGTCCTTCAATGATAGTGGTCACTTTGCGATTATAAAACTAATTTGAAAAAAATCATGGATGTTATAGCTCTTTCTATTACTAGATTAGTTGTAATTATTTGCATCTCATGTAATCAATCTGATATAGATTTGTCATTTGGCATCTTAAAATTGAAATACTAACTTAAAATGTTTTGTTTTTAGCATCTTTGAGTCTTTATTTCTTCACAAGCACATCCAAAATCTCAAATTCTTTACAGAAGAACAATGTAAAGAACAATGGATCTATTATAAATTCCAATACTCTTGTTGGCATTGTATTGGACATTTGAAAAAGAACAATGATTCACATTCATCAGAGAAAATATATCTTAATCCATAACGGGACTCATTGGATGACTCATACTACTGCCAAGTGGAAATAATTCAACTATTAAAATGCTTCTGTCGGATTGTGATGGCATTTTGAAAGGGGTTTTATAAAATGTTTCAGCGATTAAACATCTTAGGAACCCAATAATCTTCTTATTGTAATAAGATGATATCTTTATCATATTACATACATCATACAATCACCCTTTACCTAAAACCAGGACTAAAAGAAAAAGAAAGGTAGCTTCCTATGCATAAACCATCAGTACAAGAACACTCCTACCCAGTCTGCAGGTGGTGTTACCTGTTTGATTGGAGTGGTCCGAAAGCTAGTGGATCTAAAAGAGCAGAGGTTGCTGTCGTATTGAGTCTATTGTGGACTTGATGGCTGCAACATCATCCGGCCATTGCTTTCCCTACTTCCAGATTTTGATGTAGTGGAGCCTGGATCAGAGTGCCTCTAGCTGGATGTTGTTTTCAGAGTCTGTTGTGGATCCAAGTTGATTGTATTGTAATTTTTTGTTGATTCTAACCTGAAGAATTATATGATAGGTGAGGCCCGTTTGTTTTTTGTTGAGCCCACCTTAATGACTGTACATCATCCCAATCGATCAACAAAGTCACAGGTGATGTGCTTCCATCTTTATGTGGAAAAAGAAAAAAAAAACTCCTAACCCAAAATTATATATATCTAAAGCTTGTTAAGAAAAGAAATAAACTTATTTTATTTGGACATCTCTTTCAACCTCTTCACATAATTGTTGTGACCTAAGTCGTTTGTCGTGGTGAATTCTGACCCCAAGATAAAAGTCCTTTAGTGCATGTATTTCCATGACAACATCTTTCATCTCCATTGCTCTCTAGGAGATTCCTCATAACACAACACAACAATTTTGATCATTGAATTCAAGCAGTCATGTATTCTATTTCTTGTGTTGATATGATTTCCGTTGACTTCAATAACTTTGGCTTCTTCCAAGAGAAATGTATCTACAATCTCCATTACTCGTTCAGGCAAGGCCAACTTAGCAAAATGATGAAGGCTAAGATTATCTTTAAACATGTCATCAGTTGGCCTATTACCACCCATTGCATACTCGGTAATTTATATCTCTCACAAGAATGTAGGCAACCACTTATATACAAATTTACCACCCATTGCATACTCGGTAATTTATATCTCTCACAAGAATGTAGGTAACCACTTATATACAAATAAAAATAAAGGTTGAATCCATTTAAACAAGTAATTAGCATTTCTGTTTTTCCTAAAGTTAGGAATTTCTAATATCAATCCATGTGCTATGAACTTTGACCGGATAGTGGGTACCCATTTTCCAATCTTATTATTAATGTTATTTTTAATTACTTGAGTAACTATTGGAATCTTACTCTCAGTGTAGCTATAGGAATATACTCTCACTTACTTCTAGGAATGTTCTATGGCTTAGGATTTTGGATTGTCTTATTTAAACATTTGCAATACTCATTCTAATTAGAAAAAAAAGGCTATTAGAGGATTTATCAGTGGTCCACATTCAACTTGCACGAGTGGCCTGCCTGATCACTAGAAAGATTAGGAAAAGGCAATATACCCGCTAGAGCCCACTTAAAGAACATGCCTCCGTCGTATGTGGAGTGCATGAATGTGTGCCATTCAATAGGTTGGAGCCACTATTAAAATAGCAGACGAAGACAAGAAAAAGTTCCATTAATTAATTAATTGGGCCACAAGTATGAGAAAATTTGGAAACTTAGAAGCTATATGTATGACTAATGTTTGATATTCAAGGTATCATGCATCTGATGAATGTACATGGGTTTACTAATTGAACATGGAAGCATGATATTAACCCTATGCTTGTTTGAAATGGGTCTCAGCAGATGGATGGCTCTGTTTTTATGTATGTGTATCACAATGCCATAATCTAATATTGTTGTACATGACCTACCAAGAGAATCCATCCATTCATATGATAATCCATACATCTCTAGCAAGATAAATTTAATCTTTAATGTAACTTTTACAACTCAAACTTCCAACTCGACTTATTCCGATCCCGTAGAAACCAACTCTCTTTGTTGTTCTTTTTTCTTTTTTCCTTTTTACCTTTTTTAAGGCAAGCACAACACAAAGATTCAGCCTCACCTATCATATAAATTGCATACAGAATCCCCAAGCCAATCCTTTGACAAAGGCATGGAGCTACCAAAATCAATTCATACATCTCTGGCTAGATAAACTTAATGTTTTATGTAACTTTTACAACTTAAACTTCCAACTCAAGTAATTCCAATCGTGATGAAATGAATAGCAGTCTGCCTCCCTCTGTTTTTTTGTTTTGTTTTTGTTTGGGGGGTGCAAGGTTAAAAAAGAAAAAACAAAACATGATACGAATAATCAGGGCTATCAATGGGCTGGGCACTGGCCTACCAAAGTCAAAATTTTGAAACGGCTAGACTCGAAACAATTCAAATTTTGGCCAAAGCCAACCCCAGGCCCAGCTCATTAAAAGGCCTACTAAGCATCCCATACCTGCATTGTCCATAGCCAGCAGGAGCTCACCCCAACTATGGAACAAATGGCTAGGCTTGCTCGCAAGTATTCCTAAACCATCTACCACTGAATTTCCTTGCCTAAAAGTGCCAGAATTCTTAAAATTTATAACAATTTTCAAACGGGAAATATCCCCCACCTGATACCAAATCTTCCATGGGGCTGGTGCAAGGGGATTAGAAATGGCATTAAAAAAAATGGAATCCGATATCACAATAACATTCCTTAGCCCCAGGTCAATGCAATACTAATTAATGTTGTCAAAGGCTGCATGTGTTTCAGCCACATTATTAGTGATTGTTCACTCCCCAAGTGCAGGGTTGTGATGTAGCAATAACTTGGTAAGACCGAGGTCGAATCCCAAGGGACTGAAACTTGTACGTTATCTAAAACTAACTAGAATTAGAACTAGAATGAGATGAAATCTAAATTAAATAGAATTTAATAAAGAATTGTGAGATTATTATCTAAAACTTAAGAGGAATCAGAGATAGGTAACTAGGGATTCAGAGGATCCACTTGTAGAGATCAGAGAGATCTTATGCCTGCTTCAAGAATTATGGAATTTACTGAACTGCCGTTGATCTAGTTTTCAAAGAAATAAAAGGTATATGAATTAGAATGGATTCCATCACCATACCATGCCCAGGAGACTATGGCAAACAACAGAATTAAACTAATTACCAACCAATCACATGTATGAAGGTTAGGAAGGGTATCGTCATCCGACCATGCTCAGGAGACGATCGTGAACAACAGATCTTCCTGACGTCATAAAGATAAAAGGGAGAAGAAAATATTCAAAGCATCGCAGACCCATTGTAATTTCAGTCACAACAGACCATTAAAAATCAAAAAGACTTCCATTAATTAAACTAACATCAACATGAATTCAGTTCATAAATTAAACAAAAATTATAGAATAAATTCTCCCATCTCACTACAAGCTTCACCTCTTAGCCCTAGCTAAGAGGTTCAGCTGCTCATGAGTGAACTGGATCTTAAACAAACATAAAAAGAATAAGAAAAGAAAACAATCCTGCTTCCTCTCTCTCCTGACAATCCACGTCCAAGCCCACGTCTCCAAGCCTCTAGCCGTGTATCAGATCTGATCTCCAAGGTAAAGATGATGATTTCCTCTCACCTCTCTCTCTCTCTTTATATAGACAAGGAGAATTGGCTGGAGTCGGTGTGGAGGTTTTCGCGCTGCATACGCAGCTGGAATCGGTTTGAAGGACGCAGAACCGCGTATAGCTCTTGCGCTGTGATGACGGTGGGCCCATTTCTTGGTGGCGCTCGCAAGATCCACTCCATTCATTGGATTGTGCACTAAAAATCGGTCGAAAATGACTGTGTTTTCCTCTGTTTTGGTGCGGCCCCCCATATTTCTCCTTACACCATCTATTCTCCGCTTGAACAGCTGGACTTCGCGCCTCATGATCTTTTGGAATTTTGCTACCTAGGCAGTCTTAAGAAGCTCCATAGAGAGCTGATGGACGGTCCAGATTGGATTTCAGAACCATGATGATGGCCCAAAAGTGAAGGCCGCAGGTCGGTTTGCGGAACAGAGCTTTCGCACAAGCTCTGTGATGATCGGTGGACCACTGATGGATGCTAGGGGTAAAATTCACTCCGTTCATTGTCTTCAGGACGAAAATCCGTCCAAAAATGCTTGGTTTTGGATCCCAACTGTGGTGGACCATGAGATCTTCATTTCACCGTCCATCTCGAGTTTAACTACAGATTTCTTGTGATCAGGTGCATGGGACCAAAATTACGGCTAGGGTGGGGTTATTACCACCCCAAAGAGAGTATGGTCGGACCTGATCTCGGTAAATATCAACGAGTGGGCCCCACTGCGTGCAACCGGCGGACGCACCCGCGTCCGCTGTTGAGACAGAGAAGGAGAAGGTGTTGAAGTTCGGGTCAAGAGTCGGTTTGACCGACTCTTAAGTGTTGTGCACGGCTAGTGCACATGTACACTATGCACACTCAGGCTAAATTGGGGTCCATTATGATATTTTCGATGAATCTGCTCCGTCCATCCTTTCCATCATATCATTTAAACCGTAGGTAACGAAGATGAGGTATATCTGGATATCCAGCGGGCCCCAATTCACTGTTTTATGGGCTGATCCATCCATTGGGTCACTTGCAGAGGGATCCACTTTCTGAAAATTGACTTGTACGGTTAATTTCTTGTCCTCAGGCCACGTATGAAGTTTCGAACTGAATGGATGGTGGAAAACATGTGATCTTACATTCTGTATGAGTTTTAGGCCATTTGAGCTTCAGTTCTTTGATTTTTGCTGATCCTTGGCGTTGATCTTGGTCCTCTGGAGTCCGTCCTTGGCCTTGGTGTCTTCAGATCGTTAAATCCATACTTTAAACACCTATTTTCAGTTTAAGCTCATAAAGACACCCTGCATCACAAACACGATTAAATTGGGCTATTAGACAGTACAAAGTTCGTAAATCCAGGCGATAACTGGGGTCTAATATGCAATATTTGACCCTCAACAGTGACCCTGTCATAGAAGTTATGAAAGGAAAAGATAACTTAATCCATGTGATCTCTAAAGATTCTACCCCCTCCATCCTCATCAGGATTCCCACAGGAGGATCCGTTAACATTTAGTTTTATCCATCCCTGTTCCGGCTTAGCACATTTTTATTTCGGCCTACCCCATCCCTGTTGGTATTCACAGTTTTAATTGTACCATCCATTACATCAGAGATTACTATAGTCTGATAATTCTAACCATCTTGTTAGTTGTACATCAACATATATTTGAAAACATAGCAATGATTCACATTCGTCAGGCGAAAGAATTACTTACATCAATTAGATGAACAATTGGATCATACAAGTTCATTCATTTTTTTCCTTTCATTTTTTTTTTTTTTGCCAAATCCATGGTAGAATTCATTGGACGAATACCTTATCAAACTTATATCAAGTTGGTAGTCCAAATGCTAGACTAATTTCTTAACATTGTAAATTTTTATTAAATTCATGATACAATCTCCCTTTGCCTAGCATAAGATTTTTTTTATATATATAAAAATCTTCTCATATATTCAATATCAATACAAATACACTCTTAACCTAAGTCTAAATAATATATCTAGAGCTTGTTTAGGGAAGGATTCAACAAACTCATTTCATTTGGAAATCTTTCTCAAAACAACTACTAACAATAACTTAGTAATGCCTGAGGTAAGACAAACCTTCATCTAATATTTTCGACGTAACTTGTTTGTCTCAGTGAATCATGACCCCGAGATACAAGTCTTTGATTGTGTGCATTTCAACAACAACATCTCTCATTTGCATTCGTTTTCTTGGAGATTCTGCAGAGCACAACACACCGATTTTGACCATTGAAATCAAGCAGTCATGCATTCTATTTCTTGTATTGATTTGATTTTCATTGCCTTGAATAACTTCAGCTTCTTCTAAGAGCAGTTGTGGATCAACAATCTCCATCACTCCTTCAGCCAAAGCCAGCTTAGCAAAATGATGAAGGCTTAGATTGTCCTTAAACATGTCATCCGTTGGCCCCTTTCCAGTGATCATCTCTAGTAGAAGGATTCCGTAGCTGTAAACATCTCCTTGTGTAGATGCTTTGTCGCCCATTGCATACTCTGTAATTTAGACAACTTATGTTAAAATCTAAGTGACCATGCATGGCTCACTGGTAGATAGAGTGTGTTTCAACACCGAGGTCATGGGTTTGAGTGCATAGGCGGTAGTGTGTGTGGAAACAAAAAAAGACCATTTAGATACAAAAAATATCAGAGGTTAGAATTTTGAGAGAGAGAGAGAGAGAGAGAGAGAGAGAGAGAGAGAGAGAGGAAATATTTTATTTAAACAAGTAATTTGCCTTTTTTCTTTTTCCTTTGATTTTTTCTCTTGGTACAGACTACCTAAATCACAAAATAGTTTGATTTTTAGCATTTTTTTTTTTTTTTTTGAGAAGCCACCGAATTATATACCAAAAAAACGGCATGTACACCCATTCAGGCCGACCCCAACAAAAAGAGAAGGGCCGAGCCTATCATATACCACCAAAAAGCTAGGAAAATGCACAGAACTGAAACAGGCTCTACAACCTAATGTTACCAAGGCCAACGTTGTCAAGGACCATTGACCCTTTGATGCTAATAAGTAGCTCAGTTCGGGAGGAAAATAGCTTGTTGGCACACCCCTCACTTGCCAATCTTGCAAGGCCATCTGCGACCGCATTTCCCTCATGGAAGATGTGCCAAAATCTGAGATTAAGCTGATGATAGAAATGGTGGATAGCCCCCATCCTATACTAAAGAGACCACGGGCAGTGGGCTGCCGGGTTGGACGCCGCATCAACCACAACTTTGGAGTCCGATTCCACCCAAATGTTTGACAGGCCCAGCCGTTGACATAATGCAATGCCATCGAGCATGGCTTGAGCTTCAGCGAAAGTGTTTGAGGCCACCCCGTATCGCCTGTGGAAAGTAAAAATCAGGTGGCCCTGGGAGTCCCTACACACTCCCCCCCTCCACTCTCTCCAGGATTTTCGTGAGAGGAACCCTCAACATTGAGCTTAAACCAGTCGGAGCGCGGCCTATGCCATTTAACTATTTGGCGACGATCCGGAAGGGGAAGCCTACAAAAATTGAGGCGGAGGGCCTGAAGGGTGACTGACTCGCCAAGAGAGCTGGAATCCCGGTTCGGCAAAGGGTTGCCCACCTCCTGTAGCCAACCTGAAACTCTGGAGATAATCTGAGAACTCGACATGTTGATGCAATCAAATCTTGAGGCGTTGCGACTGAGCCAAATCTCCCAGCAAATGAAAGAAGGGGTCAGGTCCACAAGCTTCTTAATCCTCGAAGATGTAGACGCCCTGGAGGTCCAGAAAGCGATCCTTTGATGAATGGATTGGGAGGGTATGAAGGGCGTATCGAAGATAAGCGAGAAGTGCTTCCAGACCTTTCTGGCGATGGACCCGTGACAAAAAAAGGTGCTGGAGATCTTCCACCTGATATTTTGGAGCACCTGGCTGCATCTGAGGGGGGCGACTCGGTGTGATGATCGTAGGAGGGGAGATCGAGATGCCGGGATCAGCGGGGATAGGGGAAATGATCGACCAACTGGGGTGCGCAGCCCCAATGGCCTGAGAAAGCAGAGCACGCCGATTCCCCTGCACCAGGCCTGAGGTGATAACTCGAGTAGCTGAGTCAGCATCGAGGTTGCATCGGCAGCAATCACATCGAGACATGAGACTGATGCCCGATCTTTGAATAGCAGCGTCCACTGGGACTGCGTTGTGCATGAGCTTCCATAGGAAAATGCCAATTTTCGGGGGGAGAGCTGAATTCCAGATCCACTCGGCCCATTTGAGTTTAGGATGGTGGAGGCGGATTCGGTTCCAAGCTGATTTGAGGGAGAATCTGCCCGATGAAGTTAGGTCCCATGCCAGGAAGTCGGCTCTCTGCGTCAGAGATATTGAGCATCCCAACATGGATTGCAGGATGGAGCAGGAAGGAGGTCGTGGATGTGGGAAAGGTTCCACTTGCCAATGGGGGGACAGAAGTCCTTGACCGTGGCGTCCCTCAGATTGGGAGGGATTGAGCCGACGACCGTGGTAGCCAAAAAACCAATCCCAGACCAGTTTTGAGTCCAGAAGTTCACTCTACCTTCGCCGATGAGCCATTTGGAGTGAAGTAAGGAAAATGGGAAGGTTTTAAACATGTCCTTCCAAATAGAAGAAGATGCCGCTGAATTTCTGGCTCTGGCACCTGAGAACTGTCTGAAGTACTTGGCTGACATGAAAGGTGCCCCGAGGGACTTCCCTTCAAGTAGATTTCTTTCCATTTTGATTCTAAAAGTGTGCATGACGTACTCCATGCGTCTAAAACCCAGGCCTCCCTCAAGCATGGGGGCACAAATCATCGACTATTTCACCCAGTGTTTCTTCTTCTTGCCCTCCGCACTTCCCCAAAAGAAATCTGCTAAACATCTCTCCAACAATTTGCAAACAGCTCTCGGGATGTCCAACGCAGACAAGATGTGAATCGGGATGCTGCACAACACATGTTTGATCAAAACTGCTCTGGCAGCCGGATTGAGAATTCAGGCTTTCCAGCCCTCAATTGAACCATTGATCTTTTGAACAAGAGGGGCAAGAAGCGCGGCTCGCACTTTGCCTTTGATGAGGGGAATGCCAAGGTAGGTACATGGGAAGGTCGCTGGCCTGAAACTTGTCAGGTGCTCGATCTTGCAGCTCGTGGCTGGTGTGGCTTTCTTAGGGAGGAAGAAGGAAGACTTAGTCACATTGACCCTTTGGCCGGACGCCTTTTCATATTCGGTGATGAATTTGAGAAGAGAGCGCACTGATCTAATCCCAGTATTCAGAAATAAAATAGCATCATCAGCGTAAAAAAGATGGGAAACCATGGGGCAGTTTAGGGGGACCTTGAAGGGCTGACATGCGCCTGAAGTGAATAGCTTTGAATGCCCTGACTAAAGACTTTAGCTGCGAGGATGAATAGAGAGGGAGAGAGGGGATCTCCTTGCCGAAGCCCTCTAAAGGATTGGAAGAAACCAAATGCTCTACCGTTGACGAGGATCGAGAACCAGGGTCCTACCTAGCAGCGCTGCACTTGGAGGATCCATCTTTGATCAAAGCCGAACTTCTTAAGCACCTGGGCGAGGAAAGCCCACTTAACTCGGTCATAAGCTTCTTCCATGTCAAGTTTTAGAATCATGTTGCCCCCAAACACCTTTCGATCCAGCTCATGGGTCATCTCTCTGGCTATCGAAATGTTCTCGACTATGGATCTGCCCCGGAAAAATGCCCCTTGCTCTTCAGAAATTATGGAAGGAAGAAGATTGGCCAACCTAGTTGCCGTAATCTTGGAGAAGATTTTCATAATGCCGTTGCATAGGCTAATGGGTCTGAAATCCGCCATGCCAACATAGGTTCTCTTCTTTGGAATGAGACATATGTGAGTGCAAAGGAAAGATCTGGGAAGGGACCCACCTGCAAAAAAATCTTTGACTGCTTCAAAAATGTCAACTGCAATCACTTCCCAACATGAAGAGAAAAAAGCTCCCCTGAAGCCATCTGGCCCGGGGGCGCTATCGACCAGAATAGAGAAAGCAGCTGCCTTGACCTCCTCCATCGTAACCGGGACCATGAGCTCTATGTTCATACAATTGTTCACCAACTTTGGAACTGAATTTAAAATGTCTTCATCCACAGCAGTGTCTTGCGATGTAAAGAGGGCTTTATAGAATTCTTCCGCTTCCTTGGCAATGTCTTCAGTTTGTTCCAAAATTACCCCAGTAGAAGATTTGATTCTTCCTATGACTGATCTTCTTCGACTGTCCTGGACTGAGTCATGAAAAAACTTTGTGTTTCTATCTCCCTCTTTAAGCCATTTGACTCTAGATTTTTGTTTCCAGAAGAGCTCTTGAAGCTGGACCTTCTTTAGGTTGGCCAGAGCCATGTTCAACTTGTCTTCATCTTCCTGGGCATGAGAGTTAAGGAGGGAGAACTCAGCTGTAGTTACCTCATCTTCTGCCCTCTGAACGTTACCATGAATGTTGCCAAAAATAGAGCTGTTCCAGTCTCTCAGAGTCCTTTTGAGGTTCTTCATCTTGAGGAGGACCTTAAACATTGGGGCTGCCGCAATATCCGCCTCCCACACTTCCTTGATCACCCTGTGGAAATCTTCATGGACAGTCCACATTCGCTGGAAACGGAATGGGCGAGGCATATTGATCGTGTCATCCTTGAAGGTCAAGAGGAGAGGGGAGTGGTCTGAACAGAACCTCGTTAGGTGCTCGACTGAGAATCTAGGGAGAGTGGATAGCCAGGTCAAATTAAGGAGCATTCGATCAAGCCTGGCCCATCTGCGTCCACTCCCGGTCCTGTTATCGCACCAGGTGAAGATCGAACCTGAGAACCCAGCATCAATGAGGCTAGAGTCGTTAATGGCTTCCTGGAATTCCTTCATCGAGCTAGAGAAGGTAGGAGGTCCACCAAGCCTCTCATCCATACTGATAGTGGCGTTGAAATCCCCACAGGCCAGCCATGGGCCGATGGAAATGGAAGAAATCCTTCGCAGCTCGTCCCATAACTCTTTGCACCGCTCCTGGCTACAGCTGGCATAAACGACTGAGACAAGAACTGGAGGAGAATTCGCATATAGGATGGACAGCGTGACACATTGTCTGGTTGCGCTGATGGACTGGACAAGGAAGCCTTCCTTTGCTAACACCAAAATCCTGTTATCAAAGGCCACCTCCATCAGGTGAAATCGGAACCCCAACTTAGCTGCCACTACATCTCTCTTGAACTCCCTTAACATTGGTTCTTAAAGAAGAAGGATCTCAACTTTGTGCTTCTTAACCAGCTTTCTCAAATGACGGGTAGTTTGAGCATTGCCTACCCCTTTGACATTCCAACAGAGAATGCTAAACATCTGAACACCAACCTTTTCCCTCGGTCCTGCTTTGTATGTTTTTCAATCTTTGGCTCTTTCTTTTAAACCATGAGGAAGGTAGTCTGCACTTCCTGCTCCTCCTTTTGATTTTCCAACCAACAATGGGATATGAGAGATCTATCCCTGATGGGCTCCCTGAGGCCATAGAATTTGCCTCAAGGAGGACTTCCCTAGCATTGATGTCAACCCACAACAAAATACCATTGTCATCGCATTGAGCAAGATTTTGGGCGGGGGGCTCCCTGCTATCAGGGTTGAAATTAGTGATTGGCTCTGTTTCAGGAGCTGCTTCCCGTATAACATGGATGGTATTAATCACCGAGTCGATAGCGTCAGATATGCAAGGGATTAGGACTGGACGGTTATTCCGAGTGTGAAGAATCTGATTTTCTTCGCTGTTGGCTGCTGTAGCCCCTGCCATACTTCGGGTGAATGATTTGATTTGCTGCATAAATGACCCCTCTCTGAACATCATCTGGACTCCAGAAAGCCAGTCTTCCCATTCCTCCAACACGTGCCTCGCTAAAGGGATTGCTGGGGAGGCCATTGGGGTAGAAGAGAAGGTGGGAGGGACTGAAGGCTGAGAGGTGGTACAGGGAAATGGTTCCAACAGGACAGAAGATGGGTCGGGAGGGGGGGCCTGGATAGGTTGGGAGGGGGCCTGCAGATGGCTGCAGGCAGGGGGAAGAGGAGGGTGGAAGGCCAAGGGAACCACGGACTGGGTTGTGGGCATGTCCCTGTTGCTCATGACAGGAGGGGGGTGAAAAGGATGGAGTGTTGGGGTGGAGAGGGGGCTGGGATGCAATTGGTGGGAGGATGGCGGGACGAGGGGTAAAGTCGGCTGAGCAGGCTCCTCTCCATTAGCCCGACCTGGAGGGGAGGTCTGATTCTGCTGAGAAGGCAAAGAGGCAATTGGTCGAACATGTGGCGGGCCCTCACCTACCATGTCAATCGCTTGATCCTGGGTGGATGGGTGATCTCTGCAGTCTCTACTGTCACCTGCATCATGTGATTGATGTCCCCCAGAAGTTCTGACCACCCACTACTTGGTCCCTTCTGACTGGTGAGGGATTTGCATCTCCACCCCACCTGGAGAAGAAGCTAGGCAAAGGGCTGCTTCAGTCTGAACAGTAATCTGGTATGTCCTACCTTCCACAATGAGATCTATCACTGTCATGGACGCTGAGAATGGGAAGGGGAAGAATTTGGCTCTTGCGAACCATCTATTTGGCCCTTCCATAGAATGCGTGTCCAGTTCGATCACTTCCCCAATGATCTTTGCTATTTGGCCTATGGTTTGTTCACACCAGGCATGGAGAGAGATCCCCTCTGTGCGGAACCAAGTCCCAACACCAGGGAGCTTCATGGCAGGGCCCCACGTTCTGACATTATTCAATCCCAACTTTCTGTGGAGAAATTTATCGCAGAGGAAGGCCAACACTGCCTCCCTGGATTGGAATGTAAGAGCTAAAGCTGATTCTGAGATTTGGAATGCTTGAATGTGGGTGGATCTGAAAATAGATGATCGAATGCTTGCAAGCACCACCTTGGCATTGATGGCCTATCCCTAGCAAGCTCCGACTAAAGCGAAAGCAAAATCAGCTCTGTCCTTGTCAGAGATCCACTTGGGCACAATCACCTTCCTGCTCTGGATCAGGGGAGGGCAAGGAAGAGACATAGCTTCCGCGTAGGTCAAAGGGGTGGATGTTGGTTTGCTAACGGAATTGGAGTATTGGGGGTTTTGACCTATGCTGCCTTGCAGCCGAGTGGGAAGTTTAGAGGTCTGGAGCCCTTTCCGAATGGCAGGACGCTGAAAAGGATTTTTGAAAGCGGCAACAACCTTGTCTCTGATCGGGGGACACTGGATAGCCAAACTGACTGTCATTCTTCTTCTACCCAGAAATCGGTCGTTGAGAAGCTCAATAGCAGATTTTGCATCAACTCGATGCTTGTATCTGACGAATGCATAGCCCTGACTTCTGCCTGTTGTGGGGAACCTTGGGATATAGATGTCAAAAATAGATCCAAACTGACCGAACCTGGTTTTGATGTCCTCTTCTATTGCAGAGAATGTGAGATTTCCGATGAAGACTCTGCATTCCCAACCAGATTGATGATATCGGACTTCTTGCTACTCGCTGGTGGCCCCTCCGGCCCTGTCTCCGGTGCGTTCCCCCATCGAGGGCCCTCCTTCGGAAGAAACTCAAAAACCCTCAGGAAAAACCGAAGATTTTTAGCATTTAGGCTAATAATAATGATGAGAATAACAACAACAATGATGATGATGATAATAATAATGATTATGATGATAATGATGATGATGATAATAATAATAGGAAATAAATGAAATTGTTACCTGGAGCAATGTACCCAACAGATCCCTTCATCCCAACTGAGCTGCTTTGAGCAACCTCAGATAAGAACCTGCAGGCTAGCCCGAAATCGCCCACATGAGCAATCATGTCATCATCAAGAAGAATGTTGCTTGGCTTTAAATCTTGATGAATGATTGATGTTTGGCAATGATTATGTAGATAATCCAGTGCAGAAGCCACATCTATAGCAATATTTAGCCTTTGAGTAAACTTCAGTTTCCTTCTCGGCTGGTCATGGCCCTCCCTGTGCAACCACTTCTCTAGACTTCCATTGGACATGTACTCGTAAACTAGAGCTTTAAAATCATTGCCCTTAAAATCAATGCTAGAGCAACAAGTTAAGATCTTAACAAGATTCCGATGCCTAAGGTTTCTCAAGGCATCACATTCGGCCATGAAGCTCCTCAGAGCTCCTTGTCGTTGAAGGTTGAAGACTTTCACTGCAACCATAGTCCCAACATGATCTAGAATCCCTTTATATACAACACCAAAACTTCCGGTTCCGATCAAATTAGCTGGAGAGAACTCATCTGTTGCTTTAAAGAGCTCCGCATAAGACACGTTCATAAAAGGAGCCTCCATAGAAGGCACAGCAAAAGGTTTCCTTCTTGACTTTCTTACCCGATAAAGAATGGTAAAGAAACATGATAATGAAATAAGACCCAGGACAGCACCAATTATTGAGAATTTGACTTTTGAAGCAAGAGAGATCCCCCGTTTCTTGGAAGCTTGGCTAGAACATGGAGGCAACTGTAATTCATGAATACCTCCACAAAGCTTACTATTTCCGAGCACTGAAACTCAACTGGCATTTCCAAAGACCCCTTGTTTTGGTAATTCACCCTCGAAATTATTGAAGGATAGATTTAGATACTCTAGAGCAAACTTCTCCAGATATCTTGGAATCTTTCCAGATAAGTTGTTGTGTGAAAGATCTAGATATCGAAGACCTTTTAAAGTACTGAATGTTGATGGAATTGATCCTTGAAAGAAGTTCCCATCCAACCCGAGATACTCTAGGCTGAGACAATTGCCTAGCCAGCTTGGAATTTCGCCTGATAATTTGTTATTGAAAACACCGAATATTTCAAGAGCTTGCAAGTAACTGGCTTCACGTGGCAGATTAGTGAAAGAGTTGTTTTGAGCTTCGAGATCAATCAAAGAGGGAATGCTGAAAAGTTGTTTGGGTAAGGTACCGCTAAAGTTATTATTGAAGAGGGCTATGAAGTTCAGGTTTATGCAATTACCAAGAGTTGTAGGTATGCTTCCTGATAGATTGTTTTCATGTAAACCGAGTTTGTACAATCTGGTGATGTTGCCCAAAGAAGGTGGAATTTTCCCTAATAATCCGTTTGAACCCAAGTGAAGTACCTCCAACTTGTTTAGCTTCCCAACACCAATGGGAATTGTACCAGTCAGAGAGTTATACCCCAAAATCAGTACTGTTAAGCCAAGAAGATTCTGAATCCCAGATGGGATGCTTCCGAATATCATATTACTTGCTAAAGCTAGGAATGTCAGTTGGGTCGAAAGATTTGTTATGCAGTTGGGCAACGCACCGCTGAGATGATTTCTGCTCACGTCCACCACTTGTAAGCTACTGCAATTGGTTAAGGAATCGAGAAAACTCAAGTCACGACCTTTCCCAATTCCAAGTTCATTGCCCCACAAAGCTAATCGGAGAGACCCTCGAGGTTTCCAAAATTCACAGGCACAGTTCCGCTAAAACTATTATCATAAAGCATAATACTTGCTAGTCCGGAAGCATTGGATAACGAAACTGGTATGGGTCCTGTGAATTGGTTTTCTGCAGCATAGAGCCCTTGGAGATTAGGAAGGGTGAGGCCTATGTTAGGTGGAAGATTTCCATGCAATCTGTTAACTGACACGTCAAAAATGAGAATAGAGGAGAGATTGTAGAACCGAGGCGGAATCGTACCTGACAGTTTATTTTCACTTATGCTAAGGATCTTTAAGCTCACCAACTGACAAAGGTCATCTGGGATGTTGCCCCCCAGACTATTTTTTGAGAGAAGAAGGTAAGTGAGAGACGAAAGGTTTCCAAGTGAAGGTGGGATGCTTCCTGCAAGACTGTTGTGACGAAGTATTAAGTGGGTGAGCTTCGATAGAGAGCCAAGCTCAGTCGGAATCCTCCCTGTGAGCTGATTCCCGTAAAGACCAAGAAATTGGAGTTTGAAACAGTGGGACAGATTTGCTGGAATTTCTCCAGTGAATGTGTTATTGGTCAGAACGAGATACCTCAAGCGGAACAACCGGCCAATCTCTTCAGGAATCTTCCCATAGAAGCTGTTGGCTGAAAGATCGATTCTCCTGAGGAAGGTGAGGTTCCCTATGTAGGGAGATATGGACCCCACCAATTTCTGGGCAGTGAGGTTCAAGGCCGTGACCCTTTGAGGATGACGGGGACCACTGCATGTGACACCTTGCCAGTGGCAGAAGTGGAGAGTATGGTTCCATGAGCTGAAAGAATGGAGAGGATCGTCGGTTATTAGATGTTTGAATTTGAGCAAAGCAAGGAGATCAGTTTCGTTGGAGAAGTGAGCGGCAGATCCAAAGAAACATGGAAGGTGAATGGAAGAGAAAAGGAGAAATGACCAAATTGCCCATAAGCTCATACGTGGGAGCTCCATTATGGAGTTTGTGAATGCAGCAAAGGCAAAGTGAGGAGACAAATTTGGCATGGATTCTCCCGTATATAAAGAGAAGGGCGACTTCTCGTCCGTTGATGATTTTATTTATTTATTTATTCTTTTTCTGTGGGTTAAGTTTGCGGCATACATGTGCAGACCTGGGACCGCAGCTTTATTATTGGTCCACGTCGGTGTAAGTGCCACGTCATACATTTTTATTAAAATATATTTTTAAAAAATTACATTTCTGAAAGTCTTAGGGCGTGTTTGATTTTGCGGGGTCATTTCACGCGTTTGAAAATCTATTGTACTTTTTTTCCTTGAGAACCGGTTCAGAAGATTTATTTTAAATTTTTGAATCCCAAAGTGATGTATATGATAAATCTATTCCGTCCGGGCCTTTTAATACAATATTTGAAAGCATGGGCTAAAAAATGAGGCATATTGAACACTCAAATGGTCCACACCAAAAGGAACAGTGGGCCTAAGAGATTTTTAATAGTAAGTATTTGATTCCCTTTTTCTAGTGGCGTGGTCCACTTAAGCTTTCGATATGCCTTGTTTTTTGGCTCATGTCATAAATTCATCAGGCATAATAAATTAACGGTGAGCGATACACATCACAATGTGACCCACAAATATATTGTAGCATTTTTTATTTTGGTGTTAAAAATGCATATGGTAAAATCAAACATTGAAAAAAGTGAGGTAAATATAGAAAAAGTAATTATTACATATTTTCACGGTATTTATTTTCCTGTGAATTGAAAAATCAAACTAGCCGTTAGACGGTTTTCATTGAAATCGATGGGTAGGGAGTTACTCAGTACGCTCTCATTGTACTAAGTAAAATCAGTTGGGCCCACCTGGTATGCATATGGTCTATCCATGCTGTCCATCCGTTTTTCCATGTAATTTAAACAGTTGATCCCAAAATTTAAGTATATCCAAATATGAAGTGGATCATACCATAGTAAACAGCGGGGATACCGATTTCCACCATTGAAACCTTACTAGGCCCCACAATGATGTTTAATTGTCATCAACCTGTTCATAAGACCATACAGATATGGATGAAGGGAAAACATAAATATAAGCTTATACTAAACTTTTGTAAGCCCTGAGGACATTTTCAACCTAAACGTGCAATTCAACTGTTTCCTATAGTGTAGTCCATTTGAACATTGTGTACATTTTCATTTTTAATCTCAATCTCTTAAATTATCTGGTAAAATTGATATACGGAATAGATAAAATACATAAATCACTGTGGGCCCCACAGAGTTTACTAAGTATGCTTACATTATTGACTTACTGACGGCTTAGGTAGCTACTCAAGTGACCTCACTTAGTTTTGTGGATCCCACCATGTTGTATGTTTTGTATCCACACTGTCCATCCATTTGGAGAGATCATTTTAGGGCATGAGCCAAAGAATGAATCAGATCCAAAACTCAACTGGACCCCACCGGAAAAAACAGTGGAGAGAGTCACGTCCACCATTAAAAACTTCTAAGGGTCAAAAAGGTTTTTGATCAAGCTAATATTTGTGTTTTCCCTTCTTTAATGTTTGTGTTACCTTATGAACAGGTTGGATCTCAAATACTAATCATGGTGGACCTTAGGAAGGCTTCAATGGTGAATGTCACTCTTCTCACTGTTTTATGTGGTGGGGTCCACTCCAGCTTTGGATCTGGCTCATTCTTTTGATCATGCCCTAAAATGATCTCTCCAAATGGATGGACAGTGTGGATACAACAATACATCATGGTCACTTTAGTGGCTGAGTCTTGCTGCTCAATCCGTCCACTGATGATTATTATTATTATTTTTCCTTCTGTGGGCCCAGTTTCGGCTTATTTTTTGTTTTTTTGGTAAACCGCCTCTACTTTCGTATATCGATCGAAAAGTTGTTAGTCTTAAACTATTTCTCAGAAAAAAAAACAAAAACCTGTTATTTACTTATGCAAACCTGCCACCACACCTTTCAACTAAAGTAACGCAACAATTAATTAATAGAAGGACAAATTTATAATTCTTTAGTGGTCCTTTGAATGCCTGTAAAGTCTTTTAAGTTGTAAATGTATTAAAGATAATCTAGTTATAAGGGCTATTTGGATGTATGTATTTGACAGGAAAGGCTTTACAGGCAGTAAACATATTATAGCTTTTGGATGTCATCTTGTACCTGATAAAAAACCTTGTTACATATTTCACATAAAGTCTTTATTACTAAAAATGCATTATACATGTTAGAAAATAATGATTAATATACGCTCATGATACATCTAATCAATCCATCATGTACTTGCCTTAATGCTCTCTTATAGCTCTAAAAAATAATTCATCCATTATTAAATGGATCACCTGAGGGAAGGATGGAATGTCCATCATTAAAAACTTTTAGATTAATTGCATTTGGGGCCCACCATGATGGGTGAAAGACATCCAATCCATTCAGTGCTTTATACTTTAATGCTTTCTTAGGGCCCTCAAAAAAATAAAATCAAATCCTTACATGAATTGCAGATTTTGGAAGGTTCACGGTCCAAGCTCTATTGTATGAATGTCTACTTTATTCATGATAAACACTTTACCGGCTGGTCAAACACACTATCTATTCTATTTACATTATCGCTTAAAAGCCATATGGAATAACGTGTGAATCGATTATTGCTGAAAAATAAGTCCAGGGTCGACAGAACCAATGCCCTATCCCCTTTTGTTTGAAAAGCATGCCCCATTTCCGCTCTATGGGTTTAATTTTTTAGGAATAATCCACTACACTCCAACAATCCTGAGATAATATGGTATAGTATGTGGAGGAGTTGATGCCATCTAAAATGTTTTCCTTGCTTTTGGATGGTAAAATGATCCAAATATAGAATCCGCACCGCTCAAAAAGGTAGGAAGATACAAAGAATTTCTGAATCACCATCAGCTGCTATGGAATCTGCACCACTCAAAAGGTCAATCCAACATTTCAATATTACACCAACGATCAAACCAATACAGAGCATGAACCATGAATAAGCCCTAAACATTTTAAGCATTTCAAGCAATCTGTGACTTGCCACACAACAAAAGCAATATTTACAATAGCAAAATTAGCCTTGCAGTCACTCGTCAGATTCCATTCAACAATTGGTTTAAATGACTGGCAACAAGTAGTAAGAAAAATATTCAACAAATTCATTTCATCAGTTTCTTTCAAACTTCCATGGATCGTATGGTTAGAGAGCCACACCAATATTTCAAGCACATGTATAGATTGAAAGTAAATTAGGGAAATAGAAGGGAAAGCAGAAAATGCACTGGAATTATCCTGACGTAATTAGCAGGAGGTTGGTGCAGATATTACTGGGATTGTATGGTTAAAATTTCCTGATAATAGAGTATTACAGATGGCACACATGTATGGATCCGAAATCTTCTTCTAATGAGGGCCACATGTGAAAAAAAATCTCTCATTTGGATGTTGACTATTAGCTAGCCTTGTGTTTTCTGGTTGCTCCTGTCTTCATCTGATGTGGAAGGAAGGACAAGTCTATTGAGAAAAGAGATGTCGACAATGCCGTGTATCCTCTGCCACTGTGAAAAGTTCAAGAGAGAGAAGCGATGCCCTATCTCCACCCCATGAATTTAATCTTTTAAGGACCAATCCGCCCGACTCTGAGAATCCTAAGATGATATGATATGGTGTAGCCCATGCAACCTGAGCATGTTTAAAGCCATCTCTTCACATAACACGTGGAATGAAGATGTACGTGGACTAGCTCATGTCCATGATTTTTATTGTTAAAATATGTTAAATTGAATATCTACACCGTCAGATCTACTTAGACATCTTAAAATATTCAGGCAACGATAGAAAGAACTTCTAGATCCACCGATTACTTTTGCCTCCGCCCGACTTTGAAGGTCAATCTGGCAGCTCCACAAGACAATACGGGAAAAGGATTGGCTGGTGATCATGCCACCATGGTGCTGTGAGCCCCACCGTAATGTATTGTTTTATATCCATACCGTCCATCTGTTTTTCCACCTCATTTTAGAGTATCCGCTCAAAAACTAAGCAGATTCGACCACACTACAGGAAACAGTGGGGATAATAACACACTCAACTGAAACCTTCCAGGGCCACTGTGATGCTTATTTGCCATCGGACCGATTGATTAGGTTGCACAGACCTGGATGAAGGGGAAAATAAAAAATATCAGCTTGATCAAAAACTTTTATGGGCCTTAAAATTTTTTTATCAGTGGAACATTTAATCACCAATGTTTCCTTTGGTGTGGCCAAATTAAGCTTTGGATTTGCTTCATTTTTGAGATCTATCAAAAAGGAGCTGAAAAAATAGATGGATGGTATGGAGAACATCATACCATGCACCATAAGATCAATTGCAGCACCAAACTAGTGGTATACGATTTTTTTTTTCACACACAGCCACATGAGCACTTGAAAACTAGTGGTAAACCATTTTTTTTCACACACCCTCACATGAGCACCTGAACCTATGATGTCAGTGTTTAAACGCTACACTTATACAACTACAGCCATATGTCGCCCTTCCACTGCTAATCTTTTTTTAAAAAAAAAAAAAATTTATGCATGCACACACACCCCACACACTCACACTCAAGTGGAATTTCACCACCAATGGATACTTAAACCTTTGACCAGGTGTTGAAACTCCTGAGAGTCTACTACTAATCTGAATTGCTGACAACAGACGTCAATGAACAAGCTTGAGTTGGCTGATTTTTACTGACCCATGCTTGGCCTATTGCCAGCCCTAATTATTTCGCAGATCCAATGTCTGTCTTACTAATATATATATATATATTCCCACAAACTGTTGGTCTACAAATTGTACTATTGGACGGCCTGATCAATAAACTGGATTGAAAAGCCAAAACAAGGAAACTGATGGCCTGTCTAAATTAACCGTAAATTAACTGCACATTCAGGAGGGTGAAGTTACTCCATCTTGAATCCAACTGCAAAGATAGCTGATCACAATCATGGCCTGAATCCAGTTGCATACAGCATGCACCTTCTCAATCTAGTCAAGTACCCATCATTATCCTATATGAAAAGATGTCTAAATCTATGAAGAAAAACGGATAGCTTATCTCTTCGGTACACACTGAAAAATAAGTGTAGGGACAGAAGCTAAGTCTACGAAGAAAAACAGATACCCTATCTCTTTGGGACATACTGAAAAATAAGTGTAGGGACAGAAGCAATGCCCTGTCTCATTCTCTTGGAAAAGTATAGTCCAATCACCACCTTATGAATTTTATCATTTAGGAGCAATTTACACTTAAGAATCTTGAGATAAGATGGTATAGTGACACAGGGATGAACGTGATAAGGTGTCTTCATCAAGGGGATAACAACTCCGAATCCATGGAGCTTCTATGGACTCCTGACAGAGACTTCTCTAATCCAATTTGTAAATTGATTGATGATTGAAATAAATGAGTTTTCAACCCTTTAAATTGGGACACTAAACCTTGGAAGAAATTTCAGACTTAAACTACTACTAATATTCCTAAAAATCGTGACTCACCATAAATAGTAAAACATCACAGTTTTCAGCCAAAAATAGTAAGTGTCCTATTTGGCTTAACCATACTATTCTCCTAATTATTCTAAGTACTTTTCATGGGGAACGCAACTCCTAAAACCCAACGGATAAAGAGTTATAATCAAAACTAAAACTTTCTATAAATAGTAAAAACGAAAATGAAAAGGGATTTTGACCGTAGATATAATGGAATCTCATGAATTCGGCATAGATAACCCAACATGGCCTAGTTGGGTGGCTAAAGTAGCTCGTCCTACCCCAAAATCATATATGGCACATCGGATAACTCATTTCAGTTTGCGAGATACGCTTGTTTAAGGTGTTGACGGTCCGGATCACTTCCACCTCCGATTGGGCCTTTTTTGGTCCATCTTAGCCATGAAATAGTCTGCAACCCATTCTACATCATATAGTGCCTGGAAAATTGATGTCATACCAAATGTTTTTCCCTACTTAGGGATGGTAAAATGGGGCAAATCAAACTTTGATGTGATGGTATTAGCCTTTTGATTATGCTGAGAAATTGAAATTTGATGTGTTGAAAGTTAATTAAGCACGGGGAAAAGTTGAAAATACATCACATAAGTGGCAGATAAACTCACATCAGCACTGGGAAAGCAAACTATTGGCACTTACAGAAGAAAAAAACTACAAAATGTCCTATAAAGCACGCATAGAGGATACTACTTTACCATGGCCCGCGGATTTCCTACTAAAGCCATTGGCAGGAAGTTCCTACCTAAGGATTTTATGGGGGGCCCACTGTGATGTTTGTTAGAAATTTAACCCATCTAGCCATTTTTCAAGCTCATTTTAAGACATGCAACCTAAAATGATGAAGATCCAAAACTCAGCCATACAAGATTAAATAGTGGGGAAAGGAATTCCTATCATTCAAATTCCCAGGATCCACCCTGATATTTATATTCCATCCAAACTGTTTATAGGGTCATTTTCACTATGATGAAGTGAAAAACTTAAGAAATTAAACCGATACAAAACTTTTGTGGCCATATAAATGTTTCAACGGTGGTCACTAAATCCCCACCATTTCCTCTCATGTGGCCTACTTGAATTTTTGATCCTCCTTGTTTTTGGTCACATGTCTTAAAATAAACTCTGAAAAAAGATGGACGGAGTGGCTTTCTCACAAACATAGCAGTGAGTCCTACACTGAATCCGGCGCAGGAACCTTTCACGGGAAATTCGCGTCCCGGATTAGGTACTACCCCCGTGGAAACGGATTGGCTACTCCCCAGCCACCAGCCAATGACCGGTAGCCAATGCTATGTTGGCTCCACCATGATATATGTGTTTCATCCATGCCGTTCATCTATGTTTCTATATCATTTTATACTACGAGACCATAAAAGTTTTTGATGTATATATCCCAATCTCAAGTGGACTACGTTACGGGAAATATATTGAATGAACGTCAACCATTAATAACTTTTTGGGAGTCATAAAAGTTTTGGATCAAGCTGATCTTTGTTTTTTTCCATTCATCTAGGTCTATATGACCTAATCAACAGATTGGATGTCAAATAACTAGTACATTGGGCCTTAGGTGAATTTTAATGGTGGATATCCAACCACTATTGTTTTCCTGTGGTGTGGTCCACCTGAGATTTATATTCCTCTCATTTTTTGTATCAAGCCTTAAAATGATACGTAAAAATGGATGAATGGAATGGATGAAACACATAAATCATGGTGGAATCCACTTAGTACTGACCAGCGACCACGGGAAGGTGGCACGGGAGTAGCCAATCCCTTCTCTACCCCTGCCTATTTGGAGCTTGGGATAGGCGGAGGCTTCAAGGGCCACCGAGGGGCAACCGTGATGTATGAACTTTATTTATACCATCCATACATTTTTTTCACATTATTTTGGAATACTTTCATAAAAACAACAAAGATTTAAGTCTCAAATGGGCCACATAGTTGGGATTAAATTCCTACTGTTAAAAAATTCTTAGGGACCACAAAAGTTTTGGATTAAGATGATATTGTTTTTCCACTTCATCCCGGTTTACATGACGTTATCAAGGTGTTGGATGGAAAATAAACGACTCAGTCGGCCCTAAGAAGGTTTTAATGGTGGGCGTGCTGCTTCCCATCGTATAGTCCACTTGAGTTTTACATGTGCCTCATTTTTGGGCTTATGCTCTGGAATGATCTGAAAAAGTTGATAGACGCTTGGATCTAAGACATAAATCATGGTGGGCTCAGAAAAGTACCCAGGTTAAGAGTTAGGATGTATATAACATAAGGGAGAAAATTTTGTTCACGATGAATAATTTTGGATTAAAAAATAAAAAATCACGGAGTGCATTCTAAATTCCCTGTTAAGCTAAACTACCATCAAGGAAAAATTTCAACATAAATTGGTAGAGCACTTTCCTTCTGCTGCGTTAATAAACACCATTAAGGATGAAACATTTTCCAAATTAAGGCAATCTAACAGGGGAAAATGTCTCATTCATGCATGTGCATCAGTCCAAATTTAAGAAACCTCCCGGCAAGATGAGTCCCGTGAGATGTGCGCAACCTAACGCGTAGAAATAACAATTTCATTTGACAGGTGACTATTGACTTTGCTCAGGACATAAATGTGCATTTATCTGAACTACATAAATCTTTAATTAACAGAAAATGAAATTAAACGTAATTTAGCAGCCGGCAAGAACGACTTCGTTTGTGGATTGTAGAGTACACGCCAAAGACTTCTTCCATGGGTACTGTATAAAACAAAGATGTTTCTAGGGTCCATCACGACTGAATTTATTGGATCTAGCCTCATGCTTGTTGATCCTAGCTATTGATTTGACGATCTTGTCTATTTTTGAGAGCCACTGACAGCACATTGGAACATCCTAGATTATTTACCAATGGCACATAAAAAACGGTTGGGAGGAAGATTGGTAGGCTGAGTATATGGGAGCCTTACCATGCACATAGTTGCATTCGGACCTGTTATACATCTACATCACCTATCTGGACTGTCCATTAGGTCCAGTCCACTCTTCATTGTTAGCCTTGCGATGGATGCCTAGGTAAAGTTGGCTGTCTCAAGTGTATTCGACGTTGAAACAACCTGTGGTGGGCTGAGTGCATCAGAACCTTACCATGCACATGCATAGTCGCATTTAGACGACCATCCATTAGGTCCAGTCTACTCGGGCAACCATTAAAAGAAATCATAGTGCTTGGATAATCCAACATGTGCAGTCATGGCTCCCAAAAATAGACAAGAATATTGTTCATTAAAGATAGGCTCTGCAGCCAAGGATGTCTAGCACCATCTGATTGTTGTGGTCTTTTTATGTAGCAATGAAGGCAATTTATTAGACCTAATAGATGATCAGTGATGAGAACGATGACAAGTCCAAATGCAACGATGGGCATGGGAAGGTTTCCATGGAGAGTCCCTTAGATAATATTTCTCTTTCAAGGGAGAGAGTTAAACAATCATAATGGTAAAATTATTCAATGTGAAGAGTTTCATTATTGAGCATCCCCTGTTTCTACAACCTATTTTTCTTCTTCCATTTCAGGAGGCTGTTAAGAAGAAAGCTAAAAATAAGCCATGTGGGAGCTCCATTATGGAGTTTGTGAATGGAGGAAAGGAAAAGTGAGATTAGTTTGTGAATGCAGGAAAGGAAAAGTGAGGAGACAAAAGGAAAAGTGAGGAGACATATATGGCATGGATTCTACCACGTATATACAGAGAAGGGCGACTTCTTGTCCGTTGATGTTTATTTTTTTTTTTTTTTTTTTTGTGGGCCCAATTTTCAGCTTATTTTTGGGATTTTTTTTTTTTTTTTTTCATAAACCGTCTCTACTTTGGTATATATACTGAAAAGCCGTTAGACTATTTCTCAAAAAACAAACCCTGTTATTTACATACGCAGACCTGCCCCTACACCTTTCAACTAAAGTAACCTCACTATTACGTAAGAAAATGAAATCTGGCTTCTAAAAAAATAGTAGGAAAATGACAAATTTGTTTTCCTTTAGCGGCCCTTTGAATGCCTGTAAAGTCTTTAAGCTGTAAATGAGTTAAAGATAATCTAATTATAAGGGCTATTTGGATACGATGTATTTGCCCGGAAATGCTTTACAAGTTGAAACAGCTTTTAGATGGCATCTTATACCTGATAAAAAACCATGTTTTATATTTCAGGTAAAGTTTTTACAACTAAAACTGCATTATACATGTTATAAAACAACAGTTGATATACACTCATGATATGTATATGATACATCAAATCAATCCATCATGTACTTCTCTTAATGCTCTCTTGTGGCTCTAAAAAAACAATTCGTCCATTATTAAATGGACCAGATGAGAGAATTGTATGGGACATCCATCATTAAAAAACTTCTAGAATGCATTTGGGGCCACTGTAATGGGTAGAAGACATCCAATCCATTTAGTGTTTGTATGCTTTAATGCTCTCTTAAAGCCCTAAATAAGTCTAGTATGCAGATTTTGAAAGGTTCACCAACCAAGCTCTATTGTATGAATATCTACTTTATTCATTGTAAACATTTAAACAGCTAGCCAAACTCACGATATGTTTAATTTACTTTACCACTTAAAAGCCATATAGAATAACATGTAGACCGATTACATCTGAAAAATAAGTCTAGGACAGAACCAATGCCTTAACTCCTTTTGTTTGAAAAGTATGTCCCATCTCCACCCTATGGGTTTAATCTTTCAGGAATAATTCACTAAATTCCAACAATCCTGAGATAATATGGTATAGTCTGTAGAGCGATTGATGCCATCTAAAATGTTTTCCTTGCTTTGGATGGTAAAATGGTCCAAATATAGAATCTGCACCGCTCAAAAGGGTAGGAAGATGAGAAGATTTTCTGAATCACTGTGAGCTGCTATGGAATCTGCACCACTCAGAAGGTCCATCCAACATTTCAATATTACACCAGCGAGGGCACCAATACAGAGCATGAACCATGAATGAGCCCTAAATGTTTTAAGCATTTCAAGCAATCCGTGACTTGGCACACAACAAAAGCACCATTTACAGCGGCAAAATTAGCCTTGCAGTCACTTGTTAAATTCCATCCAACAATTGGTTAAATGACTGGCAACAGGTAGTAAGAAAAATATTCAACATATTCATTTCATTAGTTTCTTTCAACTTCCATGGATTGTATAGTTGGATAGCCACATAAATATTTCAAGCACATGTATGGATTGAAAGTAAATTAAGGAAATATAAGGGAAAGCAGAAAATGCACTGGAATGATCCTGACATAATTAGCAGGAGGTTGGTGCAGATATTACTGGGATTGTATGGTTAAAATTTCCTGATAATAGAGTATTACAGATGGCACACATGTATGGATCCTAAATCTTCTTTTAACGAGGGCAACATGTGAGAAATTTTTTCTCATTTGGATGTTGACTATTAGCTAGTCTTGTGTTTTCTGGTTGCTCCTGTCTTCATCTGATGTGGAAGGAAGGACAAGTCTATTGAGAAAAGCCATGCACAAGTCTACTGAGAAAAGAGATGTGGACAAAACGATGCCCTGTATCCTCTGCCAATCTGAAAATTTCAAGAGAGAGATGATATGATATGGTGTAGCCCATGGAACCTGACCATGCTTAAAGCCTTATCTCTTCACATAACACGTGGAATGAAGATGTACGGCACTAGCTAGTGTCTATGATTTTTATTGTTAAAATCCGTTAAATTGAATATCTACACCGTTAGATCCGCTTAGACATATTAAAATATCCAGGCAACCATAGAAAGAAATTGTAGATCTACTGAATACTTTTTCCTCCACGCGGCTTTGAAGGTCAATCTGGCAGTTCCATACGACAATAAGGGAAAAAGGATTGGCTGGTGATCATGCCACCATGGTACTGTGATCCCCACCGTAATGTATATGTTTTATATCCACACAGGCCATCTGTTTTGCCACCTCATTTTAGAGTATGTGCCCAAAAACTAAGAAGATTCAGAGATCAAGTGGAACACACTACAGGAAACAGTGGGAATAATGACACTCAACTGAAATCTTCTTGGGGCCACTGTGATGCTTATTTGCCATCCCACCTATTGATTAGGTTATACAGACCTGGATGAAGGGAAAACAAAAATGTCAGCTTGATCAAAAACTTTTATGGCTCCTAAGAAATTTTTATTGTTGAAACATTTAATCACCAATGTTTTCTGTTGTGTGGTTGAATTAAGCGTTGGATTTGCTTCATGTTTGAAGTCACATTCTAAAATTAGCTTATAAAATAGATGGATGGTATGGATACAACACAGATATATCACAGTAGGCCCTACAGAGCCAAGGGCACTAGGCAATCTACTTCCAGCAAGGATCACACCAATACACTGATAAGCCAGGGAACATCATACCATGCACCCTAAGATCCATTGCAGCACCAAAATCAGCCTATAGATCACTCATCACCGCACCAAGTTTCTATCCCACTAGTGGTATGCGTTTTTTTATTTCACACACCCCCACATGAGCACTTGAAAACTAGTGGTATGCCAAAAAAAATTTCACATACCCTCACATGAACACTTGAACACAAGATGTTTGTGTTGAAACGCTATATATCTACAACTAAGCCATGCGTCAAAACCCACAATCCCACTAATAATCCGAATAACTGACAATAGACGACAATGATCAAGCTTGAGTTGACTGATTTTTCCTTGACCCAAGCTTGGCCTATTGCCAGCCTAATTATTCCATGTATCTAATTTCTATGTCTTATATATATATATATATATATATATATATATATATATATATATATATATATATATATATATATATATACACATACATATATATATACATATATATATATATATATATATATATATATAGGGAAAAGGTACTATGCGCTCGAGCTGATGAGAACGTCCCATGAGATCAAGTTGTGTGGGCCCCACCGTGATGCGTTTCGAACATCTACCCCATCAGTCAGATCCACCATTCCATCGTGGGCCTAGGTCTCAAAAATCAATTCAATCCGTTACTATTGTGGGTCACACCATATACAGAAGTTGAGAGGGGCCATGCACCATTAAAACATTCATAATCATTTTTTTGGGCCCACCGAGATGTGGTTTGCAAATTCATCCCATCCATTATGTGTGTCCCACTTGGATGAGGGTTCAAACCAAGTTTCATATGCATGATAATTTCAGGTGAGCCCAACCAAGTGCTTTTATATGTTTATTTTAAATGGTATGGCCTACCTGAGTTCCATATATGCCTGATTTTGGGGATGTCTTATAATTTAAAAGGGACCCATCAAATGCACGGTGTTGATGGTCGACACGCATCACGGTGGGGCCCACACAGCTCGACCTCATAGGAGCTCATTGTGAGCTGGAGCGCATAGTATCCCACGAACTGTATTGGTCTACAAATTGTACAATTGGACGGCCAAATCAATAAACTGGATTGAAAAGCCAGAACAAGGAAACTGATGGCCTGTCTAAATTAACCACACATTCAGGATGGTGAAGATACTCCATCTTGAATCCAACTGCAAAGAAAGCCGCTCACAATCAATCCAGTTGCATACAGCAGGCAACTTCTCAATCTAGTCAACCCATCATTGTCCTGTATGAAAAGAAGTCAAGTCTACGTAGAAAAAGGGATGCCGTATCTGTTCAGGTGGATAGAAGCAACGCCCTATCTCCTTCTCTTGGAAAAGTATATATGCCCAATCACCACCTTATAAATTTTATCATTCAGGAACAATTCACTCGAGCTTTCAACCCTTTAAATTGGATACTAAACCTCGGAAGAAGTTTCAGAATTAAACTATAACTAAAATTTCTAGAAATTGTGACTGATCATAAATAGTAAACTTACTATTTATAGACACTATTGGTTCCTACAAAACATCACGGTTTTCAGCCAAAAATAGTAAGTGTCCTGTTTGGCTTAACCATACTATTCTCCTAATTATTCCAAGTACCTTTCATGTTGGACACAACTCCTAAAACCCAACGGATAAAGAGTTATAATCAAAACTAAAACTTCATATAAATAGTAAAAACAAAAATAAAACAGAATTTCAACCTTAGATCTAATAGAATCTTGCAAATTCGACATGGGCAACCCGGCACGGCCTAGTTGGGTGGCTAAAGTAGCTTGCCCTACCCCAAAATCATATATGGCAATAACTCATTCCGGTTTGTGAGATATGTTTGTTTAAGGCGCTGACGGTCTGGATCACTTCTGCCTCCGATTGGGCCCTTTTTAGTCCATCTTTGCCATGAAATAGTCTCCAACCCATTCTACATCATATAGTGCCTGGAAAATTGATGTCATTTGAAATGTTTTTCCCTACTTGGGGATGGTAAAATGGTGCAAATCAAACTTTGATGGGATGGTACTAGCCTTTTGACGACGATGAGAAATTGAAGTTTGATGGATTGAAGGTTAGTTAGGAAAATACAAGGAAAAGTTGAAAATACATCACATAAGTGGTGGATAAACTCACATCAGCACTAGGAAAGCAAACTATTTGCACTTACATTTCAAAAAAAAAAAAAAACCCTAAAAAATGTCCTATAAAGCATGCATAGAAGGTACATCTAGCGGATGAATTGGATATCACTCGAACATCATACTAGATCCCACATAACTTGAATGTATGGTAATTGTCATATGTGTATGTGAAATTCATTCTATCATTAGATCGAAAATTCCACATTATGCACAAGGCCAAAACATTAAACTGACTTGTGATTCGTAGCCCACACTAAAGAAAACAATGGGAGAGAAGTCCACTCTCAATGTTTACAAGCACCCACTGCAATGATTATATGAAATCCACTCTAACCATTAGACTGGCCCATCAAAATTTACCACTGAGGCCCAAACATCAGGTCCATCCGTTATTCAAGTAGGCCACACCAAGTGTAACCGTTTGGAAAGTGAGGATTGTACTACACATTTTTTGCAATTGTGTGGTTCACATGAATCATGGAATAGGCATATTTTTGAGCCCAGTTCCTGATATAGGGTGATGCCCCCTGGTGGTTGGAGTGGATTTCACATAAACATCACAGCGAGGCCCACCCAAGTTGCCAATGCCATGGTCAAACTTTTTGGAAGAGCCCTCTTATTATGGGTTTGAATCATACAGATAGTGGGCCCAGCATAGATTGCCTAGGATTCCAAAGAAACACCCTTGGTCCAATGATGAGAACAACTGACAGATCAAAGAAGCTTATTCTATTAAAGGGAGACCCGGCCGGACAGAATGAAATACATGTGAAATGAAAATGTATCAATTGATTACTATCTAAATAGTTTTCCCTACTTGGGTTGTCCAAATCAAACTTTGGTAGGATCTCTCAGCTGAAAAAAAAAAAAAAAAAAAAACCTGCCCCAAAACATCTGAAAATATTCTAGCAAAGGTAGGAAGAACTTCTAGATCTACGGATTGCTTTGGACCTACTCCACTTAAAAGTCAATCTGATAGTTTAAGACAACGAGGGATTCCGTGGTGACCATGCCACTAGGATGCTGTAGGGCTCACCTTGATATTTGCATTTTGTATCAACACCATACCATCTATTCTCCAATGGCCATTTTTTTTTTTTCTCAAAAAAAAATAAAAAAAAATGCTATTCATATATCAAATGGGCATTATATTATGTCCATGTCATTCTAACGAGAATTTCTACCTAATGAACAGATTAGATTTTAAATTTATTCCATTTTAGCCATGTGGTGCAGGGCCATTTACCATCATCCTTTGGGCGAGTGCTGTTAGAAGGCTGCAAATGCCGCTGTTGGGCTTGGGGTGTCAACGGGCCTAGTTTAGGCTGGGCTAAGCTCTGCACAAAGCCGGCCTGTATCTTTCAAGCAAAGCCCAAAGCAACATATATGGTAAATCTATTATTTAGAGAGGTCGTACATGAAAAGGGGCTTATAAAAATTTGGAGAATAACTTGGTTAGGCCTAAGGGACACTTACAAAACCATAAAGTCTAGTAGAAATCACAAACCATATATAAATAGTAAGTTTACTATTTATAGTAAGTCAAGATTTATTTTTTATTTTATATTTAAGGAGTTTGACTTTGAAACTTCTTCCTTAGTTACATCACATGGGCCTACTTCTACTTAGAGCTATATATGAACTGAGTTAACTCGGTTAACTTGCTCGCCTCGTCTTGGAAAAGCTCAATTCGACTCGGCTTGAAATTGACTTCAAACCAAGAGGAGCTAATTTTTTGAGCTTGAAAAAATTTCAAGCCAAGTTCAAGTTACACCAAGTTTAACTTGACTCTATTCGAAACTTGACTCAGTTTGAATTGATTCGACTTGAGTCGAGTTCACTTAATATAAATATTTTGTAAATATTTATATATTTAAATAAATTATATATAATATTATATTGTATATTATATATTAAAAACCTTAAAAATCTAAACTCAAACTCAACTTGTAGGCTCGATCTTGAACTCGGCTCGAAAGATCTAGCTCAAGTAATCGACTTGGCCCAAGCGGCTAACCAAGTCGATCATCCTGAGGATTGAGCTGAACTGAATTCAAGCTGAGGTAGACTTGTTGGCCGAGCTGGGCCAAGCTCTACTAGATTCAGCTTATATACAACTCTACTTCTGCCGAGTACCACCATATGCTAACTATGGGGGTAATGGGATAAGCTGAGCCCATGTGATGAATTCACAGCAAGCAATTGGTCAGTCAATTGTGGGTCTCAAATACACCCAAGCACAAAAATCAGCCCATGCATAAACTCATGTGAGCCACATAACAGGATGCAAGTTGAGAGAGGACTTTCATCCTTGATTCTTGTGGGGGCCATGCGTTTCTGTCCAGGCCCTTTATCTACCTTGTAGGAAGGGTCAGGACAAACATCATATTGTTCTACCTTTCAGGTAAGCTCCTAGGTGACAATCCCCTCCCACTTTGTTTCACGTGGTGTAGCCTAGATTGGATACGAATACCATGTAGATCCCATATCTGACCCATATCACCATAAGCTTACAGTGGTATCAACACCACTGGAGCTAGAAATGTTTTGGCCCACCCCAGTTGCTAACAATACCACAATCTACTATATTTACCGTTCACCTAGGTCACACGTTCAGGGTCACATGGTAAAGGACTTCATTGATCAAAAGATTGGTGGTCTGTACAAAGGTGAAACAGAAACTGTTTTTTCTCAACCATTGCTTCCTTTGTCCAGTTATTGTGGGTGATTTTTTTTAAAAAATAAATTAATTAAATTTTAATCTTCTAAATTTCAATAGATAGACATGCTAACCACTTGGGAAGAATAAAATATTCTTCCTATGAATTTTTTTTTTCCCAACCCACATTCACACTGACATACACCACAATGGGTAATTGCACCCATGACCTGGGTGTTGAAACTCTTGTGAGTCTACCATTGAGCCATGACTAGGGAACCATCTTTCCCATGATTGAGTTTAGTGTATTCTATTAATTAAAAGAAACATGTGCTAGAGTGATAAACATATAAATTGCTGACTTGTTGATAAGTAGGGTGGTTTTGGCTTAAGGCATCTTAAGACAATTTTCATCTGTGAATTGCATTTATTCCACACAATATTCTCCGTTCAACTAAGCCTAGCAATGGGCTGGACCTGGCCCAGAAAATCAAAATTTCGAATTGGCTGGCCCATTAGTCACACATAACCATTTCAAAATCCAGGCCATGCCCTCGCTCATTGCTAGGCCTACCTTCAACTAGCATGAAAGAATATCATTTAGTCTATTATGATTCCAAATCCATTACAATTATGACTAGTACATCAAATAATGTCGATACTTGGTCATATTGATGTAGAACTCAGAGAAATGCAATAAAGAGAGAAAAACTTTGTTGCTATAATTTAGATTAAGAGATTATAAGCTGACCCATGGAATTATATGACAGGTGAGGCCCTTTTGTTTTTTGTTGAGCCCACCTGAATGACTGTAAGTCATCCCAATCGATCAACAAAGTCACAGCTGATGTGCTTCCACCTTTATTTGGAAAAAAGGAGATGAAAAAAACTCCTAACCCAAGATTACACATATCTAAAGCTTGTTAAAAAAAGAAATAAACTTATTTTAAAAATAATAATAATAAAAATCCTCTTTCAACATAACTAACAATAACATCTCAGTAATGACTGAAGTAAGACAGACCTTCACCAAATTGCTGTGACAAGTTATTTGTCTTAGTGAATCCTGACCCCAAGATACAAGTCCTTCATTGCATGCATTTCGATGACAACATCTTTCATCTCCATTTGCTCTCTAGGAGATTCCTCTAACACAACACAGCAATTCTGATCATTGAATTCAAGTAGTCATGTATTCTATTTCTTGTGTTGATATGATTTCCGCTGCCACAGTAACTTTGGCTTCTTCCAAGAGAAATGAATCTACAATCTCCATTACTTGTTCAGGCAAGGCCAACTTAGCAAAATGATAGAGGCTCAGATTGTCTTTAAACTTGTCATCAGTTGGCCTATTATCTCCAGTAGAAGGATCCCATAGCTATAAACATCTCCACGTGTGGATGATTTACTGCCCATTTCATACTTGGTAATTTATATGTTTCACAAGAATGTAAGCAACCAGTTGTATACAAATAAAAACAGAGGTTGAATCTTACTCAGTGTAGCTATAGGAATATACTCTCACTTGTGTCTAGGAATGTGTTATGGCCTAGAATTTTGGATTGTCATATTTAAATATGCACAATAGTCCTATTAATAAAAAGGGCAAGTAGAGGATTTACGAGTAGTCTACATTCAAGATAGAGCCCACCTAAAGAACAAGCCTCCATCATATGTGGAGCCCATGAAGGTATGCCATTCAAAAGGTTGGACCCACTATTAAAATAGCAGACAGACATGAAGAAGTTCCATTCATTAATTGGGCCACAAGTATGAGAAAAATTGGAAACTTAGAAGATATATGAGTAATTTTTGATATTCAAGGTATCACGTAGCTGATGAATGTACATGGGTCTACCAATTCAACCAGGAAGCATGATGTTAGCCCAGTGCTTGTTTGAAACGGGTCTCAGCAGATGGATGGCTCTGTTTTTTAAACCTGTACCACAATGGCATAATCTAATATTGTTGTACATGTGCTACTAAGAAAATCCATCCATTCATCTAATAATCCATACATTCCAATTCAACTGATTCCAATCCTGAAGAGACCAATAGCAGGCAGACTTTTTTTTTTGGGAGCCTCAACAGCTGGGGGGCAATAAGGTCTTTTTTGTTTGGGATAAAGGGGACCAAAGAAAATTAACCTTCTGGAGAACAAATAGCAATCAGAGAAGGAAGAAGAGAAAAAGGAAAAAGAAAACATAATGCAAATAATCGGGGCTGTCAATGGACCAGGTTCGGTCCTACCAAAATTAAAATTTTGAAACAGCCTGGCCTAAAACAATTCAAAATTTGGGCCGAGGCCAACCCCAGGCCCAGCCCATTGAAAGCCCTACTAGGCATCCCATACCTGCATTGTCTATAGCCACCAAGCCCTAAATCTCACATAGGAGATCACCCCAACCATGCAACAAACAATTAGGCCTTCCATTGCTCGCAAGTTTTCCTGAACCATCCGCCGCGGATTTCCTTCTATAAAGGTGTGGACAATCCTAAAATTTATAACAATTTTCAAGTGGGAAACATTCCCCACCTGATACCAAATCTTCCAAGGGGCTGGTCCAAGGGGATTGGAAATGGAATTTTTTTTTTAAAAAGGACTCTGTTTACACAATAACATTCCCTAGTCCCAAGTCAAAGCAATACTAATTAATGCAGTCAAAGACTGCATGTGTTTCAGCCATAGTATCAGTGATCTTGTCATAGAAGTTATGAAAGGCAAAGATGACTTATCCGATGTGATCTCTAAAGATTCTACTCCCTCCACCCTCATCAAGATTCCCACAGGAGGATCCATTAACATTAGGTTTTATCCATCATTGTTCCGGCTTAGTCCATTTTATATTAACCCATACCTGTTACAGCCTAGCCTATCCCTGTTGGTATTCACAGTTTTATGTGTGCCATCCATTACGTCAGAGACTACCATGGTTTGATAATTCCAACCATCTTGTTAGTTGCACATCAATATACATTTGAAAACATAGCAATGATTCGCATTCGTCAGGCAAAAGAATTACATCCAGTGGATGAACCCATTGGATCATACAAGTTCATTCATTCTTTTTTCTTTCATTTTCCTTTTTTTTTTGGGACAAATCCATGGTCAAACTCATTGGATGAATACCTCATCAAACTAATATCAAGTTGGTAATCCAAATGCTAAACTAATTTCTTAAGATTGTAACGTCTTCTTGAAAACTTAAGCATAAAATATATTAGTGATTAAAGTATCTTAGTAATTCAATATTATTCTTATTAGGATTTCTTTTTCTTATTAAATTCATGATACAATCTCCCTTTACCTAATGTAAGATTAAAAAAAATACTCTTCTCATATATTCAATATCAATACAAGTACACTCTTTACCGAAGACTAAATAATATATCTAGAGCTTGTTTAGGGAAGTATTCAACAAACTCATTTCACTTGGAAATCTTTCTCAAAATAACTACTAATAATAATTTAGTAATGCCTGAGGTAAGACAAACCTTCATCTAATATTTGGGACCCAACTTGTTTGTCTCGGTGAATCTTGACCCCGAGATACGAGTCCTTGATTGTGTGCATTTCAGCAACAACATCTCTCATTTGAGTTCGTTTCCTTGGAGATTCTGCAGAGCACAACACACCGATTTTGACCATTGAAATCAAGCAGTCATGCATTCTATTTCTTGTATTGATTTGATTTTCATTGCCTTGACTAACTTCAGCTTCTTGTTAAGGCAGTTGTGGATCAACGATCTCCATTACTCGTTCAGCCAAAGCCAGCTTAGCAAAATGATGAAGGCTTAGATTGGGGAAGGAAAGGGTGGGAAATGCTAACATGCTTGATGGGTTCTTCCCAAGTACCAAATGTACTGACTGCACTTTGGAAGCCCTGCCACCCACAACTTGGTGGTGCGCCCAAATATTCCTTATCATCGATGTTTTTCAGCATTCCTTAATAAGTAGATGAGATGTTGTAACATTACCGATCATAATCATTTTTCTAGCTGTCGGAATTTAGGACGTCATCAGAAGCAGTTTTACGTGGTGTTGATGATACTATCTTGAATATTGGAGAACCGCCTGCTTTCGACCCTGTTATCCAGAAACATTTGTAAGTTAGAAGATTGAAAAGATCTACTACTTCATGGATAAGTCCAGTTTTAGAAGACTGATAACACTAATCAACAATAGGTGATTTTGATACACACATTTCCAAATGCAGCCATAATGCCGTGCAGGCCGGTCCACGCATCATGTGGGCTACACTTGTATACTTAATGTACACCAGATAGAAACTTGCTACCGAACATCTATTCGTGTGTGTCCTACACCATATCTGATGAGTAGACTGGCCCAATGTCGGGAGTAGGTCATCTACATGGAGGGGTCCACCTCAGGAACACGTATGCCGTAGATACAAAAATTACAAAGGAGATTCAACCGTTGCACTGTCGAAAATGAAATTGGAATAAAAAAAAAAAGAATATCTGAGTTCTGAAGCTATCACTCACTGGACATTGAAATCCGATTCATAGAAAACTAATAAAGAAACCAAAAAAAAAAAAGGATGATGCGAAATAGCAATTTGGCAGCATTTTCAAAACCTAAGGTCTTTGGATATGCTTCGATTTTGGGCTCAGGACAGGCTGGGCTCCGAGGGTCCGGCGTGATGTATCGATTCCATCCACACCATCAATCCATTTTTTCAAATTATTATAGAATATTATACCAAAAATAAGAAATATCCAAAGATCAAGTGGACCACACATAAGGGATTAACTTCTTGCCGTTGAAAATTTATTAGGGACCACAGAAGTATTGGATTAAGATGATATTTGTTTTTTCACTTCATTCATGTTTATAAGACCATACCAACATGTTTGATGGCAAATAAATAACATGGTGGGCCTTAAGAAGGTTTCAATGGTGGATGTCCTTAGCACTAATTCTTCCTGTGGTGTGGTTCACTTCAGCCTTATATCTCCTTATCCCTTTTTTTGGGTATTATTCTAAATTGATATGGAAAATGGATGGACGGTGTAGATTAAATTCACACGTCATGGTGGTACCTCGGTGGCCCCTCGAACCTCCGCCTGTCGGAGTTTGGAACAGGCGAGGGTAGTACCTAATCCCCGCCCCAATGAAATCGGATTGCGTACCGAGTAAATCGGATTACGTACTGAGTCACTCAGTACGCTCTAATCGTACTGAGTAAACTATGTTGGGCCCACCGTGAATGTTTGTGATTTATCTACACCGTCCATCCGTTTTACCATATCATTTAATGGGTTGAGGCCAAAACTGAACCATATACAAATTTGAAATCGACCATACCACAAGAAACAGTGGGAATAATGATTTCCACCGTTGAAACCTTTCTGGGCCCCCATAGTAATGTTTATTTGTCATCCAACCTGTTCACAAGATCACAAAAACATGGATGAAAGATAAAACATAAATTTAACCTTGATCCAAAACTTCTGTGGCCCTCAAGATTTTTTCAACTGTAGATTTTCAATTCACACTGTTTCCCATGGTGTGGTCCATTTGAGATTTATAAATGGATGGAAGGAGTGGTAAAATATATAAATCATGGTGGACCCCACAGAGTTTACACAGTACGTGCGTACTGAGTTACTATGAAAGGAATTCAATTGAGAGAAGGAAGGTGGTGAGTGATATTTTTTGGATTGTAATCGGAAGAGGTTGGATCTTGGTAGGTTTCATGTGCTGGGAAATCGGATTGCTTACTGAGTTACTCAATGCCCTCTTATCGTACCGGAGTAAACTCAGTTGAGCCTACCTTGAATGTATGTAGTCTATCCACGCCGTCCATCCGTTTTTCCATCTAATTTAAGCGGTTGAGCCCAAAATCGAAGCATATCCAAAGATCAAGTGGATCATACCACTGAACATTGGCTTGGAGGAAAGAAAATGTTTTGCAGATTTCCTTCCAAAAAGGCGAAGCCACGGAGGCCGACCTTTGGGCAGGGAAATCATCTATATCCGAAGCGTATTTTGCGGCCAAAAACGAGCCCCAGAGGGATTTCCTATTGTTGAAATGAAAGATCCAAGCCAATTTAATGTGGAACGCCTTTAAAGTTTCTGATAATTTCTGAATTCCCAAACCTCCCTCATGTTTGGAGAGGGCCACCGCATTCCAACTGCGCCAGTGGAGCTTCTTTTTACCGTCAGTCCAGCCCCAAAAGAAATCAGCAAAGCGTTTCTCAAGATTGAAGATCACCTGCACCGGGATGTGCGATGCTGCGAGAGTGTGGACTGAGATACTCTCCAGCACGTGTTTTAGGAGAACCAATCTGCTAGCCTGGGATAAACATTTGGCTTGCCAACCGCTTATACGGCCTTCAATCTTGTGGAGGGGTTGAAACAGTGAAATTTTAACTTTCCCATCCGCCAATGAAACCCCCAGGTACACTAGCTGCGCTGTCATTCTAGAAATGCCAAGCAAATCTTCCACCATTCTCATCCTGGTCAAGGAGAAATTTTTGGGGGCAAAAAAGGAGCTTTTCTTGAAATTTATGGCCTGGCCCAAGTCAGACTGATAGGCTTCCAGGAAGACCTTCAACTTGTGCAGCGACACTTTTCCACCATTTAGAAACAGCAGGGTGTCATTAGCATAAAGGAGATGGGAGATCAGGGGACAGCCACGAGGAACCTTGTATGGAAGGCAGAGGTCTTGATCCGCTAAGTTAGAGAGACCCCTGCTGAGAACCTTCGTAGCAATGATGAATAAACTGGGCGAGAGTGGATCGCCTTGCCGAAGGCCCCGAGAAGACTTGAAGAACCCGGTAAGAGAGCCGTTAATTAGAACCGAGAACCACACGTTACGCCAGTAGGCTTTAAGAATCCGGATCCATTTAGAACTGAAACCGAAGCAGATTAGGACTTGCTTGAGAAAGTCTCATTCCACACGGTCATACGCTTTCTCCATATCAAGCTTTAGGACTATGTTTCCGCCCCAACATTTCCTGTTAATGTCCCTGAAGAGCTCCTGAGCCAGTGCAATGTTCTCTGAAATTGATCTGCCTTGGATAAAAGCTCCCTGTTGGGGCGAGATAATAGTGGGGAGCACCTTACTAAGTCTTGTCGCGACCACGCTTGCCATGATCTTGTATAAGCAGTTGCACTTATCGGCCGGAAGTCAGAGAATCTAGCCGGGGAGTCTGATTTTGGGATGAGGCAAATCAGAGTAGCAGCAACCACCCCCGGGAGCTTCCTGTCTTGAAAGAGATATGTTGCTGCATTGAGCAGGTCAGATCCCACGATATCCCAATAGGATGTGAAAAACGTGCCCGAGAAGCTATCTGGCTTGAGGGTGCTGTCGATAGGGATGGCTTTGACTGCCGTCTGGACTTCCAACAAGGAGGGAGGAGATAAAAGGAATTTGTTGGTCTCCTGCGAGATCAGGTGGGGGATATTGTCCAAAAGGGGGAATCTATTGTCGCAAGCCCCAGTCGAAAAGAGATTTAATTGAGAAATGGTGGATAGTCGCGTCGCTGATCTGAGCCTGCTCCATCAGCACTTGGGAAGAATCCACTGTGATATTATGGATACCAACTCTTCTATGCCTAGCCGCAGCCATCGCGTGGAAGAAAGAAGTGTTCCCGTCACCCTCACTTAGCTCGTTGACACGAGATTCTGTTTCCAAAAAATCTCCTGGCGGTCCTCCACGATGCGTAAATGGTCCGCAGCCACAGCATGATTGGACTGTAGATTTGTAGCACGAACATCGTTGTCTGACGCCAACTATTGAAGCTCAAGTTCCGCAGCAGCTAGAGCTTCTTTTGCCTGCTTGACCTGAAGAAAAATATTTCCAAAGCTATTTTTGTTCCACGCAATCAACGTTTGTTTAGCAGTTTTAAGTTTAACTAAGACATTGAGAAAGGGGTGGTAAGAGTCAACCTGGGCCCACGCTGCCTTGATCAAAGGCATGAAGGAATCATCATGAGTCCACATTCGCTGGAATTTAAAAGGCTTGGGGCTGCTGTATTGCTGAATCGGGTTTTGCAGGAGCAACGAAGTGTGGTCGGAGGAGATTCTGGGGAGGTGAAGAACCTAGAAACAAGGGAAGGAGGTGGACCAATGGGCATTTAGCAAAACTCTGTCCAAGCAGGCCCAAACTCTGGCCGCCCCAGCCTGATTATTGCTCCACGTAAAGCGGCTACCCACAAAGCCCGCATCGACAAGCCCTGCGGCATTGATCGCCGCGGAGAACTCAACAGCGCTAGTTCTGTCCATATCCCTACGACTGCGTCTTTCGGTGGCATTAACAACAACATTAAAGTTGCCACAGATAGCCCACGACCCCTGAATGGTTGATGAAGTCACTGTCATCTAGTCCCACAGTTCCCTCCTGACAGATCTGGAATAACTAGCATAAACAAAGGACATGTGAATGTCCCCCTGATTGTTCTGGGCCTGAATCTTAACTGTTACCATGTGGGCCGAAGCACTTAACGCTGAAACTGCCACTTGGTCACTATGAAACAACCAGATTTTCCCACCTGCATCATTATTGGAAAACGATTGATGGAAGCCGAGAGAGAGGCCTACCCCTACCCTTCTTTCGTCTCTGAGCATAGGCTCAAGAATAGCCACGATCCATGGCTTATGAGCTCTGATTAGTCTCCTACAGGACCGCCTAGATCTGCCGTTGCCAATGCCTCGGGCGTTCCACATTAGGGTCTTATCCATCAGTTACACACCCTGAATTTACAGCCCTTCACTTTAGCCTGCGCAATCTAGATTCCCAATCACCCTTTGAATAACGAATTCTTGGTCTCCTTAAAACTTCTTGTCGTTGCTTTCTCTCGGGGATGGCTGGAGATTATTTGCTAGGGTTGCCCTAACACTACTTGATCTGTCTGGTAGTTTGGAACTAAGGGGTGTTGCTGAACCAGGATGTTGCTATCATGGGTTGGGCTGGAGACAGAGGAGAAGAAAGGGGAGAGATCAACTTCTAAACAGGATTTGATGGGGTTTGGGGGTTGATGGCACTGAGAGATAGGTTCTTGAAGGGGGGGGGGGGGGGGGGGGGGGGGGGCGGGGTGTGGGTAGCTCAATGTCTGGAATTCTGCAAGAGAAACATGTTTCTGCAGACCTTGCTCTGGCTCTAGGGCGCTCTTCTACACCCTTACTCGATGCAATATCCTCATCAGTGTGTGTTTGATTTGAGCATTGCGGAGTGTGACCTTCTGCTTCGGCCGAAAACAATTGGATTTGAAGGATACCGCAATCCAAGGTCTGAGATGTCCTTGCTTGACGTAGGGAGGGACTCTGATTTGGTGGCCTAACTTGCGTGTTAGATACCTCACCATGAGCTCGACATGTGGGCTGAACTGTTTCTTGTTGAATATCTGGTGGCCTGGGTTGTATGTCCTCTATGTTTCCATCAGCAATTTTTAGGGAGGGGTCCTTCTGATTCACTTCGGCATTTCCTCGAACATCTTCCGGGCATGCATGGGTGTCGAATTCTTGTTGCTGGCTCGGCAAACTTTTACACACTTCGCCAGTCTGGGTCTCAAATCTCCTTTCTACCCACTGTCTGGTACCTTCCTGCTGCAAATCCGACCTGAGGGAAGTAAGACCTTCGTCATGGACAAACCCAATTTCTGTCTCTTCCAGAACGGCATGGATAGGGTATGTCTCATCCAGAACCTGAAGTTTTAGGATTTGTTACAGATTTGAGCCCGGTCGATGCAGCACTTTGATGCGGGCAAACATCTGGAATAGATCGTAGCTACTTAGAGAGTTGATCTGAATCGTGGTTCCAAAATAGTTGGCCAAATCCAGGATCACCGATTCCATCCAGGCGTGGGTAGGAATCCCATATAGTCTGATCCATCTCTCGTCACCTCCCATCACTTCCCCTGTAGACCATTTGGTCATTGAAGTTAGACCCATCAGTCTGTGCAAGTCAGAATCAGCAAGGAAGCCTACCAGATCTTCCTTAGATTTTAGGACAATCAGAAATTTCACCGGCGAGATTCTCGTTATGTCTAAGGAGGATCGTACAAAGTTGGATTCTCTAATTGCATCAAGTAGTTTCAAAATGGAGAAGTGCGGTCCCTCTGCTCTCCCTACCAACTCGAGTTGTAACTCGAGGAGCCTAGTAGTCACTACGTTACGATTCGCAGTGGTCATGTATTTGGGATGATCCTTTGTTCTATCCGGATGTGGATAGGAGCCCTTTGAAAGCGCCGCAGCATAGGAAATATTGGGGCGCGCTTTTGTCAGTGGTTGATCTGGGATGTTCAGACTATTGTTGGAGGGTTGATTAGATCTGGATTTCGCCCACCTCACAGAGACAACCCTCCCGTCGATGCGTTTAGAACGTCCATTGCCGCTTTTGTGTCTTTCTCATATCGAAATCTGACGAATGCATATCCTCGGGGTTTCTGCAAACCTGGCAGGGTGGGGATGTATACATCCAAGATCCACCCATATTTCTCGAAAATCCCCTAAATATCTGCAGCCGAACAATCAAAAGGAATGTTCCCCACAAACAGGCTAAACCCTAGATTTCGGGGGTACAGATTTGAAGAATGTTTGTTGGAGTGAGGATGATGGGTTTGCAATTCATCCACTTGAGGTGGAGAGGGTTCTAAAAGAGGGGAAAATGACCTACCCCACGTCGTGGATTGTGGCTATTGAGATCTACGGCGCTCCGTGTATCTGGATCTGCCTCTCTGCGCCGGCTTGGATCTGCCTCTCTCCCGAGGCCTGGAGTTGCCCAGCATTTCCGTCGGTCGGCATTCTTGCTCTATCAATCTGTCAGCCAGGCCTCAGTTTCATCAGTCCTGTTTCTCCACTCTCTTATAAAATCTCACCTTTCTTCCTATGAAATCTCACTGTTCTTTTGAAACTTTCACCATCTGACCTCTAACATAGCGCCCGCACTCGACCTCATGGGGAGGTAACATGCGGCCGAGTATATATATATATCCACACCGTCCATCCATTTTGATAAACATGCCCCAACATTGTAGTAGATCTAAAGCTCAAGCGGATCAGAAATCGGTGGGGATTGAAAGCTTGTCATTGGAAACAATTCATCTAACACGTTGTATGACAAATAAACATCATAAGTGGCCCAAGAAAGATTTCAACGGTGATCATCAGTGCCCTCCTCAATGCTTTCTATGGTATGGTCCAGTTGAGCCTTGGATCCGCCTCATTTTTGGTCTTGCGGCTTAAAATGATCTGGTAAAATGGATGGATGGTTTGAATATAACACATTCATCATAGTGGGGACAACAAAACCACATCAAGTGTGTGACACACCACGCAATCCTATCGGGGAAAGTAATGGATGACTTCTATAGACTTCCTTCCCACATCTGGTCAAGATTCAATGGCGCCCATGGAGTAGGTGGATCCAACCGGTGTTACTTTTCCATGCATCCAGGCTGTGGTATAGATAATATAGTGTTAAGTCATACATGTGCATCATATTCATCATGATCCACGCCAATTTTACTTTTGGCTTGGAGGCATGCTGCTTTTTTCTTTTTCTTTCTGGTCTTATTTTATTATTAGTTGTTTTTATTTTTTTGTTTTTCTCCCTTAATTTTATATTTGGATTCAATGGACCATAGACTGCCCTTAATTTCCCATCTCTTTCTAACAAAAGCCCTTCTTTTGTTTCTTTTTCTCTCTTTAAATAAAGAAGTCAAATTTTATTAATCACTAAAAGAAACCTGATGCCAAAAGCAGGGCCCCTTGTGAGACGGCAACAAGCAAAATCGAGGGAGAGGAGAGCGTGAATGACCAAAGAAAACCAGGTGTTTGTGCGGTCCCTTCATCCCGATCTTCGCGACCTTATTATCAGGGATCCACCCATTCGTAGGGCCCACTGTGATTTATGTGTCCTAGGTGCATATACATCTGTTTAAGTAGATCCAAATCTCAAGCAGACAACACCACAGGAAACAACAGTGATCAACCATTAAAAACATCTTATGAACCACAAAAGTTTTGGTAATGATTTGTGTAGTCACTTCATCCAAGTCTTTGCCGCTTTATCACCATGTTGGATGGTAAATAAACATTCTGACTACCCTGAAAAGGTTTTTTGTTTTTTTGCTTTTGTTTTTTTGTTTCTTTTGTTTTTTTTGTTTTTTTTTTTTTTTTTTTCCATTTTATAGTGTCAATTGCGCTCAACCACTACTATTTCTTGTAAGTATGGTTTACATGAAATTTGGATCTATTTCATTGTTTGGAACATCCGTGTAAAATGAGTTGTCAAAATGAAAGGATGGCATTAATATAAGAAACATACATAGTAGTGGGCTCGCAGAAGCCCGTCCTTGGATTGCCTGAACTTTCGGGAGTAATGACTCGGTGGGTGGATCCCTGACAGTGGGGTCCACTGTGATGTATGTGCCCTGTATCTATGCTGTTAATCCATTTTGACAGATTATTTTAGGGGGAGAGTGCTAAAAATGAAGCATTTCCAAATGTTAAGTGGAACTCATGACAGTAGGAAATTAACACCGATGGTTGACCATTTAAAACTTCATCCAGCTATTTGTGACTTTATCACCAGGTTGGATGGCAAATAAACATTCAGGTGGACCTCAAGAAGCTTTTAATGGTGAATATTGTTTCGCCACTATCTTGTGGTGTGGTCCACCTGAAATTTGGATCTACTTTATTTTTTATCATAGCCTAAAACGATCTGTCAAAACAGTTTGATGACATGGATGTAATGCACATACATCATGGTGGGCCCCACCAAAAGTTTTTGATCAAGCTAATTATATGTGGACCCTCGTAAAGGTTTATTTTATTTTATCTTTTTTTACGGTGGTGGCACTCAATCACTACTATTTCTTGTGGTGTGGTTTACCTGAAATTTGGATTTGTTTCATTGCCAAATCATCTGAGGTAAAATGAGTTGTCAAAATGAACTGACGGTAATGACATGAAAACATATATACTGGTAGGTTCCACGTAAGCAGCATCCTTGGATTGCCTGACCTTTCTAGTGTGCTGATGTGATAAAGTTCCATGGGCGCATATATATATATACAGAGAGAGAGGAACGCTCAGCTGCGAACCGGTTCGCACGACCTTACGTGCGCACCTCATCCACAGCCATTGGATGTATGGAACGGCTGGGATTTGGGCGGAATTCTCGTCGGAGAGAGAGCGCGCATTGAGCGAGTAATAGAAGTGAGATATAGACTCTCTCATACACGCAGCCTCACTCACACGCCTTCTTTGTTAGGGGTTTTAACTGGAGCACATCACTCCGAGTCTTATCCAGTTGGTCATCCAATCCATCGAGGAAGAAATAAACTCGATCTTCCTGTAGAATTGAATTGTATTTCTAGATGTCACCAATGCATTCCATTGGGTTAGAACGACGAAAATCGATTTCTCGCCACAAGACTTGAAGATCATTGTAGTATTTTTCAATGGATCCGCCAGCTTGTTTCATACGAGTCACATGACGCTGGAGATCGATCATAAACTTGAGACGTATCTGTCCCATCAAAATAGGTTATAGCAGCAGAAAATGGAAGAGCACAAGCGAAAGCGTCCATGGATGAGGGTATCCTCCCGGATAGAGCGATGCCCTTCCTCCCTGTTCTCTCTCTTTGCGGCAAACCTCACAAACGACACGTCAGCGGACGATCTTCAGCGCATCTTCGGGCGATTCGGTAAACTGACAGACGTGTATGTTCCTTGGAATCAAAACCTAAATCGATCTCGGGATTTTGCTTTTGTTCATTTCTTTTACGAACAGGACGCCTGCAATGCGCTCCAATGCCTGCATGACAGGAGAATCGACGGCAGAGTGGTTTCCATTGCCTGGGCAAGAAATCAAAAGGGAACCCACACTTCAGCGCCTACACCTAACCTGCTTTTCCAGGAGTTTTCAACACGGCACAAACCCTACCGGGAAGCAATTCTTCAGAATCCACCTCCTGGCAAGGGAGCTGCTCCTCCTCCTCGGGATTCCACTCAATTTGAGTCAGAGAAATTGGAGCCCACACAAGAGAATCCAGATTCGCTCACGGTTAGTGCAGACTGCCGAATCGTGAATCCTCTCCAAGTTGCGCTGTCCACTTCCCTTTCAGCAACTGCAGAAGACGAATCTGTTTCCATCCTCCATCTCATCGATGCCTTCCGCAAATCGCCCCTGGCGAATCTACAGGTAGATTTCACCAGGACCGGACCTATGCAATTTCTTCTTAAATTCAAATCCAAGGAGGAGATGACCACGTTTGCAAAAGATCTCCCTCTTCACAAGAAAATGGGTCTTTTAGAAGTGGTGACCTAGTCGCCAAATGCGGCTGGTCTTAAACAGGGTGTCTGGATCCGATTGTTTGGCATCCCACCACATGCTTGGTACTCGGAGGCTATCATAAACTTAGCCAAGACCTACGGGGAAGTGCAGGACATTAACAGCGTTGACTCCCTACGTATATTCCAAGTGTTTTCCAGAGTGCGGATCAAGCTGTCCCCACATCCTCACATTCAAGACATCAGAAATCTATTAGTAAATGGAATTTCCTACCCCATTGTCGCTGTCCTTGAGGATAAAAGACTCTCAGTCGGCAAGGGTGCCCCCAATCAAGCTCCCCTAGCCCCTATGTCCACTAAGGAATGGGTCCTACAAACCTTTCACCCTCCAGGTTTCACCAATCCTGGGTGCCCACCACCTGTTCGTGGTTATGCTCTTATGGACCCTGTGCCCTCCAACCGATCCGATATTCCACCTTATCCTATCCTATATCCTCCCCGTCCCATCCCTGTTGATCCTCCCACCCCTTTTCTACCTAACCCTGCTCTGCCACCCCTTCCCCTAGAGCCAATTCCCCTTTTGGAGTACCCAACTCCTTCTGCTGCAGGTCTTGATATCCTGCATCAGCCACCTTCTCCCACTCCATCCTCTGCAGGCCCCCTACTACGCTACCTGATATCCTTCCTCTGCCAGTGGCACATCCCTTTTCTCCACCTGCTATCACCTACCCTTCCTCTAACCTACGTCTTCTCCTTTCTTCCCTCCCTGCAACCTCCTTGCATACCACAGGGACGCACATAGAGCACTCCTCCCAAGACTTCTCCTAGTCCGCCTCACCTGACTCTCAGTTCATCCTTCAGACACCCTTGCTTGCAGCCCCTTGCTCCCCACCCTTACCAGTCAATGATGGGAGGGACCGCATTACAAATAGACCCTACATCGTCCTCACGTATCGTCGAGCGAGATCAGTGGGTTGTTCGCTCCTCTACCCCCAAAAGGACTTACAGGAGAGGACCTTCCCCATTAGGCTGGCTGAGATTTCGGAAGGCAAGAAGGTTCCCATTGGGACAAGTAACGAGATAGTTCCTGCAAAGGTTGACGATCCTGGGCATATAGCAGTGGACTTATCGGCATACTTCAATCAGGAATTCCAGAAAACAACTTCACAGGCCTCGCCAATTGCCATTGAGATGACGGCTCAGTCCATGCAAACTTCAACAAGTCCAACATCAGCCCATGCTAATTTCAACAAGTCTTCCATTAGCACGAAATCCCCCATATTATCTTCAGCAAGTCCTCCAATAGCTCCAAACGCCCAAGGAGTAGTTAACAAGATAGGCAGAAAAAAATCAAGCAAGAGCACACCAGGTATTCAATCAGTTGGCGAATAGTATAGCAGGCTCCGTAGATTGAAGCGCAGGACAGTGAACACAGGGTGTGTAATTGATGGATAATGCTCTTATCTGGAATGCGCGCGGGGTGGGAAATGTGCCCACATTGAAAACTATCAAGAAGTTGGTCAGGAAATTCAACCCGGGCTTAGTGGCGATATTAGAACCTATGATAAAAGAGGAGAAAAGACTGGCCACTGGTCTTCAAATTGGCTTCCATTCCTCCCTTTCCAATAGTGAATCAGGGAGTAAAATTTGGATTTTTTATCACTCCCAGTTGAACGTGTCTGTGCTCTACAGCTCGGCTCAAATGGTGTCGTTGTACCTGTCCTGGCAGTCACATAGCGACCCTCTAACCCTCTTCATTGTATATGCTAACTGCAGCAAGGTGCAAAGAAGGACGCTATGGAGCAATTCGTCCACTCTCAGCAGCACAGTCCAAGGTCCTTGGGCCATCAGAGGAGATTTCAACGCTATGGTCGAGAGAGAGGAAAGAAGGGGGACTCGAGATCCGGATGGATCCAGCATGTCAGACTTTACGGATGTGATACAAAACATCGGTCTCCTAAACGCTGGTTTTGTGGGAAACCGATTCACTTGGTGTAATAATCACGAGGGGAGCGCTTGCGTTTGGGCCAGGCTGGACAGGGTTCTAATTAATAGCAAATGGGCCACGGAGTTTCCGCAATTTAGAGTGGAACACATGCCGTGTATCAGATCCGACCATGCTCCACTTCAGCTGCTCTTCCCCAAAATTTTCCAGCCAAAGGTCAAGCCTTTTAGATTTCTAAGGATGTGGTCACTCCATGACTCCTTCCAAGCTTTGATCAGAATAGCTTGGGAAGGGGGGAGTGCAACACAACCGATGCTTAACGGCCAGCTCAAGCTAAAGAAAACGAAGCAATTGCTTAAAGTTTGGAACAGAGAGGTCTTCCGCAACATTTTCCACCAAATCCACAGGGTTGAGGAAGAGCTGGATATGGTTGACAATCAAATGCAAAGCTCAAACAGCAACGACCTACTCCAAGATAGTCTAGCAATTAGGCAACGTCTAGAACAATTGGAGCTTATGGAAGAAGTATTTTGGAAGCAAAAATCGAGAAACTCCTGGCTACTAGAAGGAGACAGAAACACCAAGTTCTTCCATTCTTCGACAAGCGAAAAAATCAGACGAGCAGCCATTTTAGTCATCAAGATAGAGACAGGTGACACGATTACTAACCAGGATGAGATAAAAAAATGCAGCTGTTATATATTTTGAACACCTCTTCCAGGCAGAGGCTACCAATACGCAAGCGAACTTCATACAAGCTATCCCCCAGGTGCTCAACCAACAGGACAACGAAGCTCTCCTACTCCCTCCCTCGATCGACGAGGTCTACGCTGCCATCCTCTACATCCCCAAGGATGGGGCTACCGGCCCTGACGGTTTCTCGACCGCTTTCTTTGCCGATTGTTGGAACATAGTGGCCAATGATATCCACCGAGTAGCAGTGGAGTTTCTCGCTGGGGGTGCCCTCCCACGAGCATATACAACGACGCTAATCTGCCTCATCCCCAAATCCTCTGTTGCCACTGCATTCTCTGACTTCCGTCCCATTAGTCTTTGTAACGTTGTTTATAAGATTCTCGCAAAGATTCTGGCTAACAGACTTAGCTCTATCTTGCCTAAATTGATTTCTCAGGAGTAGGGTGCCTTTGTTCAAGGAAGATCAATTGCGGAACACATTGCGATGGCGCAGGAGGCGACACGAGAGCTCAACTGAAAAGTTCGGGGGGGAAACTTCATCCTAAAGCTAGACCTTGAGAAAGCATATGATAGGGTCAACTGGGACTTTCTCAAGCAAGTCCTTCTCAGATTTGGATTTAATGTCAGATGGGTAGCACTCATGGAAGCCTGTTGGAACAACAACTGGTTCTTAATACTCATCAACGAGGAAGCGGCGGGGTTCTTCAAATCATCCAGAGGCTTACGTCAGGTTGACCTGCTTTCTCCTGCTCTATTCATCATCCTGATGGAAGCCTTCTCCGTTAACCTGAAGTATTTTCTTAATGGTGGTAGTTGCGAGCCTTATAAACTCCCTCGTGAATGTCCAACCATCTCACATCTTTTATATGCAGATGATATGTTACTCTTCCTCAACGGTGAAAGATCTTGCTCAAAGCAGCCAAAGGTTTCTTGCAGTTTTTTCAATCTGCAACGGGTCTTAAGATAAACAACAGGAAAAGCTGCTTTATGTGCTCCAAACACATTCGGTCGAGCAGAATCAGAGCCGTGGAGCGTATCCTGGGATTTCAAAAAGCTGTAAATGGTATTCAGTACCTGGGGGCCCCTCTTGTTATTACCAGGACAAGAGTTGCAGATTTTCAGTTTATCATAGATAAGGTCAACAGGAGAGTGAACGATTGGTCTGTTAGACATGTTTCCCAAGCAAGTAGAGCAACCCTTATTCGCCACATTTTGGGAAGTTTTCCCATTCATGTAATGGCAGCAATACACATTCCCCGTTAGGTGATAGATTGTCTTGAAAGTCGCTTCGCCAGCTTCTTTTGGGGGTGAGCTGACGGTAAACGGAAACTTCATTAGATTGCCTGGAAGAAAATTGCGAAGCCGGTGGATGAATTAGGGTTGGGGATTAGAAGTTTGAAAGAGGTTATGGCGGCCCTGCGTATGAAGCTAACATGGGCGGTGAAATTTGGAGAAAACAATAGTCCGTGGGTATCCCACATGAGGGCCAAACATCACAAGGACCTGATTGCAGAAATCTCAGCTTTGCCGCAGCAAAATGCTTCCCCTTTCTGGAGAAAAATAAGAAAATTTCTCTCAATTTTGTCAGAAAACGTTCAATGGCAGCTAGGCTGGGGTGAGCTGAACCTTTGGGCTTATAATTGGATGGGAATGGGCCCTCTGCAGCAACTCGTTGACAGACCGATCCCAGGGGCCCTCCACGATCTGCAAGTGCGGGATTTTCTAGGTAACCCTGGCCCTCTCCCCCCATTAGTGGTATTTACTTTCCTCCCTCAAGGTATCATTAATGAAATTTTCCATCGCGGCTTTGTGACTTCGGTCGAGAAGGATGAATGTTTCTGGCCCCACAATCTGGTTGTGGTCTTCACCATCAAATTAGCCTGGAGATTTCATAGAGCCCACCCAACTGTGCATTGGGCTAACAGGATCTGGGATAGTTCTCTTCCCCCAAAAATCTCGATATTCATGTGGAGATTGTTGCAGGGAGCGACCCCAATTGATGAAAGAATTCAGTCCAAGGGTGTGGCATTGGCTTCCAAGTGTCTTTGTTGTCATGGCGAGAGCCTTTCAAGTCAACATACAGAGTCCATTAACCACCTTTTCCTTGTTGGTCATCAGGCGATTTCCATCTGGAACCACTTCGGCAACTTGTTCGGTGTGTCCTCGTCTCCTCAGCAAACGATAGGTAATAGACTTCTCCAGTGGCGAAGTGCTTCAACCCCGGGTAGTGCTTCACCCCATGTTAGAACAATGCTCCCAATTATGATCCAGTGGGAGATTTGGCGAGCGAGGAATTTTACTAAGTATGAGAACAAACCGATGCATGTCAGGGCCTCCATAGCCCGAATCAACTGGTGGGCGACCCTTGTGATTGGAGAGGGCAGTGCCTTCACCTCTGACCCTAACATTCAGGGGTTATGCTTCAGGACAGGTACCGCGAATAGCCAGAGAGGCAGAGCCGTTGTTATCAAATGGATTAGGCCCCCCCTGGTTGGGTAAAATTAAATGTGGATGGCTCCGCCAGGGGTAACCCCGGAATTTCGGGTGGTGGCGGCATATGTAGAAAAGATGATGGCGCTTTCATGTTTGTGTTTGCCACTAGATATGGCGTGGGCTCTAATAATCTCGTAGAGCTGCGTGCTATACACGACGGGATGGTGATTTGCCTCAAGAGAGGATTGAACAAAGTGATTGTCGAATCTGACTCCAAGGTGGTGACCAACCTTCTCCTGGGAAAGTCTGCCACCCCGTGGAGATGGAAACCATGGGCTGCACTGATAAACGGTTTAAAACAGTTGGGCACTTTCACCTTCAACACATCCTTTGAGAAGGGAATGGCCCGGCCGATAGTATGGCACGAGATGGAAGCGGGAATCAGGAGACAACCCTGTACCTCCATGTGGCGTCTCTTCCGAAACATGTTAGAGGTTAGATTTTCCTTGACAAAGTCGGTCTAGGGTCGCTCAGGTCAGAACCGCCCACCCCTTTGACAGTTTGTGTTCTTTTCCTTTGTAAATAGGTGGTCGTGTTATGACCCCTTATGATAAGCCCCCTAGCTCCTTTTGTTGCTGGGGCTGCCCAAATGTCTTGGACGTCTTGTACAGCCGTTTTGGGTTGTTTTGAATGGAAAATACAGATCTTTTCTCCAAAAAAATAAAATAAAATAACCAAAGCCTTCTCTCTCCCTCCAGCGCCATCTCTCTCTCTCTCTCTCTCTCTCTCTCTCTCTCCCTTCAATGCAACAAAAGCCTGATGAAACCTCTGCTATCTCTCTCTGTTATGGGCTGATGTTGGTCAGGGCTTCCAAGATTTGGGAATTAACTGGTTAGGAATTTGAGTTTTTTATATTTGAAAAAAAAAAAAAAAACCCAATTGTACTGTAGGTTAGGGATTTGGTTTTCCCCGAGCATTCTAGGTAGCTTGGGATTCAACCCATGTGATGTTTTAGCATTTGAAGTTCAGGACATGCTTGCTCACAATGACATAAAATGATTTGGTGTAGTGTAACTTATATTTGGATCACCATTGTTTATAATATTAAATCACTTTTTCTTTATAATGTTTGTACCATTTCTATGATGTTCAGGAAAGGGAAAGAAAATAGGTCATCTTTATCATGTGCAGGAGAAGATGGATCGCAGAAAAAGGAGCAGGTGGAGACTTTACAGAGGTGATGGGGAGAAATTAGAAAGATATTTTTTTATAAATTTTTTTTTAATGAATTTAGAAAATAGTCTTTTGGCTCACATGTCTTGTCAAATGCCAGATTCATTAGTTGAAATTTCATTACAGCAAAAGTACAAAACAGTTTTCAACCCATATCCTGCAAGTTTTTCTTTACAAATCCCTGATTTCGGCCCATGGGTGTTGTTAGGTGGATTGTTTCATTAGTGGTATTTGATTCTAACACAGAATTTGTTGTTGGTGGTTGTGTTAGTACAAAACTCACCAAGGTAGGGAGAAAGAAAATGGAGAAAAAAAAAATACATTACAGAAGCTGATCAATTCAACAATCATGCATACAACCGGTTGCATTCAACCGCAGCAATGTGATGATATCCAGTGACCATCTATCTGGTACCATCAAATTCAGATTCCTGATTGTGATGAGTAGATATTATGAAAAGATGGTAATGCCTTTTGGGTTGTCGAATGCATCGACATGTATAGGAGACGTTCTCAGCCAAGAAACAATATGCAAACTTGAGAGAGTGCCACTAGACAACAAATGCCATGTGGTTTGCGTGTGTATCTGTTTCAGCTTAAAAACAAGATAAATCCAAAGATCATATTGCTTATAACATCAGAAATAAATAATAACAATAATAATAATAAGTGAGCACAGGCTGCCCACCATCAAAACCCTTCAGATGTGTGTAGCCGCACACTTTATAGCCACTTAATGTGGTGTCGATGAAGCCATGGTCTTCATTTTCAATTCAGCATCACTCTTCCCACCAAGAGAATTGCCAACATTCACGAATAGACCTAAAATCACCATCAAATAGAATCTTGTCACGAATAGGTGTGTGTTTGATGGATCAAAGATCGGCACTTAAAGAACTAGAGCTAGAAATGCGCGGTATCCCCACGTGTGGAGGCAATATCTGTGCTCATCTGGCGGTGCATCTTGCGGGCCTGATCATTCCTTTGGTAATCTCTCATTAGCTACAATTTCATTACTGGTAGCTTAAGTTCTCAATGGGGACATGCAACACTACCTAGAAGGTTAGATGAGGGATGTAGTAAATGAAAGTGGACGTCAACCACATTAGAGGATTGCAAGGACCAGGTGGGCCCCAAGAGTCTCAATGGCCCTTCAAATCTTTAGTTGAGAAGCATTCTCAATGTGGTCTGAATTTATGCATCTTTAGCAGTTGGTGTAGATTTACAATCTGTGAATGGGATTTTGGCCGGAGAAGGCCCATTCGGCTCAGTCAATGCAACAATCATATCAGGAATATCATTGTGTTAAGAAAAAAAATAATAATTTAGATGTAAGACTTTGCATGATTAACTTTTCAACAGAAATCAGAGTTGTGTTTAAAGGACTTTCCACCAATCACCCATTTAGGCTAGTGGACCAAAACATACCATCCATCATCCGAATTACCGGGTGATATTCACTACTTCATGGTTACATTGACACTAACATCATCTGTTGTGATATATAAAGTATTAATATGATTCTCCAGTTCCTTTTTTGTCATTTCTAATTTTTCACTACCTCTGATTCTCTCTTTAGCAAATCACATTCTTTTGCCTCGAGTTTCCCCACCGAATCTCTAAGTCCTCTCCGATTCTCGTGGTTTGACATAGTTGATAATTTCTCTACATCCTACTTGTACAGTACTTTTGGTTTTTTTTTTTTTTTTTCAAATATAAAAAACTCAAATTCCTAACCAGTTAATTCCCAAGACTTAGAAGCCCTGACTAGCATCAGCCCAAAACAGAGAGATAGCAGAGGTTTCGTAAGGCTCTTGTTGTATTGAAGGGAGAGAGAGAGATGGCGCTAGTTGTGTTGGAGGGAGAGAGATGGCGTTGGTTGCATTAAAGGGAGAGGCAAGAGAGGCTGAGAGAGCTGACGTGTGTTGTGCAATGGCGTTTGGCATTGGTCGCGATGGAGGAAGATGTGAGAGGGAGAGAGGGGGGAATGAAAGAGTACTATGTGAGAGGTATGCACGTGAGTGAGGCTGTGTGTATGAGAGAGTCTATATCTCACTTCTATTACTCGTGCAATGCGCTCTCTCCAACGAGAATTCCGACCAAATCCCAGCCGTTCCATACATCCAACGGCTGTGGATGAGGTGCGCACGTATAGCCGTGCAAACCGGTTCGCAGCTGAGCGTTTCTCTATACACACACACACCATCCATCCATTTTGATAGACAAGCCCCAAAATTGAAGTAGCTCCGAAGCTCAAGTGGATGAGAAATCGGTGGGGATTGAAATCTTGTCATTGAAAACTTCATCTAAGTTTGTGTTACCCTATGAACACGTTGCATGACAAATAAACATTATAAGTGGCCGAAGAAAGATTTCAACGGTGAGCGTCATTGCCTTCCTAGATGCTTTCTATGGTGTGGTCCACTTGAGCCTTGGATCTACCTCATTTTTGAGCTTGCGGCTTGACGGACGGTTTGAATATAACACATACATCATGATGGGGCCCACAGAACTATGCCACATCAAGTGTGTGACACACCACGCAATCCTATTGGGGAAAGTAATGGATGACTTCTATTAACTTCCTTTCCACATCCGGTCAAGATTCAATAGCCCATAGAGTAGGTGGATCCAACCAGTGTTACTTTTCTGTTCGCGTATCATGCATCCAGGTTATGGTAAAGATGAAACAGTGTTAAGTCGTAGATGTGCATTCATCGGACGCGGATTAATTAGCTGATAAACAGCACAGTAGCTGAAGTGAGGTCATCACGTTCTTTGGGCCCCACCATGATGTATGTATTGTATCCACACCATTCATCCACTTGAAGAGATTATTTTAGGTCATGATCCAAAGAATGAGGTATTTCCAAAGCTCAAGTAGATCCCACCACAGAAAACAGTAGGACATTCTCGCCCACCCACTGTTGAAAATTCCTAGGGCCCACGATGTTTATTTGAGATTCAAGCTGTTTACAAGTTAAAACAGACATGGAATAATTAAAAACACAAATTTCAGCTTGATCGAGAAACTTCCGTGCCCAAAGAAGTTTTTAATGATCTCTCTGAATGGATGGACGGTATGGATACAATACATACATGATGGTAGGGCCTACAGAATGTGGTGACGTCACTTCGGACTCGCTACTGTCGAGTTCAGTAGCTGATCCGCGTCCACATTCATCATGATGCACGCTAATATCTACAAACAGCCGTCGCAAGAAGCTCCAATGCAGGCCCACGGAGCTTTTGTTTACGTAGCTCCTGCTCGTGTTTCAGGTCTTTATGGACCTTTTACAGTCAAAAGAAAAGTTTTTTCTTTCCCTTTCTAAAAGCATGCTATCGTTTCTGCACCGCGTTGGGGACGGAAACGGATTGGCTACTCCCTCTGCCACCAGCCAATGGTTGGTAATTGGTGCTCTGTGGGCACCACCATGAGGTATCTGTTTCATCCATGTCATCCATCTATTGTTCTAGATTGTTTTAGGGTATAAAACAAAAAATGAGTTATATCCCAATCTCAAGTGGACCACATTATAGGAAACAGTGTTGAATGAGGGTGGACCATTAAAAACGTTATGGGGCTCATAAAAATTTTGGATCAAGCTGATCTTTATATTTTTGCATTTATCTAGGTCTGTATGACCTAATCAACAGATTGGATGCCAAATAAACAGTACAGTGGGCCTTAGGAGGATTTTAATGGTGGATATCCAATCACTATTGTTTTCCTATGGTGTGGTCGATATGAGATCTATAATCATCTGATTTTTGGGATAGTCTAATAAAATGATCTGAAAAAATGGATGAACGGAATGAATGAAACACATACATCATGGTTTAGGGGATGCGCCCAAAAATAATGCATCTAAAACTCTGGTGAGTCACATGGTCGAAAATATTGAGTATTAAACGCCCGCCGTTAAAATGCTAGTGGTACCATTAAATTAAGTTTTGAATTATGCTACCGCTTATGTGTTTTAAGCTCATACATGTGGGAATGACAATATGAACAATTTGATAAACCGTATCAACGATTTAGATGGCATACAAGCATCATGTTGGACCCCAGAAGGTTTCAACTATATGCCCAGAAGGTTTCAACTATATGTATTTTCCACTCCTCTTTTTCCTCTTCTTTGACCCACCTAGGCTTCAGATCTGCCTCAATCTTTCAACCAGGTCATAAAATTAAATAATCTAGTGAAACTGGTGGACGGTATGGATTTATCACGAACATCTCCAAGGTTGCCCCACCTAGATTGATGGGTTGCATGAAAGGAATTACTGGAAGTGTGTATTAGTTGAGAAATGGATATTATCGTCAATGTCAGCATTCAAAATGTATGGAATATATTCATCACTTTGGCTTTCTTGAATTCACAAACCCGATACTGCTAACTTCAGAGCTTACCATTACTAAGCTCGGTACTAGAAGGGTTCACTACCAAATCCGAGTCCGTTATCAATGGCACTTCTCTATAAATGGAGTAGAATCCACTTATATTTCACTTTGGCTTTCCTGCCATCACAAAGTCGATAATGTGAAATACACTCCAACCATTGGATGTGTGATCCGAGTTAGGTTCAGGGCCAAAAGATCAATCTGACTTATGATTAAAGTGGACCACACCAAAAGAAACGGATGGGAGAGATATATTCACCCTTGAATTTTTATAGGGCCTACCATGATGATAACATGAATCCACTCCAACCATTAGAGGGCACACTAAAATCTAGGCCTGTCCCAAAAATAAGCTATCCGTGATGCAGGTGGTCCACATGAAGGGAAATAGTTTAGAGGTGAACATCGCCCTTAGTACACGGTTCCAATCATGTGGTTGACCTGAATCACAGATTGGGTTGATTTTTGGGCCCTGGACCTAACATGGTGTAACACACTTGCTAGGGTGGTTGGGTGTGGGCTCCAACAGTGGTACAAAAGCAGACTTAGCTAATTGCCCCCCATATTACCCATGGTCCTGCATAATAAGAGCATCTATGCATAAAATTTTCACAGCTGCCTTCCTATGCAAACATTTCTAGCTTGTGAGCAGATGATCCCAATTGACAACAATCTCATTGGTGGGTTGGGTTTCACATGAACAGAACTCGCCCTAGAACAGAATCAGACCTGACCTGGGCCTAAATCAAAATGAAGGTCACCAACTCAATTTTATTCAAATCGAGGTCCTTAAAGAATGACCCCAAATTTGAAGGACCCACACCCAGCAATATTCACAAAGATCTGGATATGCAAAGTGGGTACTCACTTGCACCCCCACATGAATCACACCATAGTAAGGTATCAATAATTCTTTTCTATTTAAGGCTTTAGTTGTGATATGTGTTACATTAAAATCATGACTGCAACTCATATGTTTGACTGAGGAGCTGAGTTCTTTCATTCGAGTAGCAAATCCTTGTTCACTGTAGAACATCTTTATAAGAACATATAAGTTTATATAGCACACCAATTGATGTTAGGAATTCGAAACCTTAGTAAAGCAAAAAAGGCAAATTATGGGTTCAAATAGGACTCTCTCTCTCTCTCTCTCTCTCTGGTTTTTTCTTTTAACACACGCACCCCACATGGGTACTCAAACCCATGACCTCAGTGTTGACTCGCACTCTGTCTACCACCAATATATGGTCACTTAGATTCTAATATAAGTTGTATAAATTATAATGTATGCAATGGACGGAAAAGCGTCTACATAAAGAGATGTTTACAGCTATAGAATCCTTCTATTGGAGGTGATCACTGGAAAGGGGCCAACTGACGACATGTTTAATTAAGGATAAACTAAGCTTTCATCATTTTGCTAAGTTGGCTTTGGCTAAATGAATAATGGAGATTGTTGATCTACAACTGCTCTTAGAAGCAGTTGAAGTTATTCAAGGCAATGAAAATCATATCAACACAAGAAACATAATGCATAAGTGCTTGATTTCATGGTCAAAATTGGTGTGTTGTGCTCTGTAGAATCTCCAAGAAAACGAATGCATATGAGAATGTTGTTGCTGAAATGCATGCAATCAAGGACTTGTATCTCAGGATTCACCGAGACAGACAGGTTAGGCTGCAAATATTAGAAGAAGGTTTGTCTAACCTCAGTCATTAACAAGTTATTATTGGTAGTTATGTTGAGAAAGATTTCCAAATAAAAGGAGTTTGTTGAATGCTTCTGTAAACAAGCTCTCTCTCTCTCTCTCTCTCTCTCTCTCTCTATATATATATATATATATATATATATATATATAAAATCTTGGCTTAAGAGTCTACTTGTATTGATATTGAATATATAAGATGTATTTCTCTTCTTCTTCTTTTTTCCTTTTTTTTTTTTTTTGGCCTTATGTTAGTAAAAGGGAGATTGTATCATGAATTGAATAAGAAAAAGACAACATCATATTATAATAAGAATAGCATTGACTCACTAATATGTTTAATCACTAATATATTTTATGCAAAAAATTTCAAAATGACTTTACAATCTTGAGGAATCAATTTAGCATTTGGACTACCAACTTGATATTAGTTACAATCTTGAGGAATAAATTCAGCATTTGGACTATCAACTTGATATTAGTTTGATGAGGTATTCGTCGAGGGAGTTTGACCATGATTTGGAAAAAGGAAAAAGAAAGAAAGAATTTCTATGATCCAATGGTTCAATCTAACTGATGTAATTCTTTTGCCTGACCAATGTGAATCATTGCTTCGTTGTCAAATGTATATTGATGTACAACTAACAGGATGGTTAGAATTATCAAACCATAGTAGTCTCTAACATAATGGATGGTACAGATAAAACTGTGAATACCAATAGGGATTGGCTAGGCGGGAACAGGAATGGATTAATATAAAATGGGCTAAGCCTGGACAGTATGGGTAAAACTGAATGTGGATGGATCCTCCAGTGGAAATCTTGACGAGGGTGGAGGGGGTGTGATGTAAGGAAGGACGTGAGGTCGAGCACTATCTTCCTCAAGATGATAATATTCTGAATCCACGGAACTTCTCTGGACTCCTCACAGAGACTCCTCGAATCCACGAGGAAAGAAAACAGTAAATAGAAAGAATTTCTAATAAATTTGAAATTGATTAATGAATGAATAAAAACGAGTTCACAACCCTTTAAATAAGGGTACCAAGCAATAGGAAAGAAATCAGAAGCAAACTACAACTCCTAGAATCCGCGACTTACTATAAATAGTCAACTTACTATTTATAGACAGTCGTGATGTCTACTAGTGCGCAAGGTTTTCGGCCAAAAATAGTAAGTGTCCTATTTAGCTTCACCAAACCGTTCTCCTAATTATCTTAAGCGCTTTTCATGTTGGACACAACTCCTAAAGCCCAACGGATGAAGAGCTATAATCAAACTAAAACTTACTATTTATAGTAAAAAAGAAAATAAAACAGGAAAACGACCGTCGATCAGGGGGGTTTTCGCAAATCCGGGCAGCGCAACCCGGCGTAGTAGGGTTGGTTGGCTAAAGTAGCTCGTTCTACCCCCAAAATCATATATTTTACGTCAGATAACTCATTCCAGATTGCGAGATACGCCCGATCTAAGGTCTAATGGTCCGGATCACTTCTGTCGTCGACCGTGCCTTTTCTGATCCATCTTGGCCATGAAACTGTCCGCGACCAGCTCTACATCAGGGTAGAATCTATAGAGATCACACAGGCAAAGTTATCTTTGCCTCTTTTTTTTCTTTTTTTTTTTTTGAAAATGGATTTGTATATTTCCTATAATGTGCAACTTTGCAGAGGAGGATGGGAGGAGATTAGGAGTCCCTCACAGAGCCAAGCCCTGTGCGGTCGCGAAGGTACTCTCCGTGAGTCAAGAAGTTATCTTTGCCTCTCATAACTTCTATGGCAGTGTAGCTGAAACACATGCCATGTTTGATGGCATTAATCCGTACATCGTTTACTCTTTTCAACAAAGATACAGGGGTGTAGCCCTTTTATTAAAACAATAAGATAAAGTATTGCATCGACTTGGGGCTTGGTAATGGTATTCCATAATAACTCCAAAATTGTTTTTTATGCCATCTTTAATCCCCTTGTACCAGCTCAGTGGAAAATTTGGTACCGGGTTCTCATCATTTTTATGCCATCGACTTGGGGCTATTGCCGGCTTGAGAATTGTTATAAATTTTAGGATTGCCCACACCTCTAGAGAAGGAAATTCATTGGTGTATGGTCTAGGAGTACTTGTGAGTAGCGGAAGGCGTAATTGTTTGTTCCGTAGTCCAGTATAAGATCCAGGGCTTGGTGGCAATAGAGAATGCAGGTATGGGTAATGCTTAGAATGGCCGGCTTGTCAAGGAAGGTGGTAATTAAAGGTCATTGGGTAATGCATTGGTAGTTTGGGTGGAGCCAGATGCTTTGTATTATTTGTATCATGTTTTCATTTTTATTTATTTATTTATTTATTATTATTATTTTTTTTTTTTTAAAAAAAGAAAAACTCTATTTCTTTGTATATATGAAAGGGGGGTGTACAAGCCAAAGATTTCAGGTGGGCTCCACAAAAGGAAAACGGGCCTCACCTAGCATTTAATAGACTAAGCAAACACAGGATGGGAAAAGAAAAGCCTACCCCACCCTGAAGAGCTTGAACCGGCCTCTCTCACTAACAAAGGCCCTGCTCCACTCAATGGGATTGCAAGCTGCAACCACGCAAACAGCACAGACCACTCCTCATCCTGAAATCCAACAGCCCTAGGATACAAAACCAAAAGACCCCAATGCCAAATTTTCCAATCCAACTACCACACTACTGGTTCAAACTACCCACCCACAACAGCCATTTCTCAGCCAATTCAGTCACCGAGCAACATAGACTTCTGTAGCAGCCCCTACGCAGGGCCAGCTGCATCAATACGGCAGAGCAGGGACCCTCTGATGCAAAAACAGCAACTGAAACAACCCAAAGGAAAACTGTGAACTGCGCTGCTTCTCGGCTGCCTGTCGCTAAGACATCCCGCCAGTAGCCACAGATAACAGCAACACACAGCTAACAGAGGAACACAGCCAATCGTCTATCAAACTAGCCATGTTGCATATGACCAACTGTACCTGAGCCCAGCCAGCAAGGGTGCCTACTCTGTTTTTTTTAGAAGTATTTTGAATGCTGAGACAGAGAGGGCGGCTTGAGACCGCATTCTACCCCGCCCCATCCTGTCTAAGAATAGAGTACCCCGAGCAGGAAAGGCGAGTTCGGAGACGGAGTGAAAGAGAATCCTCTGCTCGACTTCGCTTCCTAATTTGGCTAACCCATCTGCCACTCCATTAGCCTCCCAAGTTGCTTGTCGGATGAAACTACCCAGGCCCTGCTGTCAGATGCTGTTTGTGTTGAATGTTGACTCAACGATGCTGGAATTTCTGCAGGTTGTTGAGGCTAAGGTGGTGTCTGCCATGAGCTCCAGGCTGTCATCTAGACTTTATTTATTTATTTTTAAAAAATAATAATAAAAAGAAATTTCAGCTTTGGTTTTTGTGGATGTCTGTATAGCTACTCCTCGAATATCTCCGGGCAGCTGCAGTATGTGCATTGTGCTGCATCATTGGTGCTTCATTGAATATGGTCAGTGTGTTGTTGCGGCTGGCTTGCTTCTGATTTAAATAATTAAAATACAAAAGACTCCGAATACTAGCAAGTGCAATAAAAACTACCTCTCTCCTTGTGTAAATATGGATTGAAAGGCGTTTGAAAGGCGGAATTCATTTTGTCTATTTGAAGAAATATCGACGGAGGTTTTCAGGGAGGATTAGTAGAGCATGGCATCAGAAAGCACGGGTTCGTTGGGCGCACAAGCGAATAGAGCCCTGTCCATCATAAGAAATCACACATCCCAATTTGGAGCATGTGACATCTAAGCCTTTCACCAGCTGAGCCCCACTTATTAGTTCTCGTGACTCAAAATAGAGCCATCTCACCCCTCAGGTGAGCCAAAACGTGCAAGAAAAATGACCAGCCCAATCAATTTCAGAAATTAACCGGCCTGATTGATAGGCCAAAACATCCAAACTTCTTGCCTACATGATGGAGAGTTCATGTCTCATACCCTCGCGCTATATTGGCACATGTGCTTGCTTGTAGATGGGCAGGGATTCACACGCATGTGGGCAAAACTATTTAGAGATTCAATCTTAAAAATCAAGCTGTTCCACACTCAGTGGGATCTCCTAAGCAAATTCTCTCCCCTCAAGGCAAGATCTCCAATTTTGTCTGCCTCTAGAGCCAGAGGTTGAGCATTCAGTTAAAGACGATGATTGCTGGTTCGCCCAAGAAAAGAGTGTTGCTTGCATAATTGCAAAGCCAAAAGGAATGGACAGCTGCTTGTTTTACTCAATGGAGAACCTGAGAGTGAGTGAAATGGCCTAATTTTTAGAATAGAAAAATCTCAAAAAGTGTGACCATATAATAAAATTTCACTTCTCCTACATCAAAATCTCAATGTCGTGACCATCAGTATTGCATTTGAAGTTGGATGGACCATTAAAAGAAAATGTCAATAGTTCATATTCAACTAACAAATCAATGTCTTTGAATCATCCTTTAGCATGGCCATTCTACAATCATCTGACCATCACTTCTAGTGGCCATATGGATCAACAAAAATTATCAAGCCTCACTCGCACCTCTTATCTTCTTTTTTTCGGGTCCTTACTCTTGCTCCGGTGGTAGACTCTCAAGAGTTTCAACACCAGGTCAAGGGTTTGAGTACCCATATGTGGTGAAATTTCACTACGCGTGAGTGTGTGGGGTGTGTGTGCGTGTGTTAAAATTTTATTTTTTTAAAAAAAAAACTTTTCTTCTTTTTCCTTTATTTTCTAAGGTTTCCTAGAAAATGTCCGTACATGTTGCAATAGAATGCGACCCTACTTTAGCAGTTGGTACAGGTTTTAAATAGCTGAGTATTTGCTGCTGTATCAGGTTCTTTCCGATCAAATCAGGCCATATGTTCATGAGCAATACCAATATGTGGGTTAGATTTTTTAAAATTCATTCAGGAGCCACTTCAATCTTAGAGAAATGTCTAAGAGCTCTGATTCCTCGCTCTTTACCATTACGGAGTATACCTCGCCGATTTCCTTAGATTTTTCCATGAAATCTTGAATGTTAATCAAGAGTGAGCTCTCCTCTACTTTAGAAGCTTCAGGGTAGTTCTCGGGCGCCATAGGGGTAACAATCGTCTTCTGACAATCCACGATGAAGACATACATTAACTCGTCTTCGTTGGGTAGTATCATGGTCGGATTGCTATGATTTTTTTTATTTTTTATTTTATTAAGAAAAGGTGGAATTTTTCGACCTGAATTTTATAGCCAAAATAAATATTTACAGCCTTGAATTTCGAGTGGGCTCCACAAAATAAAGTAGGCCTCACCTATCATACAACAAAACACAAACCAAAGGGCACTCCTAGCCGCTCCAAGGGGAACTAACTGACATTGCACAGGACCAGCCTCCCAAAGGTCCATCTGCCAATCAGACCATAAATGTTGTAGAGCGGGTCGTGGACAATTTCATGGCCAAGATGGATCCGAAAAGGCCCGGTTGACGACAGAAGTCAACAAGATCGTCAGAACCTTAAAACAGGCATATCTCGCAAATCGGAATGAGTTACTCGACGTACCATATATGATTTTGGGGTAGGATGAGCTGCTTTAGCCAACCAACTCGGTATAACCGAGTTACCCATGCCGAATTTGCAAGATTCCATCAAATCGATGGTCAAATTCCATGTTTATTTCCATTTTTACTATTTTAGTAAGTTTTAGTTTGATTATAACTCTTCATCTGACCAGAATCGAAAGATTCTTGGCCAACACTGACTGACGAGGTATGTTTCCAGATGCTTGTGTCCGGAGATTGCCATGCATTGCCTCAGACCACAACCCTCTTGTCCTGGAATCAAATGAATCTTTGAGGCCTTCAGATTTGAAAAGGCTGGTTGGAGCATCCAGATCGTCGAACCAAAGATCCGGGAGGTCTAGAATTGTAGAATCCGACGGTACCCCCCTATTCAGGATTTCCAAGAAGCAAAAGCTGTTGAAGCAGGCTCTTAGAGTTTGGAACAAAGAGATCTTTAGGAGTTGTGTCCAACATGAAAAGTGCTTAGAATAATTAGGAGAATAACGTGGTTAAGCCACATAGGACACTTCTCAAATCCAATTCGTAAATTGGTTGATGATTGAAATAAATGATTCAACCCTTTAAATAGATATACTAAACCTTGGAAGAAGTTTCAGAATTAAACTACAACTAAAATTCTTAAAAATCGTGACTTACTATAGACGGTCGTGATTCCTATTAAACATCACGGTTTTCAGCCAAAAATAGTAAGTGTCCTATTTGGCTTAACCATACTATTCTTCTAATTATTCTAAGTATTTTTCATGTTAGATGCAACTCCTAAAGCCCAACAGATAAAGAGTTATAATCAAACTAAAACTTACAATAAATAGTAAAAACGAAAATAAAACAGGATTTCGACCGTAGATCTGATGGAATCTCACAAATTCGGTGTGGGTAACCCGGCATGACCTACTTAGGTGGCTAAAGTAGCTTGTCCTACCCCAAAATCATATATGACATGTCGGATAATACGCCTGTTTTAAGGTGCTGACATTCTGGATCACTTCCACCTTCGATTGGGCCTTTTTTTAGTCCATCCTGGCCATGAAATAGTCTGCAAGCCATTCTACATCATATAGCATATAGTGCTCGGAACAATTGATGCCATACGAAATGTTTTTCCCTACCTGGAGATGGTAAAATGGTGCAAATCAAACTTTGATGGGAAGGTACTAGCCTTTTGAATACGCTGAGAAATTGAAGTTTGATGGATTGAAAGTTAATTAGGGAAATACAAGGAAAGTTGAAAATACACCATAAAAGTGGCAAGTAAACTCACATCAGCACTAGGAAAGCAAACTATTTGCATTAAGAAAAAAAAAAAACTTAAAAAATGTCCTATAAAGCATGCATATAGGGTACATCTAATGGATGATCGGATATCACTTAAACATCATACTTTTTTTTTTTTACACATGCACACACACCCCCACACACGCACACCACACACACACACACCCCACACATGCACGCCGTGGGATTCTAGTCGTCACCACTGTGGGTACTTGAACCTGAGGCCCGGTGTTGAAACTCCAAGGAGTCTACCACCCGGGTAAGAGGAAGAGACCCCACTCAAACATCATATTAGATCCCACATAACTTGAATGTATGGTAATTGTCATGATGTCTATGTGAAATTCATTCTGATCATTAGATGGAAAATTCCACGTCATGCACAAGGCCAAAACATTAGACTGGCTTGCAATTCGGTAGCCCACACCAAAGAAAACAACTGGGAGAGAAGTCCACTCTTGATTTTTACAAGCGCCCACTGCAATGATTATATGAAATCCACTCTTAACCATTAGATTGGCCCATCAAATTTTACCACTGAGGCCTAAACATCAGGTCCATCGGTTATTCAGGTAAGACACACCAAGTGTAACTGTTTGGAAAGTGAGGATTGTACTACACATTTTTTGCAATTGTATGGTCCACATGAATCAGAGAATGGGCATATTTTTGAGCCCTGTTCCTAATATACGGTGATGCCCACGTGATGCGCTTGGTGGTGGGAGAGGATTTCACATAAACATTATGGCGAGGCCCACCCAAGCTGCCGATGCCATGGTCAAACTTTTTGGAAGAGCCCTCTTATTGTGGGTTTGAATCATACAGATGGTGGGCCCAGCTTAGACTGCCTAGGATTCCAAAGAAACACCCTTGTTCCAATGATGAGAACAACTGACCGATCAAAGAAGCTGATTCTATTAAAGGGAGACACGGCCGGACAGAATGAAAAACATGTGAAGTGAAAATGTATCAATTGATTACTATCTAAATAGTTTTCCCTACTTGGGTGGTCCAAATCAAACTTTGGTGGGATGTCTCAGCTGGAAAAAAAAAAAGAAAAGAAAAGAAAAGAAAAAAAGACCAGCCCCAAAACATCTGAAAATATTCTGGCAATGGTAGGAAGAACTTCTAGATCTACCCATTGCTTTGGACCCACTCCCCTTAAAAGTCAATCTGATAGTTTAATACAATGAGGGAAGCCGATTCCCTGGTGATCATGCCAATAGGATGCTGTGGGGCCCACCTTGATATTTGCTCCCTGGTGATCATGCCAATAGGATGCTGTGGGGCCCACCTTGATATTTGCATTTTGTATCAACACCATACCATCTATTCTCCAATGGCCATTTTTGGCCCTTTTTTTTTCTCAAAAAAAGAAAAGAAAAGGCTATTCATATATCAAATGGGGATTATATTACGTCCATATCATTCTATCGAGAATTTCTACCAAATGAACCGATGAGATTTTAAATTTATTCCATTTTAGCCATGTGGTGCAGGGCCATTTGCCATCTTCCTTTGGGCGAATGCTGTTAGAAGGCTGCAAGTGCCGCTCTTGGGCTAGGGGTGTCAACGGGCCTAGTTTGGGCTGGGGTAAGCTCTGCTCAAAGCCCGCATCTTTCAAGCGAAGCCCAAACCCAGCATGAGCCCGTGAGGGGCCCAAAAGTACAGCTCATGCGAGGCTAGAATTTCATTGAAGGTGCCGTCGCCCCAAAGCTCATGAAATTTTGTAAAGGGTGCACACCCTTTATTTTTCAGGAGACCACTGTAATCCCATGCTAAGCCAAGGGCAAAACAATTATCCTCTTTTGGTTTTCTAGGAGGCCCATTAATGTGTAAGTGAGATCCACCGTGGAACATCTCTGGCAAGTGTTACAAGTCTTGACAATTAACAAGTTGTACATTAACTTGAAGATTTGTCGCTTTTTAACAGATAACTTGTTATTTTAGGATTTATTGTGACATATACAGGCATTCGTGTGAACGATAAAAATGTGTGAGCCATCAAGGAATGGCCGATTCCAACGAACATTCATGAAGTAAGAAGTTTCTACGGGTTGATGACATTCTATTGATGATTCATACGGAATTTCAACAATAGTCTCACTCATTACAGATTGCATGAAAAAGGGTTGTTTCAATGAACTGATGAGGCTGACAAGAGCTTTCCTGAAATCAAGTAACGATTGTTCACAACACCGGTTTTGGTTCTTCCCCGTTTTGACAAGCTGTTTGAGGTTAAGTGTGACACCTCATATATCGGAATTGAAAGAATCTTATTACAGGAAAGCAGGTCCGTAGTCTTCTACATCGATAAGCTTGGCGAAGCCCGAAAAAAATGATCGACATATGAGCTTGATCTATGCGCGCAGTAGTTCGAGCATTGCGATATTGGCGGAACTGTCTTATTCAGAGAGCATTTATTATCTACACTGATCATGAAGCATTAAAGTTTATTAATAGTTAGGCTAATGTGAACCATGTCCATGTTAGTTGATTGCATTTTTTTATATAGGAATTCATGTTAGTTCTAAAGACAATTTTCTCTTCAATGAGAATCAACTATATATCCCCCAAAGTTGACATAGAAGATATCCAAGAGCTATATAGAGGTGACATTGGTGGACACCTTGGGCGAGACAAGACATGGGCTTTTGTTGAGGAACAATATTATTGGCCGCAATTGGTAAGGGGCATGGGTAAAGCGATGCAGCGCTGTCATGTTTATCAAACCTCTAATGGGCAGTTTCAAAATATAAGCCTTTACACCTCGTTACCTGTGCCTCACAACCCTTGAGAGGACTTCTCTATGGACTTCGTACTTAGTTTCCCACGATCTCAATGTTGCATGGATTCGTTGTTCGTGGTGGTAGATCATTTTTCAAATATGGTGCACTTTATCCCATGTAAAAGGACACTCCATGCAACATATATGATAAATCTATTCTTCAAAAAGGTCGTACGACTACATGCGATTTCCAAGACCATTACTTTTGATCGTAACACGAAGTTCATTAGTTACTTCTGGCGGAATTTATGGAATCAGTTCAATATGCGACTTCAGTTTAGTAGTGTTTATCACCCGCATACTGATGGGTAGACTGAAGTTGCGAATCGCACGTTGGGAAACTTCCTCCGATGTATTTTAAGTTCCAAGATGAATTAGTGAGATTTGACATTGTCTCAAGCGAAGCTTGTATTCAACAATATGTTGAACCGCTCGACAAGAAAGTCCCTGTTATAAATTGTTTATGGTCGAGTGCCCTGCCACATACTTAATTTGGTCCAGTTGCCCAGGCTCCCGGGTATGAGCATTGCATCAGAATATATAACTGACTAAATCATGGACATTAATTTATGCGGATGTGTAAGCTAAGTTGCAAGCTTCAAACGACAAGTAGAATGAGCAATCCAACAAGCAATAAGCATCAGCAACAAAAGGTGTTCGAGGTGGGTGACAATGTTATAGTTTATTTACGCAAGGAGAGATTTTCGAAAGGAACTTGCAACAAGTCGAAGAACAAGAAGATTATACTAGTACCGATCCTTTGAAAGATAAATGACAACACTTACATTATTAATTTTCCAGATAACGTAGAGATCTCATGTACTTTCAACACTGCAGATCTGAATGAGTATCATAAATTGAAGCTAAACGAGAACTTGAAGTTAAATTCTTTTGAAGTAGAGGAGACTGATGTAGAGTGTGGGCTATAAATACTTTCATGTCAAAGATGGGCAAGAGAAGGCCCGATCAAAGGCGGAAACCATTCAGACCGTCAAAACCTTAAATCAGCCGTATCCCACAAACTGGGATTGAGTTTTTTGACATATTATATATGATTTTGGGGTAGGAAAATATTAAATCTTATTACAATTGCTATCTTTAAATAATAATTACACCATCTACAATTGAATTCAGAAATTGTGAAATGGGTTATAGCAATTCCACGTCCATGATAAATCAAAATCATGATGTTGCACAATTACCCTACACTCTTGAAGGCAACCCACTTCAATACACATGACAAATGAATGAACGAAAACTTCATATACAATCCTCCCTCACTCTCTATTACACTAACAATGATTTTAAAAAATACAAAATGAACGTAAAGAAAGTAGGGCCTTGACAAGAAGACTGGCCATATGGCCTGACATCCTTCCAAAGCTGCACAAAGATCAACCCGCCCAGCCCACCTACTACATCAAGCTGGACTACAGGGATCGTCAAGCAACCCAACCAAATTGGGGCCTAAAACAAGCGATGCATTTGTAATAAAACCCAAAATAATTTTTATACAAGATAATAATGTTTTAAAATTTATTTTCTTTTGAAAATTTTTCAATACCCAACACTCATGGCTATCGAGCATTCTCTGCTCCTTGTGCGGTTCTAAGGACGCTACAAATGGTACTTGGGTAAAATCCAGCTCCTTATTGGCCAATCTGGGAGTTACTTTTTGGGCATCCTCTATCCATGGTAGGGCTCACATAAAAATGCTTTGGGTCATTGAAAATTGGTGTTAGCTATGGCTGAGTCAGGGAGTAGAAAAATCAAGATTTTGAAAATGACCAGCCGGACCATTCAAAATTCTAACCTGAACCTATCTGAGGCCAATCCAAGGTTTAAAGTATCGTCTAAGATTGGTATACTGCTCATATGTGACAGTATTGTTGAATGATATGACCTTATTTATCCGAGACAGCCTGATACAGCAGCGAATACGTACCTATTTAAAAACCGATCCTGCTGCTAAAGTAGGGATGCATCTCTTTGTGTGGGCCAAGGCCTAAACAGGATTGAAATGGATAGTGACTCAAAAGTGATCGTGGAACCTTCTTTCAAAGTCCATCAACACCCTTGGAACATTTTCTATTGGATAAAGAGGATAGAAAACATCTGGGAAACGTACAAATTACCTTCATCTACACCTTCAGGGAGGCGAACAGTGTTGCTGACGATTGGCTCGTATGGGCAGTGAGGATCAAGGGTACGGGGACTACTTCTTGGCTGCTGACTTCCCCCATTTGAGCCATGGAGAGTACCTCCTCGACGGAACGGGGCTTCTTTTTTTTTTTTTTTTTCAAAACAAGATGAATTTCATTCCATGAATGGATATACATCCCGATATACATTCGGGCTGCCCCAGAGAAAAGGACCTGGGGAAGCCTATCATAAGAAGTGCAAAGGAAGAAAGGGTAAAGGGGAAAACAGGAAATAACGGGCAAACAGGCCCGAAGCTACACCTAGTGCTTGATCGCTCCCAACCCGACTTTGTCCAAGAAGAGAAGCCCTCTAATCTGAGGAGGGAGCTGGGAAAGAAGGGAAAAATTGAGGAGGATTGGAGAGCGCTCCCTTGACGGGCCTTCCAATCAGCCGGGGCATTTCCTTCTCTCCAAGCGTGGACAAATCTAAAGTTGCCGTGACATTTAGCTATCTCAATCCTGGTGATCCAATATTTTCATTTCAAAGCTGGAACCGAAGCTCCATTAAGCCAATCCACCACAAGCTTCGAATCAGATTCAACCAAAACGTTGGAGTAGCCGTTGTTGAGGCAGTGGTAGAGACCATCGTGAATGGCTCTAAGCTCAGTGTTGACGTTGGACCCCATCCCATAGGCTGACGGAAATGCGAAAAGGAGATCACCGTTATCATTCCTGTAGATTCCACCACCTCTCAATAAACCTGGGTTTCGGCATGCTGCACCATTGACATTTAATTTGGCCCAGCCTCTGTCCAGCCTAGCCCATTTAACTATGATGAGCTTCTCCCTGGGACGAGTAGGGGCTTTTAAACCCAGCTCAGTGAGAGACAAAAGAAGGGAGTTCGGGAGATAAGAATGGGAGAACAAATCTTTGGCCATCAATTAGAGATTCCACTTCACGCGGGCGATCGTTCCTGAGGCAAAAATGGGGCTACCATCGAATCTGGCCCTGTTCCTGGACATCCAGATTTCCCAGCAGATCAGACTTGGAAGCAGGCAAACTAACGCTGCTTGATTGCAAGAGAGCTGGGCCGAGGCCCACCATTGAGTGATTCTACCTTGGATGGAAGGTCCTCTCGAGCTGGATAAACTGAGGATGGCCCCGAAGTAATCCCAGACCTTGGCCGCTAGCAGGCTATTGAGAAACAGATGGATGTTGTTTCTTCTGATGGTTGCTGGGAGAGGCCTTCATCACAGCAGACACATGTAGAGGGGAGAGGGATCCCGAGGGATTTAACCGCGCTATCAACAAAGACGGCATTCTTTCTAAGCCTCCATATAAAGAGGGAGATCTTAGGCGAAAGAACCCGAAGCCATTCCCATCTGGCCCACAATTTGCGCAGGTCTCAGCTTCTTTTTTTTCCCCCCCTGTAAATTCTGAGAAAATTTTAGAAAAATTGTAAAATGCCTAAATCTATTAATATTATTTAAAAAAAAAAAAAAAAAAAAAAAAAAACATGTGTTCAATGGAGAATCAGACCATTCCCTGACAAGAATGTTGATTGTTAGCTTCACCACCTAAATGTCAAGCAAATATGCCCTAACCAACACAAACCAAGCATGATTTTGGTGGATTAGATCCACTATATTGAAATATATAAATTAAGGATGGAAAAAATTGGAAAGCAGTGGACTGATGGTTTACCCCTTCTTCCTATTCCCCCCACCCCCAAAATGGTCTATTTTGCTTGGATTAATCAACCCCCACTAATATCTTATGTTTTGATCCCCAAAATAGGCCTGGATGTAGTAACAAATTGAGTTTCTCCGCTTCCCTTATAGTTTGAGTGAGGAAAGAAGTGGGAAATGAAAAAGGCCTTTTCTTTTGTAATGGACCAGTTCACCCTGTATCACATAACGGGGTGGCCGGATATGGCCATATAATAACCAATTTTCAAAAACATGTGCATGCATCTCTAGATCACCTATGTGAAAAGCACTATGAGATGGGAAATGTAGCTGTAGGGAGAAAAAAACCACATAAGCACCCCCAAGCAAGCTTTTCCACATGTCTCATTGTTGAGTTGTGGCAAATTCAATCACCATCTTTAAAAAGGATGACATGCTTGCCATTGAAGAGGCAAACATGAAGTGTTGCCCCTCAAAAAGTTTGCCTTGCACAAGAAACAAACTATGCCCAAAAGTGATTCTAGTGCAGTACATGATGCAAACAACATGTTCCAAAAAAAGAATCTTCTACCAAGGTACTGCTTCAGAACCTCATTCCTGCTTTTGTTCCAAAACTTATCTTGCACCCATCTTCAACTGCTGTGATTAATGGTTCTACCAAATCAATCTATTTTCTACTCACACGCAACTTTCGTTCTAAACTAAATATTACTCGTTATACATACACAATCCATAAAAACCTTATCGCTATATTAAATATGGATGCATGCTTTACATTTAACTCTATAGTACACAACTAGAGGGCTGTCAAAAATTGTCTTCACAGCTTCTTTACACCACCAGTTTTAATTCCTCTGTATACGAATTTTCTGAAACTTTCGGTGGTAGAAGTGCTGCAATACATGGTATGCACGTGCATCTCCAATCCTTTGCAAGTAGTTTTGTTTGATTCTACAGTGTTTTTTTTTTAAAAAAAAAATAAAAAAAATACTTGTGCGTTATAGTTTGCAACTCAACTTACTACAACAAAAAACCTGCCAGAACTCTTAATGTTAGGGGAAATCTGGGCGATCTGATTCCCAGGCCGATAAGATGCTGCTGCCAAATTATAAGATAAGAATGACACCTCAGTTGTGATTGGGGAAGGAAAGGGTGGGAAATGCTAACTTGCTTGATGGGTTCTTCCCAAGTACCAAATGTACTGACTGCATTTTGGAAGCCCTGCCAACCACAACTTGGTGGTGCGCCCAAATATTCCTTATCATCAATGTTTTTCAGCATTCCTTAATAAGTAGATGAGATGCTGTAACATTACCAATCATAATCATTTTTCTCGCTGTCGGAGTTTAGGAAGTCATCAGAAGCAGTTTTACATGGTGCTGATGACAATATCTTGAATATGGGAGAACCGCCTGGTTTGACCATTTTATCCAGAATCATTTGCAAGTTAGAAGATGGAAAAGATCTACTACTTTGTGGATAAGTCCAGTTTTACAAGATTGATAACACTAATTAACAATAGGTGATTTTGATACACACATTTCCAAATGCAGCCATACATGTCAAAATGGCATGTGCTTGGGACATCCAAGCCCTGCATCAGGTGGCCCCCACCTCGTAGATGACCCAACCTAAAAAGCAGGCCGATCCACCCATCATGTCGGCTACACTTGTATGCTTAATGTACACCAGATAGAAACTTGCTACATAACATCTATTCGTGTGTGTCCTACACAATATCTGATGAGTAGACTGGCCCAATGTCGGGAGTAGGTCATCTACGTGGAGGGGTCCACCTCAGGAACATGTATGCCGTAGATACAAAAATTACAAAGGAGATTCAACCGTTGCACTGTCGAAAATGAAATTGGAATAAAAAAAGAATATCTGAGTTCCGAAGCTATCACTCACTGGACATTGACATCCGATTCATAGAAAACTAATAAAGATACCAAAAAAAAAAAGAAAAAAAGAGAGATGATGCGAAATAGCAATTCGGCAGCATTTTCAAAACCTAACGTCTGGAAAGAACTGAATCTAACCCCAAGAAGTCTGAATGTTACAGTGGAAACCATCGGAGCGCATACCTAAAGGAGGATCGAAATCTTCGGATGTGTGGAGGAGCAGCAAGCTACTCCGCTCCTTCTCGCGCTTCCGCATCTCGAGAAACAACGCAAGAGCCTCTTCCTTGTCCTTCATCACAGCTCCAAGGCTCCTCCCTTGCCTCTGCTGCTGTACAGGCGCTTGCGTTTTTGACTCTGCGGCCCTGAAACTCCGATTCATCGCTGTACGGCAACGAAAACGACAGCGAAAAATAGCGATTTCCCGATCTAAACCCTAACTCTCAACCACTCCAGTAAATCTATAAACGAGCTGCCAAACTCTCATTTTCTACAACGAAACTCCATCAGACTTCATCGCGACCGTTCGATTGATCCGTAAGCCAGAGAGAGTGAGAGTGGAGGCGAAAATAGGTGAAAATGGAAGGGCATTTCAGAGCGACCGGAGAAACGGGGCAATCACGAGATCAAGAGCTCCTTTGCTTTTATTTATTGATGCGACAGCACATCTCCCTCTCTCCCTCTATCAAACGCTACGTTTCTGGATTACATTGAAGGGAAACTATCGTCAAATGCCCCCGGTTCTTTATTGTAATGCTACTGTAGATTGTTTGGTGGGAAAATGCTTGCGTGTCTCGCGTAGGTACCTACCGGGGTCACTTTCTCCGTAAACGACTTAAAGTACGTGCGTGAAATCTACCGCGTCCATCAAGTACATCATCCCCTTTTTTATTTTTTCTCTTGATTAGCAAAATCAGGATGATTCAACGGTAAACACACGTGTCTGGTATATGGGATTAAATGGTATTGAATTGTATTGGATGGATATGGCACAATGAATATTGCGTGTATGGAAATCATATGGTATTTTGATCATCGAGCCATGTTTTAAAGACATAATTCTTGATGCGAAAAAAAATATTAGATTAAGCAAAATTCTGTTCGGTGGATTATACAATTGTAATCAATGAATTAAAATTCACTTGTATAGATAAACACATACATTTGTGGCCCACATGTATAATAGATTTCAAAATTTATGAAAATCCTAAATAAGATCAAATGCAATTCCATTATGTGGATCCTTACTCTTACCCGGGTGGTAGACTCCTTGGAGTTTCAACACTGAGCCAAGGGTTTGAGTAACCATAGTGGTGAAATCCCATGGTGTGCATGTGGGGTGAGTGTGTGGCGGTGTGTGCGTGTGTGTTAAAAGAAAATAATAATAATAATGTAATTCCATTCCACTTAATCTCAACCTTTACTATCCTCCTCAAAAGCCAAATAATATTTTGTGTGATCAAATACAATTCCATCCCGCGTAATTTCATTTAGTGGTTTTTGATCAAAATTTAAATACTTTTTAATTATTTAAAATTGCTTAATTACCTCAGCTTTATAAGTAAAAAATCAAGATAAACTTTTCTTAAATAATTTATAATATGAACGCCTCTTAAATTCACATGGAGTGAGTCACCTGCGTTTTGAGATCATCATTGTGATTGGACACATCACGTAAACTCCACAATAGGCCCGACCTACATGTCTCTTGGATGACCGTAATTTTAGGCTTTCAAGGATAACTTGATACAACTTACCTAATGACAGTAGTGGATCATACGGCTTTTGGTTAGACTAGTGCAGTTATTTTTACCTAGATGAAGAGGGCTATTTGCCTGAATTCCAAAATCAAGGGGATTTAAAGTCAAGAATAAATTTAAATTATTCAGCTGTATTTAGCAACTGGTATATAGAATTATTACTAATTCAAAAGTACTAATGCATTGAAATTATGTAGCATATTTATGGGAGTTTGAATATAATTACTAAATTAATATTAATATCCTTAATTAGGGGACATGTAATGTTTGATATAGTGATTGTAATAAACTAATTAAAATATATACGTTAGTTAAAAAATGAGAAAAATTTCATATTTCGAATTGACCACAACATAGGATTACAATTGAACCACTAAATTTTTTAATCATTAATTTATAGGGCTAATTTACATACAGCTCAAATCATTGCATTGATATAATTCTAGTTATACAATCGATAATGGATTAATAGCTTAGTGACATCTATATATGTTACACATTCTACTCCCTTTCTTTCAAAAATAAACAAAAAAAGAAAAATAATTGATTATCTCACTAAAAAGAGAGATCTCAAAATCAGTACGAGAGAATATTGGCAACTCCCTTGATACCAATTGCATCCCATCCATGCTTTCAAATGACTTTTGGATTTAAAAACCCTTCGATGCCATCAAGTCCTCCCAATCTATGCTGCCAAATGAGACTTGATTTGCTCCACAGGCCTGCCTCGGTGATGCAGACACGTGCCAATTTTGGAATTTATTAGGGCACAAGGCAATATCAACGTTTATGCTTTTCACATGGGAGGGGACAATGTGTTAAAAAGAAGCCCGATTTTTTGGCCATCCGTTAGTCCATAAATGAAGTAGATTCATTTCTCAGGTGGACTATACCATCGGTGATTGATCATTAATGTGCCAAAAACATTGGCATCAAGCCAATATATGTTTTTTTCCCCTTTGTCAAGCTTATGCAATCTTATCACCAAGTTGGATGGAAAATAAATCTTACTAAAAACTTTACTATGGGGCCTAAGAAGTTTTTAATAATAGTGTTCAATCACCACTGTTTCTTATAATATGGTTCACCTAAATTTTGGGTGTTCTTTATTTTTTAAACTCATTCCTTAAATGATCTTGGAAAAAGGGATGAAAGATGTGTATACAAAATCACAGGTAATCCCAAACGGTAACAGTGGCTATAACAGACACCACCAGTACCGTTATGATATGGGCCGCCCATGTATTGGCCATTATGGTCATTTTTGTTTTTAAAAAATTGTTATAGGACCGTTATGGAACCACTATGAAATTGTTGTGGGCCACTACGGAACCATTACGGGATTGTTATAAGACCGTTATGAAACTGTTATGGAGCCATTCCGGAGCGTTTCGGTTGTTTTGACCATGCAATGCATAACAGTTATGACCATATCATTACGACGGCCGTTTACCTAATCGATTTTGAATACCCTTGTATACTTCAAGTTGGGCTTGACAATAAGGACCACGCCTTTTAGGGTGAGGTCGGGCCTGACATGAACCGCTCCGTTTTAGTTGTGTACGCATGGGTGATGAAAGCTGAAATGCACTTTTAAAATTTTCTATAACCAAGCTACCCTCTCCGATGGCATTTCAGGTGCGGATTAGATGGATAGGATCATAGCCCAATGTCATCATGACATCACATGAAAATAGTTTTTTTTTTTTTTTTTTTTTCCACAAATGGCACCGGGTGTACCGCTTAAGAAATTTGAGGGCGATTTTGAAAATCGCTTCAGTGGGCTAATAAGTCCATGGGGACCTTCCAATGCACTAGTTGCAGTTGGGAAATGTGTACAGTCCACATCATCAATCTGCACCGTTCATTTGGTCCTTTTTTTTTCTTTTGCCAAGGGACAGGTGGGATCATCAAAGCCAATCATACTTTGGAGGGACATTTCTTGGAGAATGAATGCGGACCACTTGATGGGTGTCTCCTATAATGAATGCAGAAAGGGCCAAGTTAAGGACGACTAGAATAATCCACTTTGTGTGAATTCTCAATGAGGCCTAGGAAGAGGGTGCTGGACCCATGGACAGTCCAGATCAATGATCTGGTATATACAAATGCAAATGCAGCTATAGGTTTGATGGTTGGCCCACCGTTTTGTGTCAAGGCCGAACAGAGAAAAAACAACAACGGGGTGGAATGTTTTGAGTGAAATGACATAATTGACCTCAGCTTCCTTTAGCCATTAACTAAAAAAAGTCACTTTATAACCATTAAAGCATAGACTATTAATGCAATGGCGCGGATTGCCTCCTAAAGGGCAATTCTGTGGACGGGCCCACCGTCATGTATCTTTACATCTAAGCTGCTCAACCCTTTTTCTTCTTATATTATTATAAGGCATGATAAAAAAAAAATAAAAAAAAATGATGGCAGATGCAACGGTCAAATGAACCACATCACTGACTCTTGCATTTAATGCAATTGGCATTTAATGCTCTCTACATTCGCTGCAATCAAGCTTATTATTTGGTGCGGTCCACTTTAGCATTGGATCTGCCATATTTTTGTATTTATATCTTAAAATGACCAAGAAAAGTGATTGACCGATTAGATGTACAGATATATCATGGTTGGCCCACCCACGGAACGGTCCGTTCGGGCTAGAGACGGGCGCGGGTAGGACGCAATCCGCGTCCATTATATTGTGGCTAAGTGCATGGACCTATTCATGCCCATATTTTAGTCTGGGCTCGTTGGCGTCCAAACTACCTACCTGGACCGTTCATTAGGTCCAGTGCACTCTCCCTGTAGACTGCCTTGAAAAATTCATACTGATCAGATGATTGAAATCGTCCCATTAGAGACATACAAAACGGATGTAGAGTTTTGTTCTTGAAAGATAGAATCAGTCATGGATGTATAGAACCATCTGATTGCTATGGTTTTTTTCGTTAATAGCGGAAGAAGTGGGGCCAGATCTAATGTACGGTTCTGATAGGTGATGTGAATATCAATAAGTCCAAACGCAATTATGTACATTTGCAGCCTTGTCCAAACCCAGCTATGCACCTTGTGATCTGAGGTACGCGGATTTCCTCCGAAAGCCTTTCGTAGTAAGTAGGTGGAACATGGGTGAAACCATCGTGAAGTCAGTGAGAAATTCATTTTATTATTCATTTGAGGACATTAGGCTAAAAATGAGCTGAATTCATACTCATGTGGGCTGAAAATATACACCAGATCCATAGCTCAATTGGCATACTGAGTGGAGATACCTCGTTTCAACACTTGAGGTCTTGGTATGGATCCTTAACGGAGGTGGCTAACATGGAGTGTGTGTACTGAGAGGCTAACATAACTCAATTGGCATACTGGGTGGAGATACCTCGTTTCAACACTTGAGGTCTTGGTATGGATCCTTAACGGGGGTGGCTAACATGGAGTATGTGTACTGAGAAGCTAACACGCCCCCCGTCTTGGTATGGATCCTTAACGGGGGTGGCTAACATGGAGTATGTGTACTGAGAAGCTAACATGCCGCGCCCCCCCCCCCCCCCCCAAATTGGCATACTGAGTGGAGATACCTCGTTTCAACACTTGAGGTCTTGGTATGGATCGCGGGGGTGGCTAACATGGAGTGTGTGTACTGAGAAGCTAACACGCCCCCCCCCCCCCCCCCCCCCCCCCCCCCCCCAATTGGCATACTGAGTGGAGATACCTCATTTCAACACTTGAGGTCTTGGTATGGATCGCGGGGGTGGCTAACATGGAGTGTGTGTACTGAGAAGCTAACACCACCACACCCCCCCCCCCCCCCCCCCCCCCTCCAAAAAAAAAAGGTGGGCAGAAAATATGAACATTAAACATCCACAACTGAAATATTCATGAGATTACAAAAGTTTTCATCCGGACTAATATTTGTGTTTTCAATTCATCCCAATGGGAATGATGTTATGAATGGTAGGTAAACATCATTGTCAACCTCAGAGAGGTTTTGACGGTAGAATTTCTCTACCCACCTTATCCTTTAGTTCAGCCCACTTGAATCTTGATCCTTCTCAAGTTCTAAAATGAGCTCACAAAATGGATGGACAAGGTGGATTTCAAGTGGATTTCTCACAAACATTACTATGGACCCCACACGTGAACTTTTCGGAAAGCCTATTGCAGGAAATCCGTTTACTAGGAAGTTATTGCTAGGCATTAAAGTAGTGTTGTAGTTTAGGGCTAGAGTTTAGATGTACTACATAGATGTCACGCCCCAAACTCAGAAATCAGATTCACAAGAATCTCGATCGCCGAATCCGGTGCCGACAGCCTCCGTACTACCCCATTCTCGGCTCCCAGCGCAACATACGCCAGATTCCGATCCTGGGATCCTACAAGGAGGATTTTTTTGAACGTACACTTGTCTTGTAATAAGCATAACCACAAGTTTACCCAAATTATAAAGGAAACATCATCATCACATATCCACTAATATAATCATTTGAGTACAATGCTGAAAGGAAATACATAAATAAAGAAAAATCAAGCTCCAGAAGACCAGTGCACGCTCCAAGCTCAACACTGCTGCAACCTAACATAACCTGCACGCATCTATCGTGCATAAGCTTATAGAAAGCTTAGAGGGTGGTGTAAGTGTGTGCACAAGGTAAGTATCAAATGTTCAATACAATACCATCATCATACAATACCGAAATTACTGGTAATTCATAAATCGTACATTATCGGAATAACCTGAAATACTGACAAGATCATAAATCATACAATGACAGAGTAAGCGAAAATATAGACAAGTTCATAAGTCAGTCAATTATCAGAAACGTAATATAAAACAGATATGCACTAAGGAGTCATAAAGAGTCAAATATCGGATGCCGAGGATGTAATGCAATATACAAATCCAGCTAAGTCTGTCTAGGCCATATAAGTACAGAAATATAAAAACCCAAAATGCCATATGCCTGCGGATGTAATGCAATATACGATGCGAATGAAATGACCATGCTGGAGTGTGAAGTCGGGATGATAGTACGTAGTATCGCAGGCTACGGGGTCCACCATAAGGACTTCTATCCAAACCAGTCTCATACCTAAATTTGGATAGTCAGACTCAATGTGGTAGACTCCTGATCTCAGGTTAGTCGCGCGCCCAACCGAAATTCTTGCCATAACGAAGGTACACAACAATTAATTGTGCACCACCAGCCCGAGTGGATAGTGAATGAACGAATGAATGAATGAACATGCAATTCCTACTCAATAAGTCCATATATTAGTACGGTTTCTCTCTGGAAAATCACCGGGGTCTATTACACTCCATACCAGATTGCCGCCCCATCGCGCGCAACAAGGTGAGTGGAAGAGACCTCACTATCCGCCTGCCAATATCGGGCCCGACTCGTCAATAGCGGACCCATTCCTCGAGCTGGTCAGACTCAACCTAGCATTGCCCCCTCCTCCCGGGCAGGTAAGGCTACACCCCCTTCCAACCGACCGCGACACAGTGGAGAGCGCAGCCATCTGGTAATCGGCACTCGGCGCCCATCTACCCACTCGGTCTAGACGTTGGAGCATCCTCTGGAACCAAGAGGGTTTAGGGACTTTCACCCAGGGATATCTATAGCACCCCATGTAGAACAGATTTTTGGTGTCCCATCTGGCCATTCACGATATGCCTGTGGAGGCTACGACCCTGATGTCGCTAGGGCATACAGTAATCACAGCACACAATGCAAGATGCATGAGTCATACAATCCAATCATGCATCAATCCTATGCAAACCGTGCGCTCATGTGAGACAATCTCTGCCTATTAGGGAGTCTCGTAACAACCAGCACTATGACATATGCAATGGTCAATCATATCTCATAACATACATGCAGATGATGCGTATGGGCATGGATCATGATGCTATGCAGTCACATACTCATAATTGATATCAATATCCGGCATCAACAATCGACCTCGACAATGTGGACATCTAACCAACATTGCCCCAAGAAGTGACCCTCACAGATCCAAACATATAATGTGCCCACGGCCTCACACAAGGGCCTAATATACAACACAATGGGCCTTACTCAAGGGTTACATGTACACAACAGGTGGGCTACATCAATGAGCCGTACTAATGGGCCTCATACACATTAAGTGAGTCGCATCAATGGGGCGCACTAATGGGCCACAAGTATATCAAAGTGGACCTTATCACCTAAGCCTGACATGTACCACATTAGTCCTCACATAAGGCCACATGTAACATTATAATGGTCCCTATATACAGGCCGCATGTACAGTATTATAGACCATATCCATAGGCCCCGAACACATCGTAATGGGCCATATCCCTTAGATCTCTCATACATAACATCAAGTCTTGCCATCTGGGCCGAAGATACATCACAATCCACAGGCCCCAATACTTAATGGGTGGGCCCTACACCTGAGCCTAATATACGTCACAGGTGGGCCCTGCACATGGGCCTCATACACAAAGAGTTAGGCCTATCAGTAGGCCCTAGGGAGAGTGACAATGCGGACATTTAACCAACATTAATCTTACAATGTGGACGTCAAACCATCATTGCTCCCAAGGCTCGGTTCGCCTTAAATATCATTAAATAAATCATGGCAGAATCACATATTGCAATGTACCTTAGGTACATCCCATTGGGCCTCAAATACATCAAATGGGCTGTATCTCATGGGCCTTATATTCATCAAATGGGCCACCTCAATGGGCCTCACCAATGGACCTTAGGTACTTTGCAATGGGCCATCACCCATGGGCCTTAAAATGCATTAAAATGAGCCCAATCACATAAGCTTTATGTGCATCAAATGGGCCTAATCACATAGGCCTTATATATACCAAAGTGGGCCTCAACATTAGGCCACAAATATATCAAATGGGCCTACACACATGGGCCTATATATAACAAAGTGGGCCTCAACATTGGCCTTAAAATGATCTCAAAATGGTTGGACGGTTTGGATGAAACTCATGCATCATGGTAGACTCCCATGTGGGCCCACTATAACATTTATTTTCCATCCAATCTTGGGCCCACTGAAATGCTTGTTAGGGCCGTGTGGCAAGGGGCCCACCAAAAATGTTTATTTTACATCCCACCTGTTGATAAGGCCATGTAGCAAGGGGCCCACCAAAATGTTTATTTTCCATTCAAACCTGCTGATGAGGTCATATAGACCCAGGGCCCACCGTAATGTATATTTTTTTTTACCCAACCTGGGCCCACTGTACTATTTATTTGCATCCAAACTGCTCATTGAATCACATGGCCTAGGGCCCACTGTAATGTTTATTGCCATCCAAACCCGTTCATAACGTCACGTGGCCAGGGGCCCACGTGATGGACGGCGTGGACATAACACATACATCTGAGTGGGGGCTACCGTCCACTGCCGTGGACGGACGGCGTGAGTGAAACACTTGCATCACAGTGGGTGTCACCACCCACTGTTTTGACGGTGTGGTAAGCCACACATACCACAGTAGATCCCATGTAGGGCCCACCAAAGTGTTTATTTGCAATCCAACCCGTCCATTACGTATGTCCCACCTGTTTGAGGGTTCACACCAAGTTTCAGGCACATTAAAAATTCAGGTAGGCCCCACTAAGTGTTTTATATGATTTAGGCATGTCTTCACATGATTTGGATGGTATGGCCCACCTGAGTTCAGTTTGTGGATGATTTTTGAAGCCAACTCACCATTCAAGGGGACCTATTAAATGAACGGTATAGATGTAAAACATACATCATGGTGGAGTCTACAAGTGGGCCAATGCGGCCACGCTTTTTAACGTGGACGTCTCTGGACGTCATGGCACAAAGTCATATCAAAAAAAGAAAATTATTTTTTTATCCTAGGTGGGACCCACATTAAACAGATCTACCCCGTCCATTGCATGTGTCTCACAAAATTAAGGGTCCAAACCAAGTTTCAACCACGTCCAAATTTTAGATAGGCCCCACCAAATGATTTTGTATGTTTCAGGCATATCTCCACATGATTTTAGATGGTATGGCCCACCTGAGAATTAGATTGGTCCCAAACTTTGGCTCAACGCCGAAAATAGTCTGAGAAAGGTGGTGGACGGCTTGAATCAAGCAAATACCTCAAGGTAGGGCCTGCATCAGTGGCCCACTGTAAAAGTATACTTTTTCCCTTTCTTTTTTTTTAAGTGCAGTGTGTTAACGCTGCCAGTCCAGCGTCTAGAGACGCTGGACGGCGTGCTTTAAACAGATACAACACGGTGGGTCCCACAGGGACATGGTCCACGTTCACCAAGGTGGGTCCCACATGATCGTGGCCCACCTTGCATGTACATATATATATATATATATAATAAATATCATTTATCTAATATGTAGTGTGCCACACCATTTGATGGATGGAGTAGATTTATCATGAATCGGTGGGGCCCACTTCATTTTAGGAGAAGGATAAGGAGAGAGAAAGAGAGAATAAGAGACGGTGATGGTGGGGCCTCGCTACTATGGGCCCCACATGATACAAATTTCACATAAAAAAAATGGGACCCACAAACAAGTGGTCCCTAAAAAGAAATTTAACGGTGGATCACCCACCTCTAAGCCTCCTCCTTGCTCCCTTGGCCTCCAATGCTCCTTGCCTTCGCCTTGGACGGTGGATGATGGACCTTTGATGGTGTGGATGAGAGATGAGAGGGTGGGCCACACTTGGCTTTTGGAAAAGCTTGGGAATGCTTGGACGTGTGAAATTTTTGCTTGGAGAGATTTTTTTTTTTGAGAATGAATGAGAGAGAGAGGGGAGTGATGGGTGAAAAAGGGTGATGGAGTGATGTGTGATGGGTTTGGTGATGGATGAAGTGATGTGAGAGTGGACTTTGGGTTGCTTGTGTAAGAGAAAGGTATGGGCATGACATGGGTTAGTTGTACTTGGGTATGGAGTGACTTGACTTGTACTTGACATGAGTGATTGATTGATTGATGGGACATCTCGTAGAGATTCCCTCGTAATCCACAACGCGCGGTGTTTTCTCGAACTGAACGCGGGCCCACATCTCCTGGCCTGGGTATCGCCTCGGCGCGTGAGACGCGGCATCGGAACCGCGGCGACAGCGCGGTCGCACTGGTACAAGTCTCATGTCGAACTGACTCAGACCGACAGAATGCGTTTCAGGATTTCGTGCAACGCCGGTTACAGATCGCGAGTCGCCGAAAATCGATCGGAATGACCACCAAAGTCTAAAAAACAGTACGAATTAGGATACGGGTTTTACAATAGATGTACTACTTTCAAGTGGATTTCTCACAAACATTACTATGGACCCCACACGTGAACTTTTTGGAAAGCCTATTGCAGGAAATCCGTTTACTAGGAAGTTATTGCTAGGCATTAAAATAGTGTTGTAGTTTAGGGCTAGAGTTTAGATGTACTACATAAAGTGTCACGTGCAACTCAGGAAGGGAGGGAAGAGGAAATTGGGGAAGAGATTTTGTCAAGGGAGAGAAAAATGGAAGGAAGAGGAAATTGGGGAAGAGATTTTGTCAAGGGAGAGAAAAATGGAGAGAAATAACGCATAAGGTACAAAGAGAGGAGTTTTCAATAATAGATGGGTCATCCCACTTTTTTCATTTTTTGGCTTGCTTGAGTTCTAAATCTATCTTTTGCCTGGACTAATGTCCTAACTTTATCTAACATTAGGTGTTTGCAACAGGTGCAGATGAATATTACATATACATTATGGTGGGCTCCACATATCTATTATTGGATAGGGCTTAAGAAAAACAAGATAACACATAAATCCGAAGAGAAGGGTTGCAAAGAAGGATGGTTACAATTAGTGGTAGACTCGGAAGGGTTTTAACACTAAGGTCATGAGTTCAAGCACACATTATGATGTATGTGAGTGTTATTGCCTGTGTCTTAAAAAAAAAAAAGAAAAAAAAAAAAGAAGGATATTAAAAAAATAAATAAATAATAAAATCTAGCATCTAAGTCCTTACTTTCTAAGCAAGTAGAATTTCAATGTTAGGCAAGCATCAATTGTTTATATTAAAAATCTTATTCAGTTTCCTAAAATTTCAAAGGTCATGACTCTTTTAAAACTAATTATATAGACAAACTTCTACATATTCTTCTTGATATACATCATTATGCATAGTAAAGATAATAATAATCATAAAACACTTAATTAATTATATGATATATTGGAGGGTTGAAATGACAAATATCCATTGGCCCTGTGTCAACAAACAAGTGTATTACAAACTAGGGAGTAGGGCGGTAAATGGACTAGGCTCAAGCCAAGCAAAATCAAAATTTTAAATAGGCCGCATGAATCATTCAAAATCTAGGTCCAATCCAACCGAAGCCCCGACCTCTTGGCAGCTGTAGGGAAGAGGATAGTTCAACCATTATGACTTTGTACCTGCCACTTATTTATAGTGGGTTTAATAATTTAAGTAGTTTAATTTGTGTGATTGAGTGATCAATATACAATTACTAAGTGCGTATCAAATACCCAACTGAATGCAGATTTAGTAAGGTTGGGAAAACCATGGAGGCTATCTAACTCGTTTTAGGGCATGAACCCAATAAATGAAGCAGATCAAATCTCAAGAAATAATAGTGATTGTACGACCACAATTAAAAACTCCCTAACTCCCACCATAATATTTATTTGCTATCCAAACTATTAATAAGGTCACACCCATTGGATGAAGTGAAAACACATCAAATTGTGGGCATATAAAACTTTCGTGGCCTACAAGATGTTTTTAACAGTGGACATTCAATCACCACTGTTTCATGTGGTGTGGTCTACTTGAGACTTGAATTGGGTTCATTTTTAGGCCCATGTCCTAAAATGGGCTATCAAAATGGATGGATGACATGGATATAGAACACATTATCAAGGTGGGCCACTGTCACGGCCTCAATTTTTAAGCCCATGTCCTAAAATGGGCTATCAAAATGAAGTCCTTGAAATGAAAAGCATGGTCATTTTGGTAGTTTTGTGAAAGATGAGTTTGTCTTGTGTAGCTCTAGTCCCTCGTCGTGGTATTAAAAGATCTAGAGCGAGATCAAATCTGCCTGCCAAACACGAGGACGGGCCCAAGTCACAACTCTCCTCTGCTAAACACCTGAGCTGTAAATACCCGATAAAAAAATAACTCTATTGCCATCCGTCTGATTCTTGAAAATCTCCTTATACTGAATCTGACGGTTGCAGTCGGATGTTTCAAGTCTTTTTCGTGTCCTCCTGAAGTACGTGATGTTTAAATTCGATTTGGTGGCACTTAAAGTTTCTTACTAAACTTTCCTAGTTTCACTGTATAATTACAGTTTATAACCTTCAACTTTAAAACTACCGAATTACCCCTTTCTTTCCTATTAAGCTTGTCATAATACTCCACACTAGAGCTGTACACGAATCGAGCTAGCTTGGTTAGCCCACAAGAAACGACTCGGAAAAGCTCGACTCGACTTGGATCGCAACTTTATTCAAGCCAAGTTGAGCCAGTTTTATTGAGCTCGAAAAATTTTAAGTTGAGTCCGAGTTGGACCGTGCTCAACTTGACTCGACTCGGTCTTGAGCTCAAACCCGACTCGATTCGTGTTGGTTCGGCTCGACTCAATTTTATGACCAGATATATATATTTCAAAACATTTTTTTAAAAAAATCCTTAACCCACTCAAGTCTCGATTGTTTTCCAACGCTCGATCGTAAAATCCCCAACCCACTCCAGCCATCCAATGACAGCGCTCGACCCAGACCCTATCAATTTGTCCCCTCTCATCTCTCTCTTGCTATTCTCTAGCGCCCGAACGGCGGCCGGCGACCACTCTTCTCTCCTCTCTTTCTTGCTGTTCTCTAGCGCCCGAACGACGACTGACGACTACTCTCCTACACTCTCTCTCTATTCTCCAGCATCCGCTAGAACGATCGGCAACTGAAAGGTACTCTCTCCTACTCATTTCATCATCTCTCTATTCTCCAGCGTTTGTCCGATTAGTGGACCCTGTTGAGATGCGGAGCCACATCTGGATGGCTGCTCGACCAGTCAAGTGCCTTGCTCGACCGATCGAGTGGCCCACTCAACAAGTCGTGAACTGGCTCGACTCAAAGTTCAGCGAGCATTGGTTTTTTGGTTCTGCGATACTCGACTGGTTGAGGCCTCTGACGCAGATTCATTTTCAGATTTGATGCGGACTGCAGATTTTTGAGTTGGTTTTCGCAGAGATACGAAAGAGGAGTTGCCTAAACTATAAATAAGGGTCCCTAGGGCTTTTCTAGGGTTATGAGAAATAATTCCAAAGGTGTGGGCGAAGGGTTTTCTCTATACTTTTAAGGGAGAAGTTAGTATAATGCCTTATAACCTTCGTTTTTCTTTATAGTGGAAGTTTGCATCCGTGGTTTTTTATCCTTGTTGGGGTTTTTCCACATATATCTTGTCTTGTGGTTTATTTGAAATGCTTTGATTCTTTTTCTAGTTTATATTTCTTCTTGTTTATCGTTTATGAGTGAGATCGAAAATTGGATCTCGGTTCACTACGTTGTTGATGTACTGTGCAACAACTAGTATTAGAGCTATTGGTTTAGTTCTATTGGAAGCGATGACGGAAGAAGGAAAGATTAGAATTGAGAAGTTTAATGGTTCAAACTTTGCATTCTTGAAGATGCAGATGGAGGATTATCTGTATCAGAAGGACTTCTATATTCCTCTAAGAGGAAAAGAGAAGAAACCAGAAAAGATAACAAATGATGAATGATTTTTATTAAATCAGAAGGCTTTAAGAACGATCCGACTCTCTTTGTCTAAGAGCGTCGCCTTCAATATATGCAAGGTGCAAGCTACAAAAGAATTAATAGAAGCCTTAGCCACCATGTATGAAAAACCTTTAGCGTCCACTAAGGTTCATCTTATGAAACAGCTATTCAACATGAAGATGTCAGATGGTGGGAGCGTGGCTGAACATTTAAACGAGTTCAATACAGTCACAAGCCAGTTGGAATTCGTTAGCATTATTTTTTAGGATGAGGTCAGGGCGTTATTGATCTTGTCCAGTTTGCTAGACAGTTGGGATGGTTTAGTGATTGTTGTGAGCAATTCTTCAGGGTCGACAAAGTTGAAATTTGATAATGTGGCCGGTCTAATTCTTAGCGAAGAATCTAGAAGAAAGATATCAGGAGCTTCAGCGGATTCAGGGAATGTTCTAAACGTTGAAGGAAGAGGAAGATCGCTAAACAAAAGACACAATAAATACAGACGTTCTAAGTTGAGAAAAAAGTCTAAGGAACCGAAAGACAAAGACGGGTGTTAGCATTGCGGCAAAAAGGGGCACATGAAATGTGATTACATGGCACTCAAGAAACAAGAAGGAAGCTCTCAAGGCGAGAAGGATTCAGTGAATCTATTTGAGAAGAGTGACACAAAGGCGTTGATCTCGTCTCTTGATGCGAGGAATGAGTCTTGGGTCATAGACTCGGGTACTTCATTTAATGTCACTTCATGTAAGGAAGTTTTACGTAATTATATGTCAAGTGACTTTGGGAGAATCTACATCGGTGATGATGAGCCATGCAGCGTCGTTAGAAAGGGAGACGTTCATATAAATCAGAAAGATGGAACAACTTTGAAATTAAAGGATGTCAGACATGTAACGAGTTTAAGACGGAACTTAATCTCAGTGGGGTAGTTGGCCAATGCTGGTTATGTGACAATATTCACCAGTGATTCCTGAAAGATCATAAAGGGTATCTTGGTGATATCTCGAGGTAAGAAGGAAGGTACTTGATACATGACTTTAGGATCGTATAGTTCACTCGTAGTCGCATCAACTAGAGTGAATGGGCAGTTGTGACATCAAAAGTTGGGACATATGAGTGAGAAGTAGATACAAGTGCTATTGTCAAAAGAGAAGTTACCAGGGTTAAAATATATTTACTTGAAATTCTGTGAGGACTGCGTTTATGGCAAGCAGAAGAGGGTAAGTTTCAAGAAAACAGGACGCGCTCCAAAGACGCATCTCTTGAAACTTGTACACACTGATGTGTAGGGACCGACACAGGTATCATCTCTTGGTGGCTTACGTTATTTTGTTTCTTTTATTAATGATGCTAGTAGAAAATCGTGAGTTTATTTCTTAAAGTACAAATCTGATGTATTTGATGTATTTAAGAAGTGAAAAGTAATGGTAGAAAACAAGATAAGAAAAACAGTAAAATGTTACAGATTTGATAATGGGGTGAGGCTGGCCACACCTAATCCACTCCCCTCCAATGAGGCATTCCATGGATGAAATTTGTGGGTCTATACATGTGTGACACGTGTACAATGATTGAGTGCTTGATAGTTAATTTATATGCTATTATCATCGTCCATTCCGATGGGAGCCTTTATTGCAAAAAGACACCTAACGGTTGTGTTTACTTCTCAATGTATTAAAAATACATTCCAATAGGTAGCATCCGTTTAGATTGGAACGTACAGGGTCACTTTGATCTATATTTTGTATATCCACACCATTCATCAGTTTTTCCAATTCATTTTAGACATGAACCCAAAAATGAATCAGTTCAGTATCTCAAGCGGACCACGCCATAGGAAACAGTGGCAATTGGAAACCCACCGTGAAAAATTTCCTAAGGCCCACCATAATGTTTATTTGCCATCCAACCCGTTGATAAGCTCACAGGAAAAACAAATATCAGCTTGATTCCATGAGAAAATTTTAATGGTCAATCACCACTGTTTCCTTTGGTATTGTCTACCTGATATTTGGATCTGCTTCATTTTCTGGGTCATGCCCTGAAATGAGCTGACAAAAAGAATGAATTGCATGGATATGTAAAATGTACATCATGGTGGGCCTGCAGTCAGGCGCGCACCCAATCCAGTGCCATTCAAGAGGGAGATGTAACCGTAGAGCTGAAAGTACCAGAATATGGTGAAGTCACGTAGCAGAGTGATGGATATGTAGGTCCACCTATGCATTGGGAACCCCACGAACGGCTCACATTTTGAAAATAAAACCCACTAGAAGGGCATATCCTTTACTCATTCCCTAGTTGATTCCATGCGGATTGCCAAGAGGCTTGGTCGAAATCTTTGGAGCACACGGTGCCGTATGTGTTTTATCCACACTGTCCATCTGTTTTATAAGCTATTTTTAGAACATGAAGCCAAAAATAAGAAAATCCGAATTTCAAGTGGACCACACTAAAGGAAATAGTGAGAATTGGAAAACTTTTGAGAGGAGATACATTTTGTGAATTTTAATATATAAATGCTAGAAACTTATGGCACAGGTGGTCTACATGGCAGCTCTCTCTTTCATCTCAGACGTGTGGATGAAAGGAAAACACAAATATAAGCTTCATAAAAAAATTCTGTGGCCCACAAGAATTTTTCAATGGTAGACGCTCAATTCACACTGTTTCATGTAGTGTGATCAGTTCAAGCTTTCGATATGATTCATCTTTTGGCTCAAGCACTAAAATTATCAAGTAAAATGGATGGACAGAGGATCATTGTCACTTTGTACCATAGTTTTTTCCAACATAAAATTGTATATTCTCTTAATTGTTTTATTTGTGTTTATCTTTCTATTGTTTGATTTTACTTGAAATTTACTTTTGTAGTTTCCCATCAGAAGTGATGCACACGGAACATTGCTAACTTCTTAATGAATATATATGTTTGCTTGATTTTTGGGTTAAAGCTTTCAAACATAGTTTTTATCCATAAATAACATCTATATCCCACACAATTTATGTTCTGTTTATCTAAACCTGACAATGGGCTGGGCCTGATCCAACTAAGTCAAAATTTTGAATTGGGCTATCCCAATAGTCCGGCCCAAGCGGTTCAATATTCAAGCAAGAGCCATGGGCTGTTGCCAGAATAATGGCAATATTTCTTCTTGCAATAACCATGAATGGCACACAAGAAGCACTTTTATTTATTTGGCTTATTTTTTTTCATTCTAATGTCCTTAGTTGGTTTAGGTTGTTGATTCACTTTGAATATATAGTCTATGGTTATGATAATAATGTGAACTTCTGAAACCAACTCTAATTACCCCCACGTCCTTTAAACTTATCTCATCTTTGATAGCCGCAACTTTACAATTATAAAACTTGATTGAAAGAAATTCATGGATTTTTACTATTACCTAAAATGGGATAAACTCATTTTTTATAGTGCAAACCAAACGGGCCTAAAACAATCGACACGTTTGTAATAAAACCCAGATTAAATTTATACAAGATAATATTTTAATTTGAAAAATCTTTCAAACCCAATATGGCTATCAAGAACACTACTTAATTTACGGTTCTAGAAATGTTATGAATGGTACGTTGGTGTCAAAACCTGGTTGTCGATTGGTTGAAGTTTGATGCTCTCCCTCTGGTTCTGTTGTATTGGTGGACAACGGTTAAAGAAAGCAAGAAATTTTAAATTGAATTATGTGCTTTGGGAGGCCAATTCAATTGCGGATGGGCTTTCTGGGATTGGGATTTTGATCACCAGATAGCTAGATCTTCCGCGAGCTATCAAAGGTGACATTTTCCTCGACAGGGTGGGGTTGGGTGCTTTGTAGTTCGGCTAATGGTAGAGGCCACTTTTTATTTATTTATTAACAATTATTTTTTATAATATTGCCCCAGTTGTGATTGTTGCTCTGTGTGGTGATTGTGTTATTCAGCGTGGGGCTCTGTACAAGTTTTGTTGCTGCCTCTGTTTTACCTGTTTCTATTATTGGTTTTTGGATGAGGCTGTTTGCAGGGAGGCTGCTTACTGGAATTTACGCAGTGGTGGGCTGTGTCCTCTGTGGCTACTCCAGCCAGGCTGCCCGGGTTGCAGTTGCGGAGTGGTGGTGCAGCATGCTGGTGGTTTTTGTCATCTGCTGCCCCTTTGCTGTTTTGATGGTAGATTTTGGTGCTGTTTGTTCAGCAGTGTTTGGGAGCGTAGTTTCAGAGTGCCATTTTATATTTGTGGGGGCTGTTTGTTTTGGTGTGGTTGTTGTAGCCCGTGTAGGTTGGAGTTTGCAGCAGGCCAGTTTCTGCTGACTCTGGTTTCTCTGTTCTCTGTACAGAAGAGGTCCCAGATGTTTTTTTTTTTCATTTTGTGTGCTCTTTTATGATAATTGTAATTTTTATATTTTTGTATATTTGAGACAGTGGCTGGATCTTAGTGGGTGGAGTTTCACAAGAAGTAACTAGTTAAAAAAAATAAGAAAAGATGTTTGCTGGAATATATTCTGATTGTGTTAAAATGACATGCGTAGTGAATTTAGCTTTTGAATTTATATATAGAGTTATCTTTCAGTAATCCAAACTGTTTATACAATGGGGTTCACCTTAGATGAATGATAAAAGAAGTATTTTAATCATTTGATCATTTGGCTCTTTTACTTCGTACGTGTACGTCTCTTTACATTTTGATTGGTCTAGAATTTTAACTTTCGAATAGTAAAATTTCAAATATATATTTTCATTTGAGAGTCCCCTTGGATATTATCTGTCCATGATAATGGCCACCATAAGAAAAGTTTGGGTCATTGAAAATTAGGGCAAGCTATGAGCTGCGCCTAGGCCAATTTTGAAACGTTTTAGGATATTCGGGCATGCTCCATCCTCAGTAAAACCCACCATCAAAACATTTCGGGTTATTGAAAATTAGAAGTAGGAATGTTTTGGGTTATTTGGAAGAGCCGAAACTGAGCCAAAAAAAAAAAATCGAAGTTTTGAATATGGCCAGCCCAACTTTTCAAAATGCTAGCATGAACCAACCTCAGGCCTGATCATTGCCATGCCTATTGAAAATAACCCCAATCCAAGCTTTAAATATTGTCTAAAACTGGAACATCACATCATATGTACCAGTATTGCCCACGAATGATACAGGAGTGAATAGCCTATACACATTTAAAGTACAATGCATCCTCATTGCAACATGTATAGACGTTTTCTAGCAAACCTTTGACGAGAAAGTAAAAAAAGAGTTGTGAGTGAGTCTAGCCAACTTTCATTCATCTTTAGTGCTACAAGAAGTGATGGTCAGTGTTCACTCCCCAAGTGCAGGGTTGTGATGTAGTAATAACTCGGTAAGACCGAGGTCGAATCCCAAGGGACTGAAACTTGTACGTTATCTGAAACTAACTGGAAATAGAACTAGAATAAGATGAAATCTAAATTGAGTTGTAATTTGAAGAATGATTATGAAATATTAATCTAAAACTTAGGAAAAATCAGAGGTGAGAAACTAGGGATTCAGAGGATCCACTTGTAGAGATCAGAGAGATCTTATGCCTGCTTCAAGAATCATGAAATTTACTGAACTGTCGTTGATCTAGTTTTCAAAGAGATGAAATGTATATGAATTAGAATGGATTCCATCACCAAACCATGCCCAAGAGACTATGGCAAACAACAGAATTAAACTAATTACCAACCAATCGCATGCTATGAAAGTTAGGAAGGGTACCGACATTCGACCATGCCCAGGAGACTATGGTGAACAACAGGTCTTCCTGACATCATAAACATAAAGGAGAAAAGAAAATACTCAAGCCATCGCAGACCCACTGTAATTTCAGTCACAACAGACCATTAAAGAGTAAAAATATTTTCAATATTAATCAAACTAAAATCATCTTCAATTCATGTATTAAAATTAAATTAAAATCATAAAATCTCCCATCTCACTACAAGCTTCACCTCTTAGCCCTAGCTAAGAGGTTTAGCCAGACATGGATGACTAAATTTCCACAATTGAAATAAATTAAAAAAATAAAAAGAAAATACTCTTTTTTTTCTTCTGCTTCACGTCCCTGCCCGAGCCTCCACGTCTCTCTTTTTCTTCCTTCCTAGACCTGAATCTTCCTCCTCCGACCTGAATGAATGCTCCCCACGTCCAAAACCTTCTTATATAGCTGTTGGAGTGGTGAAAATTGGATTTGAATCGGATTTGGAAAGCTATGCATGCCCATTGAAAGCTTTTTCGCAGCCAAGTTCGGTGCCTCTAAACACGCCACTTTCCTCGCTCAAATTCCAAAGAAACACCGTCCCTTAGGATTTTATTGGGTCCTCTACATGATAGATGGTTCAGATCTGCCATATGATCAAAGATGGTGGGCCAAAAACGCCTAGAAAAGTCAGTTTTCGCGGATGTACGAAACCTTTCGCACCATTTCGCTGTTGTGATCGGTGGGCCCCATAGAAGCATTTTATGGAAAATCCACCCCGTCCATTGGATTCAGAACGAAATTTCAGTCAAGAATGAGTGATTTTAAATGTCCATTAAAGTGGCCCGGAGAAGAAATCACAAAAGGATCAATTTTAAACGTCCCAGGGTAGCCCTTTTGTGGCCCCTGTATCGAACACGTGTGTACGCATGGATGAAAAGAGTCAACATGGTTTTGTAGTGTTTGCAGCTCTCTACAAGATGGTCGGATCAGATGAGTCATACGGTCCATAGGTGGGGCCCACAGTCGATCGCAAAACGGACGCAAGCCGTCCGTGCGTAAGCAAAAATGAAATAGCAGTTGCTGTTTTAGAAAGGTTTTCTTTGGTGCACGCATGCGTATATTGTGCAGTGTGTACACACCCTATACACAGGGCCCACCGTGATGTTTACGAGAAATCTACACCGTCCATCCTCTTCCTCATATTATTTTAACCGTCGAGAACAATTTTGAGGCAGTTCCAGATATCATGTGGGCCCCACTTAATGAATTAAGGGGCTGATTAGTCCGTTGGCCCACTTTCAAAGATCTTCAATAGCTGAAATTTGACGTATATGGTTCATTTATGGTCCTCAGGCCATGTATAAAATTTGGAGCTGATTTGATGGTGGAAATTCTATGATCTTGCATTCTGGCTGACTTTCAGGCCACCTGAGCTTCAGTTTCTTAGTTTTCTCGGATCCCTGGCGTGTAATTTCAGTCGATCTTGGTCCTCTGGAGTGCGTCCCTTGCCTTTGGTGTCATCAGATCGTTAAATCTTAACTTTTAACATCCTTTTTCCATCCAAGCTCATAAAGACACCCTGCAACATAAACACGATAAAATGGGTCATTAGACAATATTATATTCATAAATCCAGACAATATTTAGGGTCTAATATACAATATTTGACCCTCAACACAACCCCCAACCAGCATCTTGCTAGTCCCGAGTAAGGTATGCGAAAAATAAGTTGAGAATTATAGGAGAACTTTCTATGAAATCGAGTGAGATTTTGAACAAGATACTAGAAATTTAATATTTATGAATGTTGAAAATTGTTTTCTCCTGAGCTCAAGTGCACGGTAGACTTCATAATCAAGTGTAAAGTATTAATCCATCAATTAGAAAAATTTTAAACATTGAATTCCATGGGTGGATAGTGTAATCTCAGCCTATCATCATTAAAATTCAATTTATTATTTCATGATAGCATTGGTAACCACAAGAGTATTCAGGACACCTAAAACCCGAACCAAACCTGCCTCAGAAATTGCATCTTTTGATTTTTCTTTAGAAGTAATGCTAAGGATGGGGATCGAATCCTCACCTATAGGGAGCAAACCTATGGTAAAGACCCGTCACCCAATAATTTTTGAATGTTAACCTTGGGGAATCAAACCTTCACCTGTGGGGAGCAAACCTACGGTGAAGGTCATTTGCCCAACCCTGGGTATTTTCTTTTTCTATTGATCATGATTGATAACTTTTTCAGGCTGGTTCCTTTTGTGCTTAGTGATTACCAAGTTAATCCTTTAATATGGAACTGGAATCTTAAAGTGAAAGCGAGATATGACATGTGAAATCATGGCTCTATCAATGTTTACAACTTCTAATCATGGATTAATAACTCGATCTTAACTGTGAAGTTTAACAGATACTGAATCCTAGAGTCCGAAATTACCAACATCACGTATCTTGAAAATATAAATTAGGGATATCTGTCAAAATCACTTCGAATTCACAGTAATTTTCAGAAAAATTTTAAAAAAATTTCACGATTTCTGTTCAAGACCAAGAAAATACTGATTAGGAAACTTAATCTCCCACCCCCACCCTAAAATCTACATTGTCCTCAATGTAAAAGATATGAGCATGTAATGCACATGGAACAACGAAAGTAAAGTGATGGGAGGATAGTACCTGGATAACAAATCAAGAGAGATTTTTCAAGAGATCGCTGGGAAAGAGCAGATTAGCACAAGAGAGAAAATAAAATAAAAATAACAAAAATAAAATCCTATCTATACCACTTTCGCAGGTGCTATCGATTGCATTTAGCATATGCAACAAGCCTTTAAACCCCTAGGTTACCCCTAGTGGACGAGTTGTAGTCTCGTGAGGGTTTGCAGTAATGTTACCCACAAACATTGAATCGATCATGGAACTTGATCATGCCATAAAGTTCCTCTTCCGGCCAATATCTTAATAAGTTTCTCAGTAAGTTTATCAACAGGATCATCCAAAAGCCCTTTTTGCAATAGGCTTGGATGCCCTGGAGCTTGACTTTCCAGAGAAACTTATTTACCTCATTAAAAATTCGTTGTTGATCCGCCTGAGGTATCCAAAGTATAAATGAATCACCTGTGTCAGAAAAAGTTTCAGAGTTAGTATCCCATGGTGAATCAGAGACTACAGATAGATCAAGTTGAGAAAAATTTTCAGGAAAAGGAGTAGTCTCAACACATTCCGAAGTCTCAGACTTCGGTTCAATTTTCAACTCCTCCTCCCCTAATAGTAAACATTTAGGATCTGTGGAAGAAGGAGCTTCAGAGTAAGGGTTCTCTCGGTCAGTGCTGACTGCCGAGATGTTGTCTTGCAAGGCATTCACTATGTCTCTTATCATGGGATCATTTGAATCTGCAAAGTATGCCAAACAATCATCAAAAGAGTTGGGACATTCTTCTGAGAGTGACTTATTTTCCACCTTAGAGCTCGTGATGATCTGCTTAAGGAATCCATCTTCCTTGAAAGTGGAAGGATGTATACTCTCTTGCTCCAGCCCTGCACAGACAGATTGAGGGTCAGTATGCGAAGCATTGATATGATCACTCTGTTCATTGAAATTACTCAGAAGAGGCATTGAATCGTCCACATTCAACAGTTTAGATGGTGGCCTCAACTGGGTGGTTTCAAATTCCAGAGTCGTAGCGCGCAACTCCTCTTTCTCCCGAATCATATCATCATTCAATTTAGGGGAGTGTTCCAAATATGTTTCACAAGAGTTATAAGGGTCGGTCATAAGGGGCTCCTCCACTTTTAGATCAGACATGTCAGGTGAGTGAAGTATCTCATTATGACCGTTCTCTTCGCGTACTTCTTGATCATTAACTTGGACCAAACTTGAGATTAGTTCCAGGGGAATTGTGGTTATACATTCAGGATTGTCATCCCAATACTCATCATATTTTGGTTCAGTGCAGTGCACACTTGGGATGAAATCACTTTCCTCATATTCTTCACCTAGAATGGGTTGAGATTTGCATAAACTAACATCTTCATCATCATTAGAATCTAGTGTGTCATGTGATTGAAGTGTATCATTATATTTGAAAGACAGCCATGTCTCTTCCCCATTCTTTTGAACAGTCATAGAAATCGACTCATCGGTAAATTGGACCGTATGCTCGTTAATGGAATCCAACTCCTCATTCCAAATTCTAGAGTTCTTCAAAGGCGAGTTAGGATCACTTTCCTCGCATTGTATTTCTGGAATGAGTCGTGGCTGGGATGACTGAGCCTCCTCTATTCTATCAAGGCGCGAATTGAGTCCTTCCATTGCTTTTCTGAATTCCGCAAACCACTCCATGTTATGCTGAATTGAATTTTCCTGGTTCGTTTCTGGTTGAATCTCAAAGGTAGAGGGTCCAAGAGAATAATCACTTGAAATAAGTGATTCCAAAGTTTTTATACTTTCTTCACAACGTGCTAAGTGATACTGAAATGAATCCTCTTGGATCGTTTCTAGTTGGATCTCAATGTTAGGGTATCCAAGAGGATAATCCTTATAACATGTTATTGGTTCATCTTCACAGCTTTGATGTTTCCATTGGTTATAGTCATACTGATCATATATGGGAGAATATGATGGCTAGTAATAATCCTCATTCCCATAATTACGATCGTATACAGCCCTATTAACCGATGAAAGATAACGTTCTAGTCGGTTCTCAATGTCTGTTTGTGATGGAGAAAAATCTTGAGGTATACGTTGAATTCCACAACCCTCGGGCATTCCCCAATATCTCTTATCCATCTCAGCGTATGCACGTACCCACGATTCCATGGTAGAACCCTGACTCTGAGTCTAATCCTAGAACAAAAGAAAAGTCCTATAGCAATATGGAAAGTAAGAGAAGAAGTTAGAAGGGTGTTACCAAATAAGAAGTTCCTATGTTAAGATCCTGTAAAAAAAAAAAAAAAAAAAAAAAAGTTAGTTTCTAAAACAGTTGGTCTAAGATTAGAAAATTTCTAAAAATCCTAATAGAGAAAAAATAAAGAAATTAGAAAAAATATCACCAAATTAGAAGTTTCTATCTCAGAATCCTACAAAACAAGAAGAATAGGTTAGTTTCTAGAAATTAGGAAAATAAAAATAAAAATCTACGGTTAAAATAATCCTAATCTTAACTAATCCCAAAACTAATTAATTTCAGAAAAACGTAGCCGACAGTCCCCGGCAACGGCGCCAAAAACTTATTCACTCCCCAAGTGCAGGGTTGTGATGTAGTAATAACTCGGTAAGACCGAGGTCGAATCCCAAGGGACTGAAACTTGTACGTTATCTGAAACTAACTGGAAATAGAACTAGAATAAGATGAAATCTAAATTGAGTTGTAATTTGAAAAATGATTATGAAATATTAATCTAAAACTTAAGAAAAATTAGAGGTGAGAAACTAGGGATTCAGAGGATCCACTTGTAAAGATCAGAGAGATCTTATGCCTGCTTCAAGAATCATGGAATTTACTGAACTGTCGTTGATCTAGTTTTCAAAGAGATGAAAGGTATATGAATTAGAATGAATTCCATCACCAAACCATGCCCAAGAGACTATGGCAAACAACAGAATTAAACTAATTACCAACCAATCGCATGCTATGAAAGTTAGAAAGGGTACCGACATTCGACCATGCCCCGGAGACTATGGTGAACAACAGGTCTTCCTGACATCATAAACATAAAGGAGAAAAGAAAATACTCAAGCCATCGCAGACCCACTGTAATTTCAGTCACAACAGACCATTAAAGAGTAAAAATATTTTCAATATTAATCAAACTAAAATCATCTTCAATTCATGTATTAAAATTAAATTAAAATCATAAAATCTCCCATCTCACTATAAGCTTCACCTCTTAGCCCTAGCTAAGAGGTTTAGCCAGACATGGATGACTAAATTTTCACAATTGAAATAAATTAAAAAAATAAAAAGAAAATACTCTTTTTTTTTCTTCTGCTTCACGTCCCTGCCCGAGCCTCTACGTCTCTCTTTTTCTTCCTTCCTAGACCTGAATCTTCCTCCCCCGACCTGAATGAATACTCCCCACGTCCAAAACCTTCTTATATAGCTGTTGGAGTAGTGAAAATTGGATTTGAATCGGATTTGGAAAGCTATGCATGCCCATTGAAAGCTTTTTCGCAGCTAAGTTCGGTGCCTCGAAACACTCCACTTTCCTAGCTCAAATTCCAAAGAAACACCGTTTCTTAAAATTTTATTGGGTCCTCTACATGATAGATGGTTCAGATCTGCCATATGATCAAAGATGGTGGGCCAAAATCGCCTAGAAAAGTCAGTTTTCGCGGATGTGCGAAGCCTTTCGCACCATTTCGCTGTTGTGATCGGTGGGCCCTACAGAAGCATTTTATAGAAAATTCACCCCGTCCATTGGATTCAGAACGAAATTTCAGTCAAGAATGGGTAGTTTCGAACGTCCATTAAAGTGGCCCAGAGAAGAAATCATAAAAGGATCAATTTTGAACGTCCTATGGTAGCCCTTTTGTGGCCCCTATATAGAACACGTGTGTACGCATGGATGAAAAGAGTCAACATGGTTTTGTAGTGTTTGCAGCTCTCTACAAGATGGTCAGATTAGATGAGTCATACGGTCCATAGGTGGGGCCCACAGTCGGTCGCAAAACGGACGCAGGCCGTCCGTGCGTAAGCAAAAACGAAACAGCAGTTGCTGTTTTAGAAAGGTGCGTTGACCGGCGTGCGTTTTCTTTGGTGCACGCATGTGTATATTGTGCAGTGTGCACACACCCTATACACAGGGTCCACCGTGATGTTTACGAGAAATCTACACCGTCCATCCTCTTTCTCATATTATTTTAACCGTCGAGAACAATTTTGAGGCAGTTCCAGATATCAGGTGGGCCCCACTTAATGAATTAAGGGACTGATCAGTCCGTTGGCCCACTTCCAAAGATCTTCAATAGCTGAAATTTGACGTGTACGGTTCATTTATGGTCCTCAGGCCATGTATAAAATTTGGAGCTGATCTGATGGTGAAAATTTTATGATCTTGCATTATGGCTGACTTTCAGGGCACCTGAGCTTCAGTTTCTTAGTTTTCTCGGATCCCTGGCGTGTAATTTCAGTCGATCTTAATCCCCTGGAGTGCGTCCCTTGCCTTTGGTGTCATCAGATCGTTAAATCTCAACTTTTAACATCCTTTTTCCATCCATGCTCATAAAGACACCCTGCAACATAAACACGATAAAATGAGTCATTAGACAATATTATGTTCATAAATCCAGACAATATTTAAGGTCTAATATACAATATTTGACCCTCAACAGTCAGACGACCGTCTGTAGGCCATTCATGGATTTGCAGATTGGCCATGGTGAAGGATGATTCAAAACCATTGATTTGTTTGTCAAATGTGAACTGTTGACATTTAATTTCGACAGTTCATCCAACTTTAAATGAAACAATGATGGTTGGGACACTAGGATTTATTTTATTTATTTATTGTTTTTATAATTTTTTTATGTATGAGATCTGTGCTTTTATCGTATGCTCACAAATTTTAAGAACTTTCTATCTAAAAATCAGGCCGTTTCACTGAATCTTAGTGTGCCACTGTGAGAGTGGAGTTCTCCCACCTTTCTCAAAATAAATAAATAAATAAAATAAAGGTGTGCCACTGTGCAAACCAAGTGGTTGTCCATTGCTTTTGTACAAGGTGGCCCACTTAAGTGTGGAACAGCTCAACTTTTAAGTTCGAATCTCTAAATAGTTTAGCCCATTAATTAAAATTCTTGACTCATTTTCTTGAGTTCCTTTCCAATATTTGCAGATGCTAGGCACAAATGTATGTGAAGCTATGCCCATCTACAAGAACGCATATGCTCCAATACAACACAAGGATATAAGACATGAACTCTCCATTGTGTAGGCACGGAGTTTAGATGTTTGGCCTATCTTTTAAAAAAATAATGAAAAATAAAAATAAAATGCTATTTCATATATAAGGAGTTAAAAAACTGTACATAGCATGGATGAACCTGTTAAACAAAAAAGGAATAAACAGCCCACCAACCAAAAGGAATAAACTATCTATCAGGCTGTTTAACTTCCAAAATTGTTTGCGTACATTTTGGCACACCTGAGGAGTAAAATGGCCTTATTTTGAATAACAAGAACTAATAAGTGTGGCTCAGCTGGTGCAAGGCTCAGATGTCACACATACTCCACATTGGCATGTGTGATTTCATGCAATGGGCAGTGCTCTATTTGCATGTGGGTCCAGTCGGTAGTCCAACAGCTAAACTAATTCCTTACTATTGTAATGCCATTTTGAAAAGCAATGCATAAAAAGTATAAGTGAGTAAACATCTTAGTAGCTCAATATTATTATTTTTGTTGTTGTTGGTGCTGTTGCTACTGCTATTGCTGTTGTGGTTGTTATTATTATTATTATAAAATGATGACTTTCTCTTATTAAATCCATGATACATTCTCCATTTTCTTAATTAACACCGGATAAAACAAAGAAAAGGAAAACACATCTTTCCAAATATTCAATATCAATACAAGCACACTCTTAAGCCAAGACTAAACATATAAAGAGTTTGTTTAAGAAGTATTTAACAAGCTCATCTTATTTTGAAATATTTCTTAACATAGCTACCAATAATAACTTAATAATTATTGAGAAAAGATGAACCTTTATCTAACATTTACAATGTAACCTATTTGTCTCAGTGAAACCTGACCCTGAGACACAGGTTCTTGATTGTATGCATTTCTACAACAACATCTCTCATCCACATTCGTTCTCGTGGAGACTCCTCGGAGCATAACACACCGATTTTGACCATTAAAATCAAGCAATCTTGCATTCTATTTCTTATAATGATATGATTTTTGTTGCTTTGAGTAACTTCGGCTTCTTCTACAAGCAGTCGTGGATCAACAATCTCCATTATTTGATCAGGCAAAGCCAACTTAGCGAAATGATGAAGGCTTAGATTGTCCTTACACATGTCATCAGTTGGCCTCTTTCCAATAATCATCTCTAATAAAAGGATTCCATAGCTGTAGACATCTTCTTGTGTAGATGCTTTACTAGCCATCGCATACTCTACAATTTATACATCTCAAATTAAAGTGTTAGAAACCATTTAGCTACATATAATATCAAATGTTGAATTTTGAGAGAGAAGTAATTGGCAATTTTGCATTTATACCAAAATTTCTAGCATCAATTGGTGTGCTATGAACCTGTGAGTTCTCGCAAAGGTATTCTACATTGAACAAGACTACTACTCAAATGAAAGAACTCAACTCCTCAATCAAGTGAACACGTGTTATAGTGATGATTTTTATGTAACACATATCTCAACTAAAGTAATTATCATAAAAGAATTCTTCTTACCTTATTATAGTGTGATTCATGTGGGGGTGCAAGTGAGTACTATGTATATTCACATCTTTGAAATCAATTAGATTTAGATGCCATCAAGTTTGAATCTTGCCATCAGTAGGCCATCAAATCTGAGGTCATTCTTGTAGGACCTGAATCCCGATAAAATCAGGTTTAGGTGGCCATCAAGTACTTTGAATTAGGTGCAGGTCAGGTTCAAATCTGATCTAAGTCAAGTACTTGATTGGGTCCATCCGATTCATGGAATAAATTGCACATGTGCACCACGGTGTGTAATAGGGTCTTATACATGCTTGTAGATCAGCAAACCTCATCTCACATGATGTATATTCATGTAATCTAGGCCACATCACCCTTCAGCTGTTTTTTTATGAAGACTTTGAGCAAAAAATTACGCTATTTTGCAATTCAGGCAACTCTTGTAAAAATCAAAGGGTGGGCATCCCCGACTGTGATGAGTCCCACCTGATTTTTGGACCCTATAGAGTTTCACAAGTTCTTGGTTCTCATAAGTTCTTGTAAGAATGGGTTATCTGGATAAATTATACACACATGCAAACATACATACATACTAGAGATGCTTATATACAACTCGCTAGTTATACATCTAAATAGTTGGTGTGTGGTTCAACATGGTATTGTGTGACATCTCTCCTATACATTCAAGTTGTCCACGCTGTTAAAGCATCCGTAGCCATTCAATTTATGGAGATCAAATAAATGCTTAAAAGTAAAATAATTAGTTCTCTGAAGTCCAAGGGTAAAATCAGATGGCTTCTTTTATCTTATCAATACACTTAATTTGGTTATCTTATCAATACACTTAATTTGGTTTATACTTAATTTACAATTGGGTTATCTGCACAGTTTGGATTACTGTAGTCTCATGCATGTGTACGGTTGAAGAGTCACCGCCATTTTTTAAATGGTGGTCATTCTTTATGAAACAAGTAATTGAGAAAGTTTGGATTCCTGTAGTCTCGTGCATGTACACGGTTGAAGAATCACGGCCATATTTTCTGTCATCTTTTTAGCTGATTTGATAGGTGAGGTTCAATTATTTTTGTTATCTTTTATACTGATTCGATAGGTGAGGCTCAATTATTTCGTGTGGATCTCACCGCGGGAAAATCTAGCTAGCGCATCTTCTGTTTTTATTTTTCTTAACAAAAACAAAAATAAAAATCACTGCCATTTTTTAAATGGTGGCCATTCTTCGTGAAACAAATAATTGGGAAGTGGTAAAAAGCCTAGCCATACTTTTGCAAATGGCTGCCTTCATGCTGTGGGCTACCTTGTCCCAGGCAGTCAAGGAGGCACAGCTGTCTGTGGGGCTGGAATACCTTTTGGAAATAATTGACAATTTTCCCCTCCCAAATGCATTAATATGCATCATAGCTCACACCTTTTGGAGGGGCCGCACGCACGTGTTTATGTGTGCGTGCAAGTGCACGACCTATATATATATATATATATATATATATATATATATATATATCGACACATGTAGCCATACATACATATAGACTTATACATATGGTGTCAGTGGGCCAAGCTCAGGCCAGAAAAATCAGAATTTTGAATATGGCTAGCCCAACAGCCCAGCCAGAAACAGTTCATTTATATATATATATATATATATATATATTCGAATGGGCAGCACTCTAAAATTTGAGCGGTCCATATGAAGCAGCACCTCATGAAATCCCTTGGGCTCAAATTTTACTTTGATCCAAAACTTTGGTGGGCCATGAAAAATAAAAATAGTTTCCTTATTTGATTTGCTTTTCTCTTTGGTATGGCCCACTAGAATTTTAGATTATGGTGAAAATTTGTACATTAAAGTTTCATGGGATTCCGCATCACATGGACCGTTCAGATTAGACACACATGACATATGTGCAAACGTGAGTACGTGCACAGGTGAGCATAACCCTACACCTTACTTTAAAAAAAAAATAAAAAATGAATGATTTTCCACCAAAATTTCATTGATGAAACAGGATTTACAGCCTTTTAACGGTCCAGATAAAAAAAATAATAAAAAAAAAGACCTCACCTACCGTATACCAAGAAAAGGAAGGCTACACAAAGAAGCTAACAAAGAAAGAAGCAGAGCACCAGGAACAGAGAAACTGGAAACATTCAGCAAGGGAAGGACCATCTACTGAAGAGAAGAGCAGGGGAACCAGCAACAGAGCATAAAACAGGGGCCACTCAGCTGCTCGGCCCAGCACCAGCTGGACCGTCCCTGATGGAGTGGAGGGAGCGCGCTCGGCCCAGCACCACTCAGCTGCTCGACCCAGCACCAGCATAACACACACACACACACACACACACACACACACACACACACACATATATATATATATATATATATATAGGTTTCATGTCCAGTTGGACCACAAGATATGTTCCACCCAATGGATAACTTTCTACTTATTAAGTGAACGGGACATCCAATAGGATTAGCCTACCATGAGTATCAACTAGTGCAAAAATGAGTCCCGTCTATTCTTCAAATGAATCACGCTTAGAAAACAACGTCCAACCATTGATAAATAGCGGAATAGAAGATCACCCGATGAAAGAAGCTAATTTTTGCATAAGAAAACCATCATGATATGACCAACCTATTACATAGGTTAAATGAAGCAAGTACATGAAAGGTTACAAGTTATCTCTGCACTGTAACTTGACCTTGTGTGGGACCAAGGAGGTTGGAGGCTCAGGTAGGTCCCCACCCTAATGCTTGTGTGAAAGTCACTCTGACTGCTAGGTGCGCACACAAGGCAAAAAATCAGCCTCATCCCTTAATCTAGGTGGAGCACATGATTGGAAATAATATAAAAAGTAGCACACCCTCAAAACTATTACTCTTCGTTTTACCGGCTTGAATATCGAATGGACCTAATTCTTTTGCCACAGGTCTATATTTCAATGTATCATCTAATGGTCAGAGTGATTTTCAAATTATCATCACGGTGGGCCTAAAAGAAGTGAAGGGTGGACACCACACTCCCAACTGGTTCCTTTATTGTGCTAATCTCAAGTCAGCCTGACTTTTGGCGCTAGACCCCACTTGAGATGAACATCTCATTGTCAGAGTGGATTTCTTTTTTTTTTTTTTTTTTTGAACATCAGTAGATTTCATGTAAACATCATAGCAGGCAATGTAAAGATCAAGGGTGAGCATCCCTGGCCCCAACTATTTCCCTTAAGTATGGTCACTAGAATAATTATGGATTTGATTTTTGAGTCTTAGCCCCAAGATGGGCTGATGCATCTGTTGAATGGAGTGGATTTCACATAAACATTACAGTGGGCCCTTTCACATACATACATGGCACGCATGACCAAAAAAATTAAAAGGAAATGGATGAAATTATCACCTGGAGCGATGTACCCAATAGATCCGTTCATCCCAATTGAGCTAGTATTATCAACTTCAGATAAGAATCTGGCTAGGCCAAAATCACCCACGTGAGCAATCATGTCATCATCAAGAAGAATTTTGTTCGGTTTTAGATCTCGGTGAATGATTGATGTTTGGCAATCATTATGTAGATAATCCAGTGCAGAAGCCATATCTACAGCTATGTGTAGCATTTGAGTAAACTTCAAGTTCTCCGCTGGTCATCATCATCACTGTGCAACCACTCGTCTAGACTTCCATTGGGCCAGTCGTCTAGACTTCCATTGGGCGTGTACTCATAAATTAGAGCTTTAAAATCATTGCCCTTAAAATCAATGCTCGAGCAACAAGTCAAGATCGTTTCTGATGCCTAATGTTTCTCAAGGCATCACATTCGGCCATGAAGCTGTGCAGAGCTCCTTGTCGTTGAAGATTGAAGACTTTTACTGCTACCATTGTTGCATCACGATCCAGATTCTGTTGCTTTAAAGAACTCCGCATAAGACACGTTCATAGAAGGATCCTCTGTAGAAGGTGCAGTGAAAGGTTTTCTTCGGCACTTTCTTACCCAATAAAGAGTGGTAAAGAAACATGATAATGAAATAAGAACCAGGACAACACCAATTACTGAGAATTTGACTTTTGAAGCAAGAGAGTTCCTCCGTTTCTTGGAAGCTTTGCCAGAGCATGGAGGCAATTGTAATTCTTGAATACCTCCACAAAGCTTGCTATTTCCGAGCACAGAAATTTCACTAGCATTTCCAAAAACCCCTTGTTTTGGTAATTCGCCCTCGAAATTATTGAAAGATAGATTTAAAGACCGTAGAGCAAGCTTCTCCAAATATTTTGGAATCTCCCCAGACATGTTGTTGCGTGAAAGATCCAGGATTTGAAGGCCTCTTAGAGTACCAAATGTTGGAGGAATTGATCCGCGAAAGAAGTTCCCATCGAACAGGAGATACTCTAGGCTGAGACAATTGCCTAGCCAGCTTGGAATTTCACCCGACAATTTATTATTAGAAACGATGAAGCTTCCAAGAGCATTGAAGTAACCAGCTTCTTGTGGTAGATAACGGTTAAAAGAGTTATTCTGAACATGGAATTCTATCAAAGAGGGAAAGCCGAAAAGTTGTCTGGGTAAGGTACCGCTAAAGTTATTATTTTCTAGGTATAGAAACTGCAAGTTTGTACAATTTCCAACACTTGAAGGTATGCTCCCCATTAGATTGTTTCTAGATAAACTGAGTTGGTATAATTGAGAGATGTTGCCCAAGGAAGACGGAATTTGCCCTGATAATTCATTTCCGCTCAAGTAAAGTTGCTCCACCTTGTTAAGCATCCAAACACCAATGGGAATTCTACCTGTTAGAAAGTTATTTCTCAAATTGACTACTGTTAGGCCGATGAGATTCTGAATCCCAGATGGGATGCTTCCGAATATCTTGTTATTGTCAAACGATCGGTCATTCAGCTGGGTTGAAAGATTCGCTAAGGAGTTGGGCAACACGCCACTGAGATTATTAATGCCTACATCCAGTAGTTGTAAACTACTGCAATTGATCAAAGAATCGAGAAACCCCAAGTCACTACCTTTTCCAATTCCAAGTTCATTTCCCCACAAACGTAACCTAGAGAGATTTTTGAGGCTTCCAAGATTCAGAGGCACAGATCCGCTAAAACTATTGTTATTAAGGTTAACAAGTACAAGTCCAGAAGCATTGGATAATGAAACTGGCATGGGTCCTGTGAATTGGTTTACTCCGAAAAGAAGCTGTTGGAGATTAGGAAGAGTGATGCCTGAGTTAGGTGGAAGAGTTCCTTGCAATCTGTTCAATCCCACGTCGAAAATGTTAATAGAGGAGAGATTGTATAGCCGGGGCGGAATCGTACCTGAAAGTTCATTTTCACGAATACCAAGAATGTTTAACCTCACCAACCGACTGAGATCGTCTTGGATGCTGCCCTCCAAACGGTTTCTTGAGAGAGAAAGGAGTGTGAGAGCCGAAAGGTTTCCAAGTGAAGGTGGGATGTTTCCGGTAAGATTGTTGATACCGAGGGTTAATACGGTGAGCTTTGATAGAGAGCCAAGCTCAGTTGGAATACTCCCTATAAGCTGATTCCGAACAAGATAAAGGACCTGGAGTTCAGAAAAGTGGGTCAGATTGATGTAAAATGGAAGAAGAAAACGATAAGCTAAAAACCAGGGGAAACAGAGTTGGACTGAAACTCTACAACTTCATTGATACGGAATTTGCCATTATATAGGCTTAAAAACAGACGGTTACAAACACAAAAATAGGCACCACTAACATCATGCTAAACAACTCCTACAAACTAGGCAACAAACTACTGAACTCCTAAAGACTAGGACAACCCAAATCAGCACATTCCAACGTGCTGCTACTGATTTATTCAACAATCCCTCTCTTAAACTGATGTTCCCTACATAACATCAGTTTAATAAGACTCAAACTTTGAAGCCCCATCCCTCAGCTAAAGTCCTTTGAACTGAAGACGCCAAGTAGCTCCCTGAGCTTCTGAAATGCTAAAAATTTGAGAGGCTTTGTTAGAATATCAGCAATCTGGTCTTCACTTCTACAGTAAACCAGATTAATAACTCCATCATTCGTGAGATCCCTCAAGAAATGATACGTCATATCTATATGCTTGCTTCGACCATGTAGAACAGGATTCTTTGAGAGCTTAATTGCTGAATTGTTGTCACAGTAAATGAGAGTAGGCCCATCTTCTTTGAACTGCAGTTCTTCAAGAATCTTCTTCAGCCAAATAGCTTGACAAGCACAAGTTGTTGCTGCAACAAATTCAGCTTCAGTGGTTGACAATGTGACGATTGACTGCTTCTTTGATGACTATGAAATAGCTCCTGTTCCCAACATGAAAACATACCCAGATGTGCTTTTTCAATCATCAGAATCTCCTGCATAATCACTATCTGTAAAGCCAAACAAATTTGACTTTTCTCCTTTTTTGAAGAACAACCCAAACTCCTTAGTACCTTGTAAGTACCTAAGAATTCTTTTTGCAGCCAAAAGATGAATCTCTGTTAGACACTCCATGTATCTACTAATGATACTTACAACATGCATTATATCAGGCTTTGTTGCAGTCAAATACATTAAGCTCCCCACAATCTGCTTGTAAAGAGTATTGTTAATCTTCTTTCCTCCATCATCCTTGTTTAACTTCAAACCAAACTCAGATGATGTATTCACAGGATTACAATCTTTCATCTGAAACCTGTCCAAGATTTCTCCCACATACTTTTTTCGAGAAATAAGAATGCCAGTTGAGGACTGCAATACTTCTATGCCAAGAAAGTAATGCATCAAGCCAAGATCATACATTTCAAATTCAGCCGTCATGGATTTCTTAAAGCTTTCAAACATGGCTGTATTATTTCCAGTATAGATTAGATCATCTACATATAAGCAATCAATGAGCATTTTCCCTCCATCCGCAACTTTTATGAAAAGTGTATGTTCATAAGGACATTTTTTAAATCCTTCATTAAAAAAATAAGTTTCTATATGATTATACCAAGCCCGTGGGGCTTGTTTTAATCCGTATAGAGCCTTCTTTAGTCTATACACTTTATGCTCATTTCCAGATTTCACATAACCAGGAGGTTGATCGATAAATACCAGTTCCTTCAAATCTCCATGGAGGAATGCCGACTTCACGTCCAGTTGGAAGAGAGGCCATGAGTTCTGAGTTGCTAGTGCAATCACTAATCGAATTGTGTCATGCGTTGCAACTGGAGCAAAGACTTCTTTATAGTCAATACCGAACTCTTGCTTATAGCCTTTGGCCACCAAGCGTGCCTTGTACTTGTCGACTTCACCATTCTCCTTCAGCTTTGTCTTGTAAACCCACTTCACACCAATTGTTTTGTGCCCTTTTGGAAGATCAGATAACTCTCAAGTGTCATTCTTTTCGATGGCTGCAATTTCAGCATCCATAGCCTTCCGCCATTTTGATTCTTTGACAACACGTTCAAACACTGTAGGATCACAATCTGAAAATAGAGCAAAATGAGTGAGTGGGTCTTCAGATTGATCAGTTCCGATTACCTCATAATCTAACATCCATGTTGGCCTCCTTCTAACACGATGAGAACGTGATTTAACTGCTGCTTCTAGTGCTGTTGGAGTGACTTCAGAGGCTACAGGAATTTCATTTTGAGGATTCTCAAATGCATCAGTTGCTGGAGCAAGGTGTTGCTGCGGCTGTTTTGCTTCATCACCATCTTCTCCATCAAAACTAGTTGGAATTGGCTCTCCAACTACAATTTTGCTCCATTCCCAGATTTGATCTTTATCAAAAACAACGTCTCGACTGATAAGTATTTTCTTAGTGTTAGGATTGTAAAGCTTATAAGCTTTTGACTGATCACTAACACCAAGAAAAATACATTTTTCTCCCTTGTCATCCAGCTTCCTCCTCTTCTGATCTGGAATATGGGCATATGTAACACACCCAAAAATTCTGAAGTGATCAACAGTTGGTTTTCGTCCGCTCCATGCTTCCTCTGGTGTCATATTTTGAACAGCAAGTGTGAGACTTCTATTCAATATATGAATGCTCCAGTTAACTGCTTCAGGCCAGAAACTCTTTGGAATACAGCTCCTTATTAAAAGACTTCGCACCATATTTAGAATAGTGCATTCTTCCTTTCACAAACACCATTCTGTTGGGGCGTATAAGCTGCTGTAAGCTGCCTCTTGATTCCATGAGTCTCACAGAAACTTGCAAATTCATGTGAGTTAAATTCTCTACCACGATCTGTGCGAAGAATTTTTATGGGACTACCAACTTCTTTCTCAACCAACGCTTTATAGCTTTTAAAGGCTAGAAAAGCTTCAGACTTCTCTTGCAAAAAATAAACTTAGCTTTTGTGACTAAAATCATCAATGAAGGTAAGTATATATCTCTTACCTCCATTAGAGCATGGAGTTATTGGCCCGCAAATGTCGGAATGAACAAGCTCCAGTGCAGCCTTCGCCCTCCATGATTTCCCTTGTGGGAATTGATTACAGTGTTGTTTGCTAACAACACATTCTTTACAAACTTCAGGAGGAGATGAAATTTGAGGAAGACCAATCACCATATTCTTCTGTTGCAAAGTCTTCAACCTGCCAAAGCTAAGATGCCCATAGCGAAAACGCCATAGCCATTCCTTCTCTCCCAATCTTGCAGAAAGATATGAGTGAGAAGTGTCATGGAGATACAATGGAAACATTCTGTTGGCTGTCATGTTGACTCGAGCTATCAAGCCCAACTTCTCATCTTCAATTCTGCAGACTCCATTTTTGATAGAGATTCCGTATCCCTTTTCTTGTAGCTGACCAACACTGAGTAAATTTGTTTTCAAATCTGGAACAAAGAGAACGTTAGAAATAGTTTGAATAGAATTTTTGTTGGTTTGAATTGCTACCTTTCCCTTTCCCATAACAGAGACTGTAGAGCCATCACCGAACTTCACAACATCACGAAAAGCTTCATCCAATTCAGAGAATACAGACTTCTCTCCACTCATATGGTTGTTGCAGCCAGTGTCTACGTACCACAAGAATTTCTTGTGGGTTTCCTCCTTCATGTGACAAGCCATCAACAAAGACACTTCTTCTTCCTTCTCAGCAAAATTGGACTGCTTTCCACCATCTCTCTTTAGATTAGAATGACACTTTGACTTGTAGTGGCCAAACTTGTGACACCTGAAGCATTCAACTCTTGATTTGTCTGCTGACTTTGACTTGGAAGGCGTTGAATGATTATTGTTGTTGTCATGGCCTTTTCCTCTCCCTTGAGAATCAATATCTTCAGATTTCTGATTTGAGTGTCTACCATCATTGCCGCCTCTGCCTCTGTCTCTTCCTCGTCCTTGACCTCCTCCTTTTGATGCAGAGGCTTGTAACGCTTGCTCCTCCTTGTCTTGCCGATGCATTTTCTGCTCATGAACCAATAAAAAACTCTGCAATTCATCAATGGACATACTGTCAGTGTCTTTAGATTCCTCAATCGAACAAACAACATAGTTGAATTTTGTTGTAATCGAACGAAGAATCTTCCCAATGATAGTGACATCTGCCATTTTGTCGCCATAAATTCTCTATCGCCCTGGAGAAGTACTCTGACACCGATTCTCCAGACTTCATGCGTAAAGTTTCGAAATCGTCTCTAAGTGCTTGAAGTTGTGCCTTCTTTGCCTTTGTTGTCCCCTCATACTTCTTCATAGAGTCCCAGATCTGCTTCGAAGTTTCTTTACAAAGAATGGTTTCTAGGATGGAATGATCAATTGCCTAGAAGAGATAATTCTTTGCTTTGAGATCCTTCAGCTTCTGCCCTTCAAGCTCCACCTTCTGTGCATCTGTCAGTACAACACTTGTTGCTGGTTCTGCTACTTCAGAAACAACAACTGTCCAATATTCTTTGGACTTCAAAAAATTCTCCATGAGCATGCTCCAATGGTCATAGTGACCATCAAAGCGTGGAATAGCTGGCTGCACAAAAGTTTCAGAAACCATTGTGGAACTCTAACCTGGCTTTGATACCACTGATGTAAAATGGCAGAAGAAAACGATAAGTTAAAAACCAGGGGAAACAGAGTTGGACTGAAACTCTACAACTTCATTGATACGGAATTTGCCATTATAAAGGCTAAAAAACAGACGGTTACAAACACAAAAATAGGCACCACTAACATCATGCTAAACAACTCCTACGAATTAGGAAACAAACTACTGAACTCCTAAAGACTATGACAACCCAAATCAGCGTATTCCAACGTGCTGCTACTGATTTATTCAACACAGATTTGCTGGAATTTCTCCTGTGAATTTGTTATCGTCCAGACCGAGAAACCGCAAGCGGAGCAACTGACCCATCTCTTCAGGAATCCGCCGTTGAAGCTGTTGTTCGCGAGTTCGATTCTCCTGAGGAAGGTAAGGTTCCCTATGAAGGGAGATATGAGTCCCACCAATTTCTGGCCAGTGAGGTTCAAGGCGGCGACCCTTTGAGGATGGAGGCGACCACCGCATGTGACTCCTTGCCAGTGACAGAAGTGGAGAGTATGATTCCATGAGCTAAAGGAATTGAGAGGGTCTTCGGTTATCAGATGTTTGAAGTGTAGCAAAGCAAGATAATCAGTTTCGTTGGAGAAGTTAGCAGCAGATCCGAAGAAGCATAGAACGTGCATGGAAGAGAGAAGGAGAAACAACCAGAATGCCCATAGGCTCATGGAATGGAGTTCCATTATAGAGTTTCTGAATGCAGGAAGGCCAGAGTGAGGAAGCAAATACGAAGTAGATTCTCCTCCATCTATAGAAAAAGAGGGCGTGGATCCTGGATGGATCCCTAACTGTGGGGACATCTGAATTTATATAACTTACATCCATGCCATCCATCCGTTTTGAAAGTTCATTTTAAGGTATTAAACAAAAAATTAAGTAGATTTAAATCTTAGATAGATCACACCACACGAAAACAGTGGTGATTGATTCCCCACCATAAAAAAAAAAATCTTGGGGGCACCAAAACGTTTATTTTCCATCCAACCTTTTGTAAGGTCATAAAGACCTGGATGAAGGTCCCGAACTAATATAATCTTGATCCAAAACTATCGTGCCCCATAAGAAGTTTTTGATTGTCATTCACCACTTTTTCCTGTGATGTGATCTAAATGAGATTTTGATGTACTTAATTTTATGGATCTTTCCCTAAAATGATCCGTCAAAACAATTGGATGACGTGGATTTATGAAAAATACATCAAGGTGGACTCCACAGTCAGGGATCTCACCCCCTTATCTACCGAAGCCGCGCCCATAGGACCAAAAAAACAAAAAAACAACGGTTGATTACTTTCGTTGCTAGTAATAGTAAACGATTGAATGAATTTTGGCTGAACGCGGATTGGGACTGCCCCTACCCGCTCCGGGCAGGGTCTTTGATTGCATGGGTTTTAATTTTTAAGTGCAACGTCTATCCATTTGGCAATATTCACACCGTCTTTGTTGAAAGCCCACTGCCACAGAAAAAAAAATTAAAAAGGTATATGCATTACATATTTTCAGGTTCCGTATTTATCTTTTATCTGTCTTATTCAGCCTAGCCACTCACGTTACGTGATAAACTTTATGGTCTAAAATAAGATGTATTCAAAGTGAAGTTGACCAAACATTACTCACGTGACGGGCAGGGTCTTTGACCTGATGTATGGGTTTTAAATTTTAAACCCAACTCTATCCATTTGGCCATATTCACACCTTCTTTGTTGAAAGCCCACTACCACGGAAAGAATAAAAAAGACATACATATTACATATTTTCAATTTAGTGTCTAGCTTTTATATGCCTTATTCAGCCTAGCCACTCAGGTGACGTGACAAACTTTATGGTATAAAATAAGATGTATTCAAAGTGAAGTTGACCAACCATTACTCACGTGAGTCTTTGACCTGATGTATGGGTTCTAATTTTTAAACCCACCGTCTATCCATTTGGCCATATTCACACCGTCTTAATTTGTTGAAAGCCCACTGCCACCGAAAGAATAAAAAAAGCATATGCATTACATATTTTCAAGTTCAGTGTCTAGCTTTTATCTGTCTTATTCAGCCTAGCCACTCACGTGACATGGCAAACTTTATGGCATAAAATAAGATGTAATCAAAGTGAAATAGACTAAACATCGAGGCCAATATGGTCAATTTACCTTATTTTGGCCACATCACTTTATGGCATGGCTCAAAAAATAAGATGGATTCAAAGTAAAGTATACCAAACTACATAAAGCGGACATTTACCATTGAAATCTTCCAAGGGCCATTATAATGTTTATTTGCAATGTTTGTATCATTATAAAGATACATATGAAGGGAAAAGTACAAATGTAAGCTTGTTCCAAAACGTTTCCGATGATAATTGTTATGGGAGAGTTTGAAGTTGACTTCAATTGGGGTAAGCCCGGCTTGACCAGTTGAGCGACCGCGTCGGGGAAAAGGGATGACCGAGCAAGATAAGTCGACCCATGGTCCGGAATGAGCCATACTACTTTGTCGAAGTTCTTTTGTAGAGCTTTCACATTAGCCTGAAATTCAGAAGAAGCCATTACACACCTCGTCCGCCGACCCCGAGTAGGTGCTTATCGACAACACGACTAGGCTTGTTCTAAACTGTCATCGGAAGGACTTGGATTATAAGGTTGACTCGGACAGAGATATGCCCTACAATCACGCTTGAGGCCTAACTCCAGTAATGCACGTATGGAGCAATATCCGACGCATGATCTCAGGGTAACTGTCAACTCTAGTGCATGCGTCGTTCTAAATGGCATAAGTCATGCTAAGAATGAGGGGCATGGTCACTCTATCCAGAAGGTATAAATAAGGGATTCATTTGCATAGACAGGTATGCAAAATCTCTCACCCAAACCCCCATCTACACTACTTAGACCCAGATTCCTAGCCTGACTTTGGCATCGGAGGGTCCCCTGCTCTACCCAGGGTCTCCTTTGTCTTCCTCCTGTGCAGGCATACAAGGATCGACGCGAGTGGTTGAACCTTGGAGGGGGTGAGCCAGTTTTATGCATCAACAATAATCATTCAATTCTCCCTGTTGCTCCACTTAAATTTTGGATGCCCTTCAATTTTGAGATTATGCCCTAAAACGAGTTGACATAATGGATGTATGTTACATGGTGCCCATTGTGGGTCCCACGGTCCTTACACCACCTGAAGGGAATATGCGATTTGGCTGGTGACCACAACACTAGCCAATTATCTAATGTCAAGGCTCCATGGACCCTACCGTGATGTACGTGTTTGATACATGCCATCCATCCATTTTGGAAGCTTATTTTATGGCATGAGGCTACAAATGATATAAATCCAAAGTTCAAGTATCCCATACCACAAGAAATAGTGGGGATTGAACTCTTGTTGTTGAAATCTTCTCCAGGACCATTGAAGCTTTGGATCAGTTTGATATTTGTGTGAGTTATGTGACATAATTAACAAGTTTGATAGCAAATAAACTTACAGTGGGCCCTGGGAAGTTTTTAATGGTTGGAGTCCAATCACCACTGTTTTCAGCTGGTGTGGTCCACCTAGATTAAGATTTACCGAAAAATGAAGTGCCAAAATAGATGGACAGTGTGGATAAAACACATACATCATGGTGGGTTCATGACCTTTGACACCAGCTAGCTCGGTGGAGCCTGTCCAAAACGGATGCCCTGAAATGAGTTGGTGGTACTACATCCTATTTAGAGAGAAGGAAAGTAGTATGTTTTGACGTGATGAACTTCTGTGGGCCCACCATGATGTATGTATTAGATCCACACTCCATCCATTCTTTCAAGATAATTTTAAGGCATGAGCCCAAAAACAATGTAGATGCAAAGTTCAATTGGACCACACTACAAGGAACAGTAGGAATTGAATACCAGCTGTTAAAAACTTCTTGGGGCAAAAAAAGACATGGATAAGCCTATATTTATGTTTCCCTTTATCCGGTCCGTGTGGCCTTATTAATAAGTTAGATGGTAAATAAACGTTATAGCAGCCTGAGAAGGGTTTGAAAAGTAGTGTTATAGTAGCCCTGGAAAGGCTTCGAAGTTAGTCTTTTAGTCTCCACTTCTCTCTGTGCTACAATCAACTTTATCTTTGCATTTGCATCGTTTTTAACCTTATGCCCTAAAATGCTCGAGCAAAATGGATGGATGGTGCAGATCTAACATATAGATCATGATGGGCTATAGAAGTTCCCTACGTAAAAAACATTCCAAAGATGTTTACGCAGCACGCAATCCTATCCCGGAGAGAGAGTCGGTGGGCCTTTTGGAAATTTGACGCAGGGATGAACGTGATGAGGTCGATCACCGTCTTCCTTAAGGATAACTACTACGAATCCATGGAGCTTCTCTGGACTCCTCACAGAGACTTCTCGAATCCACGAGGAAAGAAGCAAGAAAAAAGAAATAAATCCTAATAAAATTCAAAATTGATTAATTGATGAAATAAATGAGTTCACAACCTTTTAAATTGGGATACCAAGCAATGGGAGAGAAATCAGAAGCAAACTACAACTAAAACTCCTAGAATTCGCAACTTACTATAAATAATAAACTTACCATTTATAGACGGTCGTGATGTCTACTAGTGCGCAAGGTTTTCGGCCAAAAATAGTAAGTGTCCTATTTGGTTTCACCAAACCGTTTTGCTAATTATTCTAAGCTCTTTTCACGTTGGGCGTAACTCCTAAAGCCCGACGGATGAAGAGTTATAATCAAACTAAAATTTACTATTTATAATAAAAACGAAATTAAAACAGGGAAACGACCTTCGATCTAGGGGTATTTCACAATTCTGGGTTGTATAACTCAACATAGCGGGGTTGGTTGGCTAAAGTAGCTCGTTCTACCCCAAAATCATATATTTTACGCCCGATAACTCATTCTGAATTGTGAGATACGCCCAATCTAAGGTCCGACGGTTCGGATCACTTTTGTCATCAACTAGGCCTTTTCTGATTCGTCTTGGTCATGAAACTATCCACGACCCGCTCTACATCAAAATCCGAATGTATTTCTATTTTTATTTTTTAAGTTTTTGTCAGCTGTTGACAGCTAATGTAATCAGAGGTGACGTTTATCTATAAGAGGAGGTGGACACAATAACTCATTGTCCTTCAAGATAGACATTGGCACTCAGTTTTGAGTTTTTTTTTTTTCTTTGTGATTACAAATTTTTTTTCTTTTGTGGAATTTTCATTTTCTTTGTTCTTTTCATTTTTGAACGCCCATGCCACCGTTGAAACGTTTGTGGGGCTGTAGAAATTTTTGGATCAGGCTAATATTTTTGAGTTATCAGATCATATGAACAGATTGGATGACTTATAAACATCAGGGTGGACCTGGGAAGGTTTCAATCATAGTGTAACGCCCTAAAATTCGGGGGTCGTGCATACGAGCGATTCCCGAGTTCCCAAGTTTCACTTATCATCAATTTTATGGTTTTATGATTAATCAAGTTTAAACGCATAGCCTGAAATTACTTGAAGCATGAAATGCAACCACAACTAGTCTACTGAAGTGAAAGATATATATATATATATATATATATATATATATATATATATATATATATATATATATATATATATATATATATAAAGAATAAAAAGGGGGTCACCCAAGGCGCTGCCCATCAAAATTCACAAGAGAATCGTATGTCCAAAAGAATGGTGCGCTGAGCCCACAACTCAACACCCCAGAATCCCGTCTCCTAAGCTGATGGATAACCGCCCATCAACTGGAAGTAGGAGAACTCATCCTCCTCCTCAATGCTCGTGTCACCAGTGCCCTCGCACCCTGTGTCACCTGCAAATATTGAAGAGTCTGATTGGTGTTTTAAAACACCATCCCAGAGTGGGAGTGAGTGATCAACTCAGTGGGTGCTATTAGTCTTAGGTTACAATAGGCATCAATTACAATATTAATTTAATAAAATACAATCATTCATCAATTCCTAAAAACTCTTAATTAAATGCATGGATGCGAGATGGTATAATGCATGCCCTTGCCACAATGCTCCCTCGAGCGACTCCATCTAACGATCGCATATGTCAATACTCCCTCATTGAGACCTCGACTTCCGAGTCGCCACCCTATCTAATGCGATGCAGTGCGATCGTGTTAGCCGAGTTATTAGTTAAGTCCATTCATCCAGCAGAATTGAGAATCTGATACACCCCACGTATCAATGCCCTAAGCCGGTTGCGAGGCCAAGACCCCCCAATGCTTGAGGCAAAGACCTCACGGTCCGTGATCCCGTCAGGTTCCTCATCCTTAACTTCAAGCACATGAGGAGTGCCAAGAGAAAGGGATCGCTCGCGGTCACTACGGGGAGGCGCGGCACCCCAGCGTAGGCCGATAGCTCGGACACATTGTCCCATTCCACCATGCCCGGCTCACGAGGCTATGGACCAGTTTCAAGTAGGTTATTGATGGGCTACAACGGTTGCAGGGTGGTTCAGGTTCCAAACATATGTGAGCAATCAGGGTTAACAATCAAGGTTGGTCAGACAGTAGACTAAACTGTAAGAGTCAGGCGAGCGTGAGACGGGTGACATCGGGCACAAGAGACCCATGTAGTTGAACTACAGCCACCCGAACACACCCGTCCAAATCCATAGGTTTAGTCTCGAGGCGGTCCTACCAACGAGACCACCTTCACTCTCCTCATGATTCTGGCCAACCCAACAGTACGAATAGTGATTTATAGCATGCTGACAACCAATGCATCACTAGAATAAACAACATCATATTCTCACACTTCACAACACATAATTCAGATTATAATAGCACACAAGACTAACCATATCAAGAAACAAGTGCATATGAGTGTGTGGGTGTGTGTGGGTGTGAGGAAGTTAAGCACTTCCTCCACCATAAGAAATCATATACATAAGAGTATTGAAATCATACGTATTATGAAGCAAGAATACATGAAAATGAATCAACAAGACATGAGCATAGAATCATCCATACATAACATCATACAAGAATTAAGAACAACCTCATGAGATCCAAACACACAATTTCATACAATTTCAACAAATATGTAATTCCTAGGGATTCTCTAGATTCTCCAAATATGGCATCCAAACAATCAAAATCATTAATTTCATACTAAAATTGGTGCTAGACCACCTAAGAGCAATAGTCCGCACCTATGGATAATTGAGATCTTGAAGAACGACCTAGAAGCGTCGAACTCGATGTTGATCGGTCGGAATCTTAAGACAATGCACTTGCATGTTAGGATTTCATACAAATCCTAGCCCAACACAAAAGATTACAAAAAATATGGGTGCTTACTTCCCCAATTGGATGAAAATCGATTGTATTGTGGATGTGGGGTTTCTTGAGGAAAATGAAAGAAGGGTTTCTAGATCTCACCTCCCTTGGGCCCACCTTTCTCTCCCGTCTTCCTTCTCTCCTTCTCTCTTTCTCCTCTTTTCTCCTCTCTCCCTCTTTCTTTTCTCTAGGGCAAATTCGTATGGGGAGAGGGGTGCCCCAAATGAGGCCCTTTTATAGTGCCAGATTTGGTGCAAATGGCCCCAATGTCTAGGTTTTTACCATAATAGCCCTATAAGAGGGTTTTTCTAACTTCTAGGGCCCACTACGGGGCGTACATGGTGATATACACCGTAGGATAGTTAGCCCTAATGATGATTTACGTATGGATATGATCGTCCTACCATTTGGATGCGCCGATCAATAGATATGATTAGAAGTCTGTTCAACGGTCACCGATGGTCGATCAGGGCCGCGACTATACGGATATGAGAAGAAAAATATCCTTACTCTACGTGTGAAGTTTGGTCACAAACCGACGGTCCGAAATCCTCAACTTTGCATAAGAGTGGACGACCCAATTCACTTAAGTTCCAGCTCCTTTCTTTAGGGTATTTGCATTTCTCATGCACTCGTCCTTTGGCTCAAGTTGAACGATTCTGGGCAGTTCCTAGGTTCGACTCCCGCGATGGACGTCGAGCCCCGTAAGACAGACATTATTCTATAGTTTTGAAATTAGTGGCCCACCAACGAGGGGTCTAGAGCTTGTTCGGGAAATCGGAGCATTTCTATAATAAATTAGGTATTGAGATTTCTCATGGGCAATGATTAGGTTTTGTATTAGCTATGTTTATAATGTGACCCATTTATTACTAGTGAAAGTGGAGATTTGGTCATGCTTACTCTAAACCGTCGGTTTTAGGCTAAAACAGTAACGGGGTTGCTCTGATGGGTCCCTGGTCACGAAATTTATAGTACAAGTGCTCCATGGCCTGATGAGGGGTCATGTAAAGTTTGGGAGTAAATGGATGAACAAACATGGGGTTTGATCATATGGTTTCGATCTTTAAATGGCCCTGCGGGGTCCATTTCGGTTGTTGGGAAAGTTCTCGAGGTCCCCTGGCCACAAAACTTATAGGGTAGGTGGTCCATGGCCCGATGAAGGGTCATACAAACTTTGAAAACGATCGGATATGGGGTTTGGTCATACGGGTCCGGTTTGCGATCAACGGTCATAGTGTCACGATCGGGTCCCAGATCTTGTGGACGGGTGAAGGACACCACATTAGACCTTCACTGAAAATTTTGAAGAAATCCAACGGCTGGAAAGCCCGGAGTGTCAGTTTCATTTTTCAGTGCCAGATTTCTACTTTAGCCTTGGGTGAGTTGACATGGGCTGTTAGAGCGGCTCGAATAATTACTTCTGTGTGCCTAATGAGTCTGTGGTCCGCGATGGACCACAAGCCCAGTGAGATCTAAGGTTCTCTAAATTTTTATAATTTTTCGACCTTCCTGCGCTGCGGTATAGCCCGTACGGACTGATGCTAAGTATAAATGGTCATCTGACTTGGTGGCCTGTACTAGGCCCTATCATGGCCTGACTGATCTTCCAACAAGCTAATCATAGGTTAATTAACTTGTGATACCCCACCATGAGCAGTTTAAACTAATGATCCTGCGACAAATCCTACGTGGACACCGCAGGATACTGTGCTGGTTGGACGGGACGTTACAAGGGTTGATTAGGTCTATTATTAAGATCCGAGCATTATCTGACTCGGCTTCGGTTAGATCTTTAATTTAGTTATGCTTGTCTTGATTAGTTAGCGACGAGTTGGTTGGATTTAGGTCATATGTGAGTAAATCATGTGGCTACACCTGATGTTCAAGTGATCGGACAGATTCGGTGGTTTTCTACGGTTGATTAATCGGACTTGTGGAGTTCTTTACTGGTACCACCCCTGTATAGACTAACATTGGGTGTTAATGGTCATTTAGTGATATTATAGATTAATTAATAAAAAAAAATTTAAGGATTTTTTTTAAAATTTAAAACAGTGAAAATCCAGGATGTTACAATCTACCCCCTTTAAAAACAATTTCTTCCTCAAAATTGCCTAAGAGTATTAAGTAAAAGTATTATTATTTCATTTGCCTAAGTTTTTATTGATTCCAAGTTTATATACATGGTAGGGGGTATACTATCTATAATAGTTTGACTCATTTTAATCTACCCCCTTTAAAACCTTTTCACCCTAATGGTATACTACAATTTATTTAATTCTCTATTTATTTTTTAAAGGTTTGGAATTTATGGTAACGATTTCCCTCTATCTAGAGTAAAAAATTTTATTTTTAATATTAGAACAATACGGAGAGACGGTTGTAGTGGGCTTGAACCTGATACGTCGATCATCTACCTGACCAGGGTAGAAGGCTCATCCTATCTCTTCTTCGTCCTAGTGGATCTTGGTCTTCTGCTCGGTCAAAGCAGTGAGTCCATTGGTAGTCGCACAGGATTGAGAATTGGGTCAAGCCGCGAATACTTCGCAAGCGTATACTTCCGTAATTCCGTAGTCCGATCAATCTAAATGTTTAGGGAATGACCATCATCAAAATGTTCAAATCTCCTATTTGTAAGGTCGTCCTTTAGGTCTTGGTCAAAGAAAGTTCTCATTTTAATTATTGTCTAAATTAGTAATTAATAATTCTTTTACTATGCCTATGGTCAAACATCATCCTAAAGAGTTTCTAAAGGTACAAAATTTTATATGAATTACCATTTCAATCTTATGGCTAGTGGGTTATGAGAAAACTGTGTTTGGGTTTCGTTACTTTTGAGAGAGAATAAAGAATCGAAAGTTCTAGGACATTTCAGAGGTTTGAAGGGATGATGACCCTAGAAAGGCTGCGGGAATGGAAAGAGGAAGAACATCATCTCCTCAATGTGGTATGAATCATGATTCTATAAGAAAAAAAAGAAAAACTTATAATATTTTAGTGAAGACGGCATCGAATATGAACTGAGAAAGTGTTAAACAATCAAACTCGCCCTATTCAAGAGTCGTAGTTCAACTGTACTAGAAACTATTTGAAGTAGAAAAGTATACTAAAAATAATCTAATTTAATCATACAAGACGATTTCTATCATGGTTAGAAGTAATTTATAAAAAGAAACAAAATACTAACACTTCAATATGAAAAAAAATACACTTGGTTCATTGATGTCGTGGATATACTAGAAATTTCAAGGAGGCTATTCCATGAAACTGGGCATTATGACACATTTTGTAGGTTAAGAGGTTCCTACATGTATAGAAAATTCTAGAGTGGTAGAAGAAAGTATTGTAGAGACTACGTAGGATTATCTAGATGGTTTCTAACGTTTTCTTAGTCGTAGGATGACATCGTAAGCCTTATCTTAGCTATCCATGTAAAGTAGCTAAAAGGATCTTAGATCTATATAAGGAAGACGGGTCCTCATTTGTAACTAACCACATGAACCTCGTTCTTGAGTTCTAGTGTAACAAATTCGCTTACCTTGAAGGCTCTCTTACGTTACTCTCCTCTCCAAAATAGCATGATTACACTATGGTGGTAGGCTGACTCATTCGCAACGAGGGTGTGTGCGAATGCTTCATAGTTTGCACTTAGGGAAGTATTCGAGATATAACACTAGGATCCAGGAGTCGGCCATGACGGAGCCTCACCTTGACTACCCTCGCATCTTGACATGGTCCCATCCAGTACTAAACCCAACACAACTATTTTATGCACAAGCCGAGTAAGCAAATTAAGCGATAGAGTCAAACGAACTATATCATGTATATACATATATTTATATCTTAAATCTCACTTTCTTTACAGTAGGCTTTAATCAACGAAGTATAATTAACTCCATTTGGAAAAATACCCTTCTCACCCATCAATAACAAAATGTCCGATGCAACTTCTGTCTTATCCAACTCACACCATCCATCAATCAATGAATTACAAGTCACCACATCTTGGCTCAAACCCCTTATCTTCTATACCTACAACAACTTAACTGCCCTATGCATCATCCCATTCTTAAAGCAAACATTCACCATCATTGTGAAAGTGAAAAAAAAAATAAAATTGATCCCAACTTGAATTATTCGATCATACACCTGAATTGCTACACAGGCTTCACGACTCCTAACCAAATTACTGAAAAGACTGTTACAAGATCTTAAAATAGGCCTCATCCACACCTCCTCAAACCATGGAACATGTAGAGTGCATTCTTTGACATGTCATTTTCCACATATACCTCAAAAGATGTTTTTAGTGGTGGGAGTTCAGTCCTCATTGCGTGGTTCACTTCAGCCATCTATTTGTTTGGCTCATACCCGAAAATAATTCAGGAAAAACTAAATGAACGGCATGGATACAATTCATACATGACATAGGCCCCACGGAGCCCTTGGATTTGAGAGAGGTGAGTGGAATATGGAGGAAATGGGGTGGGGTTTGGAAGCCTAAGGGCCTATTTAGTTAGCGAAATTGAATGGTGTTGAATTGTATTAGATGAGATTAACATCATTATTTCACAATGATTGCATGTTTGGAAATACATGGTATTGTAGCCATCCAATCCCATGTTTGGGATATAAAAAAATAATAATTTTACGACGAAAAACACCGGATTAAGCTAAATCATGTTTGGTGGACCATGGAATTTGTAATCAACAGACCAAATTCACAATGGATGTCGTTCATTTGTACACGTATATAATCAGAATGTCACATGTAAATGGTGCATATGGATGGATGGTATGGTTTAACGCATGCCTCAACGTGGGGCCTACATGTGTAGCAGATTTTAAAAATCCATGGAATTCATGCATGGGATCAAATGCAATTTCATGGAACTAAATACAATTCCATCCCACCTAATCCTATCAAATACCATGTGTGAAACACCCCTAAGGCCTTATTTGGTCAGTGAAATTAGGACCCCCTGGATTCAGAACCCCCATGATTCTCCCAATGCGTTTGGACAGTGGCATTAAGTAGTATCAAATGGGATTGCATTACTAATCCCACTTTGAAATTGGAAATGACATGTTTGGAAGGAGTTTGAGACGAGATTAAAATTAACTTTCTAGGCTGTGGAAAATGAGCTTTGTGTTAGAAAGTGTGGGATGGATGGGGTTTGGAGATGGTGTTGAGAATGGGTGTGAAGCAATGGGTTTAGGGAATGACATTGAAGAATGGTGGGTTGGACATGAAGAAGAAGAAGAAGAAAAGTTTTAAGACCGTGTCCTAGGAATGGGTTCCTTGGAGGTGGACTTGAGAACTTGGGATGGGATAGGCTTTCCAAAGGTTTTAGGAGCAATGGAGGGGATCAAGATGGGAGGGATTGAAGTTTCTTGAGTTTTATTTGCAAAGGGAGTGGGCCTCACTCATGTGCACATCGAAAGGAAGGAGGGGACCTATCTAGTAACATTTCTTATACTTTTAGTAATTGAATTATTTTTAAAATTTTTATAATGATTTACCATCAAGTTTTAAGTCATCTCACTAAGTTTCATACCATTTAGAGTTGTAAATAAATTATAAAAATTCTAGGAGCAATAGCTATCCGAAATTAATAATTTTTGGATAGTTGATAAAATATCTTAATTTTAGCTATATTATAATTTTTATTTTATTTTATTATTATTTTTATATAAAACTAGACTCATAAATCTTCAATCTGGATTTTGAATCACCTAAATCGGAGTTGTAATGAGGGAGATATGGATTTTTGAATTTGACTCAAAACTGTAGGAATTTTCGGCGGGGTCCCGCGGACGTCCTGGACACTTGGGCGAGGTCGCGTGGGTGGGGCCGTGTGGCCGGGCGGGATCGTGCGGGCGGGGTCCCTCCGGACCACTATTTCCAGGCGGGGTCAACTTGCTTCGTGGTTTCCCGGGCGCCGGTAAGGCCCCCGGGGCATACCATATATGAGTTTAGGGTAGGAGAAGCTGATATAGGCAATGAGCCTAGTGGTTTCATGAGATTCTTTCCTTTTAGTGGTCAAAACTTAATTTTTCTACAGTTTCACTATTTTCGATAAATTTTCGTTCACTCCTAAATCTTTACCTCCAAATGAGTTGAAACCATCAAATTTGGTCCAATATCAGCTCGTTTGGACTTGAATGATGGCTTCGATCATTCAAACATTCAGTCTTCGGCTTGTTTCAATCAATGTCCCGGGAAAATTAAAGGATAGGGTGGAGATTTAAGGGGATAGGTTAGGGAGAGGAATTTGGACTTAGGCCTGTTTGGCCAGTGGTATTAAGCTATACGAGACGGGATTATAATGTTAATTCCAACTCACGATTGGGAATGACATGTCTGGAATGAGCGTGGGATGAGATTTCAAACTAACTTCCTAGGCTTTGCTAGATGAGCCTGGTGTTGAGAGGCGTGATGTGGGATTTCCAAACCCCATGATGATGAACTTTCCTAGTAAAGTTCGGAAGGAAACCCAAAATCTACCTTTAGTTGGATACATTCCAACAGGGCATCATGGAACATGGGATTCGCTCATCCCATGGACAATACCTTACACCTACATTAATTATTACTCTAACATCCATTTAACCCTAATCCCACCTATTTCAATTGGCCCCATGGGCCCCAGGAATTTGGTGGACTAATGAGCTAAACCTCCTAGTCAATCGAATCGAATCTTGCCGTCAGCTTAAGACCCTCAGATCCCCCTCTCTCGCTACCCATTCCTAACACCTTACAAGTCCTTCCTCCTGTTTAAAGTTGTTGGTTCAGGGTCTGGGATGGTTTCTAGCGTTCTAAGTCCCTTTTGCGTCATCTAATACGTATCCCCTCGAGTCAGCGGACGCGTTAGTGAGTTCATGACCCAAGGCCCCAAGGGATTCCAAACTATTGCTCTAATACCAACTTGTAACGCCCTGAAATTTGGGGGTCGTGCATACGCTTGACTCCTGAGTTCCCGAGTGTCACTTATCATCAATTTTATGGTTTTATGATTAATCAAGTTTAAACGCGCAGCCTGAAATTACTTGGAGCATGAAATGCAACCACAACTAGTCTACTGAAGTGAAAGACATATATATATATATATATATATATATATATATATATATATATATATATATATATATATATATGTATAAATCCAAAAGAATAAAAAGGGGGTCGCCCAAGGCGTTGCCCATCAAAATTCACAAGAGAATCGTATGTCCAAAAGAATGGTGCTCTGAGCCTACGACTCAACACCCTAGAATCCCATCTCCTAAGCCGATGGATAACCGCCCATCGACTGGAAGTAGGAGAACTGTCCTCTACCTTGATGCTCGTGTCACCGGTGCCCTCGCATCACCTGCAAATACTGAAGAGTCTAGTTGTTGTTTTAAAATACCATCCCAGAGTGGGAGTGAGTGATCAACTTAGTGGGTGCTATTAGTCATAGGATACAATAAGCATCAATTATAATATGAATTTAATGAAATACAGTCATTCATCAATTCTTAGAAACTCTTAATTAAATGCATGGATGCGAGATGGTATGATGCATGCCCTTGCCACAATGCTCCCTCGAGCAACTCCATCTAACAATCGCGTATGTCAACACTCCCTCATTGCGACCTCGACTTCCGAGTCGCCACCCTATCTAATGCGATGCAGTGCGATCGTGTTAGCCGAGTTATTAGTTAAGTCCATTCATCTAGCAGAATTGGGAATCTGATACACCCCACGTATCAATGCCCTAAGCCGGTTGCGAGGCCAAGACCGTCCAATGCGTGAGGCAAAGACCTCACAGTTCGTGATCCCATCGGGTTCCTCATCCCCGACTTCAAGCACATGAGGAGTGCCAAGAGAAAGGGATCGCTCGCGGTCACTATGGGGAGGCGCGACACCTCAGCGTAGGCCGACAGCTCGGACACAGTGTCCCATTCCACCATGCCCGGCTCACGAGGCTGTGGACCAGTTTCAAGTAGGTTATTGATGGGTTACAACGGTTGCAGGGTGGTTCAGGTTCCAAACATATGTGAGCAATCAGGGTTAACAATCAAGGCTGGTCAGACAGTAGACTAAACCGCAAGAGTCAGGCGAGCGTGAGACGAGTGACATCGGGCACAAGAGACCCATGTAGTCGAACTACAGCCACCCAAATACACCTGTCCAAATCCATAGGTTTAGTCTCTAGGCAGTCTTACCAACGGGACCACCTTCACTCTCCTCATGATTCTGGCCAACCCAAGAGTACGAATTGTGATTCATAGCATGCCGACAACCAATGCATCACTAGAATAAACAACAACATATTCTCACACTTCAAACACATAATTCAGATTCTAATAGCACACAAGACTAACCATATCAAGAAACAAGTGCATGTGAGTGTGTGGGTGTGTGTGGGTGTGAGGAAGTTAAGCACTTCCTCCACCATAAAAAATCATATGCATAAGAGTATTGAAATCATACGTATTATGAAGCAAGAATACATGAAAATGAATCAATAAGGCATGAGCATAAAATCATCCATACATAACATCATACAAGAATTAAGAACAACCTGATGAGATCCAAACACACAACTTCATACAATTTCAACAAACATGTAATTCCTAGGGATTCTCTAGATTCTCCAAATATGGCATCCAAAAATCAAAATCATTAATTTCATACTAAAATTGGTGCTAGGTCACCTAAGAGCAATAGTCCGTACCTATGGATCGTTGGGATCTTGGAGAACGACCTAGAAGCGTCGAACTCGATGTTGATCGGCCGGAATCCTAAGACAATGCACTTGCATGTTAGGATTTCATACAAATCCTAGCCCAACAAAAAAGATTACAAAAAAAATGAGTGCTTACCTCCCCAATCGGATGGAAATCGCTTGTATTGTGGATGTGAGGTTTCTTGAGGAAAAGAAAAGAAGGGTTTCTAGATCTCACCTCCCTTGGGCCCACCTTTCTCTCCCTTCTTCCTTCTCTCCTTCTCTCTTTCTCCTCTTTTCTCCTCTCTCTCTCTTTCTTTTCTCTAGGGCAAATTCGTATGGGGAGAGGGGTGCCCCAAATGAGGCCCTTTTATAGTGCTAAATTTGGTGCAAATGGCCCCAATGTCTAGGTTTTTACCATAATAGCCCTATAGGAGGGTTTTTCTAACCTCTAGGGCCCACAACGGGGCGTACATGGTGATATACACCGTAGGATAGTTGGCCTTAATGATGATCTACGTATGGATACGATCGACCTGCCATTTGGATGCGCCGATTGATAGATATGATTAGAAGTCTGTTCAACGGTCACCGATGGTCGATCGGGGCCGTGAATATACGAATATAAGAAGGGAAATATCTTTACTCTACGTGTGAAGTTTGGTCACAAACCGACGGTCCAAAATCCTCAACTTTGCATAAGAGTGGACGACCCAATTCACTTAAGTTCCAGCTCCTTTTTTTAGGGTATTTGCATTTCTCATGCACTCGTCCTTTGGCTCAAGTTGAGCGGTTCTGGGCAGTTCCCAGGTTCGACTCCCGTGATGGACGTCGAGCCCCGTAAGACAGACATTATTCTATAGTTTTGGAATTACTGGCCCACCAACGAGAGGTCTAGAGTTTGTTCGGGAAATCGGAGCATTTCTAGAATGAATTAGGTATTGAGATTTCTCATGGGCAATGATTAGGTTTTGTATTAGCTATGTTTATAATGTGACCCATTTATAACTAGTGAAAGTGGAGATTTGGTCATACTTACTCTAAACCGTCGGTTTTAGGCTAAAAGAGTAACGGGGTTGTTCTAATGGGTCCCTGGTCACGAAATTTATAGGACAAGTGCTCCATGGCCTGATGAGGGGTCATGCAAAGTTTGGGAGTAAATGGATGAACGAACATGGGGTTTGATCATATGGTTCTGATCTTTAAATGGCCCTACGGGGTCCATTCCGGTTGTTGGGAAAGTTTTGGTGGTCCCCTGACCACAAAACTTATAGGGTAGGTGGTCCATGGCCCGATGAAGGGTCATGCAAATTTTGAAAACGATCGGATATGGGGTTTGGTCGTACGTGTCTGGTTTACGATCAACGGTCATCGTATCACGATCGGGTCCCAGATCTTGTGGACGGGTGAAGGACACCACATTAGACGTTCACCGAAAATTTTGAAGAAATTCGACGGCTGGAAAGCCCGGAGTCTCAGTTTCATTTTTCAGTGACAGATTTCTACTTTGGCCTTGGGTGAGTTGACATGGGCTGTTGGAGCGGCTCGAATAATTTGTTCTGGGTGCCCAATGAGTCTGTGGTCCGCGATGGACCACAAGCCCAGTGAGATCTAAGGTTCTTTAAATTTTTATAATTTTTCGACCTTCCTGCGCTGCGGTATAGCCCGTACGGACTGATGTTAAGTATAAATGATCATCTGACTTGGTGGCCTGTACTAGGCCCTGTCATGGCGTGACTGATCTATTCCAACAAGCTAATCATAAGTTAATTAACTCGTGATACCCCACCATGAACGGTTTGAACTAATGGTCCTACGAAAAATCCTACATGGACACCCAAGGACACTGTGCTGGTTGGACGGGACGTTACAAAGGTTGATTAGGTCTATTGTTAAGATCCGGGCCTTATCTGACTCGGCTTCGGTCAGATCTTTAATTTAGTTATGCTTGTCTTGATTAGTTAGCGACGAATCGGTTAGATTTAGGTCCTATGTGAGTAAATCATGAGGCTACACCTGATGTTCAAGTGATCGGACGGATTCGGTTGTTTCCTACGGTTGATTAATCAGACTTGTGGGGTTCTTTACTAGTACCACCCCTGTATAGACTAACATTGGGTGTTAATGGTCATTTAGTGATATTATAGATTAATTAATAATAAAAAAAATTTCAAAGATTTTTTTGAAAATTCAAAACAGTGAAAATTCAGGATGTTACACATAGGCATTTCTTTGCCCATTCATTCCTTTCCTGAGGCCCACTTGACTTTTGGATTTGACTGATTTTTGAGTTCATGTCCTAACAGGATCTTGAAAGGGTGGATTTAAAACAAGCATCACAGACGACTGCCCCTAGCTTGTGGCTACCCGAACTTCTTTTTTTAATTTTAAAGCTATTTCATTGATTAGAGAAGGATGTACAAATAGCAGAGATTTCGGGCAGGCTCATAAACAAAAAGGGACATAGGCCCACCAATCATAAGAGAAAAGGAGAAGAAAAGGAAGGGAGACAACGATTAGCCTTCCCTTAAATTCCCTAGGCCAACTCTATCAAGGAAGAGGAGACCTGAGATAGGAGAGGGAAGGACGACTGCAGAGTTGAAGACTCTATTCACTTGTCCAGCGCGGCCCCTATAGGCTAGAGCATCAGCCACACTGTTTGCCTCCTTGGGCGTATGGGAAAGGACAATCTCCATGGTCCGCATGACCGATCTGATTTTTGTCCGCCAGTACCAAAGGGCCCACGGAGGGGATGATGCATGGAGCAGGGATGTAACTAAAGAGTTAGGAGTCGCTTTCTACCTCCACCTTGGAAAGACCTTGATTGACGCAATGGGAGAGGCCCTCCCTAATTGCCCTGATTTCAGCCCGCGAATTAGACCCGAAACCATAATAGGACGCGAACGCAAATAGGACATTTCCTGAGCTGTCTCTCCCCACTCTACCTCCACTTGAGGGGCTAGGATTACCCAAAGATGAGCCCTCAACATTAATTTTGACCCAGCCCCTCTGAGGTCTGGGGCATTTAACAACATGGACCCTTCTTGCATCCACAGTGGTCCCTCTAATTCCTAACGCAGCGAGGGGGGGGCAACCATGTTCACCCAATATTTGACCCTGCCTGGCACCTTAGATGGGCACGTCAGGGAATCGTCAAAGCGGGCCGCATTCCTGGCCAGCTAGATCTCCTAGAAGATGAAGCATAGAAGAAGCCCCTTGAGGGTATGAAGGCAGTTCGAAGATGCAACAGCAGACCACCATCTTCTTGCTATGGAAGCAGCAGAAATTGGCGTCGAGGAGTGGATGTGGAAAATCATTTCAAAATGATCCCAGACCTACTTGGCGAGGAGCCCGAAGGAAAAGAGGTGGTGAATAGATTCGGTGTCAGGAGAAAATGGACGGGGACAACAACTACATTTAGAGGCCAGCGCAATACCTTTGTCTTGAGTTCTGATGTCCACCGGGACTGCTATGTGGAAGATTTTCCACGTGAAAAGAACGATGCGGCCACCCGAACTTCCTGCAGTGCGAGGTGCAGTCAATCCATGTCCCTTTTGGGTGCGGATTAGGTGAGTCCAGGGCAACAGCTTAGTGGGTGAAACCTTGACCATGGGACTCGCTTCAATGCATGCATTGTGTATTCATGCTCTGCATATGTTTTTCTAGCTTATTTTAAGTCATAGTCCTAAAAACAAAACAGACGAAAATCTTGGGTGAACAACGTCATACGAAAAATTGTTCATTGAGTGCCTATCATTAAAAGCTTCCTATGGTTCACCATAATGCTTACTTGCCATTGAACCTGTTGATAACATTATACGGACCTGGAAGAAGAGAAAACATAAATATCAGCTTGATCCAAAACTTTTGTAGCCCACAAAAAAAGTTTGTAATAGTCAATCATCACTTTCCTGTGATGTGATGTTTTCCACCTAGGTTATTAGCCCTAAAATGAAGCAATCTCTCCGGTGGACCATGCTATTGGAAACAGTATGATTAGATGCCCTGCCATTTAAAAAAATAATAATAAAATAAAAGGTAGGGCCGTTATGATGTTTATTTGCCATACAACTTGATGATAAGGTCACAAAAATCTCGATAAAGGGATACACGTAGATCCAAAACTTCTACTGTCCATAAGAAGTTTTTAATGTTCAATCACCATTGTTTCTTATGATATGGTCCACCGGAAATTTTGATCTGTTTCAATTATGAAATCGTCCCATAAATTTATGTGGAAAAACACACGGGACATCGTGGATGTTGAATAAATACATCAAGGTGGACCCCACGGTAAGGGCCTCACCTAATTAACCTGCCCCTGTATCCAAAGACGGCCTAATCACATCTGCTGAACTTAACATCGAGCATACGTTGCAGTCCCACTAGAACTCACATGCTGGCTGATGTAATGATTGGGGCATGCATACGGTAGAAGCATTGATATACAGGTGTAACGACCTGAAAAACAATCAACCTTCAGTAATTAGGGAATAAATACAAGTGTCACATTCTAATTACCATTAAACATACTTAGATCACAAATAAATGCACTAGGTAAACTTCATCTTGCACTTATCATCAATAGCCTCTACAACCTTATAATAGAAACCTGCGAAACTGTATTTACAAAATTGTCAATACTACTTGAAATGTCTGAAAGAGTCCTAGACCATTTGTTGGTGACCTAATGATTTTGAACTATAGAAATATGTTCCTTCATTGGACTTAGCATTTCTCTTTAATTAGATTTTTTAGGCTTTTCTTGGAATCGTACAACTATGGCCAAGACCCGAGAGTGTGAGATGGGTCACTCACCTTATGATGAAAAAACTATATATATGAAATTCATTCCTAAAATGTTAGAAAAATTAAAAATTTATGATTTTTGTGTCATGGAGATGAGGGTTTTTGGGGATTTCATCGATTCCGCTGCCTATGCTTCCGTGTAATCGAAGTAAAGTAGTAATCGAAAGTGGGGTACCGTTCTATTGTGTCTTCTCAAACGTAGTTTAGTTTTTCTTGCATCTAATCTAAGGTTTTGATGAAATTAGGTTTGAAGGCTAGAGTTTTTTCAATCATTTTTGTTATAGACGCCCTTAGCCAGAGATTTTATTATTGTAGGTGAGGACCATTCTTCTGGGTTAACATTTTTCAGCCAATAATAATTTTAGGTAATGAATTATATGTTGCGCGGTGTTTTTCTTCTCCTCGGTGGTTATGACTTTGTTATGCTTATGTTTCATGTGTTGTATTCGTTGATTTGATTATGTGATTACTCACCCTTATGTGTATAGCAAGTAACCTAGCCTCTTGCTGTGAAATCATGTATAACTCTATGGTGCATGTCAAGTGTTTGATGAATTGTTTGAAATAAGTTGCCGAGATATTATGTCCTTTTCGTGTACATAATCCTGCTTAGAGTTAGATGTCTTGATTGTACGTGGTTGTCTCTGCAACTTGAAAATTTGGGTGACTGCTGCTTAGGATTGGCTGTCATAGACCTGGTTGGTTGATTTGAGATAGAACTTGAAGGAACGGTTCTTGCTAGGACAACTCGGGTTGTATTAGACGCCCAAGGCCAATCTTGTCGCTCAATCCACCAAATCGGAATCATGGAGGGATACCCTTTTGTTGTGTCATTTGTTGCCAACATCTTATGGAATTTGAAGCACTACTGTTATCCTTGATAAAAGCAACCAGTCATAAGTAGCTTGTGACTTGGGTGAGCTTATGCATTGCAGCTCATGTGTCATGGATGGTAGTATAAGACACTGTGCTTGTGTTATCCCTAACCTATTCCCAACCTCTCACCATTTAAGGCGTTGTTGTTTTTTCTTTTCTTTTAATTTTTTATTTTTTAATCCCCTTGTATATGGTCCATCTCTTTATCAGTTGCTTCATGGGGGTGTTTGTATAGATCTTTGACTCAACCACCATCTAGTGAGCCGGGTTGAGTTGAAGGGTAAGTGAGCCAAATCGACTTGAAGTGGGTACTCAGACATGACTCATTTAACAATTGAGTCTGAATTTTAGACGTAGACATAATCCATTAAAATTTGTGTCAGGTTTGGATGGGTCCACGTTAAAAATAGCTGATGCATTGTAAAAAAATGGCTGCCCCTTTTGTTAAATGGGTACGGCGCGGGTAAACCAAAGCTTGGATAGTTTCATAAAGCAAAGGCAATCGTGATTTGACAGAATGTGGTAGACCATGCTCAGGTCATGCATGTGCATAAGTCCACACGTGGAAAATTTAGCAGCTGGCAAGAACGACTTCGTTTGTAGATTATGGAGTACACACGTACGCCAAAGACTTTTTCAATTGGCATTGAATAAAACAAAAATAATGTGTCTAGGGTCCATCACTTTTTCAATTGGCATTGAATAAATCAAAGATAATGTTTCTAGGGTCCATCACGAGTGAATTTATTGGATCTAGCCTCATGCTTGGTGATCGAAGCTATTGATTTGATGAGCTACATAGGCATGGCTGCCTGGAGTATCTTCAACATTGGAACATCCTGGATTATTTACCATTGGCACACCAAAATTGGCATTGAATAAATCAAAGATAATGTTTCTAGGGTCCATCACGACTGAATTTATTGGATCTAGTCTCATGCTTGGTGATCCAAGCTATTGATTTGACAAGCTACATAGGCATGGCTGCCTAGAGTATCTTCAACATTGGAACATCCTAGATTATTTACCAATGGCACACCAAAAAAAAAAAACCAAAGAAAGAAAGAAAGCACACAGTTGGGAGGATGATTGGTAGGCTGAGTGTATGGAACCTTACAATGCATAGAATTGCATTTGGACTTGTTTACATCTACATCACCTATTGGACTGTCCATTAGGTCCAGTCTACTCTTCATTGTCAGCCTTGTGATGGGATGCATGGTTAAAGTTGGCTGCCTCGAGTGCCTTCGACATTGAAACAACATGTACACATTAGTCCAAACCTTGCTGAACTAATATGCCAATCATCTTGACCTTCCATAATTCAAAATTGCTTTTCTCGAAGTACTTCTCAACATTGAACTCATGATTAGTTGCAATTAATTCTCTACTTTTATATTCAACTCGTGTCCTAACGTTTTTCTCTGATATCACTTGTTGGGGGACCCCAGAAACACACAAGAAGAATCTGCATTGATTGTAACCATCGATACAATGGGCCTCATCATGCATTGACTATGCAACGCCAAAAATAATCAGGACTGGGAGATCCTGAAGTATTAATATTTGGCCTTGTTACTCTAATATGTTAAGTGTCTGGGTTAACGACCGCCTATTGAACAGTTAGGATTCTTCTATTGTGGGAAGTTTTTGGTGCGCCATCTAAAATGGGGTCCTCAATGCTTCATAACTATGATGGTCTTTGGTTTGAGGGAAACGGATTGCGTCCTGGGTAACGCAGCATGCTATAGTGTAATGAGTAAACTCTGCGGAGCTTACTGTGAATGTACGTGTCATATCCAGGCTGTCCATCCATTTTTCCACTTGAGCCCAAAATTGAAGCATATCCAAAGTTCAAGTGGACCACACTGCAGAAAACGGTGGGGATAATGACATCCACCCAACCTGTTAATAAGGTCGCATAGACACGGATACAGAGATAACAAAATATGAGCTTGATCTAAAACTTCTGTGGCTCCGTTTAGTTTTCAATAGTAGGCATTCAATTCCCACTGTTTTCTTATGATGTGGTGCATTTGAACTTTGGGCGTGGTTTAATTCCAGGGTAATTCCCTAAAATGATCTGGTCAACCAGATGAGTGGTGTGGATAAGACATACATCACGGTGGGCTATAGAGTTTACTCTCTCTCTCTCTCTCTCTCTCTCTCTCAAGAAAGTAGGAATACACTCGTGAATTTCTTGAATCAAAAGAAAATTTACATCTTTTAGACAGCTTCCACAAAAAAGACGGCCTTGCCACCATATACCAAACCCATGTCGAGCAACACAAGAAAACCAGCAAAGCAAGCCATAACGAGGTCTAAACGAACCGAGCATAAAGAAGACAGATGAAGAGTGGCTCTGGCGTCAAACTCTACAGGAACAGCAGCAGAGATCGGCTAGTAGCACACTATTCTGGCACTCTGGCCCCACTATATGTACATAAAGTTCTACTAGGCTGAAGGTAATGGAAGATGTCAGGGGCAACAGCAGCTAAAGAAATGGACTAAGGTTGAGCTCCTTTACGCTCGCAAATCAAACAGAGGCTATCTCCCAGGCAGCCATACATCAGGCATACCCCAGGCATAGATCCTCAACATACAGTATTTCTTTACCCGATTTCTCCTCCAACAAGAGTCAACAACCACCGGTACTCCTGAAATTGGCATGGCCTTTAAAAGGTTGAAATGGGGCCACCTTCGTTAACTTTGGCAACCAACACCGTCCATCAGTTTTCTCATCTCCTTTTATATCATTGACCCATAAACGAGGCAGAACTGAGTAGTTGGTGAGTCATAGGAAGTCTCAACAGTTGATAATGGACCATTAAATGAAATCTTACTAGGATTTGAACTTGATTATTTGAACTGCCTCATTTTTGGCTGCTTCATAATATAATATTTACATTTTTTTTTTCAAAAAAAAAAAAAAAACAGGAAGCCAAAGCTGTGTGTATATTTCATCTGTGGAGAACTTTACAAAGGATTACCCGATGCCCTTTAATTACCACCTTGACCAGCCAGCTTTTCTAAGCATTACCCATACCTTCACTATTCATTGCCACCAAGCCCTGGATATCGTACAGGAGCTCACCCCAACTACAGAACAAACGATTAGGCCTTCCACTACTCACAATTTCTCCTAGACCATCTGCCAATGAATTTCCTTCTCTAAAGGTGTGGGCGATCCTAAAATTTATAACAATTCTCAAGCGGGCAATAACCCGCACCCGGTACCAAATCTTCCATGGGGCTGGTGCAAGGGGATTAAATATGGCAGATAAATCAATTTTGGAGTCAGATTCCACAATATTGTTCCCGAGACCCAAGTCGATGAAATACAAAATGCCATCAAACACCGCATGTCTCAACAGTCTCAACAGTTAACTTTGGTCTACTTGATTATTTGAACTGCCTCATTTTTGGCTGCTTCATAATATAATATTTACATTTAAAAAAAAAAATAAAAAAAATAGCCAAAGCTGTGTGTATATTTCATCCGTGGAGAACTTTACAAAGGATTACCCAATGCCCATTAATTAACACCTTGACCAGCCAGCTTTTCTAAGCATTACCCGTACCTTCACTATTCATTGCCACCAAGCCCTGGATATCGTACAGGAGCTCACCCCAACTACAGAACAAACAATTAGGCCTTCCACTACTCACTAGTTCTCCTAGACCATCCGCCAATGAATTTCCTTCTCTAAAGGTGTGGACAATCCTAAAATTTATAACAATTCTCAAGCGGGCAATAACCCGCACCCGGTACCAAATCTTCCATGGGGCTGGTGCAAGGGGATTAAATATGGCAGAAAAATCAATTTTGGAGTCAGATTCCACAATATTGTTCCCGAGACCCAAGTCGATGAAATACAAAATGCCATCAAACACCGCATGTCTCAACAGTCTCAACAGTTAACTTTGGTCTACTTGATTATTTGAACTGCCTCATTTTTGGCTGCTTCATAATATAATATTTACATTAAAAAAAAAAAATAAATAGCCAAAGCTGTGTGTATATTTCATCTGTGGAGAACTTTACAAAGGATTACCCAATGCCCATTAATTACCACCTTGACCAGCCGGCTTTTCTAAGCATTACCCGTACCTTCACTATTCATTGCCACCAAGCCCTGGATATCGTACAGGAGCTCACCCCAACTACAGAACAAACAATTAGGCCTTCCACTACTCACAAGTTCTCCTAGACCATCCGCCAATGAATTTCCTTCTCTAAAGGTGTGGACAATCCTAAAATTTATAACAATTCTCAAGCGGGCAATAACCCGCACCCGGTACCAAATCTTCCATGGGGCTGGTGCAAGGGGATTAAATATGGCAGAAAAATCAATTTTGGAGTCAGATTCCACAATATTGTTCCCGAGACCCAAGTCGATGAAATACAAAATGCCATCAAACACCGCATGTCTCAACAGTCTCAACAGTTAACTTTGGTCTACTTGATTATTTGAACTGCCTCATTTTTGGCTGCTTCATAATATAATATTTACATTTTTTTTTTCAAAAAAAAAAAAAAAAAAAAAACAGCCAAAGCCGTGTGTATATTTCATCTGTGGAGAACTTTACAAAGAATTACCCAATGCCCTTTAATTACCACCTTGACCAGCCGGCTTTTCTAAGCATTACCCGTACCTTCACTATTCATCGCCACCAAGCCCTGGATATCGTACAGGAGCTCACCCCAACTACAAAACAAACGATTAGGCCTTCCACTACTCACAAGTTCTCCTAGACCATCCGCCAATGAATTTCCTTCCCTAAAGTTGTGGGAAATCCTAAAATTTATAACAATTCTCAAGCGGTCAATAACCTGCACCCGGTACCAAATCTTCCATGGGGCTGGTGCAAGGGGATTGAATATGGCAGAAAAATCAATTTTGGAGTCAGATTCCACAATATTGTTCCTGAGACCCAAGTCAATGAAATACAAAATGCCATCAAACACCGCGTGTGTTCCTGCAGCTACAGTATTAGTGACCCTGCCATAGAAGTTACCAAAGGCAAAGATAACTTTGCCTATGTGATCTCTACAGATTCCACCCCATCCACCCTCACCAAGATTCCCACTCGAGGATCCATCCGCATTCGGTTTTACACATCCTGTTCCGGCTTAGCCTATTTTATATTAACCCAACCCTGTTCCAGCCTAGCCCATCCCTATTGGTATTCACAGTTTTATCTATATCATCCATTACATTAGAGGCTACCAGGGTTTGATAATTCTAACCATCTTGTTAGTTGTACATCAATATACATTTGAAAACAGAGCAGTGATTCACACTCGTCAGGGAAAAGAATTACACTTGCCTGTGTGATCATAGAAATTCTTTCTTTCTTTTTCTTTTTTGCCAAATCCATGGTCAAAATCACAGGATGAATACCTCATCAAACTAATATCAAGTTGGTAGTCCAAATGCTAAATTAATTCCTTAAGATTGTAACTAATATCAAGTTGGTAGTCCAAATGCTAAACTGATTCCTTAAGACTGTAAAGTCATTTTGAAATTTTTTGCATAAAATATAGAAGTGATTAAACGTATTAGTAATTCAATGTTATTCTTATTATAATAGAATTATGTCTTTTTCTTAATAAATGCATGATACAATCTTCGTTTGCCTAACATAAACCCCCCACCAAAAAAAAAAAAAAAAAAAACAAGAAGAAGAAGAGAGAAATACATCTCATATATTCAATATCAATACAAGTAGACTCTTAAGACGATTAAAAATATATAGAGCTTGTTCAGAGAAGCATTCAACAAACTCTTTTTATTTGGAAATCTTTTTCAACATCACTTCCAATAAGAACTTAGTAATGACTGAGGTAAGATAAACCTTCATCTAATATTTGCAATCTGACCTGTCTGTCTCGGTGAATCCCGACCCCAAGATACAAGTCGTTGATTGCATGCATTTCAGCAACAACATCTCTCATATGCATTCGTTTTCTTGGAGATTCCGCAGAGCACAACACACCAATTTTGACCATTGAAATCAAGCAGTCGTGCATTATGATTCTTGTGTTGGCGTGATTTTCATTGCCTTGAATAACTTCAACTTCTTCTAAGAGCAGTTGTGGATCAACAATCTCCTTTACTCGTTCAGCCAAAGCCAACTTAGCAAAATGATGAAGGGTTAGATTGTCCTTAAACATTTCATCAGTTGGCCCCTTCCCAGTGGTCATCTCCAATAGAAGGATTTCATAGCTGTAAACATCTCCTTGTGTGGATGGTTTTCCACCCATCGCATACTCTGTAATTTATACTTTTATTAGAATCTAAGTGACCATAAGTCGGTGGTAGATAGAGTGCATTTCAACACCGAGGTCATGGGTTTGAATGCCCACGTGGGGGGTATGTAAAAAAAAAAAAAAAAAAAAAAACCAGAGAGAAAGAGAGAGTAGAGAGAATATTCTATGTGAACAAGTAATTAGCCTTTTTCCTTTACTAAGGATCTGAATTCCTAACATCAATTGGTGTACTATAAACTTATAAGTTCTTATACAGATGTACATTGAAAAAGTATCTGCTACTCAAATGAAAGAAATCAGCTCCGCAGTCATCAAGTGAACATATGAGTTGCTGTTATGATTTTAATGTAACACATCACAACTAAAGCCATTAACAGAAAAGAATTAATCATACCTTCCCATGGTGTGATTCATGTGGTGTGCAAGTGAGTATCACTTTGTATATCCAGATCTTTGTGAATCTTGCCGGCTGTGGGTCCTTCCAATTTGGGGTCAGTCTTTAAGGACCCTGATTTGAATAAAATCGGGTTGGTGTAGTCATCCAGTCCTTGGACCTTCATTTTGATTTAGGCCCGGGTCAAGTCCGAATCTGTTCTAAGGCAAGTATTGTTTATGTGAAACCCAATCCCCCAGCGAGGTTGTTGTCAATTGGGATAATCCACTTACAAGCTGGAATTATTTGCATAGAGGCAGCTGTGAAAAGCTTGCTCAAGGATACTCTTATTATGGAGGATGCTGTCTACTATGGGGGCGATTAGCTACCTCTGCTTTTATACCACTGTTGTAGCCCACACCCTGTTGAGGAGAAGCCTTCAATCTTCAAGTTTTCATGTTGCTCGACCGGTCGTGGGGGAGCCACGACCGGTCGTGGGAAGTGCTCGACCGGTCGTGGGTTCGAGCCCTGCACGACTCGAAGTCCAGCAAGTTGTGCTATTTTTTTCCGGAGTCTAGGACTGGTCGTAGGAAAGCTAGGACTGGTCGTAGGATAGCTAGGACCGGTCGTAGGTTACGCAGTTTATTCCGCGATTTTGTGCGAAACTGCGGATTTGAGTCCTTTCGCAATCGGGATGCGAAAGGGAAGTTGCCTAAACTATAAATAGGTGTTCCTAGGGCTTTTCTAGGTATGAGAAAAGCTTTCTAAAGGGGTTCTAGGGTTTCTAAAGGGTGTAGCACGGGTGAGATTCGAGGTTGTTCGAATCGGGTAAGTCCTTTCTCTTTGTAATTGATGCTTTCATAGTGGAGATCTGTCGCTTTGTGCCGTGATTTTTTTCCGAAAGAGTTTTTCACGTTAAATTTGGGTGTTCTCTGTGTTCTCTTATATGCTTGGTGCCATTGGATTGCTATCCTAGATCTAGATCTGTGTGATTCCGCAGGCTCAAAATCCCCAACAACTGGTATTAGAGCGATCGTTGGGGCACAGATCTGAATCTGAGGGATTAATAATAATGGCGAGTGCCAGGTATGAGTTTGAGAAGTACTCAGGAAAAAATAATTTTGAGTTATGGAAGGTTAAGATGATTAGCCTGTTAACCAAGCAAGGTGAGGATGGTGCTCTTGAGGAGTGGAAGTCTACTATGAAAGATGATGAATGGAATACTCTTGATAAGAAAGCATTATCATCGATCCGTTAATGTCTCAGGGATGAGGTTCTCTACAATGTCATGAGGGAGAAAACCGCGGCTAAGTTATGGGCGAAGTTAGAGGATGTTTATGCGAAGAAATCCTCGAAAAATCGCCTACATTTGAAGTGGCAGTGGTATAACTTCAAGATGGCAGAAGGTGGAGATCTGGAGGCTCACATCAACAACTTTAATAAATTGGTTTGCAAATTGTTGGATATGGAGGAAGTGATGAAAGATGAAGAACTAGCATGTATGTTGTTGAATTCTCTCCCAGCGTCCTATGAGGCATTCAAGGACACTATGTACAGCATGAATAAAACCCTTAGTGTTGATACCGTTATCTCAGCCCTTCAAGGGAAGGCTATGAGATAATTGAATAGCGACATGGGGACGTCTTCTGATGCATTGTTTATAGTGGGTAGAAATTCTAGATAAGGTACAGGTTCTTCTGGTTCTAGATCTAAACCAGGGGCAAGGGCAAAGGAAAAGTAAAGTGCTGAAATTGTGGAAAGGAAGGACATGTGAAGAGGGATTGTGAAAATCCTAATTCGAAGAGGGAAGATTATAAGGCTTCATGCAGGGAGACCAATGTTACCACATCAAATGGATCGAGTGAATGTGATGGTGATGTTTTATCTGTGTTTTCGCTCAGACGGTCATACAATGATCGTAAGGACAAGTGGATGCTAGACACAGAGGCATCTTTTCACATGACTCCTCATCGGAGTTGGTTCACCAGCTACAGGGAGTGCGATGGTGGACAAATATTTATGGGTAATGACATTTTCAGTAATGTTGTGGCTGTTAGTTCTGTGTGCATCAGGATGTTTGATAGGGTGGAGCGTAACTTGACAGATGTGAGGCACGTTCCTGATTTGAAGCAGAATCTGTTTTCTCTCGGTATGCTTGAGGCAAAAGGATGCAAGTACACATGTATTCATGGTGTTCTTAATGTATCTAAGGGGGCACGGGTAGTCACGAAGGCGTAACGACTCAGTAACTTGTACAGGTTGATCGGGAGCACTTCAAAAGGTGGAGCTGCAGTGGATGTAGCAGATTCCACCTCTGCACGTGTGTGGCATGTTGGACATGGCCACATGAGCGGACAGGGCAGGAAGGCTGAGACGCATGGACAGGGATACAGAGCAGGTGGAGTAGCCACCTATGTGAAGAATCACACGGCATGATCGTAGGACATCGGCGAGGTACTTGGACGACTTCAATATTGTAGGATATTCATCTTCTATTCAGATGGCTCTAGGTGAGCCTGTTGCTGAAAAGTGAAATGTGACTGTGGGTGATGTGAAGGATTCGTTGTACCAGACCGACATCTGGGAGCGGGTGGAGCTTCCAGTGGACCGGAGAGCGGTTGGATGCAGGTGGATCTTCAGGAGGATAAAGCATAGATACAAGGCGAGGTTGGTACGAAGGGTTATGCTCAGAGAGAAGGGATCGGCTTCTCAAAGATATTCGCACCGACAGTACAGCAGGTATCTATTAGATCCTTGATTGGCGCTGATTGGCCAATGTGATCTTAAGCTATGATGAGATGTAGAAATAAGAGAAGAGGTCAAGGAGCTACACGGTTGAAGAATGAAGACTTGGTGGAGATTATTGAGGAGAAGCCTTCAATCTTTAAGTTTTCATGTTGCTCGACCGGTCGTGGGAGGTGCTCGACTGGTCGTAGGTTCGAGCCCTGACACAACTCGAAGTCCAGCGAGTTGTGCTGTTTTTTTTTCGTGGTCTAGGACTGGTCTTAGGAAAGCTAGGACTGGTCGTAGGGGTCTACAACCAGTCGCAGGATAGCTAGGACCGGTCGTAGGTTACGCAGTTTGTTTCGCGATTTTGTGCGAAACTGCGGATTTGAGTCCTTTCGCAATCGGGATGCGAAAGGGAAGTTGCCTAAACTATAAATAGGTGTTCCTAGGGCTTTTCTAGGTATGAAAAAAGCTTTCTAAAGGGGTTCTAGGGTTTCTAAAGGGTGTAGCACGGGTGAGATTCGAGGTTGTTCGAATCGGGTAAGTTTTTTCTCTTTGTAATTGATGCTTTCATAGTGGAGATCTGTCGCTTTGTGCCATGGTTTTTTTCCGAAGGAGTTTTTCACGTTAAATTTGGGTGTTCTCTGTATTCTCTTGTATGCTTGGTGCCATTGGATTGCTATCCTAGATCTAGATCTGTGTGATTCCGCAGGCTCAAAATCCCCAACACACCCAACCACCCAAGCAGGTGTGTTATAGCATGTTATCCTCAGGGCCCAAAAATCAACCCAGTCTATGATTCAGGTGGACCACATGATTGGAAACTGTGTACTAAGGGCAATGTTCAGCTCTAAACTATTTCCCTTCATGTGATCCACCTGAATCATGGATTGCTTATTTTTGGGCCCCCAGCCTAGATTTTAGTGTGTTGTCTAATGTTTGGAGTGAATTTCATTTTATCATCACGGTGGGCCTTATAAAAATTCAAGGGTGAATATATCTCTCCCAGTCGTTTATTATTTTTTTGTGGTCCACTTGAATCATAGGTCAGCCTGATCTTTTGGCCCTAAATGGTTGGAGTGTATTTCACATTAACATAAAATGGGTCATGTAAAAAACCAAGAGCCTGCATCACTCTACCCAACGGTTCTCCTTGGAATGGTCCACCTGAATCACAAACCAGTTTGATTTTTGGGCTTTAAGCCTTGTGTTTTGTGCCTTTTCTGTCAAGCAAGAAAGCTCTATGATCTGTTTTCTTGCTTAGTTATGAAGCTCGGCTACTTCAAGTTTGGTGTGGTGGTTCAGGGTTGGTTTATGTTTATTGGGAGCCATTACTCTGTAGAGGCTCTGCTGATGGATTGTGGTGGGTGTGCTCTCAGGTTTCAGACACTGTTCTGCTTAGAAGGAAGCTATCTGCCAGTATTGTTTTGGGGCTGTGTTTTTTTAACCATTGCAAGTTTATTTTTTTACAACATTTGATGAATTTTTGTAGATCTTTCTTTGTTGGGGTATATGATAGGCGAGGCATGACCCTTTTTGTGGTACTTACCCATATGTAAATCTCTTTTATGATCAACAAAGTTATAGGTGGTGTGCCATTGTGCTCTCATGTTTCTTGAAAAAGATAAAAATATTGATGATGGTGATTACGATAAGAACAATAGCAATAACAAGAAAGATGATAATGATGATGATGATGATGATAGAAAATAGATGAAATTGTTACCTGGAGCAATGTACCCAATAGATCCCTTCATACCAACTGAACTGCTTTGAGAAACCTCAGATAAGAACCTGGCTAGCCCAAAATCACTCACATGAGCAATCATGTCATCGTCAAGAAGAATGTTGCTTGGCTTTAAATCTTGATGAATGATTGATGTTTGGCAATGATTATGTAGATAATCCAGTGCAGAAGCCACATCTATAGCAATGTTTAGCCTTTGAGTAAACTTCAAGTTCCTTCTCGGCTGGTCATAGCCCTCCCTGTGCAACCACTTCTCTAGACTTCGTTTGGACATGTACTCGTAAACTAGAGCTTTAAAATTATTGCCCTTAAAATCAATGCTAGAGCAACAAGTTAAGATCTTGACAAGATTCCGATGCCTATTGTTTCTCAAGGCATCGCATTCGGCAATGAAGCTCCGCAGAGCTCCTTGTCGTTGAAGGTTGAAGACTTTCACCGCTGCGATAATCCCAACACAATCTAGAATCCCTTTATATACTGCACCAAAGCTTCTGGTTCCGATCAAATTGGTAGGAGAGAACTCATCTGTTGCTTTAAAGAGTTCCGCATAAGACACGTTCATAAAAGGATCCTCCATAGAAGGCACTGCAAAAGGTTTCCTTCTTGACTTTCTTACCCGATAAAGAATGGTAAAGAAACATGATAATGAAATAAGACACGAGACAACACCAATTACTGAGAATTTGACTTTTGAAGCAAGAGAGATCCCCCTTTTCTTGGAAGCTTGGCCAGAGCATGGAGGAAATTGTAATTCATGAATACCCCCACAAAGCTTACTATTTCCAAGCATTGAAACTCGACTGGCATTTCCAAAGACCCCTTGTTTTGGTAATTCACCCTTGAAATTATTGAAGAATAGATTTAGATACTCTAGAGCAAACTTCTCCAGATATCTTGGAATCTTCTCAGATAAGTTGTTGCGTGAAAGATTCAGGGATCGAAGGCCTTTTAGAGTACTAAATGATGATGGAATTGATCCTTGAAAGAAGTTCCCATCCAACCGGAGATATTCTAGGCTGAGACAATTGCCTAGCCAGCTTGGAATTTCGCCAGACAATTTGTTATTAGAAACATTGAATGTTTCAAGAGCTTTCAAGTAACTGGCTTCATGTGGCAGATTAGTGAAAAAGTTGTTTTGAGCTTGGAGATCAATAAGAGATGTAATGCTGAAAAGTTGTTTGGGTAAGGTACCGCTGAAGTTATTATAGCTGAGGTATATGAGGTTCAGGTTAATGCAATTACCAAGATTTGAAGGTATGCTTCCCGATAGCTTGTTTTCATGTAAATAGAGTTGGTACAATCTGGTGATGTTGCCCAATGAAGGTGGAATTTTCCCTGATAATCTATTTGAATCCAAGTATAGTTCCTCCAACTTGTTAAGCTTCCCAACACTAATGGGAGTTGTGTCAGTCAGAAAGTTTTTCTCCAAAATCAGTACTGTTAACGCCAATAAGATTCTGAATTCCAGATGGGATGCTTCTGAATATCATGTTACTTCCTAAAGATAGGATTGTCAGTTGAGTCGAAAGATTTGCTATGGAGCTGGGCAACGCACCGCTGAGACGATTTCCGCCCACGTGCACCAGTTGTAAGCGACTGCAATTGGTCAAAGAATCGAGAAAGCTCAAGTCACGAGCTTTTCCAATTCCAAGTTCGTTGCCCCACAAATTTAACCAGGTGAGACCTTTGAGGCTTCCAAAATTCAGAGGCACAGATCTGCTAAAACTATTGTTTTGAAGTTCAATAAGTGAAAGTCCGGAAGCATTGGATAACGAAACTGGTATGGGTCCTGTGAATTGGTTTCCTCCAACATAAAGCTCTTGGAGATCAGGAAGAGTGAGGCCTATGTTAGGTGGAAGATTTCCATGCAATCTGTTACCTCCCACGTCCAAAACGTTAATAGAGGAGAGATTGTAGAGCCGAGGCGGAATCGTACCTGACAGTTTATTTACAGTTATGTCAAGAAAATTTAAGCTCACCAACTGACAAAAATAATCTGGGATGCTGCCCTCCAGACTGTTATAAGTAAGATAAAGGTAAGTGAGAGACGAAAGGTTTCCAAGTGAAGGTGGGATACTTCCTGTAAGATTGTTTTGACCAAGCTCCAATCTGGTGAGCTTTGACAGAGAGCCAAGATCAGTGGGAATCCTCCCTGTGAGCTGATTCCCGGAAAGATCAAGAACTTGGAGTTTGAAACAGTGGGACAGATTTGCTGGAATTTCTCCAGGGAATGTGTTATTGGTCCGAACGAGATACCTCAAGCGGAACAACCGGCCAATCTCTTCAGGAATCGTCCCATAGAAGCAGTTGTCTGAGAGATCGATCATCCTGAGGAAGGTGAGGTTTGCTATGTAGGGAGATATGGGGCCCACCAATTTCTGGGCACTGAGGTTCAAGGCCATGACCCTTTGAGGATGCCGGGGACCACCGCAAGTGACGCCTTGCCAGTGGCAGAAGTGGAGAGTATGGTTCCATGAGCTCAAAGAATGGAGAGGATCGTCGGTTATTAGATGTTTGAAATTGAGCAAAGCAAGGAGATCAGTTTCGTTGGAGAAGTGAGCGGCAGATCCAAAGAAACATGGAACGTGAATGGAAGAGAGAAGTAGAAATGACCAAATTGCCCATAAGCTCATACGTGAGAGCTCCATTATGGAGTTTGTGAATGCAGGAAAGGCAAAGTGAGGAGACAGATATGGCATGGATTAATTCTCCCATATATACAGAGAAGGGCGACTTCTCGTCCGTTAATCTTTTTCTTTTCTTTTTTTTGTGGGCCCAGCTTTCGGCTTACTTTTGCTTCGTTTTTTTTTTTTTCGTAAACCGCCTCTACCTGAGTGCGGATCATCCCCTATTTCGTGGAACAGCGAGCACCTGAATCCAGCTTTACTATTGGTACACGTCGCTGTAAGTGCCACGTCATCAAATGTTTTAAATACATATTTTAAAAAAAATACATTTAAGGAGAAGTCTACCGGAAACGTCAGAGCTTGGACGGTTTCCATTTGGAAATCGGATTGCATACTGAGTACGGTACGCTCTTATTTTACTCGGTAAACTCAATTGGGCCCGCCTTGTATGTATGTGGCCTATCCACGCCGTCCATCCGTTTTTCCATCTAATTTAACGGGTTGAGCCCAAAATTGAAATATATCCAAATATCAAGTGGATCATAGTAAAGTAAACAGTGGAGATAATGATTTCCACTGTTGAAACCTTTCTAAACCCTACAGTTATGTTTATTCGCCATCCAAGCTGTTCATAAGATCATACAGACATGTATGAAGGGAAAAAATAAATATAAGCTCGATCCCAAAACTTTTGTAGCTCCCAAGAAATTTCAATGGTAAATATTCAATTTAACTGTTTCCTCTGGTGTGGTCGTTTTGGTCATTGTTATGCTTCATTTTTTGTTTCAAGCTCTAAAATTATCTAATAAAATTGATGGATGGAGCCGATAAAATACAAAAACCATGAGGGTATCCTACAGAGTTTACTCGGTAAGCTAAGCGTACTGGGTTACTACGCAATCCGCTTCCTTCCATGTGGGGATTCGGCGGGCGGGTTGAGTAGCGAGACTCCTAAAGTGACTTCACGTCGCCACGTGGTTCCACCGTGATTTTTGTTTTGTATCTACACGGTACATCCATTTGGAGAGATCATTTTAGGGCATGCACAAGAGAATAAATAAGATCTAAAACTCGAGTAGACCCTACCACAAAAAAAAAATGAAGAGACTCATACCCACTATAAAAACTTTTAAAGGTCACGGAAGTTTTCGACCAAGCTGATATTTGTGTTTTTTCTTTTTTAATGTCCGTGTTAATTTAAGTTCCACCATGATTTTTATTTATGTTTCCATTTGAGTAGCGAGACTCACTACTAAAGTAATGTTAGCTAGTTATGTCACTCCCATCATGATGTATGTTTTGTATCCACACCGTCCATCCATTTGGACGGATCATTTTAGAGCATGAGCCAAAGAATGAATTATATCCAAGACTCGAGTGGACCCCACCACAGAAAACAATGACGAGAGTACGCTCATGATTAAAAACTTCTAAGGGCCACAAAAGTTTTCGATTAAGTTGATATTTGTGTTTCTGCTTCTTTAATGTCCGTGTTAACTTATGAATAAGTTAGATCTCAAATAAAAATCACAGTGGACCTTAGGAAGGCTTCAATGGTGGACGTCACTCTCTTCAGTGTTTTCTGTGGTGGGGTCCACTCCAGCTTTGGATCTACCTCATTATTTTGATCATGCCCTAAAATGATCTCTCCAAATGGATGAACAGTGTAGATACAATACACATACATCATGGTGGGCCCCACAAAACTTGGTGGTGTCACTTTAGTAGCGAGTATAGCTACTCAACCAGTCGTTAGCTAATCCGCCTCCAATTTTTTTCTTCTAAAATTTAATTAGGCCATGTCATCTCATGACAATTTTATAAGATAAAAAAATATTTACAAAATTTTCTTGATTAATAAGGAATATTAGCTGCGACTCAGGATGAGTGATGTCCGTAGGATCCTCACCGTGGGCCCAACTCGATCTATGCATTGTATATCTACTCCATCCATCCATTTTCCCATATTATTTTAAGACTCGACCCGAATCGGTACTTGTGATCGAGTCAGACTCAATTCGGATTAGTCCAGGCTAGACCCGGACTTAGATCAGGTTAGGCATGCCGGACTTGGTACCGAGTCGGGTCGAGTTCGGGTCATTTCAAAATCGAAATAAGTCGGGTCAGCCCTAACTCGGTTTGAATCGACTCGATGCCCACCTCTAACCATGATGGTTGTTTTTATATGCACAATGTTTATCCGTTTTGCCCATTTACATCAGGGCATGAGTCTAAAAATAGATAGATCGATATCTCAAGTGGACACACCACAAGAAATGTGGTGATTGAACACATACTATTATACAATTCGTAGAGCCCAAGGTAATGTTTATTTTCCATCCAACCAATTGATAACATCACGAAGACATAGATGAAGAGAAAATACAAAAATCAGCTTGATCAAAAACTTTTGTAGCCCCAAATAAGTTTTTAATCTTTTAATCATCCATGTTTCTTGTGTTGTGGTCCACCTAAGATTTGGATCTTCCACAATTAATTGTGTGCTCATGAACTGCAATGATCTATAAAAATGGATGGATAGCGTGGATAAAATACATACATCATGGTGGAGCCAATAGAACTTTTACAATAAAACATAGTACTGTAGTTAGTGGTATATGTTACTAGTGTCCCCTTTGTCAAAATCACTTATATGAGCAAATAGTCAGTGGCTTAGGTTGGCCATACTATGATGTTTTCTGAAAAATTAACCTAGACCACAAGGTACGTCACCCTATTTTAGGCCACGGGCCGAAACAATCAGTTCTATTTATAATTTAGGTTGACCACATAATTGTAAATAGTGTATAGACAATCCTCGCCTTCCAAATTGTTTCCATTAGTCTAGCCCAAGTGATTCATGTATATCGGTATGATTTTTGGCAATATATATATATATATATATATATATATATATATATATATATATATATATATATATATATATATATATATATATATATATATATATATATAATAATCTAGTTGTTGAAGCGGATTTTGATGTAAGTATAATGTTTGACCCTTTAAAATAAATGGTAGACATCTCTCTCCCAATTATTTCCTTTAGTGGGTATCTCTAGGCTCAATATGAGACTTAATAGCCAATGGTTGTAGTGGATATTACATAAATATCGTAGTGGGCTCTGAAAAAATCAAGAGTCACGCCCTATATATATATATATATACTCTCTTTACAATCAAAGAAGTATAGGGGATTTTTCCTGAAAGGGAAATAGGCAATTTGCTTCCAAGGATGATCACACCAATACAATGATAAGCTAGGGAACATCATACCACGCACCATAAGATCCATTGCAGCACCAAAATTAGCTCATAGATCACTCATCACCGCACCAAGTTTCTATCCAACTAGTGGTATATGATTTTTTTTCGCAACATGAGCACTCGAAAACTAGTGGTATGCCAATTTTTTTCACACACCCTCACATGAGCACTTGAACCTATGATGTCCATGTTGAAATGCAACATGTATACAACTAAGCCATACATCGAAACCCACAATCCCACTACTAATTCGAATACCTGACAATAGATTACACTGAACAAGCTTAAGTTGGCTAATTTTTCCTGACCCATGCTTGGCCTATTGCCAGTCCTAATTATTATGTAGATTCTTACTAATATATATATATATATATATATATATATATATATATATATATATATATATATATATATATATATATATATAAAGAAATAGTTCTATGCGGTTGGGTTCATGGGAACTTCCCATGAGGTCGAGTTATGTGGGCCCCACGTGATGCCTATCGAACATCTACCCCATCAGTCAGATGCACCATTCTATGATGGATCTTGCGCTTAAAAATCAGGTCAATTCATGACTTTGGTGGGCCACACCACGTACAAAAGTTGAGAGGGGTTATCCTCCCATTCAAACATTCAATCCATCATTTTTGGGCCCACCGAGATGTCGGTCACAAATCGAGCCCATCCATTATGTGTGCCCCACTTGGATGAGGGTTTAGACCAAGTTTCAGACCCATCCAACTTTCAGTGGGCCTCACCAAGTGCTTTTATATGTTTTAGGTGTGTCTTCATATGATTTTAGATGGTATGGCCCACCTTAGTTCCGTGTACGACTGATTTTAGGATATTCCATAATTAAAGGGGGACCCATCAAATGCACGGTGTTGATGTTCGACACACATCATGATGGGGCCCACACAGCTCGACCTCATGGGAAGTTCCCCATCTCCTTCTATTGGAAAAATAGAAGGAGATGGGGAACACACACACACACACACACACACACACACACACACATATATATATATATATATATATATATATATATATATATATATATATATATAATTGCATCATGATAGGCAGGTTTTGAGAAATAGTTTAAAAGCGGCCTCTCTCTTTAACATGTCAAAAAAAAGCACTAATATGATCAAAAACTCTATTAAAAATCTATTAATATTGCATCAGAAATATTAGAATAAGCAGCGCAGGCCTCTGGGAGGCATGACTTGCCCAGGTTGGAGGGAATGACTGTATGTTCATGAGATCGATCCTGTTCACCTGGTGCACCATCCATGGGTTTGGCCCTGATCCCAAAAATCAGGCCGATCTTAAAGTAGTTAAGGACTCACTCCCAACTTTGAAACCTTCAATATTGTGTGTGGGATCCACCGTGGCCTGCATATCCCGTCCAATTTATTCATCCAACGCATCCCACCAAGTTGAAGACACCCTCAAGATATAATGCAATTTAAACAATCATGCCGACCACAGAATGAGAATTTTGAGGTTTCAAGCAAGAGTTTACAGGATGCGGTTTTGCCCCATGACAGCCAGTTAGCTGTTGTCAGAGCTCTGTGGACCCACCATGATGTATATTTTTATCCATACTGTTCATCTATTTTGCCAGATATTTTTAGGGTATTAACCCAAACATAAGGATGATCCAAAGCTCAAGTGGGTGGACCACACCACAGGAAACAGTGGAGATTGAATACCTGCCATCGGAAACTTCTTGGAGCCCACAGAAGTTTTGGATTAAGTTGATATTTTTGTTTTCCCTTCATCTAGGATTACGATGACTTTATGAATAGTTTGGATGGAAAATAAACATTTTAGTGGGCCCCAAGAAGTTTCCGACCGTAATTATTCAATCCCTCCTGTGGTGTGCTTTACTTGAGCCTTAAACCTCTGTCATTTTTGGACTCATGCCTAAAATGACGAGCTCACAAAGTGGACGGAAGGCAGGAATATAACACATACATCATGATAGGAGCTACAGAACTTTCACACCAGCTAGCTAGCTAGTATTCGGTCACCTGTCAGACTGCGTCCAAGTTTACACTGCTTTCCTATGATGCGGTCCCACCTGATTGTTGGATTTCCCTGAATTTTGAAATTCAATTGAAAAATGAGTCGGTGCATGCAATGGACGGGGTGGATCACATGTGCATTCACACAAGTGGTGTCCATTAGTGCAAGTCACACCCCAATGTCCTGCCCCGATGGATGGACAGGGTGGATCTCATTTATGCTCCAATGTAAACGGATGCCGTCTATTGGAAATGTATTTTGATACATTGAGATACAAACACTCAATTGTTAGGGACTTTATAGTATATAATTAGCACAAGGTTGGTGGAGATATATAATACTAGCACTGTATGAATATGATTTTTTGGAAATAGATTAATAAATAACTAGCAAGATGACGCAGGGATGAACGTGATGAGGTCGATCACCGTCTTCCTCAAGGATAACTACTCCGAATCCACGGAGCTTCTCTGGACTCCTCACAGAGACTTCTCGAATCCACGAGGAAAGAAAGCAAGAAAATAGAAATAAACTCTAATAAAATTTGAAATTGATTACTGAATGACTAAAAACGAGTTTACACACCTTTAAATAAGGGAACCAAGCAAAAGGAAAGAAATCAGACTCCAACTACAACTAAAACTCCTAAAATTCGCAACTTACTGTAAATAGTAAACTTACTATTTATAGACGGTCGTGATGTCTACTAGTGCGCAAGGTTTTCGGCCAAAAATAGTAAGTGTCCTATTTGGCTTCACCAAACCGTTCTCCTAATTATTCTAAGCACTTTTCATGTTGGACACAACTCCTAAAGCCCAACGGATGAAGAGCTATAAGCAAACTAAAACTTACTATAAATAGTAAAAACGAAATTAAAACGGGAAAACGACCGTCGATTAGGGGGTTTCTCGCAAATCTGGGCTGCGTAACCCGGCGTAGCAGGGTTGGTTGGCTAAAGTAGCTCGTTCTACCCCAAAATCATATATTTTGCATCGGATAACTCATTCCGGATTGCGAGATACGCCCGATCTAAGGTCTGATGGTCCGGATCACTTCTGTCGCCGACCGTGCCTTTTCTGATCCATCCTGGCCATGAAATTATCCGCGACCCGCTCTACATCACAAGATCACCATACACATTGCACAAATGAATGAATCCACAATTTTCTTTGGCTGACGACCCATTGGAGAAGATTTATCTCATTGGATTGACTGACCGCTGGACTTGTGTTTCCTATTGGCTCCTGTCTTCATCCAATGTGTAAAGAAATGTGGGTCTAGTGAGTAAACCAATGTATGCCGGCCCTATCTAACCACATACATGGCACATAAGAATTTTCCCATTCGATGTTGAATATTGATGGTAAGTTTGGGTTTTGTAGTCGCTCCCGTCTTAATCCAATGAGTCTATTAATAGATCCAATTTCCTATGTCACCATAGATGAAAGGATCCACATTCTTCTTCCACTGAGGACCCATTGGAGATTTTTTTTTTTTTACCCCCATCACTGGACGTTGACTGATTAAGAAACTCATGTTTCCTATTCGCTCTTCATCTTCATCCAATGTGAAAAGGCATAAGTCTTCTGAGAAAACTGATGCTCTCCATCTTCATCCAATGTGAAAAGGCATACAAGTCTTCAGAGAAAACCAATATAAATTAAACCTAAACCTAAAACCTAAACAAATAACCTATAACCTAAATCAAAACCAAACCTAAACCTAAAACCTAAACCTATAACCTATAACCTAAATCAAAACCTAAACCTAAACCTAAACCTAAACCTAAACCAAAACCTATAACCTAAACCAAAACCAAAACCTATAGCCTAAACTCCAACCCATTCTCAAATCCAAAAACCTATAGCCTAAACCTAAACCTTAACCTAAACCGTTAACCTATAACCTAAACCTAAATCTAAACCTAAACCGTTAACCTATAACCTAAACCTAAACCTATAACCTAAACTAAAACCAAAACCTATAACCTAAACCTGAACCCATTATCAAATCCCAAAACCTATAACCTAAACCGAAACCAAAACCTATAACCTAAACCCAAACCTATTCTCAAATTCCAAAACCTAAACCTAAACCTAAAACCTAAACCTAAATTCAAATCCCTAAACCTAAACCTAAACCTAATCCTATAACCTAAACTCAAATCCCTAAACCTTAACCTATAACCTAACCTAAAACTATACTTATAATCTAAAACTATTCTCAAATCCCAAAACCTATAACCTAAACCTAACCTTTCCCTAAACCTATAACCTAAACTCAATTCCCTAAACCTAAACCTAGACCTAAATCTAAACCTATAACCTAAACTCAAATCCCTAAACCTTAACCTATAACCTAACCTAAACCTATACTTATAACCTAAAACTATTCTCAAATCCCAAAACCTATAACCTAAACCTAACCTTTCCCTAAACCTATAACCTAAACTCAATTCCCCAAAGCTAAACCTACACTTAATCCTATAACCTAAACTCAAATCCCTAGACCTTAACCTATAACCTAACCTAAACCTATACTTATAACCTAAAGCTATTCCCAAATCCCAAAACCTATAAACTAAACCTAAACCTTAACCTAAATCTACAACCTATAAACAAAACCTATAACTTAAACCAAAACCAAAACCTATAACCTAAACCCGAACCCATTCTCAAATCCCAAAACCTATAACCTAAACCTAAACCTTAACCTAAACCTATAACCTATAACCTAAATCAAAACCAAAACATAAACCTAAAACCTAAACCTATAACCTATAACCTAAATCAAAACCAAAACCTAAACCTAAAACCTAAACCTATAACCTATAACCAAAATCAAAACCTAAACCTAAACCTAAACCTAAAACCTAAACCTAAACCTAAACCTAATCCTAAACCCTATAACCTAAACCAAAACCTATAATCTAAACCAAAACCAAAACCTATAGCCTAAACCCGAACCCATTCTCAAATCCAAAAACCTATAGCCTAAACCTAAACCTTAACCTAAACAGTTAACCTATAACCTAAACCTAAACCGTTAACCTATAACCTAAACCTAAACCTATAACCTAAACTAAAACCAAAACCTATAACTTAAACCCGAACCCATTATTAAATCCCAAAACCTATAACCTAAACCGAAACCAAAACCTATAACCTAAACCCGAACCTATTCTCAAATCCCAAAACCCAAACCTAAACCTAAAACCTAAACCTAAACCTAAACCTAAACCTATAACCTAAACTCAAATCCCTAAACTTAAACCTAAATCTAATCCTATAACCTAAACTCAAATTCCTAAACCTTAACCTATAACCGAACCTAAACCTATACTTATAACCTAAAACTATTCTCAAATCCCAAAACCTATAACCTAAACCTAACCTTTCCCTAAACCTATAACCTAAACTCAATTCCCTAAACCTAAACCTAGACCTAAACCTAAACCTATAACCTATACTCAAATCCCTAAACCTTAACCTATAACCTAACCTAAATCTATACTTATAACCTAAAACTATTCCCAAATCCCAAAACCTAAATATATGTCTTATTTTTGTCCATATAACCTAACCTTAACCTAAACCTAAAACCTAAACCTAAACTTAAAACCTAAATGTATTCTCAATTACCTTAACCTAAACCTACACCTAATCCTAATCTCAACTCCCTAACCTAAACCTAAACCTATACCTAATCCTAATCTCAACTCCCTAACCTAAACCTAAACTTAAAAACCCAAACCTAAACCCGAACCTGATTTCCTAAACCTAAACCTTAATTTATTCTCAATTCCCTAAAGCTATAACCTATAACCTAAACCTAACCTAAACCTATAACCTTAACCTAAACCTAAAACCTAAACCTAAACCTATAACCTTAACCTAAACTTAGGTTTTGAGTTTAAAAGTCCATCCTAGGTTTGAACACATTACTCATGTTGGATTTTGCCATAGTTTAGAAGATTTGCAGGTACATCTTTTATTTCTTCATATATAAGTGTTTTTTTATTATCTTTCTTCCTTTTGAGATGTGTACAAAGGCATACTTGTTTGATTGTGTCTACAAATATTGTTTTATATAGGCTGACAAGCTAAAGAAGTCAATGGAGGATGAAATTCATTTTCTCAAGCGATGGGTTTCAGAACTTGAAAGTGATCTTGTGTCGAAGTCCACAGAAGTTACATCTGCAGTTTCAAGGAAAGAAGAAACTCTATCTTCTGTATTTGCTGAAATTGACCGTCTGAAGGAAGAAAATTCTGTAAAAACGTGAGCATTATTGAATGTATATGAAGGGTGTTTACTGCGTTGGAGTGTATTTGTTTCTTGCACATGATGGCACGCCTTAGTTGTAATTCTTATGATAGGTTGAACAAAGTGAAGTATTGTTTATTTAGAAATATGAATATAGGATGCATTGTATGATTTGATTGCTATTTGTAATAAATGCATCATTTTTTTTTCTGATTGCATTTTATGTACTATTTCTATTAGCATTAAGCTTAAATGAGTTATCAATCACAGCAGGTTCTTATAATGGAAACAGGTCGTATTATTACAATTTTTTTTAAAAAATAGCTACAAATATTATCCGTAGCTATAGCTACGGCTTTTGTCCGTAACTATTGGTATCTATTGATACGGATATTATTGGTGTTATTTGTATCTATATCCGTAGCACGTCCGCGCCTATAGGTGTGGTAGCTAATGGTCTAGCTACGGATTATATCCGTAGCTATTGGTATCTATTGCTACGGATATAATCTGTAGCCAGACCTTTAGCTACCCACACCTATAGGCACGGACGTGCTACGGATTATATTCGTAGCAAAAGGGCTTTTGCTACGGTTTTTGGCTGTAGCCTTTGTCCGTTTTTCTTGTAGTTAATACCTAATCATACACATGACATAGATGAATGAATCGACAATCTTCTTCAACTGAGGGACCATTGGAAAAGATTTTTCTCATTAGATGTTAACGGATAGTTAGATTTGTCAATCCAGTTGCTCCTCGTCTTCATCTAATGTGAAAAGACCTGAACTGTACAAACATTTGATGAGATCGTTGTAAGGCTTGGGCCTAAAAATAAAACAGATCCAAAGATCAAGTGGATCACACTGCAGAAAGTAGTGGGGATGGAATGTCTACCATTGAAACCTTGGTAATTTTAGGAAAGTTTTACTATTTTTGGTAATTTTTGTTTTTATCATATCTCAGATTTTCATCTTTTCCAAAGATACAATAATACGAGTAGTGCTCCCACTTTTTGAATTAAAAAAAAGGTATAATTGTTGTTTCTATTTTTAATAAATTTAGCCTTTAGGAGAGTTGTTTTATTTAGTAGATGCGTTGGCCCTTACCCCTTCTTGCTGGGTGGGTCGCCTCTATCTGTCGAATCTGGGTATTGTCCAACCCCCCATCCACAAAAGAGATGCGAAGTGGTGTCTTGGCCAGGCCAATTGATGATTGGATCAAGCTTAATGTAGATTGGTGTGATTCCTGTTGGTGTTTTCCTATAAGTATTTTGCCTTTTTCTGGTAGGGTCTCTTCTTTTATGTAAAGGGGTTCCCTATTGTACAGGTAGTTTTGGAATGAACAAAGCCATTTTATTTTTTTTAAAAAAAAGAAGCTTAATGTAGATGGGTCGGCCAAGGGTAACCCGGGGTTATTGGGAGGAGGTGGAATCTGTAGGAGGGCTGATGAAAACATGCTCTTTGCATTCTCCAACGGTCTCTCCAAATTGGCCAACAGCAGCTCTTCAGACATGTTATTTCATAGCTCTTCTAACCTCCCCAGCTTCATCAAAGGATCCATCCTTTTGGAAAAAGCTGGCCTGGGTCAGATTAAGAGGAGTAAACCAAAAATAGGTGTGGGCTGATCCACCCCTCCTTAACCTGATTTCTTAGGTTGGCGTAGCCCCTCCAACCTAACCATGAGCCTTGCATCTGTTCACATAACACATGGAATATGATGATGTATCAATTGATTACCATCCAAATTGTTTTCACTACTTTCAATGGTAAAATGGTCTAAACCAAACCTTAATGAGATGTCCCAGCTAGCTGTTGATTAGTATGGAAAATTGGAGAAAATCGATGATGGTTAAAATCTGTTAAATCGAATATCTACTCCATCGTCTGCCCCAAACATCTCAAAATAACCTCACAATGGTAGGAAGAAGTTCTAGATCCACCCATCGCTTTGGATCTTGCGCCACTTCAAAGGTCAATCTGATAGTTCGATATGATGGCAAGGGAAGCGGTACCCAGTGACCCTGCCACTGTGGGGCCATTGTAATGTATGTATTTTATATTAATGTCATCCATCTGTTTGGCTAGCCATTTTCATATTGGATCCACAATTTTCATCTACTGAGGGCTCCACTAGAAAAGAATTTTCCCATTTATTGTTGACTGTTGGCTAGACTTGTATTTCCTAATTGCTCCCACTACAACAAAACAGGGCTTAGCTGACTGATGGGCTTACCCTTTGCCCGCAGCCCGTTTTAACGGCTGCGGGCAAAGGGTCCCTTTCTATTAAAAAAAAATAAAAATAAAGCGCTATCAATTTCTATTTGCGCCGTATCTCCCTGTCTCTGCCTCTCCCTCTCCACTGCCTCTCGCTTTCCTTCCCTCTCCCTCTCCCTATCGCATGCTCTCCTTCTCCCTCTCTCTCTTTCCCTCTCCCTCTCACTCTCGCGTGCTCTCCCTCTCCATCTCCCTCCCTCTCTCTGCATCTCCACGGCGAAGATAGGAGGAGTTGGTAAAAAACAAAAAAGCCCTAGCTCTCTTTCACTCGCTTTCTGTGAGATCTCGATCTTCCTTCAATTCCATCATAAGCAGGTGATTTTCCCATCTCTGCCCTAATTTTTCTGTTTTCTGCACTGGATCTTCTGTAGATGCGTTTTCTTGCTGCGATTTCCAACTGAGAGCATTGAATCTCAGTTTTTCGTTATCTTTTCTTAATGAGAAATTTTTTGGGTGGTGATGAAAGAAATTTCTGCTATGTTTTTGTGATTTCGAGTTTAGTTTTTTGGGTGATGATGAAAGAAAGGATTTCAGCTGTGATGATCGGTTACTTCATGTGATCCGAATATCCTTTTTTCGCTACGTTCTTTCTGAACCCTCTCTCTCTCTCTCTCTCTCTCTCTCTCTCTCTCTCTCTCTCTCAAAAGAGCACATGGTTTTCAAATCCCATTTTGAGGAGGTCGGGATGAACGCCCGTCCATCAAGGGATGAAAAAGAGAAATATCTTAGGACACCTTCCTACACAGTTGTGTAACTGTGGATGAGAAATAAAATATCACTTCTGATGATGGAGGGCTTCTGTGATTTCGAACCTCTTGGACCCTAACCTGTTTGAGTTTCAAGGGATTCATCGGGGTTAGCCTGATTTTGGATCCATTGATTTTTGGGGCCATCAATTTGGCTAAGCTATCCATCCATTCATTTTGTAAACTGTATATCATGTGTTTGATCAATTGACATGCTAGATTTTTATTGGTTAAAGGCATCCGCATATACGCAGGCAGGGTTGTTAAAGGGTCCAGGTCTATTGCTGATGTCAGCTTAAGCCTAGCCCATTTTGAAATTTAGGTGTTGTCCAGCCCCGCCCAACCATGCAGCCCAAACCTGTTGGCCCATGGCCTGGTTCCCCAAACGTGGCCAGTCTCCTGCTTGAAATCTGGGCTTGGCTTCTGGGCTGGGCTTCAGGCATACGATGAATAGCCCAGCATGCGCAATCCAATTATCAAATGGGCCACTGACATTAAAAAGAATAGGGCGGCATAAAGACAATTGTTCAAGCTATTGTAAATTAGACTTTTTCAAACCTTTCTTCATTTAACTCTTCTTTATGCAGTTTGCCCTGGCGGGCTGGCCCTATCCTTTTCAGCCCTATTACAATCATGGCCAAGGCAGGGTTTAAGGGACAACGGCTGGGCTAAGTCCAACCCCAGCCCAGCCCATCCCTATCCCTAGTCAAAGATGTGATATGTTACGCATGTGCCAATGTCACACGAATGTGCATGATGTACACAGCTCGCCAAAGGGGGCCACTTTAAAACATCCTTTGTCGCAAAAGTGAATGTCCACTGCTTTTTGGCACACCTTTATACTAGCTCTCTATTTTTCTCATACACGTATGGCACAAAAACATAGGAGTGGAAACAAAAACATAGCAGAAATTTTACTACAAAACTGCTAGAGAAATAATCAGAAAAACATTTCTTTTCTGTTTCAAGACCGATTTCATAAATCACAAACCATAGAAAACGATGTCATAACACAAAAAAAAATCTCAAAATTGAGGCTATTTTCTGTGCACTGAGGGTTTCTGTATTTGATTTTGCAGAATTGACAACTGGAAACGTGAACATATACAGCAGTTCCTGAGAGAGAAGGTGAAGCCTGGTGCATCAGCAAGCTAAGATTTGAATCTCAGGTTCCGTTTCTCCTCTCTTAATTGCTATATAGGAGTCTCTGTCCTATTTGATTTAGTTTCAATAATTAGATTTACTCAAATTTCAAATTTGCAATTATGATGTTGGGGTGTAGCATCTTAGCTTTCCATTTCATTATGGAATATAATTGCACAGATTTTCTACTTGGGATGATGCCACTCTTGCTTCAAACTGCTGTGATTTCTCTACATTAATGTCTTTTCCTGTTTCCTACTTCGTTTCCAACTCTCCTGCTTGCTGCTTTTGGTAGGCTAAAGATGCAGAAACTAGCCAAAGAAAGATGAGTACCATGTTCTTTAGGAAAAAAAAAAAATGAATTGTAGTTCAGAGGTTTGATGTCTCTACAGTTTCCCATTCTCCCCATCTTTAATTTCACGATCAAATTCTTTAATCAACCTGAATGGAAATAATTGGCATCAAAACAAGAATATGATTTTGTTAATTCATCATCTATATTAATTCTTCTCAGTGCATCAAAACAAAATACCCAAGCAACAAGAATGTGATTTTGCAATTATTTGTTGCTATGGGAATTATCAGCAACTGAAATTTCTCTTGAGAGTGTGGTCTCTTTACTGATTGAATCTTGACATTTTCTTGTTCCAGGTGCCATTTACCAAATTTATATATTGGAATGGAATACATGCGGACACAGTTTTAAACTTGTTGGACAGGTGAAATTCATGCTTCTTGACATCATGCAGTTGTGATTTTATAATGGTAACAGATTCATAGGTTTGTTTAGTTAATTCACTGTTCACTTATTTTGTGGATTATGGTCCTTGTACAAGTTGATGTGGAAGGGAGATGCATAAAGGCCCTAATATATGTGTTAAAATCTTTAGTACACAATGAGTTGAGATATGTGCTGAGTCAGCTTATCCCAAGCTCATGAAATGCATGTCAAATGTTAGTTTCATTCGAGTAGAGGCAAATCAGGGGATTGCCTGGTGCATATTACATTCTTTCGCGTATTTGAAGGACGAGAAATAAGTAGCTTTGGTGAGCTGTTTGTGTTCTAATTTCTAAATGAAGTGAGGGTGGTATGTTCATGAGTTGGACCTGAAGTTGTGGATGTTGGACTGCAAAAAACAGGTTGACTGGGCTAGTGCCTGGTTGAGTCATGCTGAATTCTACAGAGTCGGTTGAGTTTTTTAGCCGAATTGACACGACTCATCAAGTCATGACTGAGTCATGCTGGCCAGTGAGTTTCTGTGAAACCTGGCTTGGAATCTCTTTGAACCGAGTCGACTCAACATGGTTGAGTTGACCCACCAAGTTTTAGTACTATGACATTCTTTGTGCTTGTGGTGGTGAGCATCTTCTTTGTTGCATCTCATATATGACGAGTGAACTGTGACATTCTGTTTGAAGCTCAACTTTAGGGAACTATCCAGGACCACCTACAAATATTCAACATTGAGATGAAGGCAAAAATGAAATCACATAAGATGCCTGAGCAGGTGATAATGTCATCCACTTTAAACTTTATTAGCTCACTTTTCTATTTGTTTCATAGGTTTTTTCGTTTCTCAATTAGTTTCCATGCTATATTGTTATATTCACAGGTTGTGTTTTGGAAGTGGATTACTCCAAAGATGTTGGGACTGGTCACACAAACATCAGTGTATCATTGGTCAATAGAAGGTAATATTGCATTTTTCTTTTCGTACAAGGGTTCTTTTGAACTACGTTCAGTTTCTCGCTTTTCTTTTTTGATAGATCAATTTATATTTCAGTTAGGAACTTCCATTGCATTGTTGAATTGCTGGCTTTAAAATTTACAAAACTTATTTGTAGGTGATTCAGAGTGTATAAATATTTGTTTCAGATATTTTGATATGTAACCATGTGCTAATATTTGTTATATGTTCTGTACTTTAATTCACAGAAACTGTTCAATTAAGGTTTGATTTATTTCACTATAGGCATTGTCTGCCTGTAATATGTTAGTTAAAAACTGAAATAGGAAGCAATTTCTTTACAGTATATGCCTAGGAGGGCTTCCATGAATTTTATTTATTGTCTATCATATACCTAGAATAACTAAGAGTTTCCCTGTAACTTATTGGGGGTAAAGCTGATATGGATTCAATACTGCCGTATCAGTTGATGTGAAACTGATTTTCTGAACCTCACTCAACAGGCAATGCATCTACCATGGCTACGGTCGTACTGTGGGGCTACTTATAGTTAGCTACGGATTTTATCTGTAGCTTTTAACCATTTGTAACAAAAACTGCTGATTTAGCGGCGGGCAGCACAACTGTCAGTAAAGGCCTGGCCGCCGGTAAATCCTTTACCGACCGAGGCTTTGCCGGCTGTTAGATAACTGCGGGCAAAGGCTTTGCCCGCGGTTTTCTTAGCATTTACCGGCGGTTTTGACCGCCGCTAAAGGACAATTTTCATGTAGTGTCCCCATATTCATGAATGTGGAAAGAAGTGCAAGTCAAAAGAATTTTCCCATTTAATGTTGACTGTGGGCTAGACTTGTATTTCCTAATTGCTCCCCATATTCATGAATGTAGAAAGAAGTGCAAGTCTACTGAGAAAAGCAATGCGCTATGTACTCTGATCATTGAAAAGTAAGTCAAGGGACAAAAGGGATGCCGTGTATCCTCCGCCAGCCGTGTATCCTCCGCCAGCCGTGTATCCTCGGCTATGAGTGCTTGTTATGGACGCGGATTGCGTCCTATCCCGCCGGACGGTAATCCGTCCAGGCAAGGCTTTGTGGGGCCCACCATGATGTAAGTGTTTTATCCACATTGTTCATCGTTTTTCTCATATTATTTTAAGGTATGAGCCAAAAAATAAGATAGTTAAAAAAAGTGGACCACAAAGTGGGGATTGAACTTCCACCATTAAAAACTTATTGGGAGCTAGAGACGTTTCAGATCAAGATGATATTTGTTTTTCACTTCATCCATGTCTACATGACCTCATGAATAGGTTGGATGGTAAAAAAACATCACGGTGGCACTTATAAATATTTCAACAGCGGGTGTCATTATCACTGCAGCTTCCTTTGGTGTGGTCCACTGGAGCTGTGGACCTACTTCATTTTTTAAATCGTACCTTAAAATTATCTGATAAAAGTGATTAATGGCGTGGATAGAACACTTAAATTACAGTGGGCCCCACAGAGCCCTACCCGGACGGATTACTATCCAGACGAGGTAGGACGCAATCCGCGTCCGTGTTATGCATGCACATGCACACCGTCTGTACACAGCGGGTTGGTTTCAGGCAGTCTAGCTTACAGAATTTATACACACCGTCTATAGACAGCAGTGTGGGTTGGCTTCAGGCAGCCCCACTTCCAGAATTTTAGGTATGTGGAGGCTTTGTTTTGGTCCACTAGGAGGGATGGTTGAAATGAGTAGGCCATGGGCTATTTTGTTTTGTTTTTGTTTATGCTAGTTTGGCTTTATGCAATATGTGTGGCATGGTGTTTTCATGGGGCCACCCAAATGAACATAAATGCCCAACATACTTCTTTGGCATCTTTACTCTAATCTAATAAGAGTTTTTGAAGTAAGAATTAGTATGATAAGATTTTTTATTATTATTATTTTTTTCTTTCTAGTTCTTGTTTTAAATAAGCTTGTTTAGTATATGTTTTTTTTTTTTTTTTCAAAACTGAAATAATAAAAAAAGCCTCTTATTTGAAATAAACATGTTTGGTAGAACATTTAAATAATAGCTTTTTGTAGTAGTAGATGTCATTTTGAAAGATTATGATAATACTTCACTATAAAAGCAATCTATGTGTCTGTTTTGGTGGATCTCACCATAGACTAACCATAACCTAAATGACAAAACAATGGATGGTTGCAATCTTCATGTTTAAAGATATTCGACCCATCCATTGTGCAGGATATTGGATGTGGATCGTACATCATATAGAGCCCACCTTTAATGTAGACCATCCATCATGTAAGCTAAACCTTCAAAGTGGGTCGTCCATCATGTGAGGCCTGTCTTGGATGCAAACCATTCATTATTAAGGGTTGAGCTTTGATGTGGACCATCCATTATGTAGAGCCCACCTTGATGTAAGTCATTTATCATGTCGGGCCCACCATCAATGCTAATTGTCCTTTATATGGGGCCCCAATGTTCACTATCCATCACTCATCACATAGAGTTCACATTTGATTTGTCCTTTGTGTGGACCCTACCTTGGAAGTGGATTGTCCATAATGTGGGGCTTACTTTTGATATCTACCATCCATCATATGGGACACGCCATCTATGCGGATCATCTATCATATTGGGCCACTTTGGATATGGGTCGTCTATCATGCTAGACCTTGGATGTGGACCATCCATTAGGTGGGGCCCACTTGTTGTGGATTGTCCATCATGAGGGGTCACACATTGATGTGGGCTATTCATCATTTGAAGCCCATTATGTCCATTATGTGGGCCCACCTTGATGCAGACCATTCATTGTGGGGGCCCCACCTTCAATATGGGTCGTTCATCATGGCGGCCCACCTTTGATGTCAATTGTCCATTATGTTGGCCCATGTTCAATGTCCATCATCCATCAAGTGGGGCCCACTTGATGTGGACGGTCATCATGTTGGGCCACACTTTAATGTAGACCATCCATCATGTGGGGCCCACCTTGATGTGGACCGTTCATCATGTAAAGCCATACCTTCAATATGGGTCGTTCATCATGTGAGTCTACCTTTGATCTCCACCATCCATCATGTGCGTCCCACCTTTATTATGGACCATCCATTATGTGGGGCCCACTTAATGTGTTTAGTCTATCATGTAGGGCCGCATTTTGAAGTGGGCCATCCATCACGTAGGTCCCACCTTTGTTATTTACCGCCCATCTCATGGGGTCCACTTGATGTGAATAGTCCATCATGCGATGCCATATTTTAATTGATGTGGGCCATTCATCATGTGGGGTCCAGCTTCAATGTCCACCATCTATCATATGGGTCCCAACTTTACTGTAGACCATCCATCATGTGGGGCTCAACCTTCAATATGGGTTGTTCCTCATGTCAGCCCACCTTTGATATCAACCCTCCATCAAGTGGTCCCACATTCAATGTCCATCATCCATCATGTGGGTCCCACCTTTGATGTGGACCAATCATCATGTGGGGCCCACTTGATGTAGATCATCCATTATGTGGGGCCCACCTTTGATGTGACTGTGCATTGTATGTGCCCACTTTGATGTGGACCATTCATCATGTGAAGCCACATTGGTCATTAATTATGTGGGCCTATCCTAAAGAAGTTGTAAAGAGAAAAGAAGATGACGAGATGAGAATTACTTAAAAGGTCCAAAGAGGAATTTGTCCAAGAATTAACTAAAGATATCTATCTACCTGTATAAGTCAAATGAGCTCTTAAAAACTAAGTGACGTTTCATCACTTACTTTTTTAAGAATTGTTTAGTTAGTTTCTATAAAATTAGTTAGTTTCTATAAAATTAAATGATAAAACCAAAAATAAAAGTTTGTTTTTTTAAAATGTGCCAAACAACTCTTTAATTTACACCAACGAAATTACATGCAGTGAGCTTCACGTTTTTTGGAAAAAAGAAAATCTACATCGTCAGATAAGATATCTGGCCAAACATCTAAAATCTCTTCGCAATGGTAAGAAGAACTTCCAGATCCACGGAATACTTCGGATCGCACGTCACGCCACTTCGAAGGTGAATTTGACAATTCAATTGACGAGTGAAGAGAATTTCACCTGGGTGCCGTGGGGACTACCGTGATGTATGTATTATATATCTACACCGTCCACCCATGTTACCACCTCCTTTTAGAGCATGAACCCGAAAATGAAGCAGATCGAAAGCTCAAGTGGACCACACCACAAAAAATTATGGGGATAAAGACACCCACAATTAAAACCTTAATGGGACCCACCATGACACTAATTTGCCATCCAACTGTTGATAAGGTCTCCCATACCTAGATAAAGGGAAAATACAAATATCAGCTTTATTCAAAACTTTTGTGCCCTTAAGAACTATTAATGGTGGCGTTCAATCACCAATGTTTCCAATGGTGCAGTCCACTTGAGCTTTGGATCTACTTCATCTTTTTGGGCTTATGTCCTAAAATAAGCTTACGAAATAGATGAATGGTATAAATATAATATACATACATCAAGATGGGCCCCACAGCACCAAGGGCACTAGGCAATCCACTTCAAACAACAAGGAATACACCAATACAAAGCATAGGGAAAATAAAAAATAAAAAAATTCACAAGCAGTTGATCAACAACCTGCTATGCATCTTAAGCACCAGTGCACAACCAAATTAAATTAGACTACAGGTCACCCATAACCACACCAAGTTTCAATCCAACTAGAGGTCAAAATAACTGACAATGGACGAAAATGAGCAAGCCTGCGCGCGGTTGGGTTGGCCCACCCATATTCAAAATATTGATTTTTCCTGGCCCAGGCTTGGCCCATTCCTAGCCCTAATCATTTCATATATTCAACATGGTTTGGTGGTAAAATGGTTCAAATCAAACTTTGATGGGGTTGGTGAATTAGCATGGAAAATTGAAGTTTGATTGATGGAATTCTCTAATAAATATTAGGTGTTAAAATATGTTGGATCGACTATTTGCACTGTCATATCTACCCTCGTCTTCTTAAAATACCCTCACCATGATAAGGTACCAAGAATTTCTTAATCACCACTGCATGCAGCAGAATCTACACCACTCAAAAAGGTGGACCTAACATTTCAATATTACACCAAGGATCACACCAATCCAGAGCATGAGCCCTGAATGAGTCCATGAATGAGTCCAAAACATCGTATTAAAGTAATTATAGTGATGGAATTGATAATCTGATTGTTTCGGGATATCATCAGCAGGCCATGTGGCCAATAGATTAATTGTTTAGTGACACATGTTACACATACAACCCCTAGAAGGATTTTATAATGTAATCCAACATTTCACCTTGGATTTGAAACCCTCTCTGAGGAGACTTGAAACCCCATTTACTTTATGATGCTAAACATATAAGGGATTTGAAATCCCATCAAAGCCTCCAAATCCATGGTGCCAAACGACCCCTTATGGAAGATGAGTTTGTCTTGCCCTCGCCCTGGTGGTGGCATAGAAATACCCGGGCCACTCAATGCCTCTCATGAAACTGCCCTGATTTTGCTATCCTTCCTTCAAGATTAAGCATGCGATAATAGTCTGGCACTGCACACGTATCATAAACAAGTTTTATATAGACCAGTCTGATTTTGGTAAAACACACACGTAAAGTAATTGAACATGATGAATGGCCTGGATCACCTGCAAGTGTTGATCCAGACTATCGGATTAGTGGATCCTGTTGTAGATGGGCCATAATCCCAAAGGTGCACTATTCATCACTCGTTCCTTTGTCAGTTCTTCTCTGGCATTTGTTCTTCTAATTGAATGGGTCCCACAAAATTATTTTGCAGAAAAACATTGTGACATGGCTGTAAGGTTCCATGTTCTCTCCCTGTGGACACAGATTCAGTGGATCTAGGATAGGGAGGCAACTAAGGCACATCACAATATTTATTTGCATCCAACCTGTTATTAAGGTTTCACTAACCTAGATGAAGGGAAATCATGAATCTCAGCTTGATCTAAAACTTGTGTGGCCCCAAAAATTTTCTAATTGTGGGCATCAATCAACATTGTTTCTATAGCGTGCTCCATGTGGATCTGCTTTATTATCAGGCTCATTTCCATAAAATAATCTGGGAAAACAGATGGACGGTGTGGATATAAAACACATACATCATGGTTGGCCCCACAATCAAAGATCCACCCACCTCAGTGGCCGTGAAAGGCTGAGATCATTTTGCTCTGCAAGGGTAGCACCTATCTTTTAGTAAAACACCAGCTCTGTTCGGTAAGCACCAAACTCGGGATGCTGCATCTAATGGTTGGAGTGTATCTCACATAAACATACAATGAGTCATGTAAGAAACCAAGGACATGCATCCCTCTTTTTTTATTTTTATTTTATTTTATTTTATTTTATTTTTGGGAACTGAACCGATTTCATTTCAGAAAATGGAAGCCTTACAACACCCTGCACAAACCACTTCGGGTCCCCTCTCACTCCAAAAATTTGAGCGGCCTATCGTAAAGGGGGCAGACAATGCCCACCTTTTTTTTTTTTTTTTTTTTTAAACAACCCTTTGGGAAGCCTATCATATACTAGCACACCCTGAAGACTATAGACAACAAGACCAAACGACAAAGCTAGAGGGCTAGGCCGGGAAAATAAAACTCAACCCGGCCTACCCTAGAAAGAAAAGAAAACCAACACCAAAATCAAACTCTCAGGTAACCCAACCCGGCTTAGTCAAGAACCAAGAGGCCCCTTAAGCACCTCGGTAGATCCAATCGAGAGCGATGAAAGGAATTGCGCCGACCTTCACTAGCCATCCTGGCAAGAGCATCTGCCACTGAGTTACCCTCACGATAGATATGCCTAAAACAAAGGTTGAGACTGAGGCTGAGGAGGTGGATAGCTCCCACCCTATACCAAATGTTCCATGGGCAATGGGCAAAAGGGTTAGCAGCAGCTTTCACCACTAGGCTGGAGTCGGACTCGACCACTCTACTGGATAAACCCAGTTTGCCACAAAGAATGATTTCATCCAACATAGCCTGGGCTTCCGCGATCGTATTGGAAGCAAAGGCCATAATTCCTATGAAAAGCAAAAATAACCTGGCCTTGGGAGTCCCTCACAACTCCTCCTCCACCATTCTCACCTGGATTCCCACGAGAAGAGCTATCAACGTTCAGCTTTACCCAGCTCGGGAGAGGTCTTGACCATTTGACCATCGATGGAACAGAAGGAGTATTCACGCTGCCTCTGTCGAGAAAAAGAGCTTGGATGGTGGTTGATTCCCTGAGGGATGGGAGATCATTGTGAGGCAACTGATTGCCAATTTCTTGCATCCATTTGGAAACCCGAGCTATGACCTTAAGAGCAGACATTTTAACACCTTCAAAGCGCGAGGCGTTTCGGCTTAACCATAATTCCCAGAAGATTAGAGCCGGAGCCAGGCCAGGCAACCACTTGATACGAGAAGAAATCGACGCTCTTGACGACCAGAAATCCATTTTCTGCTGAATAGACTGATTTGGGATTGGAGGGACATCAAATAGCCCATGGAAATGCGTCCAGAATGTTTTGGCTACTGATCCAGAACTAAAGAGATGATACAAGTTCTCCTCACCGTGATCCAGGAAGGTGGGAAGATGCTGCTGCTGATCTTGATTGGAGTCGGCCGACCACTGGAGAGGATTAGAGTGGATAGAAGGGAAGGTAGGATCACGGTTATGAGGGTGTGAGTCACTGCTGCCCACGCCATGACCCCTGCTCCGAAAGGGATCTTGAATCGGCATGAGAACGGAAGCCTGAGCCAGGGACGATCGTTCAGGGTGTACCTCTTCAGTGTTCCTGATTTGAGCAGACTGCTGCTGCAAAGAACCATGGGAGAGCATCAGAAAATGCCCCGAATCAACGCCTCGAGAGGGAGGGTTAGAATCCGATTGAGTTCCGTACTCCCCTACACAACATTCACACCTAGAAGCCATAGACACGCCGGATCATTTAACTGCATCATGCACAGGAATGACATTGTGCAATACTTTCCAAAGGAAGATTCCAATTTTTGGTGGGATAGTGTCATTCCAGGCCCACCTCGCCCAAGAGACCTTCGGACGTTGGTACCGGGAACCATTCCATGCGGACTTCAGCGAGAAATTTCGAGTCGATGTCAGATCCCATGCCAATCTATCATCCCTGCTTGACAAGTGAATAGGGCACTCCTTCAGCTACTGGACAGTGGACACGGGAAGAATATCGTGCAAGTGAATAGGGCACTCCTTCAGTTGCTGGACAAGTGAATTGGGCGTGCATCCCTCTACCCAATGGTTTCCCTTGGTATGCTCCACCTTAATCACAAACCAGTTTGATTTTTGGGCCTTAAGCCTAATAATAATGATGATGGTGATTATCGATAAGAATAACAAAAATAATAACAAAGATGATAATGATGATGATAATGATAGGAAATATATGAAATTATTACCTGGAGCGATGTATCCAATAGATCCCTTCATCCCAGCTGAGCTAGTTTAGGTGACCTCAGATAAGAACCTGGCTAGCCCAAAATCACCCACACTAGCAATCATGTCATCATCAAGAAGAATGTTGGTTGGCTTTAAATCTCGATGAATGATTGAAGTTTGGCAATGATTATACAGATAATCCAGTGCAGAAGCCACATCTAGAGCTATGTTTAACCTTTGAGTAAACTTCAAGCTCTTTCTTGGCTGGTCATGGCCATCTTTGGGCAACCACTTCTCTAGACTTCCATTGGGAATGTACTCGTAAACTAGAGCTTTAAAATCATTGCCCTTAAAATCAATGCTTGAGAAACAAGTTAAGATTTTAACAAGATTCCGATACCTAATGTTTTTCAAGGCATCACATTCCGCCATGAAGCTCCCTAGAGCTCCTTGTCGTTGAAGGTTGAAGACTTTCACTGCTACCATAGTCCCAACATGATCTAGAATCCCTTTATATATGGCGCCCAAACTTCCAGTTCCAATCAAATTGGTAGGACAGAACTCATCTGTTGCTTTGAAGAGCTCCGCATAAGAGACGTTCATGAAAGGATCCTCCACAGAAGGCACAGAAAAAGTTTCCTTCTCGACTTTCTTACCCAATGAAGAGTGGTAAAGAAAGACAATAATGATATAAGACATAGGACAACACCAATCATTGAGATTTTGACTTTTGAAGCAAGAGGCTTCTCCCGTTTCTTGGAAGCTTGGCTAGAGCATGGATGCAATTGTAATTCATGAATATCCCCACAAAGCTTACTATTTTCAAGCACTGAAATTCAACTGGCATTTCCAAAGACCCCTTGTTTTGGTAATTCACCCTCGAAATTATTGAAGGATAGATTTAGATACTCTATGGAAAACTTCTCCAGATATCTTGGAATCTTCCTAGATAAGTTGTTGCATGAAAGATTCAGGTATCGAAGGCCTTTTAGAGTACTAAATGTTGATGGAATTGATCCTTGAAAGAAGTTCCGATCCAACCCGAGATACTCTAGGCTGAGACAATTGCCTAGCCAGCTTGGAATTTCGCCTGATAATTTGTTATTGAAAACACTGAATATTTCAAGAGCTTACAAGTAACTGGCTTCATGTGGCAGATTAGTGAAAACGTTTTCTTGAGCTCGGAGATCAAGCAGAGATGGAATGCTGAAAAGTTGTTCCGGTAAGGTACCTCTAAAGTTATCATTGAAGAGGTATATGAAGTTCAGGTTTATACAATTACCAAGAGTTGAAGGTATGCTCCCGGATAGTTTGTTTTCATGTAAACTGAGTAGGTACAATCTGGTGATGTTGCCCAAGGAAGATGGAATTTGTCCTGATAATCCATTTGAATCCAAGTACAGTTTCTCCAACTTGTTAAGCTTGCCAACACCAATGGGAATTGTACCTGTCAGAAAGTTATACTCCATATTCAGTACTGTTAAGCCAATAGATTCTGAATCCCAGATGGAATGCTTCCGAATATCATATTACTTCCTAAAGATAGGAATGTCAGTTGGGTCGAAAGATTTGCTATGGAGTTGGGCAACGCGCCACTGAGACGATTTCTGCTCACCTCCACCACTTGTAAGCTACTGCAATTGGTCAAAGAATCAAGAAAACTCAAGTCACGAGCTTTCCCAATTCCAAGTTCGTTTAGCCCCAAAACTAATCGGAAGAGACCCTTGAGGTTTCCAAAATTCATGGGCACAGATCCGCTAAAACTATTCAGAGCAAGGTTAATTACTGCAAGTCCGGAAGCATTGGATAATGAAAATGGTATGGGTCCTGTGAATTGGTTTCCTCCAACATAGAGTCCTTGGAGATTAGGAAGAGTGAGGCCTATATTAGGCGGAAGATTTCCATGAAATCTGTTAAATCCCACGTCAAACATGACAATAGATGAGAGATTGTAGAGCCGAGGCAGAATGCTGCCCTCCAGACTATTTCTTGAGAGATAAAGGTCAGTGAGAGACGAAAGGTTTCCAAGTGAAGGTGGGATGCTTCCTGCAAGACTGTTGTGATGAAGGTTTAAGTAGGTGAGCTTCGATAGAGAGCCAAGCTCAGTCGGAACCCTCCCTGTGAGCTGATTCCCGGAAAGATCAAGAACTTGGAGTTTCAAACAGTGGGTCAGATTTGCTGGAATTTCTCCAGTGAATGTGTTATTGGTCAGACCGAGATACGTCAAGTGGAACAACCGGCCAATCTCTTTAGGAATCGTCCCATAGAAGCTGTTGGTTGAGAGACTGATTATCCTGAGAAAGGTGAGGTTCCCTATGAAGGGTGATATGGAGCCCACAAAGTTTTGGCCAGTGACGTTCAGGGCGGTGACCCTTTGAGGATGCCGTCGACCACCGCAAGTGACACCTTGCCAGTGGCGGAAGTGGAGAGTATGGTTCCCCGAACTCAAGGAATTTAGTGGATCGACGGTTATCAGATGTTTGAATTTGAGCAAAGCAGGGAGATCCGTTTCGTTGGAGAAGTGAGAGGCAGATCCGAAGAAACATGGAAGGTGAATGGAAGATAGAAGGAGAAATGACCAAATTGCCCATAGGCTCATACGTGGGAGCTCCATTTTGGAGTTCGTGAATGCAGTAAAAAGGAATAGTGAGGAGAGAAATCTGGCACGGATTCTCCAATATATTTATAGTCGGGTTGGGCAGCCTGCTGGTGGCCTGACCTGCTCCCCTCCGGTTTTCCTTCCTTATGATAGGTGGGCTAGTGGGCATTTACGTTGGCCCTGCCTGAAATTTTTGTCTTGGATAGTGTGATGTGTTTCACATCCTTTTCAATTTAAGCTATCTTTGCCTTTATCACTTCCAAAAGATGGTTTCTATGCTAGCGATAGCTCAGTGGTTTTAAACAAGTTGATGATCATAATCTGGTATCAGCAATTAGAGTTGACCCGATGACATCATGTGAGTATTCAGCCTTCATATTTCATTGTGAGATAAAAAATGAAGTTATGTTCATCGAAAGAAGAGATTCACAGAATTTGTGGTATCAGAATGTAAAGAAAGATATAAAAGCCAAAAATCTGTTGAAAGTAATAAAAGCACCTTGTGTTTGCAAAATTTACAGAGGATTTTACAGAAACAAGAAATACCACGACATCAAATGCCTATCTGCCATTGGGAAGCATTGCTGCTTGGGAAGTGGTCAACTAGTTGCTCATTCACACAGTCACCAAATTGAATAACAAAACTGTAGACTGTTTGTAACATAAAAGCACTATCATTACAATTTTATAACATTTGTTTAAACACGCAATCTAACGGTCAAATGCAAATGAAATAGGTGACAGGTAAAGAAATTTGTAATTATTACAAATTTTCATTATATTACAATGGCAATCTCCTATCCAAACATGCACAAGTGTATTTTTCTTGTTGATTTTTGACATTTCAGTAATAGAAGTATTATCATTATGATTTTACCATGCCTATCCAAACATAAGAATTTTGGTCAAATTACCTGTTTTCCAAGAGACGGATATTGTAATTTATAACCATTTCACTTTTACAATGAATTGCTGATGTAATTCGCAATCCAAACAGGCCCTAAAATTTCTACTGAGAATTATAGTATCCCAAGGCATATTAACACAGTGATTTCCCACCCTTCGTCCTATCCATTGCATTGATTTTTATTTATTTTTTTTGAAAGTGAAATTTCATTAAGCAAAAAACCAAAAGAGGCACACAGGCAAAACAGACTAACAACAGCAAAATACAAGAATAGTAAAAAACCTAGAAAAAAAAAAAGAAAAAGGATATAAATACAACAACAATCAGCGCCATGTCTGGAACAACCCTCAAAAAACATTACGGGTCCAATCCCGCATAAATTGGAGAACCCTAGAGAAAACCCCTGCTTCCGCTCCTCTTGTTGTGGAAACATTGACCGTTGCTTTTATCCCATAAAGACCATAATACCGCTTAAAAAGGCTACACGCCATCTCCTCCCCAGTTTTCCCCCATCCGAGGCATGCCAATTGCCAAGCCAGGAGAAGGTTGTCAATAGATTGTGGCATAACCCAATGGATCGATACATGATCTAGGATCCCGTTCCATACACCCGGCGAAGGAGTAGTAAAGGAATAGGTGATTGATAGTCTCAGCTTGATTATAGCACATCAGGCACACGTTTGGAAGTACCAATCCCCTATTCATTGCTTTGATGAGAACCAAAAATAATCTATGCCCTTGCAGAATACAGGTGAAGCTCTCAGAACAGAGCAGTCTACTGGAAACATGCAGAAAAGGCAAAAAAGGGTACTGCTTGCCTATTTCAACAGGGAAATAACAACATGCATGAGAGAGCACAAGAAATCAAGAAATGCTATATTTTGATAGATTCATGAATAAGAAATTATAAGACTTCAGGGAATACTAAACTACTCACAAAATACAACATGAAAAAGATCCATCCACAAAATGTAGAAACATACATTTTGATAACATTATAGAATGAAAGTTCATGAAAAGCCTATCTAATAGGTAAAAGGAACGAAACCATACTACGATTAAAAGGTTGACCCTAGGATAACATCTGTTTGCAACCAATTCTTTATTGCCCAAGATCAGACAAGGGCATTTTCTAATGTCCCTACAGTTACGTTCAACTAAATAAATATCCAAGTGTAACATGCAGGGTTGTCACAATAAATTAATTGCACAAGACAGCTGCATGAAAACAACAAGAAAAGCAAAATACACCAAGAAGACAGATTCATAGCTATCCCATTAGAGATGCAGTCACAGAACTTTGTAGCATTCAAGTAATGCAATTGCAAGGATTGATAACTGAGAATCCACAAGTCATACTGAGGGCTCACCCTAGACATCAGTGCAGTTGGACGAGCTTTAGGGGTTACAATCTGACCCAGGGTGGATTTGTTTGACTCCATTTCCAGAGAAGGAAAAAAGAGGAGTAACAGGTGGCGTAAGAAGCCTGGAATCAGAAAAGAATCCTCGGTAAGTCTCAATCCATACTCATTTGTTTAACCTCGCTCACATCATGCATAAGCCACCAATAAAATTGCAAATAAAATCTTCCAGTTCCGACGCAGATGCATCTCGAACAGGCACACATGTGAAAGCAAAAAATCAAGATGCTTAACAAATAATAATGATTAAAAAAGGCAGAATATACTTTCCATCTTGAAAGGAAGTAAATTTCCGCTTTACAAGGAAAATAACAGAGAAATGAATTTCTCAATCAATTTCACAACAATATTTCCGGAAGAACTAATGCAAAAGAGAATTGTTACTGAGAAGATTGTTCTTTTTTTTTTTTTTTTTTTGAAGGTATGATTGTTCTTCTAATAATTTGTGATATAAGAAAAATTCAACATTGCTAATTTGTAGTAGTGCAAATTATATAAAATTGTCTTCACGGCTTCTTTACACCACCAGTTTTAATTCCTCTGTATAAGAATATTCTGAAACTTTTGGTGGTAGAAGTGCTGCAATACATGGTATGCACGTGCATCTCCAATCCTTTGCAAGTAGTTTTGTTTGATTCTACAGTGTTTTTTTTTAAAAAAATAATAATAATAGTGTAGGTTACAGTTTGCAACTCAACTTTTACAACAAAAAACCTGCCGGAACTCTTGATGTTAGGGGAAATCTGGGCGATCTGATTCCCAGGCCGATAAGATGCTGCTGCCAATTATGAGATAAGAATGACACCTCAGTTGTGATTGGGGAAGGAAAGGGTGGGAAATGCTAACATGATTAATGGGTTCTTCCCAAGTACCAAATGTACTGACTGCACTTTGGAAGACAACTTGGTGGTACACCCAAATATTCCTTATCATCAATGTTTTTCAGCATTCCTTGGTAAGTGGATGAGATGCTGTAACATTACCAATCATAATCATTTTTCTCACTGTCGGAGTTTAGGAAGTCATCAGAAGCAGTTTTACGCGGTGTTGATGACACTATCTTGAATATGGGAGAACCGTCTTGTTTCGACCGTGTTATCCATAAACATTTGCAAGTCAGAAGAAACAAAGAAGATGGAAAAGATCTATTACTTTGTGGATAAATCCAATTTTATGGATTGTGGTTTCCTATGGAGTAGCCATATGGGTCGTAGTTGCCATATGGGTCATGGTTTGCATGGGCCGTGGTTGTCATGTTAAATGGGTCATGGTTGTCATGTTATATGGGTTGTAGTTGTCATGGATCGTAGTTATCATGTTATATGGGTTGTGGTTGTTATGTTATATGGGTCATGGTTGTCCATGGAGTAGCCATATGGGTCATAATTGCCATATGGGTCCCATATGGGTCGTGGTTTGCATGGGTTATGGTTGTCATGTTATATGAGTCGTGGTTGTCATGTTATATGGGTTGTAGATGTCGTGTATCGTAGTTATCATGTTATATGGGTCATAGTTGTCATGTTATATGAGTCGCAGTTATTAATTATATGTTCACTTCCTTTACTACCAAATGAAAGAATAGCTATTGGTACAATAGCCTAAGGCTCACAATGGGGTGATCCGTTCCGTCCACCTTGTTTGCCAGCTCGCCGTGGGCCCAAAAAGGATGGGTGGCATAGATTATACACATACATCAATGTGGCCCCACCATTATTTTCGATCTAAGGCCCACGATGGGGTGATCCGTTCTGTTTACCTTGTCGACCTGCTCGTCGTGGGCCCAAAAAGTCCTGACTTGGGCAGTGTCCACTTCTAACAAACATCACAATGAGCTTAGAAAGTTTCAACAATGGGTTCCATTGTCACCATTATTTTCTATTATGTAGCCCACACGAGCTCTAGATAAGGCTAATATTTGGGCCCTAGTCCTAAAATGACACGGAAAAAAGGATGGGCGGCATGTATTATACACAAACATCAATGTAGGCCCCACTATTTTGGTCCTTGCCCATGCGCAAAAAAGGGTTCCGTGCACATCACTTTCTTGACATTAAATACGACGTAACTTCTTATTCATATTGATCCTTACTCTTGCTCGGGTGGTACTCTCAGGAGTTTCAACACCCGGTCAAGGGTTCGAGCATCTTTGGGTGGTGAAATTCCACTAGTGTGAGTGTGTGGGGTGTGTGCGTGTGTTAAAAAAAAAAAAAAAACTTCTTATTCCCTTAAAAACCGTACAACTACTGAAACAAGGACAAGGGAATTTTGATCCAAGTAATTTATGGAAGCTTGTCAAAAGGCCACTCTTGGGATATTTGAAAGGTTGAATCTTGTTAGGTAATTTGACCAAACGTGGAGGTCAGTATGGACAAAATCCTATATATATATATGTGTGTGTGTGTGTGTGTGTGTGTGTGTGTGTATGTTTTTATTTGAGCAGTCCATCTATTTGTCCAAAGTATTGTAGAACATGAATCCAAAAAATTGGGATATCAAAATCTTTAGTGGACTACACTATAAGAAAATAGTGGAGATTGAATGCCCACCCATGAAAACTTTCCAGTGTTCATCCAATCTATTTATTAGGTCACACACCCGATGAAGAGAAAAAATAAATATTAGCTTAATCCAAAACTTTTGTGGCCTCTAAGTTGTTGATGTAGAGCGGGTCGCGGACAGTTTCATGGCCAAGATGGATCAGAAAAAGCCCGATCGACGACAAAAGTGATTCGGACCGTCGGACCTTAGATCGGGTATATCTCACATTCTGGAATGAATTATTAGGCGTACAATATATGATTTTGGGGTAGAACAAGCTACTTTAGCCAACCAACCCTGCTACGCAAGGTTGCGCAAGCCGAATTTACGAAATACCCCTGGATCGACTGTCGTTTCCCTGTTTTAATTTCGTTCAAACTCTTCATCCGTTAGGCTTTAGGAGTTGTGTTCAACATGAAAAGTGCTTAGAATAATTAGGAGAACGGTTTGGTGAAGCCAAATTGGACACTTACTATTTTTGGTTGAAAACCTTGCGCACTAGTAGAGATCACGACTGTCTATAAATAGTAAGTTTACTATTTATAATAAGTCGCGGATTCTAGTAGTTTTAGTTGTAGTTTGATTCTAATTTCTTTCCAGTTGCTTTGTACCATTATTTAAAGGGTTGTGAACTCATTTTTAGTCATTCATTAATTAATTTCAAATTTTATTAGAATTTATTTCTATTCTCTTGTTTTTTTTTCCTCGTGGATTCGAGAAGTCTCTGTGAGGAGCCCAGAGAAGCTCCGTGGATTCGCAGTAGTTATCCTTGAGGAAGACGGTGATCGAACTCATCACGTTCATCCCTGCATCAGTTGTTAATGGTAAGTGTTCAATCACCACTCTTTATTTGGTGTGGTTAATATGAGATTTAAGTATAACTCATTTTTGAGCTCTTGTCATAAAATAGTATGAAAAGAAATGAATAGATGGCATGGATAGGAGACATATCGTCATGGTTGAGTCCACATAACACTGTCATTGACCACCATGTTCAAAAACCATGTCCTTAAGGAGCAATGCTCTAATAAGGCGATGAATAGGTGAGGTTATGTGTTGTAGTTAGATATGAGGCCACGACGTTGTGAGATTTATTTTGTGATGTAGAGTGGGTTGCAGACACTTTTATGACTAATGTTGTAGGAAGATTTGAGCCCTTAATGAACCAAAAAGTAAGTACCAAACTAATTCAACCAAGTGCATGAACAACCGAGGTGATGCTCGTCCAGCCTGATGAGAGCGTCCCTGAAGAAGTCGTGCGCTACGAAGGTGCTATTACTTCGAAGTTGCGGGTCAGAGTGACTTCCACAATCCGATTGGAAGTGATAGGCCATCTACCTAACGTCTGACGGAAGACGAATGACCAGACCACTAATATCGATTGCAGGAAACCTGACCCGATAAGATAAATCCGACACCTTGCCTTGGACCTCAAAGAGAAGGTTTCCAGAGTGCTTGATAAACAAGAAGCTAGGTCCACTAGTTCAATTCAGAGTTTGGCTTGGACTAAGAAAGTGTTCTTCTTCAACAAGTTAAATGGCCGAGGCTGGGTAACGTCTTGTCAAGACGAGCCGAGCCAAGGCAATATGTTAAGATGGGCGCTCTATCTGCCAGATTCGGAAACTACCATAAACGAACGTGCCCGGTTACTTCACTCCCAAATAGGCATTATCTGCCTGATACGCTACACAATCTGTGGATTGCGTACAGTATCTCCACGATCTTAGTATCCTGTCGATTGAGTGAATCGTCCCGACGATAACGAACCCAGACCATCCAATAGTCAGGTATAAATACATCGAGATCCCATTGCTACAGCTATGCAATATCTTGCACTCTCCCATTACTCTCTACTTAGACCCAGATTCCCTTGACCTGACTTAGGCATTGGAGGGTCCCCCAGCTTAGTCAGGGTTTCCTTTACCTGTTCTCATTATACAAGGTCAAGAAGTTGAAGTGATCTAAGGATCGAGAGATTGAGGGGAGATTCGACCAGATTTTGACCTCAACATTTTTTGGCGCCGTATGTGGGAATCTGATACTAAAGGTCAGGTTCCTATTTTCAAGTGCAATGGCTAGAGGAAAGAAGAAAGCTGTAGCTGCAGAACTAGAACCGAATGAGAAAACTCGCTCTTCGTCGCTTCACGTTGAGTCAGCTCCGGGTCCTTCTCAACGTTCTCGCAACCGGGCGAGTAAGTATCGAGCCATGCAAAATGAGATTCAGGCCCTACGTGAGGAAGTAAATAGAATGAAGCAGCAACAGGAGTCACAGCCAATCCAGGATAATCCCGTTCCCGAGCCGGTCGGAATGTTCGTGGAGCCTCACTCTGGGCCGAGAAGTATAAGGCCCAAGGCACCCCAACACTCTCGGGCACCGCTTTTGGGTCAGAATCCTCTTCCGGTACAAATTAGAGTCTCGGCATGGAATACCTCCACTTGGGCTCCCACCAACAACTCGATCACCTTCGCCCTTACACCTAAGGACCTCCGTCATTAACTAGAGCGGGGGAGGGAAAGGAGAACTCTAGAAATAGAAGATGCCCTAAAGATTGTCGCTGAGAATAAAGATCCCTAGGAAGCGCGGTTTGTGAAACTCAATGACAAGTTCTTAACCCTGAAAAGGAAGCAGCAACTGTCGACAGTTCCCGTCACGGTTCAGGCAATGATGGAAGAGAACGAACCTCCCTTCACCTCCATCATCATGGATGAAGTGATGCCGTAGAGATTTCGGATACCTCCCGTCATCCAATATTCTGGGTCCGGTGACCCATCTGAGCATCTGGAAGCCTATCGTTCTTGAATGCAGATTCAGACAACAACGGATGCGATAATGTGTAGGGGATTTTATATCACCCTTAAGGGATCTGCTTAGAGTTGGTATCGTCAGCTCAAACCCAATTCCATCGGTTCTTTTGCAGAGTTGAGTCGACTATTCTTTACCCAATTCATAAGCGGTAAGAGAAGTCGAAAACCCAACACTCACTTGCTCACCATCAAGCAAGGGCCAAATGAGTCGTTGAAGGACTACATTGTTTGGTTCAACAAGGAAGCATTGCAGGTCGAAGACTACGACGACAAAATGGCACTTACAGCAGTATTCAGTGGTCTGAAGGAGGGAAGGTTCACTTTCTCCATCGGGAAGAACCCGTCGAAGACGTTGGCGGACTTCATCGCAAGAGCTCAAAAATACACTAATGCAGAGGAGTTTACCAACGCCCATAAAAGTGTGCAAGTAACCGACGCAACTGGTAAGGGGAAGAGGCCTAGGAATGAAGAGTCTCAGCCGACCAGCAAAGGGTCGGATGACTGCACCTCTCGCGACCGTCGACCAAACCGGAAATCGGAAGGAAAATTCCGTTCCTACACCCCCCCTCAATACGTCCGCCGAGCAAGATCCTGCTAGATATCCGAGGAGAAAAGCTCCTGAACTGGCCTGTATGTATGAAAGCTAACTCTGAGCATCGGGACAAACGGAAGTTCTGATGCTTTCATCAGGACCACGGCCACAATATGGACTATTGCGTGGATCACAAGGATGAAATTGAATCCCTTATCTGCAAGGGACACCTACGTCAATATCTGATCGAAGGGAAGAACGAGAGCAAGAGCGACCGAATAACCCCACGGAAGAGCCGGCTGAAATCTGAACTATTTTTGGGGGCTCGGCCAGTGAGGGAGACTCAAACAGTGCTCGGAAGACTTACTCTCGGAAGTCCGATCAGGAACATTACGTTCATTTAACAGAGCGACCTAATAAGGAACTCTGGATCAGCCCATGCAGTCTGACCTTTACGGAAGACGATCCATGCGGAATCTAGCATCCGCACGATGAGGCCTGGTGGTCACAATGACCATAAAAAACTACAAAGTATATCATATCCAAGTTGACACCGGAAGCTCGGCCGATGTATCTATTCTAAAGCCTTCGAAGGAATGGGGGTTCCACGCTCGCGGCTTCGACCAGTGAAGACCCTCTGCACAGATTTGCCGGAGAGAGTAATCTCCGAAGGAGCCATCTCCCTCCCAGTAACTGTAGGAGAAGGTCAACATCAAGTCACCCTTATGGTGGACTTCCTTGTTATCAATGTACCATCGGTGCACAAAGTCATTCTGGGCAGACCGTCCCTTAATGCGATGAGGGCGGTTGTTTCTACCTACCATCTGATGATGAAGTTCCCCGCCGAGGGCGGGATAGGCTACCTCCGAGGCGACCAACGCGATGCTCGGAGATGTTGCATGATAACTGTAGACACTAAAAAATCAGGCGTCTACACTTGATTTGTGATTCGTGTTGCTGATGGGTTAATTATAGGTGTTGGAGTCGCCACTAGCCGAAAAATCTCAAAATCCCATGGTCGGCTAGAACCACAAAATACACAAGGTGAGGGAAATCTTGAGACTTCCCTGCCTTAAATTGACTCCTGGTCTGCGATCTAGGATTCCGGGCAAGGGACCTCAGTTACAAAGAGGGAAGGTGTTAGGCACCCTCTCTGCCCATACAAATGTATGGTCTCTACTCAGTGTGGTAAAACAATCTCAAGGGATGATGGATGTTGTGGCCGAGATGAGACTAGGCACACACGTGGATTTCTGATGCGGCAAGATCCGAGATTTCGGCAAGCCACAGAGCATACATCCAACGGTGTGTCTAGAAGGCGGATGTGATGATGCTTATGTAAAATAGTAAGAAAATTGGACTAGATCACTAGAAATTTCTGATCCGACAGGATCCGATGTACGGCAAGCCACAGAGCATACATTCACTAGAGATCTAGAGAAGCAGGGGGGTTGAGAAGGGAGTAAATGTCATGATGGATGCTTGTAAAATGAATGGATCTTTGGCTTGATCTCTTGAGTAGGCTAAGATGTGAGTTAAACCATGATCAACGAGGTTAGGCTGATGGGTTGGAAAGGTTGAGAGAAAGGTTAGAGGGTGGCTAGAAAGATCAGATCTTTGAAGGCTTGAGAGCTCCTTCCTTTCCTTCACTCTCTTCCTCACTCTCTCTCTCTCTTTCTCACTTTCTCTCCCTTGGATCAAAAGATCTCACTTTTTTTTTCTTTTTGTGAAGAGGAGAGGGCTATTTATAGCCTTCTCCAATAACATTGCTGTAAATTTTGGGTTTGAGAGGGGTAAAAGGTGAGGTGGCAAGTTATGGTTGGTTATGAAGAGAAGAATGCCACATGACACTCTCCCATTAGTCATGAGGGATGGTAAAAAGGTAAATAGTGAAATTTGAAAGGATAATTTTGAAGAAAAGTTGACTTTTGGACGCTGGGACAGCTGTCCGCACGCGGCCCGCGAGCGGCGGCACTTGAAGTACCACAAGCGACAGTCAGATTACCGCCCTGGCTCAGTTTGGGCCGGTTTCACGCGTGCGAACCTTGCACACTGTGCGGGTTCGCTCGGAAGTCTCCTTTTGAGTTTTTTAGCTCAGAAAAATGGGTTTCAGGTTGGATAATGAGGATCTGGGCCATAGTATAGGGTATAGGCAGGGTTGTACGTGTGATGAATGGTTTGGATCGTGGTTTTGGATTACGGATTTGGATTTTAAGGACTTTGATTCGGTTCAAGCAGGGATTGGGTATGATCATGATTCCTGAACGGTCTTAACCTTTTCAAGATGTAGCCTGAGTGGGGTGTCTACAGATGCCCCTCTTTGACCGAAGTTGTAAACAACCGAAGGTTAAAGCGAGTGGACACCCCACCCTTCTGGTTAGAAAAAGAGATAGTGACTCGAATCTGTCGCCTGCCATTGTATTATTGTCAATTGACTGTCTGAAAAAAGGATGACCTGCACATATCACGAGGGTTGAGAAAAACGTTGTGATTGCCTCCTGAGCATTTGTCGCGGGTTTACGAATCACCAATCACAACCCTTTCACGTCTGATTATTAATACCATTGGAGGGTTAGTCTGAAAAGTAAGGGCCTCTGCGCATTCGTCGCGGCTTTATGAGGATTCTCATACTGTTTGGTCTGTCGTTTCTTTACTACATAATCACACTAAGAGTATTCGATCTGTTTGACTCTCAAAGTGGTTAGCTGCCCTGCGCATTGGTGCAGCCTTACGGGAAACTCACTATGCCGACTTGGACTCAATCAAACTTTTCTGCATATCCCGGACTAGGTATGTGCAAGTAATCTTTTGTCATACAGTCTGTTGATTCTGATACTTAGGTTACAATAGATTGTTGCCACTTCGAGTTTGATTATTCTTTCCAGAGGTAGATTCACTCATTTTACTAGCATTCGTACGACTGTCCAGATATAAAAATCGGGCCAATCGTACTTGTATCATGTACGGATTCGATCATCCACTGGGGTACCGGAAGAGATCGAATCTTATTTAGTTGTGTGCACTGGCCGCAACTGGAGAATATGGAAGATTCCTCAGTATACTGCGCGCCGCTTGCGGTAGAAACACTTTATTTAAAAGCTATTCCCTTTTTGAGCTAGACTCCTTGGGAATTTTATTTGAAGATATATTTTTCAGTTTTCTTTCTTGAAAAATCCGTTCGATCTCGCGGGAGGGCGTCGTCGTCCGATTGTTTCTATTGTAAGAAAATTCAGATGGCCTCCACTAATAAATTAATGGGGCTTGATAGCTTAAAAGGGACAGACCTCTTTTTGAGGTAACACTCACTGGGGATTTATTCCGTGCTTACTTTGGCAATTTTTAGATTTTTTTTGGATTATTTGAATTTTTCTTGGAGATTTTTTTTGAAAAGGAGGCTATTTAGGTATGTTTTGAAGACTTGGGGACTGTTTTTGTGACCGTTGAAGGTTTGGAGGCTATTTTTATAACTTTTAAAAATGCGGGACTGTTTGTGAAAACCTTTGAGAGTTTGAGTTTATTTTTAAAAATATTTTGGGTATTGTCCAATGGTTAGAGGTAAAAATCGGTTGTTCTCATTATCCTTAGGGGACAACTCGCTATCCCATGCACTCTTTCAGTAGGGTGACAGTCGGACTGCTGCCTGCGTGTCATTTGGACCGCTGGTCCGTTCAGTGCATCGGTCCGTCCGGTGTGGCCTTCTCCTCTATATCATTCTTGCAGTTGGGACGTCCAGGGACCCATTGTAGTCCCTGGAGCTATTTTTGGAGAGGTTTTTCAGCCCATTTTCTTGCATCTTTCTCTTTCTTTCCATTTCAGGTAATCATGGCTAATAAATCTCTGTTGGATCTTTGTGGGACACTTTCTTCAAGAGCTTTTGGTGGGCCGAATTTTCCTTGGGTTGAGGGAGAGCCATGATCGGGACTGTTAGATCATCTGGATTTGATCTGAGCAGTTGAATCTTGTTGTTCGGGCCAGATGGTTGGATGGATCATTATTGTATTATTTTTTGGTGGGGTGGGGTGTGATAAGAAAAGGGCCCTACCCCCCTTTTTTTTGGGGTGATCTGAACCATCGGATCCATGATTTGGGGCCTATTTGTGCGTATGGATGATGCAAATAATGATGATCGATAGTTTATGGTGGATGATGGACGGATGAAATTTTAAAAATGGGCCCCACATCATGATCTTGATTGGTTCAGATGTAGGGATGTGGTAAAAAATTTTAGATGATGGTCAGATGAGATTTTCAAAATGGGCCCCACATCATGATCTTGATTAGTTCAGATGTAGGGATGGACCTATGGAATGTGTACTGGGTCTTTTGGCATGGGCCTGGTGGGCCTTGAATCATGAGCCTGATGGACCTGGGCTTTTTGAGATGGGCCTTGGATGTGGGCTTTTTTGAAATGGGCCTTGGACATGGGCTTTTTTGAAATGGACCTTGGATATGAGCTTTTTGAAATGGGCCTTGGATATGGGCTTTTTGAAATGGGCCTTGAACATGGGTTTTATGAGATGGGCCTTGGACATGGGCTTTTTTTGAAATGGGCCTTGGATATGGGCTTTTTGAAATGGGCCTTGGACATGGGCTTTATGAAATGGGCCTTTGACATGGGCTTTATAAGATGGGTCTTGGATATGGGCTTTTTGTAATGGGCCTTGGACATGGGCTTTATGAAATGGGCCTTGGACATGGGCTTTATGAGATGGGCCTTGGACATGGGCTTTTTTGAAATGGGCCTTGGACATGGGCTGGGGTACTTACTCGGATACTTTGTATGTGCAGCATGCCTCAACGTGGTAAAAATGAGGCTAGCTCCTCACGCCAGTCACCCGATCTGTGCTTCATGCCTCGTGAGGGTCGGCATTTGTCCGACATTGCCCGAGAAGGTGGTGCACTTGCTATTTTGAGAGGGCGTGGGGTTAGAACGCACTGGCCTGATTGGTTTGAGGATCCAGAACTGTTGTTCTTCGATGTTCTGGAGCGAACCCCCTTCTCTCACCTGTTTCGGGTCCGTCTGAGTCGGACAAACATGTCTCTCTTATCTGCTTTGGTTGAGAGATGACACCCTGAGACCCATACCTTCCAACTTCCTTTTGGCGAGTGGGGTATTACTCCATATGACATTTATATGCAGCTAGGTCTCCGATATGATGGGGGGTCCATCCCTTTTGAGGATGACTTTTCGGTGCCTACTGAGGAGGATTGGATGTCTCCTGGGGATGATTCCATACGTAGCAAACTTTACTGGTCCTCGCTTTAAACTCCTCTGGTTATCATTGAATTTTTCCATACGTGTCCCTGAAACCGAAGCAGTGGCTGTGGTGAAGGCGTGTGCCCTAATTTTATACACTTTGAGTGCGATGATTTTCTATCACGGGAATGAGCTGATGAGTTCTCGTTTGTTATCGCTCGTGGCAGATTTCACCTTTCCCACACCGTACAATTGGAATGCAGCCCTCCTGGCCCATTTGTATGAAGGGTTGGACAAGGTCAGCCGTTGTATCAGTCGATCCCTGACTGGCTTTTATTCCATCATCGAGGTATTCTCTTTGGTCTCCATCTTTTGCAATATATTCACTAGGGATGAACTGGTTTGTCCTCCTCTGACCGTGAGTCATGTAGGTCTGCTTCTTCGACCACTTTCCACATTTGGCCCCCACCTTGATCGACCATTCGCCTCCGTTTCCTCACATGATGCTGTGGTATAAGTATAACCGCAGCCGCACACGTCTATTTTCAGACCTTGCCTGGAGCTTAAACGTTGATGCCCTTGTTCCGAGTGATGTGAGTGATCCCGTCCTTTTCTGTGTTGCCCATGTGTTATCCTTTTTTGCTCAAGTCTTCGATTTCCTTTTTTCAGTTCTTATCCAGGCCGTATCTCCGATCGAATGTGGCACTTACTCCTGGAGCCGAGGAAGCTTTCCAGGCTTCTCATCGACGCTGTATTCTTAAGGATCCTCGTGTGACGAAATGGTACTTGGGAGGGAAACTTTTCTAGCAGCTGACTAGTAGTCTCATAGTATCACTTAGTCCTCCGTCTGGTCCTTCTGATTGGAGATCAATGCCGGAAAGGGAGCTGACTGCTGCACTGGAGGGCTATGACGCTAGCGCCTTCATAGATCCATCTAGGGAGTACAGCACCTGGTGTGAGCAGCATGGTATCGGTGCGTGTTTTGCTGGAGGATGGATTCTACAACCTGACTATGCTCCCGGCGGCGGTGCGCGTTTTGCTGGAGGAAGGATTCTAGGGCCTCACTTTCATCGCCAGGATACTGATGCATATCTTCCTGATGATGACTATCTTGTTGTATCTTGCTTTTCTTGTATGTAAAATCTTCATGTTTATGGACTTCAGTTTGTTTATACTGTTATCTTTCAATCTTTACTTTTATGCACCTTTGGGATCCTTGTTGGATGTATAGATATTTGTTCTAAGGTCCTGGCATACAGAGGCGAGTCCCGCCCAAAATGTGACTGAAAGTGGGCCCAGGCGGCAGTCGGACTGCCACGAGCGGTAATCGGACTGCCGTCCGATGATTTTTTTCTGCCCGTTTTGCCCTGTCAGTGCTGAATCAATGACACAAAGATGACAGGTCTGTAGGCGGTGATCGAATTACCGTAGGCGGTAATCGGGGTGCTGCCTCCATTCATCTTTTCTTCCAGCGACGTCCCCTCTTTCTGTTCATTCTTGCTGACCTGTTTCATACATTCTTTATTGTCCCTGTCCGTCCGATCATCCCCTTTGTCCATTCTCCTTTGTCTCCTTCTCTTTATCTTCTTCCCCTTTTGTCCTCTTTTTCTTTTTCGGTGCTGATTATGGCCAGCCATGATGGGAGCAATGATGGGCTCATGAGTGGTGAGAGAGTTGGTAGGTCCAATAATGGTTGAGGGAATCCATTTATGGAAGAGTTGATGGAGGTTGGTGGGGGAGTAATGGGCTCTTTTGGGGAGATCAATGCTATTTATGGTATTCCTACCACCATTAATGGAGGATGCGAAGTTGGATTGGATGGGATAGAAGGGTTTGATGGGTTTGATGGATCCATGCTGGATGGGCCACCAGGGTTCATGGATGTGAGTTTGGCGAGGATGGATGGCTTGATTGATGGGCCGATGTCCATAGATGGGGTGAATAGTGGTATGATGGTGACGAATGGTGTGGATAGGATGGATCGGATTTTTATGGATGGCGGGCCCTATTTTGATGGCGCAAGAGGCTTGGATCTAGCGGGTGATGATTCGCTCACAGATGGTCTGGCTCAAATTTTTAGCGCGGATATTGAGACAATGTTGGGATAGGCAGTCACTATCGGGGCTCGTGGTGTCAGTCTTGTTGGCCATTGGGAGTCCGTAAGTGCTGCAGATCCTGGGGCTCATATGTTTCAGTCAACTTCCGAGGTGACAGTTATTGGTGGCTTGGGCCCGCCTGTTGATGCTTTTAAGGACACTTTGAGTGATGTGATGGGAGATGTTGGCTTCTTCAGTTACAATGAGATTGACTTATTGGATGAGGGGATGCCCATTTTTTATGATTCTCCTGCTGATCCGGGGATCTTGATCGTTGAGGGCGTACTTGTCCGGACTTGCCGATTGCAGCCTCGTGGTACATGTTCCGAGCGATTGCATCTTTAGATCGAGAATTTGACCAAGTCCAAGATCTTCGAGTTGAGCTCCCTGGGTTTCCGAGAGGTTCTCCACATGCATCGAGTCCACTTAGATTGGCGGTTGTTGAGTGCGGAGCTATACGATTGGGTTCCATCCTTGAATTTGTTCTCTTTTAATGACTTGGAGTTGAGCCCGTTATTGGAGGAGTTTTCTCGCCTGTCTGGTCTGTCTCTTACTCGAGAGCCCTATGTTCCCTCGTTCGAGCCGGTTCGATCTTCTGATTTGATCGCCTGGTTTGGATTTCTTACGGCCCTTCCTACTGCAAAGGGTGGGGCTGGTGAGTTGTTACTTGAGATGTTGTATGACCGCTGCTCTACTTCTCGAGGTACCCCTAGATTTGATCGTCAGCTTTAGTGCGTGAATGCGCTGATATTTTGTGTCTTGGCCGAGCTGCTCTTATCGGGATGGAGACGATCGTCGTTGGGAGCTTTGTTAGACGTATTCCGTCGTATATTACATTGCAGGAGCATCATTTCGGTGGTGCTGACGGAGCTCTTCTTATGGCTGACTGAGTGCTTACTCGGACGTACCCACATCTTGTGGGGTTGCTACTCGTTCCTTCAGGTACTCTTTACTCTGCTTCCTTCTCTCTCTCTTTTCCCCTTTTTTGGTTGCATCTTAAGTTTGATTTATTCCTTCCCAGGTGTGGTTATGGGAATACCTTTATATGACCCCTATGCTTTCTTGGCCTGATTCCCACCGTGATGATGTGTTGTCTTTGTTACTTGATGGTCTTTCCTCTGGTGCTGAGGCCACTAAGCCATTGTACCGCCGCATGCTCTCTCAGCTTCAGGGATGGGAGGTTAACTAGGAGGCTACTTAGCTCTGTCGTTCGCCGCTGATTAGCAGTGCAGCTCGCACTCCCTTGCTGTTGCTAGGCCTTCAGGGATACTGCTCTTATCATCCTGTGCGATTTCTTCGTCAGTGTGGCTTTTGGCAGGACATCCCAGAGTTTGCCTTTTCTGGTTTTGGTCATGCTTCTTTTTCTTCCGACCTGATTGCCTTGTACAGACGGGTTTAGATTTCCTGACAGGGGTCTTTAGATGCGGCGATGCTAGAGCTTGAGTCTTGGGCTCCTCCTTTGGCCACAGCGCCATATCAGAGGTGGGTTGCGGAGCAATCTCTTTATCGACAGGTTCCAGGTTGGCATTTAGAGGATGAGGCTACTGATCGAGACATGGTGGGTGATACTGCTTCATCCTCTTCATGTGTTGTTGACTCGTTTGAGACTTTTGAGGAGTGACCCTTCATCGATCATTCCTTCTTATTGGCCACACACGGCCACTTGATCAACGAGATTGCTGTCCTCTGACACACATGCGAGAATATGGCTCGTCGTTTGGCAGTGGGGCGGCAATATGATGAGAGTATGCTTGCGACGCACCGCCTGGAGAGAGATAAGGTCTTCTACCTGCACATGGAGATAGAGAGGCTTAGGCAGAGATTGTCGATGTACGAGGGATAGTAGCTTACCTGTAGTGCTTGATGCCGACCAACTGTTTTTCCTGCTTGAAACCTTTTTTCTTTTGGTGTTTTTGACCCTCCTTTTTAAAAAAAATAAAAAATAAAATAGGAAGATAAAATGCTTGCAAGAAGATCTTAAAGGAATGAAAGAAAATTTTGTATGTGCCAAATGTCAATGTTTTCCTTGTGTTTGGATTCGTGTATTAGATGATTGGGATCAGAATCTTGGGCTCAGCCCACGTTGTGTGCAGTAATCTAGATTGTATCCTTAGGGTCTTGGTTCCCCGAAGGGGCATCCGGGATCGCATCCTGTGGATTTGGGCAGAGTTTGATAGAGTGTTGTTCCGAAGTTATCCCTTCCTTGTATCTCGTTGTGATACTTTCTATCTCGGCTTCTTTTGTACTTGCACTTTTATTATTTTTTTTATTTTCTTTCCTTATTATTTTTATCCGTAGCGCTCGTTTAGGTTTTCACTACATCCAGCTTTTCCCGTCATTTTTACCCGTAGCGTCCTTTCGGATTTTCGCTATGTCTCGGGTTTTTTATCTTGCCTGCCCCTTGGCAGCTGTGCTGTTTTTACCCTTGGCGCCTCTTCAGGTTTTCACCAAGTCCGCTATATGCCTGCTATTTTTACTCGAGCCGCCCTTTTGGGTTTTCAACTTGCCCTTTTTGCTTAGGCATGTCCTTTGTTTTTTTTTCTTTTGGCGCGCCAGGAGTGATGGAGGAGGCGGAGAGACTTCCTTCACGACTAACTGATTACTATCATGTCCTTGTCTCTGAGTACAATTGAAAGCTGCCTTTGGTGAGGGGAAGATTTTGGGAAGGATTTGTTTTACATATTTTTTAGAGACTTATTTTCTGATTTTTTTTCTTTTGCTTTTGTCTTTTCTTCTTTCTTCTTTTTCTTCTTTTCCTTTTTTGTTTTGGGGATAGACGATTGGTGTTTTTCTGACGGAAAAATGGTGGATATACCCCTCTCTTTTTTTCTTCTTCTCTCTTTTTTTTGTGGGGGGAGTGATGGGTGCAGCTTTGGATTGTAATCGTTGACAAAGTCAGGTAGGGTTACCCGTGATAGATTTTCACGTTGTCCGCGTTAATGAGCTCGGGAAGATCGTCTCCCTTCAGACTGGTGAGCCGGAGGGCGCCTCCTAGGAGCACTTCTCGGATGATCAGTGGACCTTCCCACGAGGGTTTGAACTTTCCTCTAGGTTCTGGCAAGTGCAGTGGCAAGATACGCTTCATGACCATGTCGCCGACTTTAAAACTTCTTTTGCGGACCCTTTTATTGTAAGCTCGAGCGATCCTTCTTTGATAACATTGAGAGTGGCTTAGCGCTTGCATGCGTTTTTCATCTGCTAGATGCAGTTGATCAAACCTTTCTTGCTGCCACTCGCCTTCCTCGACTTCACTTTCTAGCAATATCCGCAGTGATGGGATTTCAATCTCAACTGTTAGTACTGCCTCCATTCCGTATGTAAGCTCATATGGAGTTGTGCCTGTAGCAGAACGTACAGACGTCTGACAGGACCAAAGTGCATAGGGAAGTACCTCCGACCTGTCGCGATATGTTTTTACTATTTTTTTTAGGATTCGGATGATAGTCTTGTTGGCAGCTTCGACTCCACCATTCATTTGAGGACGGTAGGGGCTTAACCGATGGCGCTGGATCTTGAATTTGTCGAGGAAATCGCCCATCCTTTTATTGACGAACAGAGTTCCGTTGTCAGTAATGATGGCTTGAGGGACCCCATAGCGGCTGATGATGTTGTTCTTCATAAACTTTACCACATGAGATGCTGCGATGGTGGTGTAGGATACTGCCTATATCCACTTGGTGAAGTAGTCTACTGTTACCAGATGTACTCATGCCCATTTAAAGCTTTAGGACTGATTTTGCAGATGATGTCTAGCCCCCATACAAAAAAGGGCCATGGGAATGTCAGGTTCTAAAGTTCTGATGTAGGGGTATGGATCTGGTTTGCATGTTCCTAACACTTGAAACATTTCCTGACATGCTTGCAGCAATCTGTCTCTATTGTGAGCCAATAGTAGCCAAGTCGTAAGATCTTTTTCGCCATCATGTGCCCATTTATGTGCGGGCCACATAATCCTTTGTGTATTTCTGACATGACATGCGTTGCTTCTGTTTCATCCACGCAACGAAGAAGGATTTGATTGAAGGATCGCTTGTAGAGGATGTCACCGGTAATTGCGAATTGCGATGCCAGCCGTTGTATGGCGCGACGATCTATCAGAGTTGCTCCTTCTGGGTACTTCTGGTGCTCGAGATACTCCTTGATGTTTTTGTACCATGGCCGATCGTTTAAGAGAAGGTCAGCTTCATTGATCTGCAGGCAGAATGCGGGTTCCTCTTGAAGTTCGACGGTAAGTTCTCATTCAACAACTCCTGTTGGGATTTCCAGCATTGAAGTGAGAGTAGCCAAAGCGTCTGCAAATTGATTCTTCACTCGGAGCATGTAAGAGAACGTGATCTCCTCGAACTCTTCGATTAAATTCTCCAAATAGACATGATACGGGATCAGCTTCTCGTCCTTGGTCTTCTAGTCACCATTCGTCTGATTGATGATGAGTTGCGAATCCCCGAAGACCCGTAATTTCTTCACATTAAGGATTATGGCTTCTCTTAGACCGGCGATGCATGCTTCGTATTCTGCTACGTTGTTAGTGCACTGCAACGTTAGTCTTCTAGATATGGGAACTGGGACGTCTTCGGGAGAGTAGAGTATGGCGCTTACTCCACTTCCTTTCAAGTTTGCAGCTCCGTCAAAGAAGAGTGTCCATTCTCCTATCTTTCTTTCTCCTTCTTCCTCAATTAGGAGGATGTCCTCATCAGGGAAGAAAGTCTTCAGTGGTTGGTAGTCGGGTAGAGAATGCGCAACTAAATGATCAGCCAGTGCTTGCCCCTTGATTGCCTTTTAAGTGACATAGGTGATATCGAACTCAGAAAGTAATAATTGTCATTTTGCGATCCTACCTGTTAGCGCTGGTTTTTCGAACAAGTACTTCAATGGGCCCATGCGAGCAAGCAGAAGGACTGGGTGAGCGATCATGTATTGTCGCAGCCGCTGCGTCGCCCAGACTAGGGCGAGACACATTTTCTTTAAGCTGGAGTATTTGGTTTCATAGTGTTGAGGGTCAAATATTGCATATCAGACCCCATTTATTTTCTTGATTTACGAGCATGATACTGTTTAATGGCCCGTTTTATCGTGTTTGCATTACAAGGTGACTTTACAAGCAAAAATTGAAATAAGGTGCTAGAAGTATGGAATTAACGCTCTGAAGTCATTAAAGGAAGGGACGGACTTCGGAGGACCAAGATTGACGGATTTACACGGTTAGAAATCCGAGAAAACTAAGAAACTGAAGCTCAGGTGGCCTGAAAGTCATCCAGAATGCAAGATCACGGGGTTCCAACCATCCGTTCGACTCAAAACTTCATACATGGTCTGAGGGCCATAAATTAACCGTTCACGTCAATTTTCACTCATTGGAACCCGGTAGAAGTGGCCAAACAGACAAATCAGCCCATGAATCTGTGATCTGCGGCCCACCTGATATCTGGAACTGCCTCAATTTTTATTCCCAACAGCTAAAATGATATGTCAAAATGGATGGATGGAGCGGATTCCAAATATACATCACGATAGACCCCACATGTATGTCGCATGTACATAGGGTACACGCGCACACGCCGTGCACTGCGCCAAGGAGCTCGGTCAGCAAGCACGCTGACCGACTCCCTTCTTCCAAAACAGAAACTGCGAGCAGCGTCTTCACGCAACCGTCCATTTTTTGACAGTGGGCCCCACGCATCATCCATTTTTATGATCCAGACCGTTGATTCACTTCAGAGGGGAGGTATCGATCTTGCTTAGGTGGCGGAATTGAAGACGACAACGACGATTGGTTTTTAACCGTCCAAACAGGAGACCGACGGTTCCATGAGAAATCCCGTGGGCCACACCGAATTCGTTCTAAAAACCGTCCATCTTGTTGAATTTTCAGGGGTAATCCAATGGACGGACTGGATTTCGCAGATAAGTATCAATCATAGCTCCACTGACGTCGAAAACAATCCAACTTTCACATTCATTACGCAGGAACAGCGGACGGACGTTGTTCGTCCGTTTTTCAGTTGTGTGGCCCATCCATCATGAATTTTAAAGATCAGATCCATCTATTCAATTTGTAAGATGACCAAGACCAGTGCCTAGGTGTCCTTTTGAGACCATGCAATCTATGAAAAAATCCCAGCCGTTAAACGCAGGATGGACGGTGGTGTAGAAGATCACTGGACCGCACCAAAATCTGACCAAATATACTCTTTCCCGACCAGTTTTTCGTCCTGAATTCAATATATGGTGTAGATTTCCAAAATTATGTTGATCAAGGGTCCCACAAACATCACAGCGTAACGACATTACGCACTCTGTTTTGCGTCCGGAGGAACTCTGATTTTTCGGGCGGTCGTGGCCCATTATCCTTCATCATATGGATGATCCAAACCATTCATCGTGTAGGGAGTTCAAAAAAAATCGCAGGGGACGTTCTCCTTTTCAACAGAAACCAGTGGAAGATGGTGGTATTTGCCTCAGTTTTCGGTGCGAAAACAGTTGCTGCGAAAACCGACTGATTGCTGCGAAACCGACTCCAACAACTATCCACCGACCTCTACTGCTATAAAAGAGAAAGGAAAAAACGTGGAGGGGGAGCAAGAAGCTCTTGGCTTGGGTTTCAACGTGGGCAGAGGAGAGAGAGATGAGCTTGGTTTTTCTTTCCCTTTTCTTTTCCTTTTCTTTTTCTCTTTATTTATTTGGATTGAGCCCATCCATGGCAGGCTAAATCCTCCTAGCTAGGGCTAGGAGGTGAAGCTTGTGGTGAGATGAGAGATTATATGCTTTTAATTTAATTTTAATTTTTGAATTGAAGTTGGTTTTAGTTTGATTTTAATGGAAATATTTTTGGTCTTTAATGGTCTGTTGTGACTGAAATTATAATGGGTCTACAATGCTTTGAATATTTTCTTATTCCTTTATGTTTATGACATCAGGAAGCCCTGTTGTTCACCATAGTCTCCTGAGCATGGTCGGATGTCGGTACCCTTTCTGATCTTCATACATGTGATTGGTTGGTAATTAGTTTAATTCCGTTGTTTGCCATATTCTCCTGGACATGGTTTGGTGATGGAATCCATTCTAATTCATATACCTTTCATCTCTTTGAAAACTAAATCAATGACAGTTTAGTTAATTTTCATGATTCTTGAAGCAGGCATAAGATCTCCCTCACCTCTACAAGTGGATCCTCTGAATCCCTAGTTCCCTTCCTCTGATTTTTCTTAAGTTTTAGAACAATTATTCCACCATTATTCCTTAAATTCTATTGGATTTAGATTTCATTTTAATCTAGTTCTAGTTCTGGTTAGTTTTAGATAACGTACAAGTTTCAGTCCCTTGGGATTCGACCTCGGTCTTACCAAGTTATTACTACATCACAACCTTGCACTTGGGGAGTGAACCAGTTTTTGGCACCGTTGCCGGGGACTGACGGTTGCGTTTCTGAAATTAATTAGTTTTAGAATTAGATTAAGATTAGGATTGTACTAACTTTAGGTCTAGATTTTTCTGATTTTTTAGGAATTAACCTAACTTTCCTGTTTTATAGGATTCTGAGATAAAAACTTCTAATTTGGTGATATCTTTCTAATTTCTTTATTCTTTCTATTTTTAGAATTAGGGTTTTTAGAAATTTTCTAATCTTAGACTAACTGTTTTAGAAACTAACTTGTTTTGTTTTCTTCTGCAGGATTTTAACATAGGAACTTCTTATTTAGTAACACCCTTCTAACTTCTCCTCTTACTTTCCACATTGTTGTAGGAACTTTTTCTCTATTTTTCATAGGATTAAATTCAGATTAAGGGTTTCATTTTGTATATGCATGAGTGGCAACGTCAGTATGCTGAGAAGAATAACTTATTTTTGGATGATGATGATATAAATCAACCTATGTCTCAAAACTTTTCTGAAACTATCATTGAGAATCGATCAGAATATAAAGATCCACCGGCTAAGAAGTCTTTACGTGATTATATGCAGGAGAACAATTACACCCCACGGATTAACAAAATAGTACGTGAGTGTTGGGGTTATCATAACTATGGTTGTGAGAATTATTATTACCCATCCGATAATAAGAAAACAATGCGTGATTATATCATGAGTGATAATAAGTATTACCAACCATCAGATTCTCCCACCTATGATCCATATGACTACAATCAGTGGAAACATCAAAATTGGGAAAATGAACTAACAACATGTTATAATGATTATTCTCTTGGATCCTCTACCTTTGAAATCCAACCAAAAACAATCCAAGAGGATTCATATCAGAGTGACATGGCCTGTCTTGAGGAAATTCGAAATGCAGTGGAAACACTCATGTCGTGCCTTGCAAAGATAGAGGAGGCATGCTCATCCCAACCACAATCTAATCCAGAAATACAATGGAAGGAAAGTGATCCGCGTTCACTTTTGAAAGAATCTGAAATTTGAAATGAGGAGTTAAATTCCATTAATGAGCATGTGGTTCAATTTCCCGATGAGTCAATCTCGATGACTGTTCGAAAGAATAGTGAAGATACATGGGTATCTTTTAAATATATTGATGATGACACACCTTCCTTACATGACACACATGATTTCAATGATGAGGAAGAGGTTAGTTTATGCGAACCTCAACCCATGCTAGGTGTAGAATGTGAGGAAAGTGATTCCATCCCAAATGTGCACTGCACTGGATTAGAACATGATTGTGATCCTGAATGTGCAGCCACGGTCCCCCTAGAATCCTTCTCAAGTTTGGTCCAGATCAATGATCAAGATGTACACGAAGTGGTCGGTCATAATGAGCCACTCCCATCACTTGACATGTCTGATTTAAAGGTGGAGGATGAGCCCCTTACGACCGACCCTTCTAACTCTTGTGAAACATATTTAGACCACTCCCCTGAATTGAATGATAATATGATTTGGGAGAAGGAGGAGTTGCCCGTTATGACTTTGGAATTTGAAACCACTCAGTTGAGGCCACCATCTGAGCTGCACATATTTGACAATTCAACGCTTTAATTGAGTAATTTCAATGAACAGAGTGATCACATCAACGATTCACTTACTGATCTTCAATCTGTCTGTGCAGGACTGGAGCAAGAGAGCGTACCTCCATCCACTTTCAAGGACGATGGGTTCTTTACACACATAGCTCGTGAAGCGTCTGTTCAGGTAGTAGATCGCTTATTCTTTTCTTCCTGTGTCATCATGCTAGCCAAGAACGATTCCAATTGCTTCTGCTGCAACGGAGACGTATAACAGTAACAGTCTTCCTGGAACAGGTGGACTAATTACCAACCCATCACATGTATGAAGGTTAGGAAGGGTACCGTCATCCGACCATGCCCAGGAGACTATGGTGAACAACAGGGCTCTCTAACGTCATAAATATAAAAGAGAAGAGACATGCTCAAAGCCATTGCAGACCCATTGTAATTTCAGTCACAACAGACTATTAAAGACTAAAAACATTCCTATAATAATCAACTAAAATCAAGTCAATTCATGAATTAAAATTAAATTGAAAACATACATTAAAATCTCCCATTTCACTACAAGCTTCACCCCTTAGCCCTAGCTAAAGGGTTTTAGCCTGACATGATGTGGCCAAAATCCAAAATAAACTACAAGAAAAAGAAGAAGAAAAGAAAGAAAAAGAAAAGAAAAAGAAAAAAAACCTCTCTCTCCTCCTCTCCCACGTCCAAGCTCAAGTCCTCTGTTGAATGAATGCTCTCCACGTCTAAAACCTCCTTATATAGCTACTGGAGTGGTGAAAATCGGATTTGAATCGGATTTGGAAAGCTATGCATGCCCAATGAAAGCTTTTTCGTAGCCAAGTTCGGTGCCTCAAAAATCGCTACTTTCCTCGCTTAATTTTCAAAGAAATACCGTCTCTTAAGACGTTTTTGGGTCCTCTACATGATAGACGGTTCAGATCTGCCATATAATCAAAGATGGTGGGCCATAACTGCCTAGAAAAGTTAATTTTCATGGATGTGCGAAACCTTTCACACTCTTTCGCTGTCGTGATACGTGGGCCTCACAGAAGTATTTTCTGAAAAATTCACCCCGTCCATTGGATTCAGAGCAAAATTTCAGTCAAAAATGGGTGGTTTTGAATGTCCATTGACGTGGCCCAGAGAAGAAATCACAAAGAGATCACGTTTGAACGTTGCAGGGCAGTCCTATTGTGGTCCTTGTATCGCACACATGTGTATGCATGGCTGAAAAATATCACCTAGGTTTTGTAGTATTCACAGTCGTCTACAAGATGGACGGTTTAGATCGTCCGTACTGGACATGAGTGGGGCCCACTATTGACCGTAAAAATGGACAGCATTAACGCTGTTGAAAACGCATTTTCTGCTGATAAAGTCGGTCGGTCAAACCAACTTTAAAATATGCATCCGGTCCAGTACACGGCTAGTGTACATGTGCGTTATGCACATGTTATACATGTAGGGTCCAGTGTGATGTTTTTGTGAAATCTGATCCGACCATCTGATTGGTCTCCTCATTTAAGTCGTTGATACCAAATTTGAGGTAATTCCAAATATCAGGTGGGCCCAGAATCGACGGTTTATAGGCTGATCTGTCAGTTGGAGCACTTCTATAGTGATCCGAGAGCTAAAATTTGAAAGGTACGGTTAATTTATGGCCCTTATCTCATGTATAAAGTTTCGAACCGATCAGATGGTGAGAACCCTATGATCTTGCATTCTGGCTGATTTTCGGGCCCATTTAATGCAAACAGCTTGATTTTCTCGAATCCCTGGCGTGTAATTTCTTCAATCTTAGTCCTTTGGAGTCCGTTCCCTACTCTGGTATCCTCGGAGCATTAAATCCATGCTTTTAATACACTTTTTCAATCAACGCTCTTTATTTCATCCTGCAACAAAACACAATTAAAACTGGGCGTTAAACGACATTGTGTTCATAAATCCAGGTAATAAATGGGGTCTGATCTGCAATATTTGACCCTCAACAGTGGCATTAGCACTGGAGGGTTTAGCAGGTACTATTTGATTTTGTCGAAGGCCGCTTGACAGTCGTCATTCCATTCCTTTGGCGAGCTCTTCCGCAAGAGCTTGAATATGAGCTCATAGACCGGAGTGAGCTGCGCGATGAATCGGCTAATATACTAGATTTGCTCGAGGAAGCCTCGAATTTCCTTTTCAGTCTTGGGCAGTGGCATTTCGATGATTGCTTTGGTCTTAGTTTCATCTACCCGAATACCATCCTCGCTGACAATGAAGCCCAACAGTTTGCCCCTGGTTGCCCCGAAGACACATTTTTGCTGGTTGAGTTGGAGCTTGAACTTTTCTAGCCTGTCGAAAATCTTCTTAAGATCTTCGAAGTGTCCTTCGATTGTGCGAGACTTGACGATCATGTTGTCCACATAGACTTCCATTTCCTTGTTTATCATGTCGTGGAATAAGGCAGTCATGACTCGTTGATATGTAGCTCATGCGTTCTTCAATCCGAAGGGCATGACCCGGTAGCAGAAAGTTTCCCATGGTGTGATGAAGGAGGTCTTCTCGCGATCCTCGATGGCCATTTTAATCTGATTGTATCTGGAGAATCCGTCCATGAAGGAGAAGATCTTGTGTCCAGCTGTATTGTCTACCAGTGTGTCGATGTAAGGCAAAGGGAAGTCGTCTTTAGGACTTGCTTTATTGAGATCTCTAAAATCGATACACATTCTGACTTTCTCATCCTTCTTCGGAACTGATATGATATTTGCGAGCCATTCTGGGTAGTTAGAGACTACCAGAAATCTCACATCGTATTGCTTGATGACTTCATCACTAACCCTCAAGGCCCATTCGGACTTCATTCTCCGTAGCTTTTGTTTGACTGGCTTTATGTCTGGCTTTGTCAGTAGATGGTGGACCAGCAGATCTTCATCAAGCCTAGGCATGTCCTCGTACGAGAAAGCAAAGTTGGACAACCTTGGTTTCAGAAACTCCATCATCCTCTGCTTGTGCTTCGGAGACAGTGATCTTCCGTTGCGAACTTCCTTGGGGAGTTCCGCTGACCCTAAGTTTACAATTTCAAAGTTGTCTGCTACAACATTGGCCTTTGTTTTGAATTTCTCCAGGGAGTCCTCGAATTCGAGAGCTATATCATCATTTCCCTCATCCGGGGCTTCATCCAAACCCATGAGCTCGAAGTCCAACTCGAGATCGAAATCATACGAGTCGACCTCGAACTTCTGCGGTGTGTGTGAGATGTTTGGCACAGTGGTTTTTGAAAGTTTTTCTGTTATTTTTATGTTTTGAAGATTTTCTGATGTTTTGTGATTTTAAGAAATATCTGATTTTTTTGTACTTTTGAGAATATATGATGTTTTTGTGTTTTGAAAATTTTTTAATTTTTTTGTGCCTCCCGGAGGTCCCGAACAGGACGGTGTTGCGAACCAAGATTGATCCTGTCCTAGTCCGGGGTACCGACTGCTATTTACATCGATGTTTTTTTTTTTTGAGGTCGTCATCCATAGAGGATTCACCGATCGATTCGATTGTTAGGGGGACTGCTGTCCATGGTGATTCTTCCCTCCTTCCAATCTTGCTATCTGAATCAGTGTGTTCCTGTGGGTCACCTGCTTTGATGACCATGATGTCTGCTAGGCTAGGCTCAGAGTCAGAATCTCATTCGACTTCTTCGTCCAAGAGCTGAAATTCTGCTGCTTCCTCTAATTGATCCTGCGATGGGACTTTGATGTCTGTCCAATCAAGGCAGGCCACTTCCCTTTGTCAATCCAATGAATGGGCTGCTTCTGCCCCTTATGTTGCTGGGCTAGTGTTGGGGACATGTTCCCTTGACTGTGTGCGGGAATGAGTGTCTCTCTGGGTTTTCCTGCATCCTTTTCAAGAGGCATCTCTGATTCTAGATCCCGCATGGGTGGCCCTGTTTCCGTGCCCCTTGCCTTTTGTGGTGGATCTGGGGGTTCTGCCCCTTGTGTCAGATTTATTTTAGTTACCTTGAGAATCTTATCCCATCTTATGGGTGGCCAGACAGTCTCCGGGTGGGAATGATCTGAGGGTTTGAGCCTTTGGAGGTGGTCCTCAAGGGGAATCACCAAGTTTTCACAAACTGTATCAGCCCTGATGAAATTGATGGGTATGCACCTAAATGGTTGCCTCTTCTTGGACTTTTCAACTTGACTCTCCAGTGTTGGTTGATATCACAGTCCCTGTTTCTGCATGTTAGTACGTGCTGGTTGCACTACTATACCTTTTTCATAGAACTCAGTATGGTAGTTCCAGATTAATCGTTCGGCGGGGGAAATGACATGTTCAGCAGTGAGAGGGCATGGATTAGTGATTGAATTTATAACTTTGAATTCGAAGCTGTGATATGGTACATTGCCCTCTGCATGTTGGATGTCGATCACAAGGATGTCAGTTTTTGGGATATTAACCGCTACTGGTAGGACAATTTCTGGCTCGGCCAATACTGAGATGATTCGATTTCCTGAAGGGAACTTGACCCTTTGATGAAGGGTTGAGGGAATGGCTCCAACAGCACGGAGCCATGGCCGCCCCAACAGAAGATTAAATGAGGCAGGTATGTCAATGACCTGGAATGTGACAAGGGTCAAGTCTGGTCCAATTTGTAGCTCAATGTCAATCTCTACCTCAACCTGCCTTCGAGAATTAGCGAAGGCTCTGACACTCATGGTGTTGGGCCTGAAAGAGGATGATTCTATCCCTAACTGTTCAGCAGTCCTTAGAGGGCAAACATTAAGGCTAGATCCATTATCAATGAGCACGAGTGGGACTTTGAAATTTTTATGGCAGGCCACTATGTTCAGTGAGCGCCCGTGCTTGCATCCCTCAGGTGGTAATTCATCATCAGAGAAAGTAATGGCTCGCGGTGCGAGGAGTTATCCAATCATAGTTACCACCATTTCAGGGAATACGTCAGGGGAGATATGTGCATCATTAAGAGTCTTCGCAAAGATTTCCTGATGCGATCTTGATGTGCATAAGAGTTCCCAGATGGAAATTTGTGCGGGAATGGCTTTGAGCTGGGCTGCTATGTCATAAGTAGTGTTAGTTTTGCAGGTGGTTCCTGACAAAGCTCCCCGGGTTTCCTTTAAGTTTTAGTTATCTCTCCTAAAGTACCTCTCATTGTTGCCTACTTCGGGGCATTTTGGGTAATGTCATGGGACTGCCTTCGGATTGTAGGATGGAACTGTCCTCTTTCCAAATATATTATGGGTTCCTGAAGCTGAGGGGTTGTGGTTGTGACAGTTTGTGGAAGACTTGATGGTTTCTCTTGAGGTACCATCGAGGCTTGGCAGGTTTTAACATTGGTGTTTTCCTCCACTTTTTGATGTACAAGAGAGGTCCTCTGGCCGTACGCCAGTTGGTGAGGCATCAGGAATTCGGGACCTTGAACCGGGGGTGCCCCTTGCAAAGTAAGCGAAGATAGATCAGGGAGACCTATTGGGAGAATGACAGGTTCAGAATTTGACTTTTTTGGATATGTGGGGCGTGCCTCTTGAGAGGCAAGATGCTGCAAGTGTGACCTGTTAGGTGCGGCTTCAAGGGTCACGAGATTCGGTGTTGATGGTGCTGTTTCTAGAAAGACAAGGGGTTGAATGGTTGGTGCTGCTTCGAGGAATATCTGTGGCCCAGGCGAGGACGCTTGTTGGTATTCTCGTGCCTGGTTCATTGTGATTGCTTGTATTGAATGATGTGGGGATGAATACCTGGGTTGCCCTCCTTCAATGTGGTTGACAGTAGAGGCGCCGGATGTGCTAGGTCCTGTTTGATGCAATGGAAGGGGATTTTGGAGAATGTTGGCCTGAGCTGTATTGTTAGCCTGTGGGGTGATTGCAATCTTCTGGCTTTTGATCAAATCTTGGACCGCATGTTTCAGGGCGAAGCAGCGGTCCGTCAGATGGCCAAGAGCCTTGTGATATGCACAGTATTGATTTTCATTATAACCAGGTGGTAAGGGGTTAGGAGGAAGTCGAGGTTGTAGAGGTGTCAGGAGTTGCTTTTGCATTAGAATTGTCAGAACCTGACTGTATGTTTGTGCTAAAGGGGTGAACTTTCTCCCTAACATTGCCTGCTTGTATTGGCCTGGCGCATTTTCCCTAGGCTGTTGTTGCTGTTGTTGAGACGACTGCCCCTGATATCCCTGTTGGGCTTGCTGTGATTGGTACTGTCTGTTTGGTTGCGATTGGTATTGCCTGTCATGCTGTGGCTCCTATTGTGGAGCATATTGGTTGCCTTGAGTGTTAGCAATAATGTTGTTAACTTCTGTAGTGCGTTGCACAGAAGCAGTGTCGTTTCCATTCCCATAACCCACAGGTTTCCCTTCTACTTTGTTTCTTTTGATTGCAGGTGTCTGATGTGGCCATGGAGAAATGGTTTCGGCTCTGATCCCCGCCTCGACTTGTTCTCCAGCTCAGATGAGTTGAGAAAAGTTTACGCATGGGTACGAGATTAGATATCCTGAAATGCTAGGATTTGCCGAGTGTATAATCATGGATATCTGTTCCTTGTCATCGATGGGATTTCTCATCCGAGCTGCCATGGCTCGCCATCGCCCTACGTATGCTAATAAGGATTCATCATTTTTCTGTCTCAAGGCAACCAAGTCGGACCTTCTTGAAGCCATATTCAGGTTGTATGAGAACCTGTCAATGAATGCCTGAGAGAGCTTTTCACAGGTTCTGATTTGATGGCTGTCCAAAGAGGTATACCAATCCAAAGCATCGCCTTTGAGGGATTTCTGGAAGAGTCGTATCAAGGCTCCATCATTCCCTGCTATCGCATTGAGTTCCCCACAAAATGCTTTCAGGTGTGCTGTGGGACACCCACTACCGTCATACCTTTTGAATTTTGGTACCTCGAAATTTGGAGGTACTCGGGCGTTTGGGAAGGGATAGAGATCCCTGAACTTGGTGGATGGGTGATCCACTCCTTGTTGTCTTTGAAGCTGGTTTTGTACCATCTGTAACTGCTCTCGTAATTCTTCAATTTCTGTCTTGCCTTGCGGTGGGTATCTTGCCCCTTGCTGTAGGGCTTGTGCTACTTCTTTTTCATATGGATCGATGATGGGATGTTGTTGGAGAGAGGATGGACTCCCATTGAGGTGAAGTGGTTGGAATTGAACACCGCTCCCTTTCGGAGGAGGGTGTGAAGTTCAGAAGTGGCTCCCGCCTGTGGTATCTGCCAACTCTGGAATGTTAATCCCGTTAGGAGGAGTGAAATGGACTCGAAACTGGCCCCCTTCGTGGGCATCCGCCAGTTCTTGTCGGTGGTTCCCGTTAGGGGGAGCCTGTGTTATAACCTGATTGTTGTGATATGTTTAGTAGGGATGTATGGGAGGGTTGCCCCCGTTTGTTGGTTGTTGTTGTTCTGGTGCCGACTCCTCCGGGAGAGGGAGCACAGGATTTGTTGGGGGAATGAGAGAGAAGGCAAAGGGAGTTTGTGGGAGTGAACTATTCTGTATACTAGGCTGAGTTACATGTGTATTTGGAGAGGGATTTGACACTAGTTGATGTAGAAGCTCTTGTACTGCCCGTAGACTCTGGGTCATTTCTTGCATGGTGGTGTTGGCTTGTGGGTCTACCGGAGCCACCGGTAATGGTTGCGCCGGTGCTGATGTTTCGGGAGCTAGCTGAGCTGCTGACTCTTCTTCATGGGTAGCTTAAGAGGTTATGGCTGCCCAGGATCGGGTGGTCATGGTTCTGATATGTATCTACGCAAGAGTAAGCCAAAAGATTTTTTTGAGTTTTTGTTGTCTTTTTCGTATGAATGCAAATGATGATATCCCTCGAGATTAGAGTACACACATTTTTGAGTCGGGTCTCGGTTAGTGTGCTCTAGCAGAATAAGTCCCCAGCGGAGTCACCATTTTGTAGACACTGAAAAATCGAGCGTCTACGCTTGATTTGTGATTCATGTTGCTGATAGGTTGATTATGGGTGTTGGAGTCGCCACTAGCCGAAAAATCTCAAAATCCTGTGGTCAACTAGAACCACAAAATAAGCAAGGTGAGGGAAATCCGGAGACTTTCCTACCTTCAATTGACTCCTGGTCTGCAATCCGGGATTCCGAGCAAGGGACCTCAGTTACAAAGAGGGAAGGTGTTGGGCACCTTCTCTGCCCGTACAAATGTACGGTCTCTACTCAGTGTGATAAAACAATCTCAAGGGATGATGGATGTTGTGGCTGAGATGGGACTAGGCACACATGTGAATTTCTGATGCGGCAAGATCTGAAATTTCGGCAAGCCACAGAGCATACATCCAACGGTGTGTCTAGAAGGCGGATGTGATGATGCTTATGCAAAATGGTAAGAAAATTGGACTAGATCACTAGGAATTTCTGATACGACAGGATCCGATGTACGGCAAGCCACAGAGCATACGTTCACTAGAGATCTAGAGAAGCAGGGGGGTTGAGAAGGGAGTAAATGTCATGATGGATGCTTGTAAAATGAATGGATCTTTGGCTTGATCTCTTGAGTAGGCTAAGATATGAGTTAAACCATGATCAACAAAGTTAGGCTGATGGGTTGGAAATGTTGAGAGAAAGGTTAGGGGGTGGCTAGAAAGATCAGTTCTTTGAAGGCTTGGGAGCTCCTTCCCTTTCCTTCACTCTCTTCCTCACTCTCTCACTCTCTCTTTCTCACTTTCTCTCCCTTGGATCAAAAGATCTCTCCTTTTTTTTTTCTTTTTGTGAAGAGGAGAGGGCTATTTATAGCCTTCTCCAATGACATTGCTGTAAATTTTGAGTTTAAGAGGGGTAAAAGGTGAGGTGGCAAGTTATGGTTGGTTATGGAGAGAGGAATGCCACATGGCACTCTCCCATTAGCCATGAGGGATGGTAAAAAGGTAAATAGTGAAATTTGGGAGGGTAATTTTGAAGAAAAGTTGACTTTTAGACGCTGGGATAGCTGTCCACACTCGACCAGCTAGCGGCGGAACTTGAAGTACCGCAGGCGGCAGTTAGACTACCGCCCGCTGTAGTCAGACTACCGTCCGAGATCAATTCGGGCCGGTTTTGAGAGTGCGAACCTTGTACACTGTGCGGGTTCGCTCGGAAGTCTCCTTTTAAGTTTTTTAGCTCAGAAAAATGGGTTTCGGCTTGGGTAATGAGGATCTGGGCCATGGTATAGGGTATAGGCAGGGTTGTACGTGTGATGAATGGTTTGGATCGTGGTTTTGGATTACGGATTTGGGTTTTAGGGACTTTGGTTCGGTTCAAGCAGGGATTAAGTATGATCATGGTTCCTAAACGGTCTTAACCTTTTCAAGATGTAGCCTGGGTGGGGTGTCTACAATAACGGTAAGAAAAAGAGCCGTCAAGCAGGCACTTGCCATCAATGTCCTGGATCCCCAAGGACCCGCGAGGAACTCGTTAGTAGAAGACTTAGAGAAGGTACCCCTCGATGAAGCGGACCCGAGCAAAACTGTTCAGCTCGGATCATCATTAAGTTCCGAGCAGCGGTCCACAATGCTGACCTTTTTAAGACAACACCGAGACGTCTTCGCATGGTCGCACATAGATTTGTCAGGGATCTCACCTGATGTTTTGGTCCATAGGCTGAATGTGGACCCAGACCACAAGCCATAAAACAAAAGAGAAGACCATTCGATGTCGAGTGCTACGAAACTATTGCAGAGGAGGTCTCCATCCTACTCGATGCTGGCTTCATAGAGGACGTATATTATCCCGACTGGATCGCGAATGTAGTGCTTATTAGGAAATCCAATGAAAAATAGCGGGTCTGTGTAGATTACTCAGATTTGAACAAGGCATGTCCTAAAGATAGTTTCTCATTACTTCGAATAAATCAATTGGTAGATAGCATGGCCGATCATGAGCTACTCTCCTTCCTGAACGCCTATTTCAGGTACAACCAAATCGCAATGCATCCCCCAGACAGGCAGAAAACTACCTTTGTCACAGACAAAGGACTCTACTGTTATCGGGCCATGTCATTTGGCCTGAAAAACCCTGGGGCGACATATCAGAGGTTGGTAAATCAAATGTTCCCCAAACAGATTGGACGCACTATAGAAGTGTATGTTGACGACATGTTGGTGAAGAGTATCAAGGCATCCGATCACTTGACAAATCTCAAGGAGATGTTCAATGTCCTCCGAGACTACCAGATGAAGCTCAATCCTACAAAGTGTGTCTTTGGGGTTGAATCAGGGAAGTTCCTCGTGTTCCAAGTTAGCCAAAGGGGTATCGGAGCAAACCCTGACAAGATTAAGGCGCTCCTTGACATGAGTTCGCCTCGGACCGTCAAGGAGATACAATGCCTCACGGAAAAAGTCTTCGCACTTAGATGGTTCATATCCAAAGCAACCGATAAATGCCTCCCCTTCTTCCAACAGTTGAAGGGTCATAAGAAGGCAGAATGGACGTCAAACTGCGAACAAGCCTTCCAGCAACTGAAACAGTATTTGGGCTCGCCCCCTCTCCTGTCCAAGCCAGAAGATGGTGAGCCCGTGTTCTTGTACCTCGCAGTCTCAGCCTCGGCCGTCAGCTCAGCACTGATCAGAGAGGTCGGAGGCAAGCAACATTCTGTATATTATGTGAGTAAGGCAATGGTGCCCGCAAAAATAAGATGTCCACCCCTGGAGAAACTAGCACTCAGCCTCATTGTTTCAGCCTGAGGATTACGCCCGTACTTCTAAGCTCATTCCATCATCGTGTTAACTGACTCTCCTCTGAGACAGGTTCTCCAACGACCCGAAGTTTCAGGTTGGATGACCAAATGGGTCATTAAACTTGGTGAGTTTGACCTTCAATTCCGTCCGAGAATAGCAATCAAGGGCTAAGCGATGGCCAATTTTATTATCGAATTCACCACTCCGAGCACAGAAGAGATTAGCGCTGAAGTGAAGATGACCCTGTCCGTCCCCCTAGGTGACCAAAAGGCAGTTTCGGACTCGGGATGGATCATCTATGTTAATGGGTCATCCAATACCAAGGGAACCGGAGCTGGAGTCGTCCTGGTCGCTCCCGATTCTACGGTTATCCAATACGCAATCAGACTCGGGTTCAAAGCTTCGAACAATGAGGCGGAGTATGAAGCCTTACTAGCCGGACTCAGGTTAGCAGCAAGTCTGAGTGTTCAGTCTCTCCGGGTCCGATGCGATTCACAACTGGTGGTAAACCACATTTCCACCGAGTATGAAGCCAAAGAAACGAGGATGATCGCTTATCTCGACGAGGCGAGAAAGTCGATCAAAAAATTCTGGAGTTGCACCATCCAACAAATCCCAAGAATGGAAAACTCATGAGCTGACGCCCTAGCAAGGCTCGCCTCGGCTGTAGAAGGAAAGATTCTGTGATTCATCCTTGTTGAGATCATAGAACATCCAAGCATCGACTAGGCAGAGAGAGTCAATCCATTACATGCTACTCCGAGCTGGATGGACCCAATCTTCAACTACCTCATGTCCAGCGAAATTCCCTGGGATAAATTGGAAGCAAGACGACTGAGAGTCAGTGTAACACCCCGAATTTTAGCCAATCTGGGATTTGACGTCCTTAGGCAGTGGGTCAATTAAAACACCTGAAAAATCGTTCAGAACCCAATTCCATAGCCAAAGAAATCACTTAGGGTTAATTCCTTTATAAACTAAGCATAAGTTAGCTAGCGCGTCGCTGGAGTAGCTGGAAAATAGTCCCTGATCACTTTAAATACATTCTACAAGACCCAAATCGAGTAGAACCAATGACTCTATAATACTCTATAACTTCGGACCAAACTCTACGCAGGTTTGTTCTCTGGACCACTTTGAATCTTTGTATTGGATCTAGACCGTGCGTCGAAAGTCCAATACCTCCTATCTTAGACCGTTAGAACCGCCTAGCTGGACTTGACACTCATTTCGAAAATCAAGTCAAACCGATAATCACAGGCCATTTCATTGAGCCCGGGCCGAAGAGAGTGCGAATAGGGACAGAATTGGAATTTCAAATTCAAATCTGGCACATGACTTGACGCGTCAGTATTAAGCGTTCTGACCGTCAGAATTCAGCCAAATTACACCCTCGGATCAGGAAAAATTTCTATTTTATATCATGAGACTTTCAGCCCTGATCTACGTGCGGTGACCGCTGAACTGAAACTGGTCCGCCACGTGCGATCTGCGGACCCAGCCAGACTGAAAACTTAATACGTGCTAGATCTGGTACGCGTGAGCTTAAGTCCGATCGCATTCGGTCAGGGGACCACCAGAAAGCATCTTTTGGACCGAAACAGCCCCGATTTGGATATGCACTAAGTGAACTTTGTACCGGAGCCTATTTCGGGCAAGTTTGGGCTTATAAAAGGGGTTGAAACCCTCACTCCTCTCTCCCATCCGAATTTGCAAAAATTCCTAGATTGGGAGAGAGAAAAGGTGAGAGTTTGTGAGAGAAGGAGGGAGAGAATTCTCTGCTGCTTATGCCACGTGCTGTACGTGCTTAGGCAACGCACTCCGATCACTTTCCCTGCGATTCCTCCACGTTTTCAGGTAAGAAAATACCTTAGAGGTTGCTGATTTGAGGTTCCTTTCATTTCCTAGCGAAGTAGCTAATAGAACTTGTGTATTAGGTTCTCTAATCGCCGTAGACGAAGCGTATACGCTCCGTTCGAATTTACACATCCATAAGAGACAAGGTGCCAATTTTAGACGCTTTGATTGACTGTTTCCAAAGCTTTCAATGTCGTTTAATAGTAGATTATCGACGGCAACGCCGTTTGACATGTACAACATGCTGTCCGTTTCCTGTTTCGTAAACCGGCGAAGAATATGAGATTTAGGGCATTTTAGTCATTTGTAGGAAGTACTGATTTCATTCATATTTTGCTGATGTGATTGACATGATTTGTTGTCGCATTAGAATGTTAGGAATACGTGCATAATTAGTTTGGCGAAGAGATTCGCCTAAATGCGCACTTCGGGTCGACATACTATATGTAGACTTAAGTGTGTAGTGTAAGTGTTTGTATAAATGCTTGTATTAGTATGTATTGAATTAAATGGTGTTATGAATTAGTTTGAGATTGATTTATCAATTAATATGTTGGTGTAAATGGTTTCCTACATGTTAGCCATATGCATGATTTCATAATATGAATGAAATGCATGTGCTTGACGATTCGCTTAAGCTGTATGTTATAACATGTGCTTGATGATTTCATTATGATTTAATTCGAGATTGAATTCTTAATTAATATGCTGATGGAAATGATTTCCTATATGTTGGCGATATGCATAATTTCATTATATGTATGAAAGGCATGTGTCAGATGATTTACTTAAGTTGTACGATATAACATGTGTTAACATGCTCACATGGTTGTGTTTCATTTCCAATACTCTCACATGATTGTTGATGTGGATTCATATGTGTTTGGGACTATACTTAGTCCAGGCAGTCGGTAACCGAGCGAATTCGTGGTTGGCTTATCTTTGCCATGAACGACGCGTTGATGAACGCGAGCCGTGTTTTGGAGTTGGCGGCAGTGGTTAGGTCACACGAAGTGTTTTACGCACTTCATGTCGTTCAACTTGAGATGCGATCATGCTAGTCGAGCCCGTCAAGTAACCTGACTGGCCGTTGTATGTTCACCCTACATGAGTCATAACTGCTTAAACCTAGGGTACTGAACTTACTATTGTAAACCCTGTTAACCATGGTACCTTGATCCACGAAGACTCATGAGCCGGGCATGGTGGTATGGGACACCGTGGTCAAGCTGTCGGCCTACGCTGGGGCCACAAACCTCCTCATAGTGACCAGTGAGCACTTAGTCTTGTGAGCAGATTATGTTGGTATGGGACACTATATTCTTGCTGTCGGCCTACACTGATCAGGTGACGAGTCCTTTGTAGTGACCGCGAGCGTATTCTGAGTCTACGGGAGGCGACGACCCTTCAGTAGCAGTAGAGTACAGTAGGCCTGTATTGATAAGGTGATGGGGGAGCGGAGCAACGAGTGCGTGCAACAGCCCTGGCAGCCCTTGCAGCGACCTACAAAATATATCTCGTATGAGATTACTAGGAGTGACGACCCTAGACAGGATCTGTGTTGGGATTGATATAAGGGAAGTACCTTAGTTTCACAATCCTGTTGTTTGAATGGACTAATAATAACTCAGAAATCATATCACCATACCATTGCATGTGCCTGGAAGATGTGGAGCACTTGAGGGTCGATTGCATGCCGCGGTCGTAAGATGGTGCCGTATGAGGGAGATCGTCGGTGAAGGCATACATCACGTCATGTCATATTGCATTAACAACAGTATTAGGATTGTTTGATTTACTGTTTTACTATTATCGCATGATTGATTTGAGAACATGCTAATCCTTGCTCTATTATTCCACTGAGTTAGCTACTCACTCCCACGTTACGGGATGGTGTTTCCGGACACCCACCAGACCCTTTTGTGATTGCAGATGATGGCGCGGCCTGCGAGGCGGAGTCGGACTTGATGATGATGAGGAGGATCTCTCCTTTATGCGTGTTCTGATTGACGGGATTACAGGGAGGTTGATTAGATACCTTGACACTTGTCATTTTATATTTTTAGCGCACTCATGTATATTCGTTTTATTTACTTTTAGAGTATACATGTATGCATATAACCTGGTAACATGTTCACACTCTGGAGACATACAACAATTTATATATGTTATACATACTATCACTGTCTTCCGCTTGCTAATTTAACTGTCTCTGGAGTAGGATATGCTGTTCTGGCTTAATCTCACTCATGTTTAATACATTAATACTGACAACATTCAATCATACATATCTATGTTGCATAAATAACATTTTGGAACTCGGGAGTTGGGTTTTTGCTCGACCCCCCGATTTTCGGGATGTTACAGTCAGAGCGGCTCGGTACGTCATCCTGGATGGTGTGCTGTATAAAAAAGTACACTCGCCTTATCTCAAATGTCTCCGACCAGACGAAGCCGACTACATGATTCGAGAGATTCACGAAGGAATCTGTGGAAATCATTCTGACAGCCAAGTCCTGGCCCTAAAGATACTTCGTCAAGGATACTTCTGGCCAACCCTCAAGCAGGACTCAAAAGAGTACATTCAAAAATGCGACAAATGTTAACAATATGTAATCGTGCCGAGGCAACCAGCGGAAGAAATGACTCCTATGAGGGGGTCATAGCCCTTCGCCCAATGGGGGATCGATATCATCGATCCTTTACACACAGGAAAGAGACAAGTCAAGTTTGTCATCGTTGCAGTCGACTACTTCACCAAGTGGGATGAGGCTGAGCCCGTTACAAAGATTACAGAACAGAAAGTGATTGATTTCGTCTGAAAAAATATTATCTGTCAGTTCGAAATCCCGTGCACCATCGTATCAAACAATGGCCGGCAGTTCGACAATGACAAGTTCCGCGGCATGTGTAAAGAGCTCGGCATCATAAATGCTTATTCGTCGCCTTGGCACCTATAGTCCAACGGGCAAGTGGAAGCGGTTAATAAGGTCATCAAGCACCATCTCAAAAGAAAATTAGAAAAAGCGAAAGATAATTGGGCCGAGGTGGTCCCGTTCGTCCTTTGGGCATATAAGACCATAGCTCAGTCCTCAATTGGGGAAACTCTATAATCGCTCTCTTACGGCTCAGAAATAATGGTGCCGGTAAAAATTGGCCTTTCTACTGCTCGGGTAAAGAATTACCACGAGGACCAGAACTCCGAACAGATCATAGGTAACCTAGATCTACTTGAGGAATTAGAGATATCTCGAGGCTCCGAGTCGCTACTCGGGACCAGCAGGTGGCGTGTTTCTACAATTCAAAAGTCAAGATCAGACAGTTCTGACCAGGGGACCTAGTCATCCGTCGAGTTTTCCAGAACACCGCCGAGCCAGGGGCTGAAGCACTCAGGCCTAATTGGGAAGGGCAGTATCGAGTGGTTCGATCCACTAAACCAGACTCTTACCACTTAGAAGACCATGAGGGTCGCTAGCTCCCCCACCCTTGGAACGCCGAGCACCTAAAGATCTATTATCTTTGATGCACTGGCCTTTAAAGCCCCTAATAAATGTACGCCTCCGAGCGACTAGCCTTTAAGGCTTCAAATAAAATTCATGATTCGATTTCTATACGAACGACCTATCTACTAAGTAAAAGTTACCCCATTAATACAGAGGTGAATTAGACGAGCTGATCCCTTAAAGAAAGGGTCAGAGCGTAATCTCACGAAAACTCGACACGGCATTCCCTCTAAGTTAGGGGAAAAGCCTAATGATGAACCGACTCTCCAATAGAGTAATCAACTCATCATCCGACTAACGGACGGAACGAAGGCTTCTCGCCAATCGTGGGACAAGCCGACCCCCCCAGGGGTTCGGACTCAACAATAACCTAAGCCGAGAAGGCTTGAAAGGTCCAATAAACGGTAATGGAGGGAGTTGACTCATCAAAGGGTCGGCTCGACCATACTTTGGGATAAATCAACAGGTCAACGATTCATTTCGACAATCAATAATCAGCGTCAGACGTTCAGAAATTAATTAACACAAGAAAAGCCATCATCCAAGAAGTCCTTTCCAAAGGGTTAAAAAATATATACCATCCAATCAAAAAATAATATCATCATCCATTCAGAAAAAAAGAAGGGCTGTTAAAAATTATGCGGTTAAGGAAGCTAGGGTGTCGGGGGCCTAGTCCGAGTGGATACCTTCAGCGGGCGCATCTTCGGCGTCTTTGAACAGTAAAGGATCGAGATTAAGGTCCGGATACAAACCCTGAACAGCCTCGATGCAGGCGTCGAAGCCACAATTGTAAAACTTATTGGCTTCAACATTCCTCTCCTTAGAAGCCTTGAAGGCATCGATTGCAGCAGCCACTGCTCCTGTCAGGGAAGCTTCATCTTCGGCCCGCTAAGCCTTTATAGCTCAAGAGATAGCTTGACTCTGTTCTTCTGCCTCATTGGCCTTAGTCCACTCCAAGACTTCCCCAAGTCAGGCAACCTCCCTGGCCAATGAATCAGCATGAACCCTAGGTCGTGTCAGCTCAGCCTCCGCCGCCTCACATCGAACCTCTAGGTCACTGGTGACTTTTTACAGTTGGAGCTCTCTCGCCTTCCCATCTTCAAGCTGTCGTCGCAGCTTGCCCAGCTCGAGCTGGTGAAGAGTAGCCTCATCCCTGCGGACCTACACTTCATTCCGGAGTGCCTCCACTTCGGTATCCCTCATCTCGAGCTGTTGTATTCTCTCCCAAGTCGAAAGGAGCTTCGAGATAGTCTGGGCAGAGATAAAAAAAAATTGAGCATGTGGACGAGGTGGAGACAAAAAGAAATAGGAAAGCAATGAGCGATACTGTGTAGAAAATGGAAGCCATGTCATTTAAGGAGGTGTCTGACTTGATAAGAATTTTAGCAATCTCCTCTTCGAGGGCATGCTTGGTGGCCCAAGGCGCCAAGCAGGATAAGTGGTAGCCCGGCTCAAACCTCCTGCCGCTCCTCCCTACCTGAGCCGAGTCCTCTGCTTCTCTAACCTCAATCCAACTGCCTGCTGAGGCTTGAGGCTTTGCCCCAAACTCATTTCCAGCTTCGGAGGGAGAGAGCATGTCCTCAGCCATCCTAATGGCCTCCTCCCGTTCGAAGGAAGAGGGTACGACAATGCAGGGATTGGGGGCTGCTGGAGGAGCCTCCGCGATGGGAAGAAAGAAGGTGGGTGGAAGGGAAGGAGTTATGGTTGTCGGAGTCGGAATGATGATTGCTGAAGCCCGCGTATCAGCAAGCACCGCAACTGGAACCTGCGTATCGGTAAACACCACAACCGAAGCCGCGACAACTGAAACTGCAACAGAGGGGCCCTCCCCTCGAGGTGTGACCTGCCTCCTCCGAACAGTAGTCTTTATCCATAACTCGGCCTTCAGCATCTCTTCTGCTATTGGAGTAGCCTTCCTCCTCCGAGAACTGGATGCCTCAGCCATGCCTGTAAAGAAAACAACAACTCAGCAACAAAGCGAATAAATATGATCTCCCCGAAGATAAGGTGAGAAACTCATTGAACGATGTGGGGAGGGGCTGAGACTTGCAGAGCCCGGACTAGTGAAGATTGGTTGCGGTGATCAAGTCCGTCCAGGAGCGAAGCTCCCCCGATCATGCTCTTGCCTTGGCGATGTGGTTCTTTTGGTCTGAATAGAGGAGAGGCGTGCCCCTCGGAAAAACTACAAGGAAAGAAAACTCCAGTTAAACTGAGATAAAAGAGATACAAAAAAAGGGGGGCTCGAGGTCCGACCTGGTTTTGAAAATCGAGTAGGGACCCGAGTCGTCAGATTCTCAAGCTCCGCCGCTGGTGCCTCCCACTCGCCCGCAGCCCAAAACCACTTATTCTTCTAATCCTTGTTGGAAGACGGAAGGTTCATCACCAGCCCCAACTCTTTGCTGCCTCGGGTTGCAAAATAGTACTATGGTTCTTGGCTATCATGCTAAACCAGGTACAGGATCATCAGCTCCTCCGGGGTCAGCTCCGGATTCCCGACTTGGTGCCAGATGATAAAGGAAGAGATTAACACCCTCCAAGCATTGGGGGTGAATTGCCCCTAGGCGAGTCTGAGGTAAGCTGTCATGGCGCAGACAAAAGGATGGAGAGAGAGCCGAAGCCTACATTGCAGTGCACATAGGAAGATTGCAACTTCTCCGTCAGCAAGGGCACTAGCGGTGTCAAGGGGCTTGGGGGCCCTTATTTGAACGGAGTTCGGGATCTGAAACTCCGAATAGATCCATCCCATCTGAGACTCCGAAAAAACGGAGCCAGGGACTACTTCCGAGGTTCGTCCACTTGTAGGCATTTCAGCGGCCTCGGTGGCAATGGCCTGAGGGGCTCGGGTGACTTTCTTCTTGCTAGCCCGTTGAGTCTGAGCCCCTGCTTCTTTTAGTCTTCGAGGCGGACGGTATAAGGGTACAGCTTCAAAAGGGCCTTCTGAGGCCCCTCTCCCACTATTAGAGCTTCCTGGCTCGAAGTCATTATCATACTCCCGAACGGTCTCAAGATCGAATGACATTAGAGAGAGAAGTAAAAGGAGCGATGAAAGACTCACCGGATGACCACCAGAAATCGCTTCTGCAGAAAAAGCTTGGTCGGTCGAAATCGCCTACCGAAAACTTCAAGTTGACTGAAATCGCCTTCTCCGAAAATCGCCTCCTCCGGTACGCTTTCGGATTATGAATCAAAGTGAGGAGGGCGAGTCCGAAAGGGGCTTATATAAGCCATACAGAATCTCTACATTAATTGCAAGGAGTAATTGCCTCAGTCGAATCGTCATGAGCCAATTCCCGAGCACACGTGGTTGTCTGTCGTTGGCCGGGTCCCTGCCAAGTAGTACGGTTCTGACATCGGACAGTGTGCTCCAACATGCGAAGTGACACCCGAGTAGGTGGAAATGGCACATGGACTCCTCCTCGGGCTTACGTGGCGACCCACTATAGGTCGAGCGATTATTCGGAATCATAACCGTCGCCACGCATCCGCAAAAGAACAGCTCGCAGGCGCGAAATTATGGGAATATGACGCTTCAAATTCAAAAATCATAATTACACCAACATGGGTGGGCGATTTTCTATGTAATTACTCTCCGAGTCCACAGTTGAACTCGAAGAGTAGGGGGCTTCTATTGTAAGAAGATCTGAGCCCTTAATGAATCCAAAAGTAAGTACCAAACTAATTCAACCAAGTGCATGAACAACCAAGGTGATGCTTGTCCAGCCTGATGAGAGCGTCCCTGAAGAAGTCGTGCGCTATGAAGGTGCTATTACTTCGAAGTTGCGGGTCGAAGTGACTTCCACACTCAGATCTGAAGTGATAGGCCATCTACCTAACATCAGATGGAAGACGGACGACTAGACCACTAACATCGATTGCAGGAAACCAGACCCGATAAGATAAATCCGACACCTTGCCTTAGACCTCAAAGAGAAGGTTTCCGGAGCGCTTAATAAACAAGAAGCTGGGTCCACTAGTTCAGTTCGGAGTTCGGCTCGGACTAAGAAAGTGTTCTTCTTCAACAAGTTAAATGGCCGAGGCTGGGTAATGTCTTGTTAAGACGAGCCGAGTCGAGGTAATATGTTAAGACGGGATCTCCGTCTGCCAGATTTGGAAACTACTATAAACGAACGTGCCCAGTTACTTCGCTCCCAGATACGCATTATCTGCCTGATATGCTACACAATTCGTGGATTGCGTACAGTATCTACACGATCTTAGTATCCCGCCGATTGAGTGAATCGTGCCAACAATAATGAACCCAGACCATCCAATAGTCAGGTATAAATACATCGACACCTCATTGCTACAGGTACGCAATATCTTGCACTCTCTCATTACTCTCTACTTAGACCCAGATTTTCTTGACCTGACTTAGGCATCAGAGGGTCCCCTGGCTTAGCCAGGGTTTCCTTTTCTTGTTCTCATTGTGCAAGGTCAAGACGTTGAAGTGATCCAAGGATCGAGAGATTGAGGGGAGAGCCGACCAGATTTGACCTCAACAACCAAGATGGACTAGAGAAGGCCCAACTGGAGGCAAAAGTGATTAGGATCGTCAAAACCCTAAAGTGGGCGTATCTCGCAAGCTAGAATGAGTTATTCGACGTACCATATATGATTTTGGGGCGGCAAAAGATACTTTAGCCAATCAACTTGCTATGCCAGGTTGCGCATGCCAAATTTGTGAGATTCCATCGAATCGATGGCCAAAAGCCCATTTTAATTTCATTTTCACTATTTATAGTAAGTGTTAGTTCAGTTATAAGTCTTGATCCTTTGAGCTTTAGTATTCATGTCTAACATGCAAAGGGCTAACAAAAATTAGGAGAATAACTTGGTTAGGCCAAATTGGACACTTACTATTTTTAGCCCAAAACCATAAAGTCTAATAGAAATCACTACCTAATAGAAATCACTACCATCTATAAATGGTAAGCTTACTGTTTATAGTAAGCCAAGTTTATTTTAGGGAGTTTGAGTTGGAGTTTGATTTTGAAACTTCTTCCTAGGTTAGATCACGTGAGCCTACTTCTGCCTAGAGCTATACATGAACCGAGTTAACTCGATTAACTTGCTCACCTCGACTTGGAAAAGCTCAGTTCCACTTGGTTTGAAATTGAATTCAAGCTAAGTAAGCTAATTTTTTGAGCTTGAAAAATTTTTGAGCCAAGTCTGAGTTAGACTGAGCTTGACTTGACTCTGCTCGAAACTTGACTCAGTTTGAATCGATTTGACTCGAATCGAGTTCACTTAATATAAATATTTTGTAAATATTTATATATTTAAATTATATATATATAATATTATATTATATTATATATTAAAAACCTTAAAATCTAAATTCTAACTCAACTTGTAGGCTCGATCTTGAACTTGACTCGAAAGATCGAGCTCAAGCTCGGCTTGAACTGAGCTTGAGTTGGCCCGAGCGGCTAACCAACAAGCAATCAGTCAATCAATTTCAGGTCTCAAATACACCCAAGCACAAAAATCAGCCCAAGCATAAACTCATGTGAGCCACATAACAGGATGCAAGTCGAGAGGGGACTTTCACCCTTGATTCTCGTGGGGGCCATGCGTTTCTATCCTTTATGCCACTCAAAAATCAGCCCAATCACTCACCCAAGGGATTGAGGAATCATTCACCCAATAAGGAATAGCTTGGGATTCACTCACCCAAGGGGTTAGAGAATCACTCACCTAACAAGAGGAATTAATCAACTCACAAATACAAATCTTGTAGAAATTAACTCAAAAATTGAATGCCTTTCCATATTACAAAATAGATCCTTTTATAGATCAATTACAGCTACCCCTCATAAATACATTAATAACAATGTTGTGTTTTTAATGTATTACTACGTGTTTTCAAAACAAAGGAACAACTTCAAAATAATGCCAAATACATTAATTCCTAATATCGTACTTCAATTTCAAACTCTTCCATTTTTCTAATTTTTCTATGCATGCAACATAGTCCCATGCATCATGAATACACTTGGGCTAAAAATAATGGGCCGTACACCAAGGCTTGGGCTTGATTGATGGATTAGGCTTTCCCATTGAATTTTGGACATTGTTAGACCACTTGATTTTCTGGACAAACTTTGTATTGAAGCAAGTTGATTTTTTTTTATACATGTGCATGCCTTCTCTTGCTTCCTTACCAGTAGTATTCCATTATACAATTTAAATAGGCATGGCCTATGGTTCCCATGGACTTTTCATGGGCTAGTTGCTAGGGAGTTTGGCTCATTAATCTCATCATTCTAATATCCTTAATTGGTTTAGGTTGTTGATACACCTTTTTAATAGCCTATGGTTTTCATAACAATATTATGAACTTTTGAAACCAATTGGAATTCCTCCAAATCCTTTAAACTTATCTCCTCTTTCCTGTGTTCTAGATTTTTATGGTAGTCCTTCAATGATAGCGGTAACTTTACGATTATAAAACTAACTTGAAAAAAATTCATGGATGTTAGCTCTTTCTATTACTAGATTAGTTGCAATTATTTGCATCTCATGTACTTGGATCTGATATTGATTTGGCATTTGGCATTGTAAAATTGAAATACTAACTCATATTTTTTGTTGTCAGCATCTTGAGTAGTCTTTATTTCTTCACAAGCACATCCAAAATCTCAAATTCTTTATAGAAGAACAATGGATCTACTATAAATTCCAATACTCTTGTTGGCATTGTATTGGACATTTGAAAAAGATCGAAGATTTATTCATCAGGAAAATATTTCTTAATCCATAATGGGACTCGTACTACTGCCAAGTGGATATAGTTCCACTATTAAAATACTTCCGCTGGATTGTGATGGCATTTTGAAAGGGGTTTTATAAGATGTTTCAGCGATTAAACATCTTAGGGCCCGTCTGATTTTCCATGATACATGTAAATCATGATAAATAAGTAATTATTACCTTTTCAGTTGGTCTGAAATTGTGAAAGTAATTCCACCTCGATAGGAGTGGTCCGTTTTCTTTCTGTTCGGACCCTCCCGAATCTTGTACATGTTTCTGTTGAATGGAATTCAGGTGGCTCCGCCCCTCTCTTTAATATATATATATCCAACTTGAAAATCATTATGAAAATGTTGACTTAAATCGGTGGACCCCACCATAATGTATATGATATTTTTGCACTGTCCATTTATTTTATTAGAATATTTTGGGGCATGAACCAAAAAATGAAGGAGATTCAAAACTTAGATAGCCCACACGAAAGGAAACAGTGGCTTATTCGTCCACCATTGAAAGTTGTTTCCTTCACTTGGCCCACATTGAAGTTTTTTTCATCATCGAACCCGTTCATGGGTCACATAGACGAAGTAAGGGGAGAACACAAATATTAGCTTGATCCAAAACTTTCAAGGGCCTCAAGAAGTTTTTAATGGTAGGCGTTTGATTCCAGTTGTTTCCTATGGTGTGGTCCACTTGAACTTTGGATCTTACTCATTTTTTTGCTCATGCCCTAAATTCTGCCGGTATAACAAATGAACGGTGTGGATAAGTCACATACAACACATGACCCCGCATTGATTTTTTTTTTTAAAATTTCTCAATTTATGTGTTAAAAAAGTAAGTTGTCACATTTGCATTGGTAAAGATGTAGTAATTACCTAGGCAAATAATTATTACCCATTTACAAGGTAATTATAGTTGCTCCAAAGATTCTACCCCCTCCATCCTCATCAGGATTCCCACAGGAGGATCAATTAACATTTAGTTTTATCCATCCCCTGTTCCGGCTTAGCCCATTTTTATTCCGACCTTTCCCATCCCTGTTGGTATTCACAGTTTTATGTCTACCATCCATTTCATCAGAGATTACTATGGTCTGATAATTCTAACCATCTTGTTAGTTGTACATCAACATATATTTGAAAACATAGCAATGATTCACATTCGTCAGGTGAAAGAATTACTTACATCAATTATATGAACCATTGGATCATACAAGTTCATTCATTTTTTTCCTTTCATTTTTTTTTTTTTTTTGGCCAAATTCATGGTAGAATTCATTGGACGAATACCTCGTCAAACTTATATCAAGTTGGTAGTCCAAATGGTAGACTAATTTCTTAACATTGTAAAGTTTTATTAAATTCATGATACAATCTCCCTTTGCCTAACAGAAGATTAAAAAAAAAAAAAAAGAAAAAAAGAAAACATCTTCTCATATATTCAATATCGATACAAATACACTCTTAACCTAAGTCTAAATAATATATCTAGTGCTTGTTTAGGGGAGGATTCAACAAACTCATTTCATTTGGAAATCTTTCTCAAAATAACTACTAACAATAACTTAGTAATGCCTAAGGTAAGACAAACCTTCATCTAATATTTGTGACCTAACTTGTTTGTCTCGGTGAATCTTGACCCCGAGATACAAGTCCTTGATTGTGTGCATTTCAGCAACAACATCTCTCATTTGCATTCGTTTACTTGGAGATTCTGCCGAGCACAACACACCAATTTTGACCATTGAAATCAAGCAGTCATGCATTCTATTTCTTGAATTGATTTGATTTTCATTGCCTTGAATACCTTCAGCTTCTTCTAAGAGCAGTTGTGGATCAACAGTCTCCATTACTCGTTCAGCCAAAGCCATCTTAGCAAAATGATGAAGGCTTAGATTGTCCTTAAACACGTCATCAGTTGGCCCCTTTCCAGTGATCATCTCCAGTAGAAGGATTCCGTAGCTGTAAACATCTCCTTGTGTAGATGCTTTTCCGCTCATCGCATACTCTGCAATTTATACAACTTATGTTAGAATCCAGGTGACCATGGCTCACTGGTAGACAGTGAGTTTCAACACTGAGGTCATGGGTTCGAGTACACATGTGGTGCGTGTGGACAAAAAAGACCATTTGGATACAAATAATATCAAAAGTTAGCATTTTGAGAGAGAGAGAGAGAGAGAGAGAGAGAGAGAGAGAGGGAGAGAGGAAATATTCTATTTAAACAAGTAATTTGCCTTTTTTCCTTTACTAAAGATCTGAATTCCTAACATCAATTGGTGTGCTATGAAGTTATATCTTCTTGTAAAGATGCTCAACATTGAATAAGGCTTTGTTACTCAAATGAAAGAACTTAGCTCCTCAATCATCAAGAGAATATATGAGTTGCTGTTATTTTTAATGTAATAAAAAAAATTAAAGAGAAAAAAAAAAAACCTAAGGCCATTAACAGAAAAGAAATCATCATACCTTATCATGGTGTGATTCATGTGGGGGGTGCAAGTGAGTATGTATACCGACTTTGTTTATCTAGATCTTAGAGAATCTTGCCAGATGTGGATCCTTCAATAATAATAATAATAATAGGAAGTAGATGAAATTGTTACCTGGAGCAATGTACCCAATAGATCCCTTCATCCCAATTGAGCTGCTTTGAGCAACCTCAGATAAGAACCTGGCTAGCCCGAAATCACCCACATGAGCAATCATGTCATCATCGAGAAGAATGTTGCTTGGCTTTAAATCTTGATGAATGATTGATGTTTGGCAATGATTATGTAGATAATCCAATGCAGAAGCCACATCTATAGCAATATTTAACCTTTGAGTAAACTTCAAGTTCCTTCTCGGCTGGTCATGGCCCTCCCTGTGCAACCACTTCTCTAAACTTCCATTGGACATGTACTCGTAAACTAGAGCTTTAAAATCATTGCCCTTAAAATCAATGCTAGAGCAACAAGTTAAGATCTTAACAAGATTCCGATGCCTAATGTTTCTCAAGGCATCACATTCGGCCATGAAACTCCTCAGAGCTCCTTGTCGTTGAAGGTTGAAGACTTTCACTGCTACCATAGTCCCAACACGATCTAGAATTCCTTTGTATACAACACCAAAACTTCCAGTTCCGATCAAATTGGCAGGAGAGAACTCATCTGTTGCTTTACAGAGCTCCGCATAAGACACGTTCATAAAAGGATCCTCCACAGAAGGCACAGAAAAAAGTTTCCTTCTCGACTTTCTTACCCAATGAAGAGTGGTAAAGAAAAACAATAGTGATATGAGACACAGGACAACACCAATTACTGAGAATTTGACTTTTGAAGCAAGAGAGTTCCCCCGTTTCTTGAAAGCTTGGCTAGAGCATGGAGGCAATTGTAATTCATGAATACCCCCACAAAGCTTACTATTTCCGAGCACTGAAACCCGACTGCCATTCCCAAAGACCCCTTGTTTTGGTAATTCACCCTCGAAATTATTAAAGGATAGATTTAGATACTCTAGAGCAAACTTCTCCAGATATCTTGGAATCTTCCCAGATAAGTTGTTACGTGAAAGATCCAGGGATCGAAGGCCTTTTAGAGTACTAAATGATGATGGAATTGATCCTTGAAAGAAGTTCCCATCCAACACGAGATACTCTAGGCTGAGACAATTGCCTAGCCAGCTTGGAATTTCGCCTGACAATTTGTTATTAGAAACATTGAATGTTCCAAGAGCTTGCAAGTTACTGGCTTCATGTGGCAGATTAGTGATAAAGTTGTTTTGAGCTTGGAGATCAATCAAAGAGGGAATGCTGAGAAGTTGTTTGGGTAAGGTACCAGTAAAGTTATTATTGTAGAGGTATATTAAGTTCAGGTTTATGCAATTACCAAGAGTTGAAGGTATGCTCCCTGATAGTTTGTTGTCAAGTAAATAGAGTCGGGACAATCTGGTGATGTTGCCCAATGAAGGTGGAATTTTCCCTGATAATCCATTTGAATCCAAGTAAAGTACCTCCAACTTGTTAAGCTTCCCAACACTAATGGGAATGGCACTTGTTAAAAAATTACTCTCCATATCCAGCGATGTTAAACCGACCAGATTCTGAATTCCATATGGGATGCTTCCGAATATCATGTTACTTCCTAAAGTTAGGAATGTCACTTGGGTCGAAAGATTTGCTATGGAGTCCGGCAACATGCCGCTGAGACGATTGCTGCCCACCTCCAGCGCTTGTAAGCTACTGCAATTGGTCAAAGAATCGAGAAAACTCAAGTCACGAGCTTTTCCAATTCCAAGTTCGTTGCCCCACAAATTTAACCAGGTGAGACCTTTGAGGCTTCCAAAATTCAGAGGCACAGATCCGCTAAAACTATTTACAAAAAGCATAATAATTGCTAGTCCGGAAGCATTGGATAATGAAACTGGTATGGGTCCTGTGAATTGGTTTCCTCCGGCATATAGCTCTTGGAGATTAGGAAGGGTGAGCCCTATGTTAGGTGGAAGATTTCCATGCAATCTGTTCAATGCCACCTCAAAAACGACAATAAAGGAGAGATTGTAGAGCCGAGGCGGAATCGTACCTGACAGTTTATTTACAGCTATGCCAAAAACCTTTAAGCTCACCAACTGACAAAGGTCATCTGGGATGCTGCCCTCCAGACTATTTTCTGAGAGACGAAGAAATGAGAGAGACGAAAGGTTTCCAAGTGAAGGTGGGATGCTTCCTGAAAGTCTGTTCTGAAGAAGGTTTAAGTAGGTGAGTTTCGATAGAGAGCCAAGCTCAGTGGGAATCCTCCCTGTGAGCTGATTCCCTTGAAGATTAAGAACTTGGAGTTTGAAACAGTGGGACAGATTTGCTGGAATTTCTCCAGTGAATGTGTTATTGGTCAGACGGAGATACCTCAAGCGGAACAACCCGCCAATCTCTTCAGGAATCGTCCCGTGGAAACTGTTGGCTGAGAGATCGATTATCTTGAGGAAGGTGAGGTTTGCTATGTAGGGAGATATGGGGCCCACCAATTTCTGGGCAGTGAGGTTCAAGGCCATGACCCTTTGAGGATGCCGAGGACCACCGCATGTGACACCTTGCCAGTGGCAGAAGTGGAGAGTATGGTTCCATGAGCTCAAAGAATGGAGAGGATCGTCGGTTATTAGATGTTTGAATTTGAGCAAAGCAAGGAGATCAGTTTCGTTGGAGAAGTGAGCAGCAGATCCAAAGAAACATGGAAGATGAATGGAAGAGAGAAGGAGAAATGACCAAATTGCCCATAAGCTCATGCATGGGAGCCCCATTATGGAGTTTGTGAACGCAGGAAAGGCAAAGTGAGGAGACATATATGGCATGGATTCTCCACATATATATATACAGAGAAGGGCGGCTTCTCGTCCGTTGATGATGCTTTTTTTTTCGGTGGGCCCAGTTTTCGGCTTATTTTTGGGAATAATTTTTTTTTTTTCATAAGCCGTCTCTACTTTGGTATATGGACTGAAAAGCCGTTAGTCTTATACTATTTCTCAAAAAACAAACCCTGTTATTTACATATGCAGACCTGAGACATGCCACCACCCCTTTTAACAAAAGTTATTACGTCACTATTAAGTAAGAAAATGACAATCCTCAACCAAACTGCTCCTGGAATGTTTGGTACACCCTAGGCGCGATCCGGCTCCTCAGAGAGAGGCTCAACACCAATCTCAACCACATTCTCAGGAGGAGAATGCGGCGGCTGATGCTTTGGCAAAACGGGCTAGCGTCGGTAACCCAAACTGAATTTTTGACTCTTGGTCATCCCTTCCCAGGCGGGTGAGGGGTGCAACCATCTTAGACAACGCCGGAATCGGGTGTCTAAGACATCCTTGACCTGGTCCCCAGATTCGGTTTTCTTCAGTGCCCTTTTGCTTTCTTGCTTTACACGAGGAGTGAGGCCCGGTTTTTTGTCGGGGCCCACTTGACATATTGCATAGCCTCCAATTGATTTAATGAAATGCGGCTCTTTTATTTTTTATTTTTTAAAAAAAGACATACTTCAATTTCAAAAAAAAAAAAATAATAAGTAAGAAAATGACATCTGGCTTCAAAAAAAAAAAAAAAAAAAAGGTAAGAAAATGACAATCCTTTGAATGCCTGTAGAGTCTTTAAGTTGTAAATGAATTAAAGATAATCTAATTACAAGGGTTATTTAGATGTATGTATTTTTCTGAAAAGGCTTTACAAGCTGTAAACATATTACAGCTTTTAGATGGCATCTTGAACCTGATAAAAAACCATGTTTTATATTTCACGTAAAGCCTTTACAGGTTGCATTATACATGTTATAAAACAATGGTTAATATACAATCATGATATGTATATTATATATCAAATCAATCCATCACGTACTTCCCTTAATGCTCCCTTGTGACTCTAAAAAACAATGTCCATTATTAATAGACCAAATGAGGGAAGTATGGGGTGTCCATCATTAAAAACTTCTAGATTACATTTGGGGCCCACTATGATGGGTGGAAGACATTCAATCCGTTTAGTGTTTGTATGCTTTAATGCTTTCTCAGGGCCCTAAAAAAAAAAATCAAATCCTTATATGATTTGTAGATTATGGAAGGTTCACCATCTAAGCTCTTTTGTATGAATATCTACTTTATTTATTGTAAAGTAGGGCTGCTGCTTCCCCGGTGAAATGGGATAAGCCTTTCCCGGGATGGGTCAAATTAAACGTGGACGGATCAGCGTTGGGTAATCCTGGATTTTCAGGGGGGGTGGCATCTGTAGAAATAACAACAGTAACTTCCTTTTCGGTTTTTCTGCGGGGCACGGGGTTGCATCCAATAACTTGGCTGAACTCCGCGCTATTCACGACGGGATGCTTCTCTATTTGGGTAGGGGCTTTGATAAGGTTGTTGTGGAGTCTGACTCAGAGCTAATGATTCATTGTCTCTCAAACCTCGCCAAGCCTCATTGGAAGTGGCAACCTTGGCTGAAAAGGATCAATTGATTAAGTCAGCTGGGTAGCTTTGTGTTCACTCACATACAAAGAGAAGGTAATGGCCCAGCTGATGGTTTGGCCCGGGAAGGGAGTCGCCTTCAAAATTCTATAATCCATCTTCATATCCGTTCCCTCCCTCTTGCTGTCCGTGGCATGATCCTTTTGGATAGGGTCAGGCTTGGCGTGATCAGATTGACAGCCTAACTGGACCGTTTTCCTGCTTTTCGTTGTGGGATGATGCTAGCAGTTTCTTCCTCAACCCCCTGTCTATGTTTTTCAGTTTTCAGTTTTCAGTTTTCTATCCTCATATGATAGGTGTGGGCTGTGGCCTTTTTGTTCAGGCATACCCGAAAGATTGTAATTTCCGGTGATTAATACGAGCAGTGGCAGCAGTCCACTTTCAGAAAAAAAAAAAAAAAGTAGGTGCCTCTGTGAAAAAATCCCTCTTTACGTACAAGTTATAGGAACTGATGATCTTCTCTTCATTTGGCACAGACTCTGCTAGATGGTATGTTTATTAAGTCGCACTCTCTGTCATGCAGCACATTGCAAACCTTGTTGGGAATGAAACGCTAGTTTTGCCTGTGCCTGCATTTAATGTCATCAATGGAGGATTGCATGCAGGAAATAAGCTGGCAATGCGGGTATGGTTGAAACAAGCAAAAAAAAAAAAAAAAAAAAAAAAAAAACTTTATTCATTGTAAATGATTTACCAGCCAGTCAAACACATAATCTATTCAGTTTACATTGTCACTTAAAAGCCACATAGAATAACGCATAAACCGATTACAACTGAAAAATAAGTCCAGGGATAAAACCAATGCCCTATTCCCTTTTGTTTGAAAAGTATGCCCCATCTCCACCCTATGGGTTTAATCTTTTAGGAATAATCTGCTAAACTCCAACAATCCTGAGATAATATGGTATAGTCTGTGGAGCTATTGATGCCATCTAAAATGTTTTCCTTGCTTTGGATGGTAAAATGGTCCAAATATAGAATCTGCACCACTCAAAAGGGTAGGAAGAAACGAAGAATTTCTGAATCAGCATCGGCTGTTATGGAATCTGCCCCACTCAAAAGGTCAATCCAACATTTCAATATTACACCAACGATTACCCCAGTACAGAGCATGAACAATGAATGAGCCCTAAACGTTTTCAAGCAATCGACCACTTGCCACAAAACAAAAGCACTATTCACAATGGCAAAATTAGCCCTGCGGTCACTCATCAGATTCAATCCAACAATTGGTTTAAATGACTAGCAACAAGCAGTAAGAAAAATATTCAACAAATTCATTTCATTAGTTTCTTTCAAACTTCCATGGATTGTATGGTTAGATAGCCACATCAATATTTCAAGCACATGTATAGATTGAAAGTAAATTAGGGAAATATCGTTGGGACTGTTTGTAGGATCCTGCTGCTGTACCGTGCACAGAAAGAACAGGGACTGATCCTGCTGCTGTACCGTGCACAGCAAGAACAGGGACTGTTTGTAGGAACCTGCTGCTACACCGTGCACAGCAAGAACAGGGACTGAGAATCTGTTTTTCTGTTGGCTTCAACCAGTCACAGATAGAAAAAAAAATTCTTTTTCTTTTACAAAAGAAGCTGCTGGAAATTGTTATTTTTATTTTCGGGCTATAATAGGATACAGGGAAGCAATATATAGGCATATGGAGTCTTTGTGAAATTACAAAATTGTCCAATCTTGTATTCATTAGGTGCATGTAACAGAACATGAAAATTCAAAAGTTTGAAACGGTGGAGCTGGGAGATAATGATGAAAACGTTCATGGAATTCAAAACTTGAAACGGTGCTGGGAGATAATGTCAGAAACGTTCAAAACGTCTGTTTGGGTTTGACGTTTCCAACACTCCCCTTCAAACCAAAACAGGCTTCATTCCAAGCATCGATCTTAGTCGTCTGAATGCATCTGTCGATAGTGCCTTGGTAAAAATATCTACCACCTGTTTAGTTGTATGACAATACTCCAATTTCACCATTTTCTGCTTTACTTGATCTCTTAAAAAATGATACCTAGTATCAATGTGCTTGCTCCTTCCATGCTGCACCAGATTTTTGGCAAGTTCGATTGCCGACTTGTTATCCACATATATAACGGTGGATTCCTCCTGTGGATGTTTCAGCTCTTTTAACATGTTCTTCAACCATATTGCTTCACAGACTGTGAACGACGTTGCCACATACTCTGCTTCACATGTGGACAAAGCAACAACACTTTACTTCTTTGAGTTCCATTTGAAAGCAGTCGATCCAAAATAGAAAACATATCCCGTGGTGCTTTTCCTTTCATCTTAGTCACCTCCCCAGTCACTGTTTGAGTATCCATACAGAATTGCTTCATCTTCATATGGGTAGAAAAGACCAAATTCCATTGTTCCTTTAACATACCTGAGGATCCTTTTTGCAGCTAGCCAGTGTGATTCTTTTGGAGCTTCCATGTACCTGCTTAGAAGCCCAACACTGTAGACAATATCCGGCCTTGTGATTGTGAGGTACCTTAGGCTTCCAATCAGACTCTTAAATAGAGTCGAGTCCACGCTTCTTCCTTCTCCTTCTTTTGTTAGCTTCAGGCCCATTGCTACAGGCGTGTTCACGGCATTACAGTCTGTCATCTTGAATTTTTTAAGCAACTCATTGGCATACTTTTTCTGTGATATATAAATGCTGCTGACTTGTTGTTTTACTTCAATGCCCAAGAAGAAGGACATCAATCCACCATCAGTCATCTCGAATTCATTGAACATAGCATGCTTGAATTCTTCAAACATTCTCTGACTGTTTCCTGTGAACAGCAGATCATCAACATATAGGCATGCTATGAGGGTGTCGTTATGAGCATTTTTCTTGATGTAGACTGCATGCTCATATGGACATTGAGCGAAGCCATTTTCTTGAAGATAGTTATCGATGCGTGCATTCCAGGCACGAGGAGCCTGCTTCAACCCATAAAGGGCTTTCTTCAGTCGATACACTTTGTGTTCCTCCCCTTGAACAACAAAACCTTCAGGCTGGTCAACATAGATCTCTTCTTCCAAAATTTCATTTAGGAATGCAGATTTCACATCTAGTTGGTAGATTATTCAACTGTGATGGGATGTAAGAGAGATAATCATCCTTACAGTGTCAAGGCGAGCAATAGGAGCGAAGACTTTTTCATAATCCATCCCGTATTTCTGTTTGTAACCCTTTCGTACGAGCCTTGCCTTGTAGCGATCTATTTCACCATCAGCATTTCGCTTGATCTTGTACACCCATTTTACGCCAATAGTTCTTTGGCCTAGAGGAAGTAAAGTCAGATCTCATGTATTGTTCTTCTCAATGGCCTAGATCTCCTCTTCCATAGCCGTCCGCCAGCATTCTTCTTCTATAGCCTCCTCAAATGTAAGAGGCTCGTGGTCCGCATACAAGCAGAACAAATTTACTTCGTTAGTTTCTGCGTAGATATCGTTTAGGCTCCTCATTTTGATAGGAGCCAAGGGTGAAGGAGAACTGGATGAAGACGTGCTGGCTGAATTTTGATTTGATGGAATACTTCCAAATGAGATGGAACGTATCGCTGGACTTCTGCATGCAGATGGTTCGGTGGAAGAGGGTGTTGGAGGTGTCTGTTCCTGGTTCTCATGCTTATCTTCTTCATGTTCTTCAACCTCAACTTGATTTTCTTTGGCCGAATCTTCCTCGTTCCATTTCCAGGCTTCTTCCTCGCAGAACACTACATCTCTTCTTACCACCACTTTATTGGTTAGTGGGTTGTAGAGTTTGTATGCATTTGACTCTTCACTGTAGCCGATGAAGATGCATTTCTCGCCACGATTATCAAGCTTCCTTCTTCTTGCTTCTGGAACTTGAGCGTAAGCGATACACCCAAAGATCTTTAGTTGCGCCACGCTCGGTTTGTAGCCACTCCATGCCTCCTGTAGTGTCATGTTTCTTACGCTCTTGGTTGGACACCGATTGAGCAAGTAGGCAGTACATGCAACTGCCTTTGCCCAGAAGCTCTTTGACAGGCCTTTCTCTTTGAGCATGGTTCTTTTCATGTCGAGGATGGTGTGGTTCTTTCATTCTGCAATATCATTTTGTTGTGACATGTAGGTTGCAGTGTGTTGCTGCTTGATGCCTTGTTCCCTGCAATAATCTCAAAATGCATTTGAGGTGTATTCTCCACCTCTGTTAGATCTGAGTATTTTAATTTTGTGACCACTTTCAACTTCAACACAAGCTTTGAAAATTTTAAAAATATTGAAAGCGGAAGATTTTTCTTTGATACAATACACCCAAAGTCTTCTGCTGAAATCATCGATGAAGGTAATAAATTATTTATTACCTTCAAGAGAGGGTATTTCAAGTGGTCCGCAAATATTAGTGTGAACCAACTGAAGTGGTTCATTTGCTCTTCTGGACACTCCACTTGGGAAGGAGTTCCTTTGTTGCTTGCCGAGTGTGCACGCCTCACACACATGTTCTGGAGCTTCAATAGTCGGCAAGCCATGCACCATCCTTGATGAGTATAAGAGTTTAAGGCCACTAAAATGGAGATGCCCAAAACGAAGATGTCATCTTCATGAATCATTCTTCATGAGTCCGTAGAGGTACTTTTCAGCCTTTGTGTTAATATTGAGCGGAAACATGCGATTCTTTGCCATTTGAACTTGAGCCACAAGTCTTCTGTGTGCATCTCTTATAGAGAGAGAATGGTTTTCCATGTGTATAAAATACCGCTTCTCAAGGAGTTGGCCGATACTGAGGATGTTACTTTTCATATTTTGTACGTAATACACATAGGAGATAAAATTCGGCACACCATTCTTCTGATAGATTTTAACTGATTTTAACTTTTCCTTTACCTTTCACAGGAACTTTTGATGAGTCTCCTAGACTCACATTGCCACGAGCATTTTCTACCAGTTTCACGAACAGCTCCTTCTTTCCACACATGTGGTTACTCGCACCAGAGTCGAGATACCACACATCATGTTGATCACATGCTTCTTCTCGTGCAATAAGAAGTGTAGAGTCTTCTTTTTCATGATTTGATGCTTCTACATAATTAGAATGCTCATCTTGATCTACCGATTTGCTCCAGCAGTCTAAAGCCTAATGACCGAACTTGTTGCAATTGTAACATTGAATATTTTTTGTATTTTCATGTCCACGCATGAAACGACCTCTACCATTTCCTCTTCCACGAAAATTGATAGTCTTTTGTTAATTTTGTGATTGGCTTGGATAATATTCACGCCCTCTACCTCTTGCACGATTGCTAGTGCCACGGTCCCCTCGTTGTGTAGAACCATTCTTTAGAGTCAACTTAGACTCTAAGGCATGATCAAGCATTGAACCCGCGTTCTTTTACATTCGTTGCTCATGTACTTGCAACGAGCCCATCAATTCTTCAATGGACAGATTTTCCAAGTCCTTTGATTCTTCTATGGCAACAACCACGTACTCAAATTTGGTTGTAAGGGATCGAAGTACTTTTTCAACAACCCGTACATCTTCGATCTTTTCACCATTTCTTTTCAAGTTGTTAACAATAACAAGTAACCTTGAAAAAAAAAATCAGAAATGGTCTCACCTTCATTTATGTGTGAGGTCTCGAATTTGGCTCTAAAAGTTTGGAGACGAACCTTCTTCACACGATCAACTCCTTTGAAGATTGTCCTAAGAATCTCCCATGTTTGCTTGCATGTTGTCGCTTCAGCGATCCGTTCAAAGGTGGACTCATCCAACCCTTGATAGATAAGAAATAGAGCCTTCTTGTCCTTCTTTCGTTGATCTTTGAGGACCACCCTTTGATCAGCGGTGTAGAGAGCTTCTTCTTCCATTGTGGGTTCTACATACTCATTGGTAACAATCTTCCATAGATCTTGCGACCCGAATAGTGCTTTCATCTGAATGCACCAATTCTCATAGTTGTCCTTACACAATTTCGAAATTTGCAGCTGGATCGAGTTGGCCATTTAATCAGGGACTTGTAGCAAACAAACAAGAATAATGTTTACTTGCTGGATGAAGAATAATCTAGCCACTGCACCATTGCTGAATCTGGTTCTCTCTGTTGAAACGGGGTTGTAACTCTGCTGAACCTGGTGCTTTGATACCAGTTTGTTGGGACCGTTTGTAGGATCCTGCTGCTGTACCGTGCACAGCAAGAACAGGGACTGTTTGTAGGAACCTGCTGCTACACCGTGCACAGCAAGAACAGGGACTGAGAATCTGTTTTTCTGTTGGCTTCAGCCAGTCACAGATAGAAAAGAAATTTCTTTTTCTTTTACAAAAGAAGCTGCTGGAAATTGTTATTTTTATTTTCTGGCTATAATCGGATACCGGGAAGCAATACACAGGCATCTGGAGTTTTTGTGAAATTACAAAATTGTCCAATCTTGTATTCATTAGGTGCATGTAACAGAGCATGAAAATTCAAAAGTTCGAAACGGTGGAGCTGGGAGATGATGCTGGAAACATTCATGGAATTCAAAACTTGAAACGGTGCTGGGAGATAATGTTAGAAACGTTCAAAACGTCTGTTTGGGTTTGACGTTTCCAACAAATATAAGGGAAAGCAGAAAATGCACTGGGATGATCCTGACATAATTAGCAGGAGGTTGGTGCAGATATTACTGGGATTGTATGGTTAAAATTTCCTGACAATAGAGTATTACAGATGGCACACATGTATGGATCCGAAATCTTCTTCTAATGAGGGCCACATGTGAAAAAAAATTTCTCATTTGGATGTTGACTATTATCTAGTCTTGTGTTTTCTGGTTGCTCCTGTCTTCATCTGATGTGGAAGGAAGGACAAGTCTATTGACAAAAGAGACGTAGACAAGGCCGTGTATCCTCTGCCACTGTGAAAAGTTCAAGAGAGAGATGCGATGCCTTATCTCCACCTCATGAATTTAATCTTTTTAAGGACCAATCCGCTCGACTCCGAGAATCCTAAGATGATATGATATAGTGTAGCCCATGCAACCTGAGCATGTTTAAAGCCATCTCTTCACATAACACGTGGAATGAAGATGTACGGGACTAGCTCTTGTCTATGATTTTTATCGTTAAAATATGTTAAATTGAATATCTTCACTGTCAGATCTGCTTAGACATCTTAAAATATTCAGGCAACGATAGAAAGAACTTCTAGATCCACCGACTACTTTTGCCTCCGCGCGACTTTGAAGGTCAATCTGACAGTCGCACAAGACAATTAGGGAAAAGGATTGGCTGGTGATCATGCCACCATGGTTCTGTGAGCCCCGCCGTAATGTATGTGTTTTATATCCATTCGGGGCCATCTGTTTTTCCACCTCATTTTAGAGTATGTGCTAAAAAACTAAGCAGATTCAAAGCTCAAGTGGACCACACTACAGGAGACTCTGGGGATAATGACACACTCAACCGAAACCTTCCAGGGCCACTGTGATGCTTGTTTGCCATCCGACCTATTGATTAGGATACACAGACCTGGATGAAGGGAAAATAAAAAATATCCGCTTGATCAAAAACTTTTATGGCCCTTAAGAAATTTTTATTGGTGGAACATTTAATCACCAATGTTTCCTTTGATGTGGTCTAATTAAGCTTTGGATTTGCTTTATTTTTGAGATAACTATCTAAAAGGAGCTGAAAAAATAGAAGGATGGTATGGATACAATACATATATATCACAGTAGGCCCAATAGAGCTAAGGGCACTAGGGAATCTGCTTCCAACTACGATCACACCAATACAATGACAAGCTAGGGAACATCATACCATGCACCATAAGATCAAGTGCAGCACCAATCTTAGCCTATAGATCACTAGTGCACGGAACTTAAATACGAGCTCAACTGCGAGCCATTAGATCTCCTTCATCGGCTGGGATTCAACAGCCATGCGCAGGAGAGTCCCTATTTGGTGACTCGCGGCAGTTTTTTCGCCGTCTCACGGGCTCCTCCTGTAGTGACGTCACCAAGTTATGTGGGCCACATCATGATGTATGTTTTGTATCTACACCATCCCTTTATTTGGAGAGACCACATTACGGCGTGGTCCAAAAAATGATTCAGATCCAAAACTCAAGGGGACCCCACCACAAAAAACAGTGGGGAGAGTGACGCCCACCGTTAAAAAGTTCTGAAGGCCGCGACAATTCCCAATAAGGCAAATATTTTTGTTTTCCTTCTTTTATGTCTGCTTTAACATATAAACATGTGGGATATCAAATAAACATCATAGTGAAACTTCAGAAGGTTTTAACAGTGGGTGTCACTCTCATCACTGTTTTCTGTGGTGGGTCTACTGCAGCCATGGATCTACCTCGATCTTTGGACCATGCGCTAAAATGATGTCTCCAAATGTATGGTCAGTGTTGATACAACGCATACATCATGGTGGGCAGTTGGTAACGTCACTTCAGTCGCCAGCCTGTCAGAATCAATCCCCGTCCTCGCGCGTGAATCTTTCCTAGATGCGGATTGCGTGCTACCCCTGCCCGGACGGTAGATTTCTGTGGGGCCCACCGTGATTTAAGTTTTTTATTCACGCTGTTCATTGCTTTTGTCAGATCATTTTAAAATATGATCTTTAAAATAAAGCAGTTATACAGCTGCAGTGGACCACAAAGTGGGGATTGAACGTCCACCTTTAAAAACTTCTTGAGAGCATGTTGTGATGCACAATCCACAGTGGGGCATGCTGTGATGTATGTGCCCTAAAGCTACTCTACGCTGTCCATCTGTTACGGTAGCTCATTTTAGGGTATGATACCAAAAATCAAGCAGATCCAAACCTTAGGTGGACCAAACAGAGGAAACCGTGCCAATTGGATACTTACCATTAAAAGGTTCTTTGGGGCCACTGGAATGTTTATTTTTCATCCAACCTGCCGATAAGGTCACAAAGGCCTGGATGAAGGGACCAACAAATATCAGCTTGATCCATAACTTTTGTGGCCCTCAAGAAGTTTTTAATGGTCAATCACCACTATTTCATGTGGTATGGTCCACCTGAGATTTGGGTCTGCTTCATCACTAGGATCATGACTTAAAATGAGCTGTCAAAACTGATGGATGAAGTGAATGTAGGGTACATAAATCACGGTGGGCAACCAAAATCAGGGATCCACAGAAGTCGCACCCTTGTGAGTAGTCCCCGTCCAATGTGATGCACATCACATAAACGGATTGGATCAAATCGTTTGAAGTCCTCATGTATCCTACTTCGATGCATGGGGATATATTCTTGCAAACTTCCCATTTACGATAAGTGGATTTGATAATCATGTATGGTTATCCAGACCATCCAAATCCCGGGCAATTGTGGATGCAGCACACCTCTAAATCACAACGACCAAGTAATCCTAACCATCAAAAAAAAAAAAAAAAAAAAATTTTGACTGACGGTCAAAGGTTGTTTAACAAAAAGACTAACTGAATTTGGGACATATGATTATCATATGACGTTGGCACAGGTGGGTGCGATCCTGACCGTCGACCACCATGATGTATGTGATTTATATCCTTCTCACGGTTGTTGAATCCCAGCCGATGAGGATGTTCATGTGTTAAAGCAGTCATGAAAGAAGGAAAACTGAAATATTTTCCTTGCTGGAAATTGTCGTGGCCTTCAGAACATTTTAATGGTGGGCGTCACTCTCCCCACTGTTTTTTTTGGTGGGGTCCTCTCGAGTTTTTGATCCGAATCATTTTTTGGACCATGCCGTAATATAGTCTCTCCAAATGAATGGACGGTGTAGATACAAAACATACATCATGGTGTGGCCCACAAAACTTGATAACGTCACTTCAGGAGGAGCCCGTGAGACGACGAAAAAACAGTCGTGAGTCATCAAACAGGGAGACTCTCCTGCGCATGGCTATTGAATCCCAGCCGATGAAGGAGATCTAACGGCTCGCAGTTGAGCTCGTATTTAAACTCCGTGCGGTACGGTGCGTGTATATATATATATATATATATATATATATATATATATATATATATTGGAAATAGTTTTATGTGGTCAGGCTCATGGGAACTTTCCTTGAGGTCCAGCTGTGTGGGCCCTGCATGATGCGTGTCGAACATATACCCTATCAGTCAGATGCACCATTCCATGGTGGGCTTGCGCTTAAAAATCAAGTCAATCCATGAATTTTGTGGGCCACACTACAAACAAAAGTTGAGAGCGGTTATCCTCCCATTAAAACATTAATAATTGTTTTTAAGCCCACTGAGATGTCGTTCACAAAACCAGCCCATCCATTATGTGTGCACCACTCAGATGAGGGGTTAGACCAAGTTTCAGACACATCCAAATTTCAGATGAGCCCCACCAAGTACTTTTATATGTTTTAGGCATGTCTTCATATGATTTTAGATGGTATGGCACACCTGAGTTCCGTGTATGGCTGATTTTTGGACTATCTCATAATTTAAAGGGGACCCATCAAATGCATGGTGTTGATGTTTGACAAACATCATGGTGGAGCCCACGCAACTTGACCTGGTGGGAAGTTTCCATGAGCTCAACCGCCATATATATATATATATATATATATATATATATATATATATATATATATATATATATATATATATATATATATTCCCACAAACTGTTGGTCTACCAATTGTACGATTGGACGGCCAGATCAATAAACTGGAATGAAAAGCCAAAACAAGGAAGCTGATGGCCCGTCTAAATTAACCCTAAATTAACTGGACATTCCAGAGGGTGAAGCTACTCCATCTTGAATCCAACTGCAAAGATAGCCGCTCACAATCATGGCCCGAATCCAGTTGCATACAGCATGCACCTTCTCAATCAAGATAAGTACCCATCATTATCCTATATGAAAAGATGTCTAAGTCTATGAAGAAAAACGGATACCTTATCTCTTCGGGACACACCGAAAAATAAGTGTAGGGACAGAAGCTAAGTCCATGAAGAAAAACGGACACCTTATCTCTTCGGGACATTGAAAAATAAGTGTAGGGACAGAAGCAATGCCCTGTCTCATTCTCTTGGAAAAGTATACGTCCAATCACCACCGTATGAATTTTATCATTTAGGAACAATTCACTCAAATTGGGATACTAAACCTTGGAAGAAGTTTCGGAATTAAACTACTACTAATATTCCTAGAAATCGTGACTTACCATAAATAGTAAAACATCACAGTTTTCAGCCAAAAATGGTAAGTGTCCTATTTGGCTTAACCATACTATTCTCCTAATTATTCTAAGTACTTTTTACGTTGGACGCAACTCCTAAAACGCAACTGATAAAGAGTTATAATCAAAACTAAAACTTACTATAAATAGTAAAAATAAAAATAAAACAGGATTTCAACCATAGATATAATGGAATCTCACGAATTCGGCATAAATAACCAAGCACAGCCTAGTTGGGTGGGTAAAGTAGCTCGTCCAACCTCAAAATCATATATGGCGCCTAGGATAACTTATTCTGATTTATGAGATACACTTGTTTAAGGTGTTGAGATCACTTCCACTTCCTATTGGACCTTTTCTGGTCTATCTTAGACATGAAATAGTCTGCGATCCTGACGCAGGGATGAACGTGATGAGGTCGATCACCGTCTTCCTCAAGGATAACTACTCCGAATCCACGGAGCTTCTCTGGACTCCTCACAGAGACTTCTCGAATCCACGAGGAAAGAAAGCAGGAAAATAGAAATAATTCTAATAAATTCGAAATTGATTGATGAATGAATAAAAACGAGTTTACACCCCTTTAAATAAGGGAACCAAGCAACATGAAAGAAATCAGACTCATACTACAACTAAAACTCCTAGAATTCGCAACTTACTATAAATAGTAAACTTACTATTTATAGACGGTCACGATGTCTACTAGTGCGCAAGGTTTTCGGCCAAAAATAGTAAGTGTCCTATTTGGCTTCAACAAACCGTTCTCCTAATTATCCTAAGCACTTTTCATGTTGGACACAACTCCTAAAGCCCAACGGATGAAAAGTTATACTCAAACTAAAACTTACTATTTATAGTAAAAACAAAATTAAAACGAGGAAACGACCGTCGATCAGGGGGTTTTTCGCAAATCCGGGCTGCGCAACCCGGCGTAGCGGGGTTGGTTGGCTAAAGTAGCTCGTTCTACCCCAAAATCATATATTTTACGTCGGATAACTCATTCCGGATTGTGAGATACGCCCGATCTAAGGTCCGATGGTCCGGATCACTTCTGTCGCCGACCGTGCCTTTTCTGATCCATCTTAGCCATGAAATTGTCCGCGACCCGCTCTACATCAGATCCACTCTACATCATATGGTGCCGTGAAAATTGATGCCATACGAAATGTTTTTCCCTACTTAGGGATGGTAAAATGGTGCAAATCAAACTTTGATGGGATGGTATTAGCCTTTTGATTACGCTGAGAAATTGAAAATAGATGGGTTGAAACTTAATTAGGTAACACGGGAAAAAGTTGAAAATACATCACATGAGTGGCAAATAAACTCACATCAGCACTGGGAAAGCAAGCACTTACAAAAGGAAAAAACTAAAAAATGTCCTATAAAGCATGCATAGAGGATACTACTTCACCGAGGCCCGCGGATTAAGGGGACGCGGATTTCCTACTAAAGCCTTTGGCAGGAAGTTCCTACCCAAGGATTCTAGGCAGGGCCCACTGTAATGTTTATTAGAAATCTATCCCATCCATCCATCCATTTTTCAAGCCCATTTTAGGACATGTAACCTAAACTGATGAAGATCCAAACCTCAAGTGGGCCATACAAGATTAAACAGTGGGGAAAGGAATTCCTACCATTGGAATTCCTAGGATCCACCTTGATGTTTATATTCCATCCAAACCGTTTATAAGGTCATTTTCACCATGATGAAGTGAAAAACCCAAGAAATTAAACCGATACAAAACTTTTGTGGCCATATACATGTTTCAACGGTGGTCACTAAATCGCCACCATTTCCTCTCATGTGGCCCACTTGAATTTTTGATCCTCCTCGTTTTTGGTCGCATGTTCTAAAAAAAACTCTAAAAAAAGATGGACGGAGTGGCTTTCTCACAAACATAGTAGTGGGTCCTACACAGAATCTGGCGCAGTAACCTTTCCCAGGAAATTCACGTCCCGGATTAGGTACTACCCCTGTGGAGACGGATTGGCTGCTACTCTGCCACCAGCCAATGACTGATGGTTAATGCTATGTTGGCCCCACTATGGTGTATGTGTTTCATCCATGCTGTCCATCTATATTTCTAGGTCATTTTATGCTATGAGACCATAAATGAGGTATATCCCAATCTCAAGTGGACCACATTACAGGAAATATATTGAATGAACGTCGACCATTAATAACTTTATGGGGGTCGTAAAAGTTTTGGATCAAGCTGATCTTTGTTTTTACCATTCATCTAGGTCTATATGACCTAATCAACAGATTGGATGTCAAATAACTAGTACATTGGGCCTTAGGAGAATTTTAATGGTGGATATCTAACCGCTATTTTTTTCCTGTGGTGTGGTCCACCTTAGATTTATATTCCTCTCATTTTTTGTATGAAGCCTTAAAATGATATTTAGAAATGGATGAATGGAATGGATGAAACACATACATCACGGTGGAACCCACTAAGCACTCACTAGCAGCCATGGGCTGGTGGCAGGGGAGTAGCCAACCCCTTCTCTACCCCTGACTATTTGGAGCTTGGGACAGGCTGAGGCTTCAAGGGCCACTGAGTGGCCACCGTGATTGTATGAACTTTATCTATACTATCCATACATTTTTTTCATATTATTTTGGATTACTTTCCTAAAAATAACAAAGATTTAAGTCTAAATTGGGCCACACACTTGGGATTAAATTCCTACCGTTAAAAAATTCTTAGGGACCACAAAAGTTTTGGATTAAGATGATATTTGTTTTTTCACCTCATCATGGTTTATATGACGATATCAAGGTGTTGGATGGAAAATAAACGACTTAGTGGGCCCTAAGAAGGTTTTAATGGTGGGTGTCCTTAGCACCGCTACTTCCTATGGTATAGTCCACTTGAGTTTTACATGTGCCTCATTTTTGGGCTTATGCTCTAGAATGACCTATAAAAGTAAATAGAAACTGTGGATCAAACACATAAATCATGGTGGGCTCAAGGAAGTGCCCTAGGTTCAAAGTTGGGAGGTACATAACCTAAGGGAGAAAATTTCGTTTGCAAAGGATAATTTCGGATTAAAAAATAAAAATTCATGGAGTGCATTCTTAATTCCCCATTACGTTAGACTTCTATCACGGTAAAATTTCAACATAAATTGGTAGAGCACTTTCCTTCTGCTGTATTAATAAACACTATTAAACATGAAACATTTTCTAAATCAAGGCAATCTAACACGGGGACAGTGTCTTGATTTGACCGAATGTATTGGACCTTGCTCAGGTCATGCATGTGCATCAGTCCAAATTTAGGAAACCTCCCGGCAAGATGAATCCCGTGAGATGTGTCGCAACCCAATGTGTGGAAATAACAATTTCATTTGACAGATGACTCTTGACTTTGCTCAGAACATAAATGTGCATTTATCTGAACTACCTAAATCTTTAATTAACAGAAAATGAAATTAAACGTGGAAAAATTTAGCAGCTGGCAAGAACGACTTCGTTTGTGGATTGTGGAGTACAAAACAAAGATGTTTCTAGGGTCCATCACGACTGAATTTATTGGATCTAGCCTCATGCTTGGTGATCCTAGCTATTGATTTGACAAGCTATATAGGCATGGCTGCCTCGAGTATATATCTTCAACATTGGAACTTCCTAGATTATTTACCAATGGCACATAAAAAACGGTTGGGAGGAAGATTGGTAGGCTGAGTATATGGGAGCCTTACCATGCACATAGTTGCATTTGGACTTGTTTACATCTATATCACCTATCTGGACTGCCCATTAGGTCCAGTCCACTCTTCATTGTTAGCCTTGTGATGGATGCCTAGGTAAAGTTGGCTGTCTCAAGTGTATTCGACATTGAAACAACCTGTGGTGGGCTGAGTGCATCAGAACCTAACCATGCACATGCATAGTCGCATTTGGACTTATTTGCATCTACATGCCTTTTTTGGACCATCCATTAGGTCCAGTCTACTCGGGTAACCATTAAAAGAAATCATAGTGCTTGGATAATCCAACACGTTAAGTCAGTGGCTCACAAAAATAGACAAGATTGTTCATTAAAGATAGGCCCTACAGCCAAGGATGTCTAGCACCATCTGATTGTTGTAGTTTTTTTATGCAGCAATGAAGGCAATTTATTAGACCTAATAGATGAACTGTGATGAGAATGATGACAAGTCCAAATGCAACGATGGGCATGGGAAGGTTTCCATGGAGAGCTAGTCCCTTAGATAATATTTCTCTTTCCAAGGAAAGAGTTAAACAATCATAATGGTAAAATAATTCAATCTAAGAGTGTCATTATTGGGTATCCCCTGTCCAGTGAAAGACCCTATCATCACGTGGATGGTTTGGATTACCGACCATGACACTAGATCATGTAGCAGTTGTCCCCATGTTTCTATTGTAAATATACATGCATAGCTAGTTTGCTGACGAGCAGCTCTGCGGTCCCCGCAAATGTACCTTATTTCTGTTGGAACTCTCAGAAGTATGGAGAGCAAAATCAAACAAAATAATCACAATCACATAAGTAAATTGAAATAGCAAACAATTTAAATTTACATGAAAAAACTCATACAGATAAAAATCACGACACAAAGCAATAATGTATTAAAAAAAATGAAGTTACCATAGATGAAATCTTACCGATGGAAGCCCAAAAAAAAAATAAAAAAAAATAGCCTCTTCTTTCTTCAATATCCTCTCAAACCCTTAATCGTAATCCCATTTACACTCATGTATTTAAGCAAAAACAGATCGAAATAGAAACAATTCAAGCAAAAACATGTAAAACTGTGATCACGTCAACCCATCGAGTCAACCAATCAAAATCCTTCAATCGGTTGGGTTAACCGGTTGACTAGAATTTTCGATCTATCGAAAACACCATAAACTGTCCAAAAAAAAAAAGGGAATTATTTCGATATCCTTCAACTGGTCGACTAGATTTTTTACTAGTATAAGGCTCTTGTTTTATCATAGATTTGAGGCATCCGATTTTCAACCATCTCTACAATGACTATAATCTTCATGCTATAACATGTCATGGTCGATCCTCCATATCTATTTCGTCTCCATCATAGTTATACAATCATCGCTTCTTTATATATATATATATATATATATATATATATATATATATATATATATATATATATATATAATGCAAGCCTCCATTCCTTAGAAGACAAAACCTTTACAAGATAGACTCTTCAAGCGGCCATGAGAAAGAAAAAGGATACCTGAGCCACCTATCATATCCATTTATAAAGATCCCCTTTGCAAGGACGCCTCCTTCCCCTCCTAAAACTCTTCAATGGATCTCATACCCACTATATCTAACAAAACTAAACCCTAGATGAGGGGAGGTAAGTCTGAGACCTTCCGGCGTCTGCCTTGTATAGGGTAGTCCGACTCCCTTCAGGAGGTCTCCCTCTGTCTTAGAGTCTAGTTTTTCTGTGGATATATAATAGGTGTGGTCTGCAAGCTTTTTGTAGGGACCTGCCTGAAAGGATGTAAAGTTTCTGGTTGATGAAAAACACCTTTATTTAAAACTAAAAAAAAATTAAAAAAAAAAATCTGAGACCTTCTTATAAATCCAATTCTCTTGATTCTCACTGCCTTCTCTAGCCAAACCATCATTTGAGTCATTCCCTTCTCTCAGAATGTGGGTGAATTCGATACAACCCCCTTTTCTTAGACCTTCTATTCTAGTTAACCAGTACCATCATTTCCCTGCCAGCTGAGACTGACCTTCCAAGGCGTCCACCACAAAGATTAGGTCCGATTCGACCACCACCTTAGATAGCCTAAGATTCACATAGAGGGTCAGCCCGTCGTGAACCGCTCAAAGTTCTGCCCCGTTGTTGGATTCCTCCCCATTACCTTTAGAAAACGTGAAGATGAGGTTCCCATTGGCATCTCTGCAGATGCCTCCTCCTCCAGACGCCCCCAAGTTTCCTCTAGTGGACCCATCCACATTCAATTTAGCCCAATCCTCTCTTGGCCTAACCCACTTCACTATTGCATACTTCTTGCTAGGAGGAGGAAGAGGAGATATCCCCAGCTCTCAGAAAATCAGAGTGTGTATCAGCAGCTAGACTCTTAGGAAAATCATCAGTTATTGTATACACTTTGTCTTCACTCACTTTTTATCAGACTTATAGATGTGTCACGCCCCAAACTCGGAAACCGGGCTCACAAAATTTTCGATCGCTGAATCAGGCGCCGACAGCCTCCGTAGAACCCCATTCTCGGCCCCTAGCTCCCATTCGCCAGGTTCTGATCCTGGGATGCTACGAGGAAGATTTTCAACGTCAGTTTGATTCGTAATAAGCATAACCAAAGACATAACCCACAAACAACAACCAAGAACTCCATTACATTTTCACTATGATCAAAAACTTTATAAGTACAATGAGCATAAAGGGAAATACAATGGTAGAGAACAAAAACTCCAAAATGCTCTGCAACGTGCTCCTGCCTCAGCACTGCTGCGATCCAACGTCACCTGCACGCAACGGTCGTGCATAAGCTTACAGAAAGCTTAAAGGGTGATGAAAGTGTGTGCACAAGGTAGTAATATGAACATGCAATGTCAGAATAATGCGGAATATGCAGATGGAACCATAATATCATGAGCCGTACCAAGGCTTATGCGATGTAAGACATGAATGGTATCGGCCATCCCAAGGCCATGCGATGTGCAATGCAACTCAAGTATACAGATCCTCATCTATGTCCACACATCAATACAGCTCAAAATAGGAGATATCACCGGGGTCTAGTACACTCTAAACCAGATTGCCGCCACATCACGCGCAATAAGGTAAGTGGAAGAGACCTCACTATCCGTCTGCCAATATCGAGCGCGACTCGTAGATAGCGGACCCATTCCTCGAGCTGGTCAAACTCAGCCTAGGATTACCCCCTACTCTCGGGCGGGTAAGGCCGCACCCCCTTCCAACCGACCACGACACAGTGGAGAGCGTAACCGTCTAGTAATCGGCATTCAACGCTCATCTACCCACTCGGTTTAGACGTTAGAGTAACCTCTTGGTACCATAAGGGTTTAGGGACTTTCACCCAGGGATATCTATAGTACCCCATGTAGAATAAGATTTTCGATATCCAATCCTGCCAACCACGATCTGTCTGTGGAGGCTAGAGCCCCGATGTCGCTAGGGCGTACAATAACCATGTCAAACAAATGCGGAATGCATGAATCACGTTATCCAGTCATGCAACCAATCCTGCGCATATCGTGCGCTCATGTAAGGCAACACCGCCTAACCAGGAGCCCATAAACAACCTGCCCGAAGGCATATCCTATGATCAGTCAATCCTCATATCAAGCATACATATGATGCGTATGATCATGAGTCATGAAACTATACTAAACATGTAAGTGAGTGATGAACCATGCAGATGGCCTAGACGGCCTATACACAGCAAGTACGGCCCAGTAATGGGCCCTAAGGATAGTCGTAATGTGGACATCCAACCAACATTACACTCGCAATGTGGACGTCAAACCAACATTGCTCCCAAGGCACGATCTTTGTAAACATCGGTACTTAGCCTGTAATGGATTTACACATTGCAATGGACCGTAGGTTCTTCCCATTGGACCTTACATATATATTAAAGGGGTTATATCTTATGGGCCTTCTATTCATCAGATGGGCCACATAAATGGGTCATACCAATGGGTCTTATGTGCATTGCAATGGGTCAAAATCCGTGGGCCTTGGATTGCATCAAATGAGCTTAGTCTCATGCGTCTAATATGTGACCAATGGGCCACACCAATTGGGCCCCCACATGTACATAAAAAGGGACTCAACCCATAGGCCTAACATGAGTCAAATGGGCCTAAACCCCTAGGCCTTAATCAAATAAAATGAGCCTAACTCATAGGTCTCAAATAAATCCAGTGGGCCTAATCCCATGGACCCTTTTATAATCAAATGGGTTTAGTCCCATGGGCCTTACAATATATCAAATGGCCTACTTCCATGGGCTTTTAAAATTTCAACAAAAGAGTCCAATTACATGGGCATTGAAGTACATCAAATGGGCCTAGTCCCATGGACTTGCAACACATCAAATGGGCCTAAGTTCTTAGGCCTTAAACGAATCCAATGGGCCTAGCCCATAGACCTGTTACAAATCAATGGATGGATGGTATGGATGCATCACATGCATCAAGGGTGGGGCCCACATGAGGGCCTACCATCATATTTATTATAACAGTATAATATGTACATATATTACATATAGTATATATAAGTATATATGTATTTATATACATGCACACACCCACACACGCATGCACACCCACACAGCACGCACACACTCTGCACGCCCGCTGGAGGTGGCGTGCATAAAACACATGCATCAAGTGGACTCCACCGTCCAGCGGACGGTGGAGCAATACATGCACCATTGTGGGTCCCTTGTGGAGCCCACCCGAAATGTTCATTCGAAATCCAACCCGTTCACAAGGTCACTTGGACCTGAATGAAGGGAAAACATAAATTTCAGCTTGATCCAACACTTCTGCGAGCCTCGAACAGATTTCAATGGTAGATTTCAGTTCCACTGTTTCAAGTGGTGTGGGCCACCTGAGTTTTGGATCTGGCCGAAATTTGGAGGGGGCCCACCTGAGGAGGGGACCCACCTCGTGAATAGGTCGGATGTCAAACAAACATTAAGGTGGGGCCCACGGCTGGAGCCATGGGTCCCTTGCTGGACGCCGCCCGCCCGCCTACACGGTTGCACGCAGCAGCGTGCAGCTCTGCCCGCTGACACCAACAGGCAGAGGCTCTGCCTCTTAACAATTTTGGAAAAAATCTGTTTTCCTGGGGTTTTTCACGCGTGGGGCCCCCTAAAATGAAATCCGCTCCGGCCATTGCGTTCAGCGGCTCGAGGCCGTGCAAATGAGTCCAGAGTTCGAATTTTTATATGCTTAGGAAGTGAAATAAAATAAGAAATTAGTGTTTGAATGGTGATGACGCAATATTTGGCGCTATGGCCCACCAGGTCTTCCAATCAGCCCCAAACTCCTACCCAACGGCTAAAATATCGTAGGTAAGGGAAATACCTTGGTAAAAATATCTACCAGATTCATGCTTGTATGTATCTTCTTGAGGGTTACTTCGCATCCCTTCATCACCTATGAGATAAAATGATGATGCACATCAATATATTTAGTTGTAGAATAGTAATCCGTGTTCTTTTCTAAATTCATTGTGTTTTCTCTGTCACGATTAACTGACACGATCTCCTACTAAAGTTCCAACTGATTTATCATTCCCTTTAACCAAATCGCTTTCTTAAATGATTTTATCACTGTCATATACTCAGCTTCAGATGTAGAAAGAGGCACCACAGACAAAAGTTTCGATATCCAACTGATCGCTCTACCCGTTAACACGTAAACGAGTAACCAGAAGATGACCTTATATTATTAAGTAGTCACGTAATCTCAATCCATATAACTTATTAAATTGTCCTCTGATTTTTCAAATGTCAAGACATAGTCCTGCGTACTTTAAATATGTCGAAGTAGCCATTTCAATACTGCCTCCCAGTGTTGCTTATCGATGTTAGACATGTATCTGATAACAACACCCGTCCCATGTAAAATATCTGGTCTTATACAAACCATGACATTCATTAAGTTACCAACTGCACTCGAATAAGGCATACGAGACACATAACCTATTTTTCTTCATCTATTCCAGGGCATTGTTAAGAAGAAATTTTAAAAAAAAAAAAAAAAAAAACCATGTGAGGAACGCTGATTTTTTGTCTTATATTCATTTTTTATATTCTTTCGAACATTATCTCTAATACTACTTGTTGGGACTCGCGGAAGCACATAAAGCAAAATCAAACAAAATAATCACAATCACACAAGTTACAAGGGGTGAAACCTTACTGATCAAAGCCTTACGAAAATAAGCATTAGCCATTTTTCTCTCCAAATTCCTCTCAAACCCTTAGATACAAGTTGCATTAGCTCTAATTCCGTTTACAACCATGTATCTAAGCTAAAAAGAAAATAGAAAAAAAAAAAATTGCGCAAAAACATGCAAAACTGTGCAACATGTTGGCGTCGAGTTAATGGGTCTAAATCCTTCGATCTACCGGGTCAACTTGTTAACCAGAATTTTGGACCTATAAAAGACACAAAAAAAAATATCCAAAGAGTTTTACCAGGAAAACCGAATTCATTCAACGTCCTTCTATCTGTTCATCAAACTCTCAAACCATCGAAAGCGCCTGTTTGTTTCAGTATAGATTTGAGGCATATGATTTTTCAACCATTTCCACAGGCAAGGCAGATGAAATTACTTGATTGAGTGGAGTTGGCCTTTCTCAATGTTTATTTAATGGCACTCCGGATTTGCCAAGAGACTCGGTAACTGGGCCTGGATATGACCCAAATCTTCAGGGCCTACCATAATGATACGTCTTTTTATCCACAGTACTACCTCTTTTGGATCTCTTACCAAAAAACACCTGCACATGATTGATACAGTAATGCAAAACTACAAAATAAAAGGGCCAAACTAATAGCCAAATGATAGTGAAGTAAAATTAGAAAAAACGCAAAAAAATAAAAAGAGACAAGGATCAAAGATTTATATGGTTCGGTGCTGGAAAATTTTGAATTTAGAAATTCTGGATACCGAAAATGTCATTTCCACAGGCCGGAAATGAGACTCTTCTCGCCAAGAGGTTTCCTAAATTTGGATTGATGCAAATATATGACCTCAGCATGGTCTCAGACTATGACTAAATTGGGTGTGTTTGCGTTGGGTCATATCCACTTTCTTAGAGTAGTACTTGCAATTCAACCTAATAGTGCATCCAAACGGAGAACGGATTGGCTACTTCCCCTGCCACCATCCCCATGACTAGTGGTCGGTGCTCTATGGGCCCATCATGATGTATATGTTTCATCCATTCCGTTCATCCATTTTTACATATCATTTCAGGGTTTGATCCCAAAAATGATATGAATATAAATCTCAGGTGGACCACACCACAGGAAAATAATAGTGATTGGATATCCACCATTAAAATCCTCCTAAGGCCCACTGTAGTGTTTATTTGACCTCTAATTTGTTGATTAAGTCATACAGACCCAGATGAAGGGAAAAAACAAATATCTGCTTGATCCAAAACTTTTATGGCCCTCAAAAAGTTTTTAATGGTTGACGTTCATTCAACACTGTTTCCTGTAATGTGGTCCACTTGAGATTGGGATATACCTCATTTTTGGTCTCATACTATAAAATGATTTTGAAAAATAGATGGACAGCATGGATGAAACACATACATCATGGTGGGCCCACAGAGCAGGCAAGGGGGAGTAGCCAATCCGTTTCCATCCAAACATGCCATACGATTTGACATTTGCTAATTTGGATCTCCAGGTTTGGTTGGCAAGTACTCGCTGGGGACCATTATCCCGTGACCTGAGCATTGAATCCTGCTAGGAAGCGGATTGGCTGGTGTACCACCCACCAGCTATATAGCTGATGTAGATACGTAGTGCGAAGAGAAGCGCCAAGTCGAACAGGTTAAAGGAGATCAAAATTACATGGGCCCACAATGATGTATTTATTCTATCCACACTGTTCATCAACTTTTTGAGACGAGATAATTTTAGAACATTAACCAAAAAATAATCATATCCAAAACTCAAATGGACCACACCAAAAGTAGGGGTAGGGATGATTTTCACTGTTAAAACATTCGCAGAGCCTACCATTACGTTTATTTTCCATCTAATCGGTTCATAAGTTAACCTGGATGGATGAAGAGGAAAAACAAATTTCATATTGATCCGAAACTTCTATGACCCCCAAAAGGGTGTCAATGGTAGACATTCAATCCCCCATTGCTTTTTGCAGTGTGGTCCACTTTATCTTTAGATCTGTCTTATTTTTCAATTCAAGCCTTGCGACAAGCTCGCCAAATGTATGGACAGTTTGGATATAACACATACCTCATGATAAGATCCATAAAACTTGTTGACGCCAATACAGCAGCTATATAGTTGGTGTGTTGTACACCACCCAATCCGCTTCCTTATGGGGAGATAGATTGGCTACTAACCCTGCCACCAGCCAATGGTGTGAGCCCCACCATAATGTATGTGTTTTATCCATGCCATTCATCTATTTTTCTAGATCATTTTATAGTATGAGATCAAAAATGAGATATATCCCAATCTCAAGTAGAGCATATTACAGGAAACAATGTTGAATGAACGTCGACCATTAAAAAAAATTAGGGGCCACAAAAGTTTTGGATTATGCTTATCTTTATTTTTTCCCTTCATCTGGGTCTACAATAACTTAATTAGTAAGGTATTTTAATTAAAATATAATTTAGAAATGTATCATGATATAAATGCTGTATTAATGAGGTACTAATTTGTATTTTTAAGAAGACACAATGACATATGGGATATGGCCGGCTACCTTTCGGATTTTCTAAAACAAAAGCCTATTTTTAAACTCTTTCCAAAAAACATGGCTACCGAGAACACGAGGGGTTATTATCAAATAGGAGCCTGGAGGAGATGAAACTCTTGAGGGCTGGTATTATTCTAGATCCACCTAAACGTTTGTGAGAAATTTACATTGTCCATCTACTTTGACAGGAAATTTTAGGGCATGATCCCAAAAAATGAGGCAGATCCAAAGATTGAAATGGCCACTTGACAGAAAATGGTGAATATCGTACTGCCACGTTAAAAACATTCATAGGGCTACAAAAGCTTTAGATTAGACAAATAGTTTTGTACTTTCAGTTTATCCAACTGAGAATGGCCTTATGGACTGCTAGTATGCCTTATGAACGGATTAAATAGCCTATAAACGTCCAAAGTACCCCAAACACGTTTCAATGACAGGGAGATACCTTTCCAACCATTTCATATGACCCACTTCAATTTTGGATCCTCTTAATTTTTTGTCTAATGTCCTAAAATGAGTTACCAAAATGAATGGACGGATTAGATTATTACCACACATCACAGTGGGACCGATCTGTGGTGGGGTCACGTTTGTACGTCAATCAAACATTTGGTCATTGCAGATGAGGATGACACTTTTCTCCGTAAGCTTGCAAAAGAAAAGAAAATCCCATCTAAGAGGGGTCGGAAGCTAAGTGACGAAGAGGGGGCGGAAGCTAAGTGACGAGGGCTACCAAGATGTTTGTGAGAAATCCACCTTGTCCATTTGCTCTATCATTTCATTTTAGGGCATGAGCCCAAAAATAACATGAATCCAAAGATCAAATAGGCCACATGATGGAAAAAACAGTAGCCATTAGTCGCCCAACACCGGTACATTGTTTGGGCTATAGGCATTTTCTAGGCAATCCATGATATCTAGTTGTTTTGCTATATCATTTTAGGGTGTGGGCCCAAAAATAAGATAGATACAAAGTTCAAGTGTGCCACACGCACATTTTGACAACCAAAACCATTTGAGGGCATGCGAAATCATTTTTGAAGTTTAATAATAAAGAAAAAAAAAAAAGATAGGATTATTCGACAAAAAATGATACAACTGTCAATCCAGGGCCCCATAGATGGATTGCTCGGATCATCAACCCAATTATCCATGCAAAGCTTGACATAAAACCTTTGTGGGATAAAGAAAACAAACATTTTACAGGAAAGGCATTTTTGTCTTTTTCTATATATATAAAAAAATAGTATTTCATATGTGGCAAAGGTTAGGCAGGTCTTGGAAAAGAGTTTAAAAGCAGGCTCTCTCCTTAACACGTCAAAAAATAAGCAGTAATACGATAAAAAAAACTCTATTAAAAATCTATTATGACATTAGAAATATTAGAATCAGCTGCGCAGGCCTCTGGGCCGGAGGCATAACTTGCCCAGGTTGGAGGGAATGACTGTATGTTCATGAGATCGATCCCGTTCACCTGGTGCAACATCCATGGGTTTGGCCCTGATCCCAAAAATCAGGCCGATCTTAAAGTCACGTGGGGACAATCCAGCAAAAAGTTAGGATGAGGACTCCTTTGAAACCTTCCATATTGTGTGTGGGATCCACCGTGGCCTGCATATCCCATCCAATCTATTCATCCAACGCACCCCACCAGGTTGAAGACACCCTCGAAAAATAATGCAATTTAAACAATCATCCGGACCACAGAATGAGAATTTTGAGGTTTCAAGCAAGAGTTTACAGGATGCGGTTTTGCTGGTAACCCTATGGCAGCCAGTTAGCTGTTGTCAGAGCCCCGTGGACCCCACCATGATGTATATTCTTATCCATACCGTTCATCTATTTTGCCAGATATTTTTAGGATATGAACCCAAACATAAGGATGATCCAAAGCTCAAGTGGACCACACCACAGGAAACAGTAGAGATTGAATACCTGCCATCGGAAACTTCTTGGATCCCACAGAAGTTTTGGATTAAGTTGATATTTTTGTTTTCCCTTCATATAGGATTACGGGACTTTATGAATAGTTTGGATGGAAAATAAGCATTTTAGTGGGCCCCAAGAAGTTTCCAATAGTAATTGTTCAATCCCCCATGTGGTGTGCTTTACTTGATCTTTAAACCTCTCTCATTTTTGGACTCATGCCCTAAATCGATGAGCTCACAAAATGGACGGAAGGTATGAATATAGCACATACATCATGATAGGAGCTACCGAACTTTGACACCAGCTAGCTGGCTAGTATTGGGTCACCCGTCGGACTGTGTCCAAGTTTACACTGATTTACTATGATGCTGTCCCACCTGATTGTTGGATTTCCCTGAATTTTGTAACTCAGATTGAAAAATGAGGCGGTGCACTTAATGGACGGGGTGGATCACATGTGCATTCACACAAGTGGTGTCCATTAGTGCAAGTCACACCTCAATGTCCTGCCCTGATGGATGGACGGGGTGGATCACATGTGCATTCACACAAGTGATGTCCATTAGTGCAAGTCACACCCCAATGTCCTGCCCTGATGGATGGACAGGGTGGATCTCATTTATGTTCCAATGTAAACGGATGCCATTTATTGGAAATGTATTTTTGATACATTGAGATACAAACACTCAATTGTTAGGGACTTTACAGTATATAATTAGCACAAGGTTGGTGGAGATATATAATACTAGCACTGTATGAATATGATTTTTTGGAAATAAATTATTAAATAACTAGCATGATCACCATACACATTGCACAGATGAATGAATCACAATTTTCTTTGGCTGGGGACCCATTGGAGAAGATTTGTCTCATTGGATTGACTGACCGCTAGACTTGTGTTATATCCTATTGACTCCTGTCTTCATCCAATGTGTAAAGAAATGTGAGTCTAGTGAGTAAACCAATGCATGCCCTATCTAACCACATACATGGCAGATAAGAATTTTCCCATTCGATGTTGAATATTGATGGTAAGTTTGGGTTTTGTAGTCACTCCCGTCTTAATCCAATGTGAAAAAGGCATATGAGTCTATTAATAGAACCAATTTCCTATGTCACCATAGATGAATGGATCCACATTCTTCTTCCACTGAGGACCCATCGGAGATTTTTTATTTTTTATTTCCATCACTGGACGTTGACTGATTGCGAAACTCATGTTTCCTATTCGCTCTCCATCTTCATCCAATGTGAAAAGGCATAAGTCTTCTGAGAAAACCGATGCTCTCCATCTTCATCCAAAGTGAAAAGGCATACAAGTCTTCAGAGAAAATCAATGCCTAATTATACACATGGCACAGATGAATGAATCCACAATCTTCTTCAACTGAGGGACCATTGGAGGAGATTTTTCTCATTAGATGTTAACGGATAGTTAGATTTGTCAATCTAGTTGCTCCTCGTCTTCATCTAATGTGAAAAGACCTAAACTATACGTACATTTGATGAGATCGTTGTAAGGCTTGGGCCCAAAAATAAAACAGATCCAAAGATCAAGTGGATCACACTGCAGAAAGTAGTGGGGATGGAATGTCTACCATTGAAACCTTGGTAATTTTAGGAAAGTTTTACTATTTTTGGTAATTTTCATTTTTATCATATCTCGGATTTTCATCTTTTCAAAAGATACAATAATACGAGTAGTGTTCCCACCTTTTGAATAATTAAAAAAAAAAGGTATAATTGTTGTTTCTATTTTTAATAAATTTAGCCTTTAGGAGAGTTGTTTTATTTGGTAGATGGGTCGGCCCTTATCCCTTCTTGTTGGGTGGATCGCCTCCATCCATCAAATCTGGGTATTGTCCAACCCCCCGTCCACAAAAGAGATGAGAAGTGGTGTCTTGGGCCAGGCCAATTGATGATTGGATCAAGCTTAATGTAGATGGGTTTGATGGGTTTTTTGACCCATCGTCCTTTCGCAACTGTGATGCGCAAATCCTTTCGCAACTAGGATGCGGAAAGGAGTTTCCTAAAACTATAAAAAGAGATCCCTAGGATTTTTCTAGGGAATGTTGCGTGAAGAAAAAGCACAAGAGGGTTTCTTAAAGGGTTTAGGGGTATCAAAGGTGAGAGAGTAAGAGAAAAGAGAGAGAGGAAGCTTGTGGAAGGGAGTCATCGTCTCAACGCTTCTACGTCCTCGTAATCAGTGAGATCTCACTGTTTTCTTTTGTTCTCTTACTGTTTATACACTCATGCGTGAGTGATGAATGTTAGCAAGGTGTGTTTGTGATCAGTTGTAACGTTCTGCTTTCATAGTGGATTGTTGATTTAGACGAGGTCTCGTGGTTTTTACCTCTTTGAGGGTTTCTCCACATAAAAATCTCTTGTGTGGTGTGTGATTGTGCTTTGATTGATTTTCATTGCATTGTTATTCCATAATTCTAGTTTGTTCTGGAGAGCTAAATCTTAAGGTTTTGTGCAAGGCCCCCAACAAAGTGGTATCAGAAACGGGTAAGATCAGTTTGGAATTATGGAAGGTGGCTCATCAAGGATGATCAGCCTTAATGTTTCTAACTGGACCATATGAAAGGCTAAGATGGAGGACTTGCTTTATTGCAAGGATCTATATTCTCCAATTTTAGGCATATCAGCAAAATCCAAGGATATGTTGATGATGATTGGAAGAAGTTAGACCGGAAGGCGGTGGAGTTCATTAGACAATGGTTAGATGATTCTGTATTATTCCACCATGTGTTTATGGAAACCTCAGCCGCTAGCCTATGCTTGAAACTACAAGGACTGTATGAGAGAAAGACAGCCGATAATAAAAATTTTCTGATAAGGCGACTTGTGAATCTCAAGTTCAAGGATGGTGGTTCTGTGGCCGAGCACATGAATGAGGTCAGCAATATAGTGAACCAACTCTCCTCTATGAAGATGGTCTTGGATGATGAATTGCAGGCTTTACTATTGCTTAGTTCGTTGCCTGACAGTTGGGAGACATTGGTGGTGTCTCTAAGTAACTCCGCGCCAGAAGGAAAGATATCCATGGAACAGGTTACTAGCTGTCTCTTCAATGAAGAGACAAGGAGGAAGTCTCAGGGGTCTACTCAGCAAGAGGCACTTGTGACATAGAAACGGGGGAGAGAAAAGAACAGGAAGGGCAGGAAGGCCCGAGATAAATCAAGAGGCAAGTCGAGTAACAGAAAAGATGTTGAATGCTGAAATTGTGGCAAGAAGGGCCACTACAAGCACGAATGTCGTAAGGCTAAAAAAGACAAGAAAGAAAAAGAAAAGGAGACGGAAGATAAATCTGATTCTACTGCGGTCGCTTCAGATGGCGACGTTGTTATTATTCTTTGTACAGATCATGATGTTTGTCTCACGGCTACGAGTCAGAATACCGACTGGGTGATTGACTCAGGAGCTTCTTTTCATGCGACTCCACGTAGGGATTTCTTCACAAGCTACAAGTCAGGTAACTATGGGACCGTGAAGATAGAAAATTCTGGCATATCGAAGATCGTGGGAGTTGATGATATTTGTGTGAAGACCGATGTAGGCTGCACGTTGGTTCTCAGGGATGTGAGGCATATCCCAGACCTTCACCTCAACTTGATGTCGACGGGAAGGTTGGATGATGATGGCTATGAAAGCCGATTTGTTGGTGGGCGCTGGAAGCTCATCAAGAATTCATTGATCACAGCTAAAGGAAAGAAGTGTTGCACCCTGTACAAGGTAAGTGTCAGTGTATGCAAAGGTGAGTTGAACGTAGCAGAAGATTCAGCTATATACATGTGGCACAGGCGTCTAGGCCACATGAGTGAAAAAGGGCTTCAGCTACTAGCGAGGAAGCGGCTCCTTCCACACATGACAGGTATACCTCTCAAAACCTGTCTTGATTGTTTATCAGGGAAATAGCATAAAGTTTCATTTGTTAAAACTGCTTCTCATGTTAATAAAGTGTATGCATTAGATTTGGTTTATTCTGATGTGTGTGGTCCTATGAGGACAAAAACCTTGGATGGGGTATTGTATTTTGTTACTTTTATAGATTATGCATCTAGGAGGGTTTGGGCTTATGCTTTGAAATCCAAGGACGAGGTCTTTGGTGTGTTTAAATTGTTTCATGTTATGGTCGAGAGAGAGAGAGGTAGATCATTGAAGTGCATTCGCACTGATAATGGTGGTGAATACATCGGTGACTTTCATGAGTACTGCAAGTCCCTGGGTATACGGCATGAACAGACGGTTCCCAAGACCCCCCAGCATAATGGTGTAGATGAGCGAATGAATCGCACCATTGTTGAGAGAATCAAATGCATGTTATCCCATGCGAAGTCGCCCAAGACGTTCTGGGGAGAAGCAATGCACATGGCAGTATATCTGATAAACAGGTCTCCATCAGCCCCGTTGAATGGAGAAGTGCCTGAGAAGGTGTAGACTGGACAGGATCCATCGTACAGTCATCTCAGGGTGTTTGGATGCAGGGCATTCGTTCACGTACCGAAGGACGAGAGGTCCAAGCTCGACATGAAGATCAAGCAGTGTTGTTCCTGGGGTACGGTGATAAAAATTCGGTTACAGATTATGGGATCCTATCGAGAAGAAGCTCGTCAAGAGCAGAGATGTAGTTTTCTTTGAAGATCAGTGTATTGAAGACATTGGCAAGCCAGAGAAGAACCAGCCTAGTTCATGTGAGCTAGAGGACATGGATCCGGTTATTCCTCCCATGATGCCTGATGACGGGGGAGTACAGCGAGGTGTAGAGGACGAGGGGGTTCCTACAGAAGATGGACCAGGGGAGCAGCCCCCACTTGATCCACCTATTGAGCCACAGGTGAAGAGGTCATCTAGGGACAGGCAGCCGTCCAAGAGGTACTATGAGTACATTATGCTGACTGATGGAGGAGAGCCAGAAGACTATTCTGAGGTCCTAGCCGATGAGCATAAGGAGGAGTGGTTGAAAGCTATGCAAGAGGAGATGGAATCCTTGCATAAGAATCACACCTATGACATGGTGAAACTGCCTAAGGGCAAGAAAGCTCTGAGCAACAAGTGGGTGTTCAGAAAGAAGGTTAAGCAGAAGAATTCACAGACGAGGTTCAAGGCCAGACTTATGATAAAAGGGTTCGGCCAGAAGAAAGGCATAGACTTTAAGGAGATATTCTCACCAGTGGTGAAGATGACATCCATACGGGTGTTGCTTAGGTTAGCAGCTAGCATGGATCTGGAGATAGAGCAGTTGGACGTTAAAACTATTTTTCTCTATGGTGACCTGGAAGAAGAGATCTACATGCACCAACCAGAAGGGTTCGAAGTCAAGGGCAAAGAACATATGGTGTGTAGGCTGGGGAAGAGCTTGTATGGGCTGAAACAAGCCCCACGGCAATGATACAAGAAGTTCGATTCGTTCATGTTATAGCATGGGTATGACAGAATGGAGTCAGACCACTGTGTGTTCACGCGCAAGTTCTCAGATAGTGATTTCTTAGTTCTGCTCTTATACGTTGATGACATGCTCATCATGGAAAAAGACATCAAGAAGATCGACAGGCTGAAACAGGAGTTGGGCAAGTCGTTTGGGATGAAAGACTTGGGCCCGGCTAAACAGATCCTACGAATGAAGATAACCTGTGACAGAAGTAGCAGGAAGCTTTGTCTGTCACAAGAGCAGTATATTGAGAAAGTTCTAGAGCGGTTCAATATGAATGCAGCGAAGCCGGTCAGTACTCCACTGGATGGTCACTTCAGATTGAGCGACAGACAGTGTCTCAAGACGAATGCAGAGGTAAAAGAGATGCAGAAGATACCCTACACGTCAGCTGTAGGAAGTTTGATGTATGATATGGCGTGTACACGCCCAGACATAGCATATGCGATTCGAGTTGTCAGCTGGTATCTTGTCAATCCTGGCAAAGAGCACTGGATAGCAGTGAAATGGATACTGCGGTATCTAAGAGGCTCATCCAGGTTGAGCCTATGCTATGGTGACGGTAAACCTATGATAGAGGGATACACAGATGTAAATATGGCAGGAGACATAGACTGCAAGAAGTCTACATCGGGGTTCATGTTTACGTTTGCAGGGGGAGCGGTTTCTTGACAGAGCAAGCTACAGAAGGTTGTAGCATTGTCGACGACAGAGGCCGAGTATATTACAGTCACAGAAGCATGTAAAGAGATGCATTGGATGAAGAAGTTCCTACAGGAACTTAGCCTGAAGCAAGAGGAGCACGTGGTCTATTGCGATAGTCAGAGTGCTATACACTTAAGTAAGAATCCAAGTCAGCATTTCAAGTCGAAGCACATAGAGATTCGGTATCACTGGATCAGGGATACTTTGGAACAGAAGGTGTTACAGCTTGAGAAGGTCCACTCGGACGATAATGGGTCAGATAGGATGACCAAGGCCTTACTCAAGGGCAAGTTTGAGATTTGTAGAAACCTGGCTGGCTTAAAGAAGGTGAATCCCTCCTGGGTCAAAAAGGGAGAGATTTGATAGGTTTTTTGACCCGTCGTCCTTTCGCAACTGGGATGCGCAAGTCCTTTGCAACTAGGATGCGGAAAGGAGTTTCCTAAAACTATAAAAAGGGGTCCCTAAGGTTTTTTTAGGGTATGTTGTGTGAAGAAAAAGCACAAGAGAGTTTCCTAAAGGATTTAGGGATATCAAAGGTGAAAGAGTGAGAGAAAAGAGAGAGAGGAAGCTTGTGGAAGGAAGCCGTCGTCTCAGCGCTTCTACGTCCTCGTAATCGGTGAGATCTCTCCGTTTTCTTTTGTTCTCTTACTTTTTATCCACTCCTGCTTGAGTGATGAATGTTTGATCATAGCAAGGTGTGCTTGTGATCAGTTGTAACGTTCTGCTTTTATAGTGGATTGTTGATCTGGACGAGGTCCCATGGTTTTTACCTCTTTGAGAGTTTTCCACGTAAAAATCTCTTATGTGGTGTGTGATTGTGCTTTGATTGATTTTCATTGCATTGTTATTCCATAATTCTGGTTTGTTCTGGAGAGCTAGATCCTAAGGTTTTGTTCAAGGCCCCCAACAGGGTTGGCCAAGGGTAACCCGGGATTATTGGGAGGAGGTGGAATCTGCAGGAGGGCTGATGAAAACATGCTCTTTGCATTCTCCAACGGTCTCGCCAAATTAGCCAGCAGCGGCTCTTCAGACATGTTATTTCATAGCTCTTCTAACCTCCCCAGCTTTATCAAAGGATACATCCTTCTGGAAAAAGCTGGCCTGGGTCAGATTAAGAGGAGCAAACCAAAAAGAGGTGTGGGCTGATCCACCCCTCCTTAACCTGATTTCTTAGGTTGGTGTAGCCCCTCCAACCTAACCATGAGCCATGCATCTGTTCATATAACACATGGAATGATGATGTATCAATTGATTACCATCCAAATTGTTTTCACTACTTTCAATGATAAAATGGTCTAAACCAAACCTTAATGAGATGTCCCAGCTGTTGATTAGTATGGAAAATTGGAGAAAATTGATGATGGTTAAAATGTGTTAAATGGAATATCTACTCCATCATCTGCCCCAAACATCTCAAAATTAATAACCTCACAATGGCAGGAAGAAGTTCTAGATCCACCGACCGCTTTGGATCTTGCGCCACTTCAAAGGTCAATCTGATAGTTCAATATGATGGCAAGGGAAGCGGTACCCCGGTGACCCTGCCACTAAGGCGCTGTGGGGCCATCGTAATGTATGTATTTTATATTAATGTCATCCATCCGTTTTGCTAGCCATTTTCATAATGGATCCACAATTTTCATCCACTGGAAAAGAATATGCCTATTTGATGTTGACTGTTGGCTAGACTTGTATTTCCAAATTGCTCCCCATATGCATGAATGTGGAAAGAAGTGCAAGTCAAAAGAATTTTCCCACATGATGTTGTCTGTTTGCTAGACTTGTATTCCCTAATTACTCCTCATATTCATGAATGTGGAAAGAAGTGCAAGTCTACTGAGAAAAGCAATGCGCCATCGACTCTGATCATTGAAAAGTAAGTCCAGGGACAGAAGGGATGCCGTGTATCCTCCGCCAGCCGTGTAACCTCCGCTGTGAGTGCTTGTTATGGACGCGGATTGTGTCCTACCCCCGTTCAGACGATAATCCATCCAGGTAGGGCTTTGGGGGGCCCACTGTGATGTAAGTGTTTTATCCACACTGTTCATCATTTTTCTCATATTATTTTAAGATATGAGCTAAAAATAAGATAATTAAAAAAAGTGGACCACATAGTGGGGATTGAACTTCCACCATTAAAAACTTATTGGGACTTGGAGACATTTCCGTTCAAGATGATATTTGTTTTTCACTTCATCCATGTCTATGTGACCACATGAATAGGTTGGATGGTAACAAAACATCACAGTGGCACTGGAGACGTTTTGGATCAAGATGATATTTGTTTTTCACTTCATCCATGTCTATGTGACCTCATGAATAGGTTGGATGGTAAAAAAACATCACGGTGGCACTTATAAATATTTCAAGGGTGGGTGTCATTATCACTACAGCTTCCTTTAGTGTGGTTCACTGGAGCTGTGGACCTACTTCATTTTTTGAATCATACCTTAAAATTATCTGATAAAAGCGATTAACAGCGTGGATAGAACACTTAAATTACAGTGGGCCCCACGGAGCCCTGCCCGGACGGATTACTGTCCGGATGGGGTAGGACGCAATCCGCGTCCGTCTTGTGCACACATGCACACCGTCTGTGCACAGCAGTGCGGGTTGGTTTCAGGCAGTCTGGCTTACAGAATTTATACACACCGTCTATAGATAGCAGTGTGGGTTGGCTTCAGGCAGCCCGGCTTCCAAGAATTTTAGGGATGTGAAAGCTTTGTTTCGGTCCACTAGGAGGGATGGTTGAAATGAGTAGGCCATGGGCTATTTTGTTTTGTTTTTGTTTATGCTAATTTGGCTTTATGCAATATGTGTGGCGTGGTGTTTTCATGGGGCCACCCAAATGAACATAAATGTCCAACATACTTCTTTGGCATCTTTAATCTAATAAGAGTTTTTGAAGTAAGAATTAGTATAATAAGTTTTTTTTTTTTTTTCTAGTTCTTGTTTTAAATAAGCTTGTCTCGTATTATTATTATTTTTTTTCGAAACTAAAAAAAAAAAAGAGCCTCTTATCTGAAATAAACATGTTTAGTAGAACATATAAATAAGAGCTTTTTGTAGTAGTAGATGTCATTTTGAAAGATTACGATAACACTTCATTATAAAAGCAATCCCGGTGGTTGTTCTGGTGGATCTCACCATAGACTAACCATATCCTAAATGACAAAACAATGGATGGTTGCAATCTTCATGTTTAAAGACATTTGACCCATCCATTGTGTAGGATATTGGATATGGATCGTACATCATATAGAGCCCACCTTTAATGTAGACCATCCATCGTGTAAGCTAAACCTTCAAATTGGGTCGTCTATCATGTGAGGCCCGTCTTGGATGCAGACCATTCATTATTATGGGCTGAGCTTTGATGTGGACCATCCATTATGTAGAGCCCAACTTGATGAAAGTCATTTATCATGTGGGGCCCACCATCATTACTAATTGTCCTTTATATGGGGCCCCAATGTTCACTATCCATCACCCATCACATAGAGTTCACATTTGATTTGTCCTTTATGTGGACCCTACCTTGGAAGTGGATTGTCCATAATGTGGGGCTTACTTTTGATATCTACCATCCATCATATGGGACACGCCATCTATGCAGATCATCTATCATATTGGGCCACTTTGGATATCGGTCGTCTATCATGGGAGACCTTGGATGTGGACCATCCATTAGGTGGGGCCCACTTGTTGTGGATTGTCCATCATGAGGGGTCACACATTGATGTGGGCTATTCATCATATGAAACCCACTATCTCCATTATGTGGGCCCACCTTGATGTGGACCATTTGTCATGGGGTCCCCACCTTCAATATGGGTCGTTCATCATGTCGGCCCACCTTTGATGTCAATTGTCCATCATGTTGGCCCACGTTCAATGTCCATCATCCATCAAGTGGGGCCCACTTGATGTGGACGGTCATCATGTTGGGCCACACTTTGATGTAGACTATCCATCATGTGGGGCCCACCTTCAATTTGAACCATGCATTATGTGGGCCCACCTTGATGTGGACCATCCATCATGTAAAGCCATACCTTCAATATGGGCCGTTCATCATGTGAGTCCACCTTTGATCTCCACCATCCATCATGTGCATCCCACCTTTATTATGGACCATCCATCATGTGGGGCCCGCTTAATGTGTTAAGTCTATCATGTAGGGCCACATTTTGAAGTGGGCCATCCATCACGTAGGTCCCACCTTTGTTATTTACCGCCCATCTCATGGGGCCCACTTGATGTGAATACTCCATCATGCGAGGCCATATTTTGATTGATGTGGGTCATTCATCATGTGGGGTCCAGCTTCAATGTCCACCATCTATCATATGGGTCCCACCTTTACTGTAGACCATCCATCATTTGGGGCTCAACCTTCAATATGGGTAGTTCGTCATGTCAGCCCACCTTTAATATCAACCCTTCATCAAGTGGTCCCACATTCAATGTCCATCATCCATCATGTGGGTCCCACCTTTAATGTGGACCAACCATCATGTGGGGCCCACTTGATGTAGATCATCCATTATGTGGGGCCCACTTTTGATGTGACTGTGCATTGTATGTGCCCACTTTGATGTGGACCATTCATCATGTGAAGCCACATTCGTCGTTAATTATGTGGGCCTATCCTAAAGAAATTGTAAAGAAAAAAGCAGATGACGAGATGAGAATTACTTAAAATGTCAAAAGATGAACTTGTCCAAAAATTAACTATAGATATCTATCTACCTGTACAAGTCAAATGAGCTCTTAAAAACTAAGTGACGTTTCATCACTTATTTTTATAAGAATTGTTTTGCTAGTTTCTATAAAATTAAATGATAAAACCAAAAATAAAAGTTTGTTCTTTTTAATGTGTCAAACAACTCTTTAATTTACACCAACGAAATTACATGACGTGATCTTCACGCTTTTTTGAAAAAAAGAAAAAAAGAAAATCTGCATAGTCAGATATCTGGCCAAACATCTAAAATCTCCTCGCAATGGTAAGAAGAACTTCCAGATCCACGGAATACTTCGGACCACACGTCACGCTACTTCGAAGGTGAATTTGACAATTCAATATGAGGAGTGGAGAGAATTTCACCTGGGTGCCGTGGGGACTACCGTGATGTATGTATTATATATCTACACTGTCCACCCATGTTACCACCTCCTTTTAGGTTATGAACCCGAAAATGAAGCAGATCTAAAGCTCAAGTGGACCACACCACAAAATATTACGGGGAAAAAGACACCCACACTTAAAACCATATTGGGACCCACCATGACACTAATTTGCCATCCAACCTATTGATAAGGTCTCCCAGACGTAGATAAAGGGAAAACATAAATATCAGCTTTATTCAAAACTTTTGTACCCTTGAGAACTTTTAATGGTGGCGTTCAATCACCAATGTTTCCAATGGTGCGGTCCACTTGAGCTTTGGATCTACTTCATCTTTTTGGGCTTATGTCCTAAAATAAGCTTAAAAAATAGATGAATGGTATAGATATAACATACATACATCAAGATGGGCCCCACAGCACCATGGGCACTAGGCAATCCACTTCAAACAACAGGGAATACACCAATACAAAGCATAGGGTAAGAAGAAAAAAAAGAAAAACCCCAAAACATCACAAGCAGTTTATCAACAACCTGCTATGCATCTTAAGCATCAGTGCACCACCAAAATTAGACTACAGGTCACTCATAACCACAGCAAGTTTCAATCCAACTAGAGGTCAAAATAACTGACAATGGACGAAAATGAGCAAGCCTCCGCGCGGTTGGGTTGGCTCACCCATATTCAAAATATTGATTTTTCCTAGCCCAGGCTTGGCCCATTGCTAGCCCTATTCATTCCATATATTCAACATCAATATCTACATCTTACTAATAAAATATTCAACTATTTTGTTCCATTGTTTTTTTAAAAAAAAAACAAATTATTTAGGTCACAAATTGTACAATTGGATGTCCAAATCAATATCTTTGCAGTGAGACTGATGCAACCACATAATAGACTGGATTGAAAAGCCCAAACAAGAAAACTGATGGCCTGTTTAAATCAACCACATATTTGAGGAGTACCCTCCGTCATAGATCTGAGGGCAAAGATGGCAGTCGCATGTAATGGCCTGAATCCATATGCACATATCAGGCTACCCCATCTTCATCCTATATGGAAAGAAGTCAAGTCTACGGAGAATGGCCCATGGAACAATTGAGGCCATCCAAATGTTTTCCCTGCTTTGGTGGTAAAATGGTTCAAATCAAACTTTAATGGGGTTGGTCAATTAACATGGGAAATTGAAGTTTGATGGATGGAATTCTCTAATAAATATTAGCTGTTAAAATATGTTGGATCGACTATTTGCACTCTCATATCTACTCCCGTCTTCTTAAAATACCCTCACCATGATATGAAGGTATGAAGATTTTCTTAATCACCACTGCATGTGACAGAATCTACACCACTCAAAAGGTGTACCTGACATTTCAATATTACACCAAGGATCACACCAATCCAGAGCATGAGCCATGAATGAGTCCAAAACATTGTATTAAAGTAATTATAGTGATGGAATTGATAATCTAATTGTTTCAGTATATAATCAGTGGGCCATGTGGCCAATAGATTAATTGCTTAGTGACACATGTTACACACACAACTCTTAGAAGGATTTTATAATTTAATCCAACATTTCGCATGGGATTTGAAACCCCCAAATCCATGGTGCCAATAGACCCCTTATGGAAGATGAGTTTGTCTTGCCCTCGCCCTGGTGGTGGCATAGAAATACCCGGGCTGCTCAATGCCTCTCACGAAACTGCCCTGATATTGCTAACCTTCCTTCAAGATTAAGCGTGCGATAATTGTCCGGCACTGCACACGTATCATAAACAAGTTTTATATAGACCAGTCCGATTTTGGTAAAATGCACACGTAAAGTAATTGAACATGATGAATGGCCTGGATCGTCTTTTCTTTTTTTTTTCAAAAACGGAATTTCATTGCTAAAACTGGCCCGGATCGCCTGCAAGTGTTGTTGATCCAGACTATCCGATTAGTGGGTCCTGTTGTAGATGAGCTATAATCCCAAAGGTCCACTATTCATCACTCGTTCCTTTGTCAGTTCTTCTCTGGCATGCATTTGTTCTTCTGATTGAATGGGTACCACATAATTATTTTACGGAAAAGCATCCTGACATGGCTCTAAGGTTCCATTTTCTCTCCCTATGGACACAGATTCAGTGGATCTAGGACGGGGGAGGCAACTGTGATTTATATGTTTTATACGCCATATTGTTCATTCATTTTTCCAGCTCATTTAAGAGCATGAACTAAATACGAAGCAGATCCAAAGCTCAGATAGACCACACCACAAGAAATAGTAGTGATTGAACACTCACCATTTAAAACTTTCCAAGGCCCATCACAATGTTTATTTGCATCCAACCTGTTATTAAGGTCTCACTAACCTAGATGAGGGGAAAACATAAATCTCAGCTTGATCTAAAACTTGTGTGGCCCCAAAAAGTTTCTAATTGTGGGCATCAATCAATATTGTTTCTATAGCGTGCTCCACCTGAGATGTGGATCTGCTTTATTATCAGGCTCATTTCCATAAAATAATCTAGTAAAACAGATGGACGGCGTGGATATAAAACACATACATCATGGTTGGCCCCAGAATCAAAGATCCACCCAGCTCAGTGGCCGTGAAAGGCTGAGATCATTTTGCTCTGCAAGGGTGGCACCTACCTTTTAGTAAAACACCAGCTCTGTTTGGTAAGCACCTAACTGGGGATGCTGCATCTAATGGTTGGAGTGTATCTCACATAAACATACAATGGGTCATGTAAGAAACCAAGGGCATGCATCCCTCTACCCAATGGTTTCCCTTGGTATGCTCCACCTTAATCACAAACCAGTTTGATTTTTGGGCCTTAAGCCTAATAATAATGATGATGGTGATTACAATTAGAATAGCATAAATAACAACAAAGATGATAATGATAGGAAATATATGAAATTATTACCTGAGGCGATATACCCAATAGATCCCTTCATCCCAGCTGAGCTAGTTTGGGCAACCTCAGATAAGAACCTGGCTAGCCCAAAATATGCTAGCATTCATGTCATCATCAAGAAGAATATTGGTCAGCTTTAAATCTCGGTGAATGATTGAAGTTAGGCAATGATTATGTAGATAATCCAGTGCAGAAGCCACATCTATAGCTATGTTTAACCTTTGAGTAAACTTCAAGCTCCTTCTCAGCTGGTCATGGCCATCTTTGGGCAACCACTTCTCTAGACTTCCATTGGGCATGTACTCGTAAACTAGAGCTTTAAAATCATTGCCCTAAAAATCAATGCTCGAGCAACAAGTTAAAATCTTAACAAGATTACAATGCCTAATGTTTCTCAAGGCATCACATTCCGCCATGAAGCTTCCCAGAGCTCCTTGTCGTCGAAGGTTGAAGACTTTCACTGCTACCATAATCCCAACATGATCTAGAATCCCTTCATATACGGCGCCAAAACTTCCAGTTCTGATGAAATTGGCAGGAGAACTCATCTGTTGCTTTGAAGAGCTCCGCATAAGAGACATTCAAAAAAGGATCCTCCACAGAAAGCACAGAAAAAAGTTTCCTTCTTGACTTTCTTACCCAATGAAGAGTGGTAAAGAAAGATAATATTGATGTAAGACACAGGACAACACCAATTATTGAGAATTTGACTTTTGAAGCAAGAGGCTTCTCCCATTTCTTGGAAGCTTGGCTAGAGCATGGATGCAATTGTAATTCGTGAACACCCCCACAAAGCTTACTATTTCCAAGCACTGAAATTCAATTGGCATTTCCAAAGACCCCCTGTTTTGGTAATTCACCCTCAAAATTATTGGAGGATAGATTTAGATACTCTAGAGAAAACTTCTCCAGATATCTTGGAATCTTCCCAGATAATTTGTTGTGTGAAAGATCTAGGTATCGAAGGCCTTTTAGAGTACTAAATGTTGATGGAATTGATCCTTGAAAGAAGTTCCTATCCAACCCGACATACTCTAGGCTGAGACAATTGCCTAGCCAGCTTGGAATTTTGCCTGATACTTTGTTATTGAAAACACTGAATATTTCAAGAGCTTGCAAGTAACTGGCTTCAAGTGGCAGATTAGTGAAAAAGTTGTCTTGAGCTCGGAGATCAAGCAGAGATGGAATGCTGAAAAGTTGTTTGGGTAAGGTACCTTTAAAGTTATCATTGAAGAGGTATATGAAGTTCAGGTTTATACAATTACCAAGAGCTGAAGGTATGCTCCCTGATAGTTTGTTTTCATGTAAACTGAGTAGGTACAATCTGGTGATGTTGCCCAAGGAAGATGGAATTTGTCCTGCTAATCCATTTGAATCCAAGTATAGTTTCTCCAACTTGTTAAGCTTCCCAACACCAATGGGAATTGTACCTGTCAGAAAGTTAGTACTCCATATTCAGTACTGTTAAGCCAATAAGATTCTGAATCCCAGATGGAATGCTTCCAAATATCATATTACTTCCTAAAGTTAGGAATGTCAGTTGGGTCGAAAGATTTGCTATTGAGTTGGGCAACGCACCACTGAGACGATTTCTGCTCACCTCCACCACTTGTAAGCTACTGCAATTGGTCAAAGAATCAAGAAAACTCAAGTCACGAGCTTTCCCAATTCCAAGTTCATTTACCCCCAAAACTAATCGGAAGAGATCCTTGAGGTTTCCAAAATTCATGGGCACAAATCCGCTAAAACTATTCATAGCAAGGTTAATTACTGCAAGTCCGGAAGCATTGGATAATGAAACTGGTATGGGTCCTGTGAATTGGTTTCCTCCAACATAGAGTCCTCGGAGATTAGGAAGAGAGAGGCGATTTCCATGAAATCTGTTAAGTCCCACGTCCAACATGACAATGGAGGGGAGATTGTAGAGCCGAGGCGGAATCGTACCTGACAGTTTATTTTCACCTATGCTAAGAAACTTTAAGCTCACCAATTGACAAAGGTCATCTGGGATGCTGCCCTCCAGACTATTTCTTGAGAGAGAAAGGTCAGTGAATGACGAAAGGTTTCCAAGTGAAGGTGGGATGCTTCCTGCAAGACTGTTGTGATGAAGGTTTGAGTAGGTGAGCTTCGATAGAGAGCCAAGCTCAGTCGGAATCCTCCCTGTGAGCTGATTCCCAGAAAGATCAAGAATTTGGAGTTTCAAACAGTGGGTCAGATTTGCTGGAATTTCTCTAGTGAATGTGTTATTGGTCAGACAGAGATACATCAAGTGGAACAACCGGCCAATCTCTTCAGGAATCGTCCCATAGAAGCTGTTGGTTGAGAGACTGATTATCCTGAGAAAGGTGAGGTTCCCTATGAAGGGTGATTTTTTGGCCAGTGAGGTTCAAGGCGGTGACCCTTTGAGGATGCCATCGACCACCGCAAGTGACACCTTGCCAGTGGCAGAAGTGGAGAGTATGGTTCCATGAGCACAAGGAATGTAGAGGATTGTCGGTTATCAGATGTTTGAGTTTGAGCAAAGCAAGGAGATCCGTTTCGTTGGAGAAGTGAGACACAGATCCGAAGTGAGAGGCAGATCCGAAGAAACATGGAAGGTAATAGAAGAGAGGAGAAATGACCAAATTGCACATAGGCTCATACATGGGAGCTCCATTTTGGAGTTTGTGAATGCAGTATAAAGGAATAGTGAGGAGAGAAATATGGCATGGATTCTCCCATATATTTATAGTCGGGTTGGGCAGCCTGCGGGTGGCCTGACCTGCTCCCCTCCCGTTTTCCTTCCATATGATAGGTGGGCCAGTGGGCATTTACATTGGCCCTGCCTGAAATTTTTGTCTTGTATAGTGTGAAGTGTTTCACATCCTTTTCAATATAAGTTATCTTTGCCTTTATCACTTCCAAAAGATGGTTTCTGTGCTAGCACTAGCTCAGTGGTTTTAAACAAGCTGATGATCATAATCTGGTATCAACAATTAGAGTTGACCCGATGACATCATGTGAATATACAGCTTTCATATTTCATTGTGAGATAAAAAATGAAGTTATGTTCATCGAAAGAAGAGATTCACAGAATTTGTGGTATCAGAATGTAAAGAAAGATGCAAAAGCAAAAAATCCGTTGAAAGTAATAAAAGCACCTTGTGTTTGCAAAATTTACAGAAAGGATTTATCAAAACAAGAAATACCACGACATCAAATGCCTATCTACCATTGGGGAAGCATTGCTGCTTGGGAACTAGTCAACTAGTTGCCCATTCAGACCGTCACCAAATTGAATAACAAAACTGTAGCCTGTTTGTAACATAAAAACGCTATCATTATGATTTTACAACATTTGTTTAAACACGTACTCCGACGGTCAAATGCAAACGAAATAGGAGACGGGTAAAGAAATTTGTAATCATTACAAATTTTCATTATACTACAATGGCAATCTCCTATCCAAACATGCACAGGTGTATTTTTCTTGTTGATTTTTGACATTTCAGTAATAGAAGTATCATCATTATGATTTTACCATGCCTATCCAAACATGTGAATTTTCGGTCAAATTACCTATTTTCCAAGAGACAGGTATTGTAATTTATAACCATTGCTCTTTTACAATGAATTTCTGATGTAATTCGCAATCCAAACAGGCCCTAAAATTTCTACTGGGAATTATAGGATCCTAAGGCATATCAACACATAGTGATTTCCCACCCTTCGTCCTATTCATTGCGTTGATTTATTATTATTTTATTTTTTTTGAAAGGTGAAATTTTATTAAGCAAAAAGCAAAAGGGACACAATGGCAGAACAGACTAACAACAGCAAAAGACAAGAAAACAGAAAAGTAAAAAACCTAGAAGAGAGAGAGAGAGAGAGAGAGAGAGAGAGAGAGAGAGACCCTAGAGGATATAAATACAACAACAATCAGCACCATGTCTGGAACAACCCTCAAAAAACATTACGGGTCCAATCCCGCATAAATTGGAGAACCCTAGAGAAAACCCCTGCTTCCGCACCTCTTGTTGCGGAAACATTGACCGTTCCTTTTATCCCATAATACCGCTAACAAGGCTACACGCCATCTCCTCCTCCCTAGCTTTCCCCCATCCGAGGCATGCCAAGCCAGGAGAAGGTTGTCAATAGATTGTGGCATAACCCAATGGACCAATGCATGATCTAGGATCCCGTTCCATACACCCAGCGAAGGAGCAGTGAATGAATAGGTGATTGATAGTCTCAGCTTGATTATAGCACATCAGGCACACGTTTGGAAGTACCAATCCCATATTCATTGCTTTAATGAGAACCAAAAATCATCTATGCCCTTGCAGAATACAGGTGAAGCTCTTAGAACAGAGCAGTCTACTGGAAACATGCAGAAAACGAAAAAAAGGGTACTGTTTGCCTATTTCAACAGAAAAATAACAACATGCATGAGAGAGCACAAGAAATTAAGAAATGCTATATTTTGATAGATTCATGAATAAGAAATCATAAGACTGCAGGAAATACTAAACTACTCACAAAATACAACATGAAAAAGATCCATGCACAAAATGTAGAAACATACATTTTGATAACATTATAGAATGAAAGTTCATGAAAAGCCTATCTACTAGGTAAAAGGAACGAAACCATACTAAGATTTAAAGGTTGACCCTAGGAGACCAACCCTTTCCTTGAGAACGTATAATAGCATACGTGGAGCTCTAAATGTTAAGAAACAATAACATCTGTTTGCAACCAATTCTTTATTGCCCAAGCTCAGACAAGGGCATTTTCTAATGTCCCTACAGTTACATTCAACTAAATAAATATCCAAGTGTAACATGCAGGGATGTCGCAATAAATTAATTGCACAAGACAGCTGCATGAAAACAACAAGAAAAGCAAAATACACCAAGAAGACAAGATTCATAGCTATCCCATTAGAGATGCTGTCACAGAACTTTGTAGCATTCAAGTAATGCAATTGCAAGGATTGATAACTGAGTATCCACAAGTCATACTGAGGGCTCATCCTTGACTTCAGTGCAGTTGGACGAGCTTTGGGGGTTACAATCTGACCCAGGGTGGATTTGTTTGACTCCATTTCCAGAGAACAAAAAGAGGAGTACCAGGTGGCATAAGAAGCCTGGAATCAGAAAAGAATCCTCCGTAAGTCTCAATCCATACTCATTTGTTTAACCTCACTCACATCATGCATAAGCCACCAATAAAATTGCAAATAAAATCTTCCAGTTCCGACGCAGATGCATCTCAAACAGGCACACGTGTGAAAGCAAAAAATCAAGATGCTTAACAAATAACATAGATTAAAAAAGGCAGAATATACTTTCCTCTTGAAATGAAGTAAATTTCCGCTTTACAAGGAAGAAAACAGAGAAATGAATTTCTCAATCAATTTCACAACAATATTTCCAGAAGAACTAATGCAAAAGAGAATCGTTACTGAGAAGATTGTTCTATTTTTTTTATTATTTTTTTGAGAATTGATTTTCTTGAAGTTTTAGGCAAGGGAAACACAAAACTCATACTACTAACCCATTCACTCCGGGCTACCTACAGGAATTCTTAACTCAACGATGACATTCAACAACCCTTACTCCTAAATCCAGGATCAAGCTATCCTTTTCCTATCAGTTGTAGCAACCACAAGCCATTTTGACTGTTCTATACATTACATGGGGTGACATGATGCTTCAAGCAAAATTCCTCATAAATCATTCCGAGCGCCAAAACTCCCAACATCTACGCTTATCAATAGCCCTTGACCTTGAGTCAAAAAATGAAATACGAAAAGAATTCACATCCACCAAAGTTGGTTGTTGCCTCAAACATTTTAAAAACTTGTTTCTCCTTGTTTCAACTGTTAGAGGAACAAAAAACGATCTCAAATGTTTGTTGCAAGTATCTTGCTATGCTACTTGATGAACCTAAGGAAACCATCCTTATCCCACCAAAGTGCATAATTAGCTTCCACATCAGTGTTTACACGCACAAGACAATTGGTATGGCTGAAGATCTAATAATTGCTTGGGAAACAATCACCGTTTCCAACATAGATGACATCAAAAGAAATTAATCAGCACACTTCTCTCTAAATCTATGGATGTACGTTCTAGTTATTGTGTTTTGGGTTTAGTCTCACATCAGTTTCTTGTTACAGGTAACTCTATTTGCTATCCTTAGGAATTTAGGTTCTTGAGTTGACATGCCCCATTCTAGTAAAGATGTAGCATCTTCGATTCTCTGGAGTTCTATTTTTACTGCAGTTCCTGTATGATTTTTTTTTGAACTGCAATAATAGTATTGAAAGAAAGGCCAAAGCCAAAAGAATACAAACATAAAAGAAAACAGATTACAGATCTAACCAAATGACTAAAAACTAGGCTGGATTGACAACTTTTGAAGCTTTTACCCATTCCATCACATGCAATTTAGCCAAACTGAAAACCTTTGAAGCTTGCCTTTTTGTTAACAATCCTGGGTGTATTGGACTGTACAAACCCACAATGGGTGATATAGGCCTGTCTCAGCTTCCACCCCCCCCCCCCCCCCCCCCCCCCCTGTAAATTCTGAGAAATTTTTCCGGAAATAAGGAAAATTGTAAAATGCCTAAATCTATTATTTTTAAAAAAAAAATAAAAAATAAAAATAAAAAAAAAAACGTGTTCAATGGAGAATCGGACCATTCCCTGACAAGAATGTTGATTGTTAGCTTCACCACCTAAAAGTCAAGCAAATATGCCCTAACCAAACACAAACCAAGCATGATTTTGGTGGTTTAGGTATACTATATTGAAATATATAAAATAAGGACGAAAAAAAGTGGAAAGAAGTGGACTGATGGCTTACCCCTTCTTCCTATTCCCCCCACCCCCCAAATGATCTATTTTGCTTGGATTAATCAACCCCCACTAATATCTTATGTTTTGATCCCCAAAATAGGCCTGGATGTAGTAACAAATTGAGTTGCTCTGCTTCCCTTATAGTTTGAGTGAGGAAAGAAGTGGGAAATGAAAAGGGCCTATTCTTTAGTAATGGACCAGTTCAGCCTGTATCACATAACAGGCTGGCCGTATATGGCCATATAATAACCAATTTTCAAAACCATGTGCATGCATCTCTAGATCACCTATGTGAAAAGAACTATAAGATGGGAAATGTAGCTGTAGGGAGAAAAAAAAACCACATAAACACCCCCAAGCAAGCTTTTCTACGTATGTCTCATTGTTGAGTTGTGGCAAATTCAATTGCCATCTTTAAAAAGGATGACATACTTGCTATAGAAGAGGCAAACGTGAAGTGTTGCCCCTCAAAATGTTTGCCTTGCACAAGAAACAAACTATGCCCAAAAGTGATACTAGTGCAGTACATGATGCAAACAACACGTTCCAACAAAGAATCTTGTACCAAGGTACTGCTTCAGAACCTCATTCCTGCTTTTGTTCCAGAACTTATCATGCACCCATCTTCAACTGCTGTGATTAATGATTGTACCAAATCAATCTATTTTCTACTCATATGCAACTTTCGTTCTAAACTAAATATTACTAGTTTTACATACACAATCCATAAAAACCTTATCACTATATTAAATATGGATGCATGCTTTACATTTAACTCTATAGTACACAACTAGAGGGCTGTCGAAAATTGTCTTCACAGCTTCTTTACACCACCAGTTTTAATTCCTCTGTATACGAATTTTCTGAAACTTTTGGTGGTAGAAGTGCTGCAATACATGATATGCACGTGCATCTCCAATCCTTTGCAAGTAGTTTTGTTTGATTCTACAGTGTTTTTCTAAAAATAAAATAATAATAATAATGTGTGTTACAGTTTGCAACTCAACTTTTACAACAAAAAACCTGCCAGAACTCTTAATGTTAGGGGAAATCTGGGCGATCTGATTCCCAGGCCGATAAGACGCTGCTGCCAAATTATAAGATAAGAATGACACCTCAGTTGTGATTGCGGAAAGGGTTGGAAATGCTAGCATGCTTGATGGGTTCTTCCCAAGTAGCAAATGTACTGACTGCACTTTGGAAGCCCTGCCAACCACAACTTGGTGGTGCGCCCAAATAAGCCTTATCATCAATGTTTTTCAGCATTCCTTAATAAGTAGATGAGTTGCTGTAACATTACCAATCATAATCATTTTTCTCGCCGTCAGAGTTTAGGAAGTCATCAGAAGCAGTTTTACGTGGTGTTGATGACACTATCTTGAATATGGGAGAACCGCCTGGTTTCGACCCTGTTATCCAGAAACATTTGCAAGTGAGAAGATGGAAAAGATCTACTACTTTGTGGATTAGTCCAGTTTTACAAGATTGATAACACTAATTAACAATAGGTGATTTTGATACACACATTTCCAAATGCAGCCATGCATGTCAAAATGGCACGTGTTTGGGACATCCAAGCCGTGCATCAGGTGGCCCCCACCTCGTAGATGACCCAACAGAAAGAGCAGGCCGGTCCACCCATCATGTGGGCTACACTTGTATGCCTAATGTACACCAGATAGAAACTTGCTACCGAACATCTATTCGTGTGTGTCCTACACCATATCTGATGAGTAGACTGGCCCCATGTCGGGAGTAGGTCATCTACATGGAGGGGTCCACCTCAGGAACATGTATGCCGTAGATACGAAAATTACAAAGGAGATTCAAACGTTTCACTGTCGAAAATGAAATTCGAATAAAAAAGAATATCTGAGTTCTGAAGCTATCACTCACTGGACATCAGATTCATAGAAAACTAATAAAGAAACCAAAAATAAAAATAAAAAATCATGATGCGAAATAGCAAATTGGCAGCAGTTTCAAAACCTAAGGTCTGGAAAGAACTGAATCTAACCCCAAGAAGTCTGAATGTTACACTGGGAACCATCGAAGCACATACCTAAAGGAGGATCGAAATCTTCGGAGGTGCGGAGGAGCAGCAAGCTATTCCGCTCCTTCTCGCGCTTCCGCATCTCGAGAAACAACGCAAGATCCTTTTCCTTGTCCTTCATCACAGCTCCAAGGCTCCTCCCTTGCCTCTGCTGCTGTACGGGCGCTTGCATTTGTGACTCTGCAGCCCTGAAACTCCAATTCATCGCTATACGGCAACGAAAACGACGGCGAAAAATAACGATTTCCTGATCTAAACCCTAACTCTCAACCACTCCATTAGATCTGTAAACGAGCTGCCAAACTCTCATTTTCTACAACGAAACTCCGTCAGACTTCATCGCGACCGTTCGATTGATCCGAACGCCAGAAAGAGAGATAATGGGGGCGAAAATAGGTGAAAATGGAAGGGCATTTCAGAACGAGCGGAGAGAGGGGGCAAGCACGAGATCAGGAGCTCCTTTGCTTTGATTTATTGACGCGACAGAACATCTCCCTCTCTCCCTCTCTCTCTCTTAAACGCTAGTTACGCTACGTTTCAGGATTATACTGTTGGGAAACTAGCGTCATATGCCCCGTTTCCATGGATAACTACTCTAATGCCACTGTAAATTTTTTTTAATGTGCTTGAACCCTACCGCGTCCATCAAGTACATCACCCCGGTTTTTTGTTCTGGATTAGAAAATTCGGGATGATTCAACCGTAAACGCACATGTTTGAACGGTAAACACACGTGTCTAGTCTAGAGGATTAAATGGTATTGAATTCTATTCTGAGTTTTGCACAATAATCATTGCAGGCCGGAAATATGATGGTATTTTAATTATCAACCATGTTTAGGATAAAAATCTTGATATGGAAAAGATATTGGATTAAGAAAAATCATGTTTGGTAGACCATACAATTATAATCATCGAAGTAAATGCATAATTACTGTTGGTCAGTTATATAGATAAACATGTACATCAATGTAAGACCCACATGTGCAATAGGCTTCAAAATATATAAAAATTTTAAATAATACCAAACGCAATTCCATTTCACTAAATCCCAACTTTTGCTACCCTCCCCAAAAGCCTGAGATGGAATTCAGGCGGATCAAATACAATTTCATCCCACTTTATCTCATGTAATACTACGCGCCTAATAAGCTCATTTAGATACCATCAAACAAGTTAGGTTTATGATTAAATTATAAATATCTTTTCTAAAAAAAGTTTAAAGTTACTTAATCACTTTCGTTTTATAAGTAAAAATCTAGTAAAAATCACTTCCGTTTTATACCTCAGTGATGCAAACACGTGCCAATTTTGGACGTTCTTAGGACACGTGGCAATATCAAACGTTTATGCTTTTCATATGGGTGGGGACAATGTTTTAAAAAGCAGCCTATTTTACTCACACAGACCAGTGTCCCTAGTAAACTCAAACTACTGGTTTAAAGAATTTCTGGCCATCCATTAGTCCATAAGTGAAGTAGATTCATTTCTCAGGTGGACCATACTAGCAGTGATTAACCATTAATGTGCCAAAAAACATTGGGATCAAGCTGATATATGTTTTTTTACCTTCGCTCAGGCTTATGTAATCTTATTAGCAGGTTGGATGAAAAATAAACCTCATGGAAACTTTACTATAGCCTCTAAGAAGTTTTTAATAATAAAATGTCCAATCACCACTGTTTCTTATAATATGGTCAACTTGAAATTTGTGTGTTTTTTATTTTTTAAGGTCATTCCTTAAAATGATCTTAGAAAAAGGGATGGAAGACATAAGTATAAAATAATGGGTGTTCCTAAATGGTAATAATGGCCATCACAGCCACCACCATTATTGTTATAATATGGGCAGTAACAGCCATTATAGTCCTGTCTCAATAGTTATGGCTTTTTTCATTTTTTTGAAAAATTTGTTATAAAATCTTCGTTAGGGGTTATTACGAGGCCACTATGATCATTTTGACACTTCGACCTGCAATGCATAACGGTTATTACTGTTATCACTGCATAGCGGCGGTAGGGTAACCAAATTTGAATGCCAGTACATATTTCAAGTTGGGCCGGACAATAATGACAGCACCTTCTAAGGGTGAGGTCGGGCGTGAAATGCACTTTAAAAATTTTATATAACCAATCTACCCTTCCATGCTACTTCAAGTACGGATTGCATGGTTAAGATCATTTGCTAGTATCATAGCTCAGAATCAACCTGACTATAGGTTTTTTTTCTTTTTTTTCTTTTTTTTATTCCACAAATGGCCACGCCTCGTGCTTGAGAAATTTGAAGGAGATTTTAAAAAACACTTCAGTGGGCTAATGAGTGCAGGGGACCTTTCAACGGGATGCGGATTATATACTGACAGTTTGAGTAGGGGGAATCACTACTTGAAGTGACGTCACAAAGTCATGTAGATTTCACTAATGGTACATGTGTTGTGCCAATGGTGTCCATTCATTTAGAAATATCATTTTAAGGCATGACCCAGAGAACTAGAGAACCAGGCAGATTCAAAGCTTTACTGAACCCACCACAGAAAACAGTGGGAAGATTGATGCCCACTGTTGAAACCCTCCTAAGGCTCACCATGATGTTTTTGCAAAATTTAACCTGTTCAAAAGTTTAAAAAGACATTAGAGAAGGGAAAAAACAAATTTCAACTTAGGTTGAAAACTTCCTTCACCTTTAGAAATTTTTAACTGTGGTGTCATTCTCTCCACTATTTTCTTTAGTGGGACCATTAGAGCTTTGGATGTGACTCATTCTTTGAATATTCTCCTAAAATGACCTCTCTAAATGGATGGATAGCGTCGATATAAAACACACATCATGGTGGGCCCAAGAATGTTGGTGATATCATTTCAGTAGCAATCTCGTTACTCAACCTGTCAGTAGCCAATCCGTGCCCCTTTCAATGCACTAGTTGCAGTTGGGTAATGTGTACAGTCCACATCATCAATTTGGACCGTTCATTTGGTCCAATTATTGATTAGGTGGTTCTCACCATCCAACCAATAGCATGAAGAAATGATTGAATGCCAATTTTTTTGCCAAGCAATAGGTGGGATCATCAAAGCCTATCATACTTTAGAGGGGCATTTCTTGGAGAATGAATGCGGACCAGTTGATGGGTGTCTCCTAAAATGAACGCGTAAAGGGCCAAGTTAAGGACGACTAGAATCATCTAGTTTGTGTGATTTCACACTGAGGCCTAGGAAGAGTGTGCTAGACCCATGGACGGTCCAGATCAATGATCCGATATATCCAAATGCAAATGCAGCTCTAGGTTTTGATGGTTGGCCCAGCGTTGTATTTCATGGCTGGCCCAGCGTTGTATTTCATGGCCGAACAAAGCAAAAACAACAACAGCAGCCGCATACTTTACGGCATCTTACTTGGAATTTGCGTGGAAATTTTTAAGTGAAATGACAGAATTGGCCTCAGCATCCTTTAGCCATTAACCAATGAAAGTCACTTTAAACCATTAACGCCGGAGAAATTTAGGACTGTGGACCCCACCTTTTATCCAGCTGTTTTTACCAAACAATATAAACTTTGTTATGCAACTTATATCAGCGCGTACGGACAGCGAATTTGACGACGAAAATACCCCGCCTTCCACGGAAACGGATTGGGTACTCCGCCAGCCACCAACCAATGGCAGATGGTCGGTGGTCTGTCGGCTCATCATGATGTATGCTTTCATCCATGCTGTCCATATATTTTTTTTAGATAATTTTATGGTATGATACCAAAAATGAGGTGTATCTAAATCTCAAGTGTACCACATTACAAGAAACAGTGTTGAATAAGCGTCAACCATTAGAAACCTTTAGGGGGCCCACTATGATGTTTGTGAGAAATCTTCCCCATCTAAGTTCATTCATAGGGTCACAAAGACCTGGATGAAGAGGAAAAATAAATTTCATAATGATCTAAAACTTCCGTAACCCCTAAAAGGGTTTCAATGGTAGACGTTCAATTCCCCATTGCCCTTTGCAGTGTGGTCCAATTGATAGTTAGATCTATTTTATTTTTTGTCTCCAGTCTTAATATAATCTCTTCAAATAGATGGACGGTTCGGATATAACACAGATCTCATGATGGGACCTAAAGCAACACAGCAAAAAAACAAAACACACATGGTTGCTGCACTGCGGCGCAGCAATCTGGCTACGGTTATAATCCGTAACCATAGTGTATTGTAAACTACAGAATTTTTTAGACAAATTCTCTGGACAATTCTGGACTTTTTCAATAATATCGAAAGATTTTTGATATATTGAAAGACCTTCAATACCTATAGTTACGGATTATAACCGTAGCCATAACTGTACTCTATGCTACTCTATGTAAATTTTTATTTATTATTAATTTTTTTTACATAGAGAACTTTATTCTACCTACAATATTCTCTAATACATATTTATATAAATATGTATACATAAGCATATAAAAAAAATTTCTCTCTTTTTTTCATTTCTTTCTTTATTCATTTAACAAGAATTTCTTCTAAACCAAAATAAGTTACTTGACGTACCCTATATAATTTTGGGGTTGGAGAAGTTACTTTAGCCAACCAACCTAGCTATTTTTCAAGATTTCATCAGATTGATAGTCGAAAACCCACTTCATTCACTTTGCGGTCAATTTCATTCATTTCATTTACTTCGCGATCAATTCCATGCATTTCATAGTCAATCCTAGTGATTCCCCTTCACTTCACTGTCAATTTCATGCATTTCATGGTTAATTCCCTTCACTTCATGGTCAATTCCGTTCATTTCACAGTCAATTCCCTTCATTTCACAATCAAACAGAAATTGAGTGGGGCAAACTAAAAATTCAACTGGGCAAACTATAAATTAAGGGGGGCAAACATGAAATTGAGCGAGGCAAACATGAAATTGAGTGGGGCAAACTAGAAATTGAGTGGGGCAAACTAGAAATTGAGCGTGGCAAACTGAAAATTGAGTGAGGCAAACATGAAATTGAGCGGGGCAAACTACAAATTAAGCGGGGCAAACTGAAAATTGAGCGGGCAAACATGAAATTGAGAGGGGCAAACTAGAAATTGAGCAGGGCAAACTGAAAATTGAGCGAGACAAACATGAAATTGAGCAGGGCAAACTAGCAATTGAGCGGGGCAAACTAAAAATTGACAGAGGTAAATATGAAATTGAGCGAGGCAAACACGAAATTGAGTGGGGCAAAGTAGAAAATGAGCAGGGCAAACTAGAAATTGAGTGAGATAAAATATAAATTGAGCGAGATAAAATATAAATTGAGCGAGACAAACTAGAAATTGAGCGGGGCAAACTTGAAATTGAGCCCATACATTTTTCCATCATGATGTATGTGTTTCATCTATGTCGTCCATCCGTTTTTCCATCTAATTTAAAGGGTTGAGCGCAAAATTGCATATCCAAAGATTAAGTCGATCATGCCTGGAAAAAGTGGGGATAATGATTTCCACCATTGAAACCTTGTTAGGCCCCATAGTGATGTTTATTTGTCATCCAACTTGTTCATAAGATCATTCATACATGGATGAACGGAAAACAAAAATAGAAGCTTGATCCAAAACTTATGTGGCCTGTAAGAAATTTTCAACAATAGAAGTTGAATTCAACTGTTTCATGTGGTGTGGTCCATTTGAAGCTAATGTAGATACGTGTCGCACGAAGGCCAGTGCTGATGTTCCTCGAGCACCGAGTTGCACGAACGGTTCAAATGAGATCAAAGTTATATGGCCCCACAATGATTTATTTATTATATCCACACCCTTCATCCATTTTTCGAGATCAATTTAGACCATTAAATAAAAAATGAATCATATCCAAAGCTCAAATGGACCACACCAAAAATGGCAGCGAGGATAATAATTTTCATCATTAAAAAATTCGAAGGGCCTACATAACTTTTATTTTCCATCCAATCTGTTAATAAGATCACAAATACTCAAATGAAGAGGAAAAAGAAATTTCATATTGATCGGAAGCTTCTGTGACCCGAAAAGGGTTTCAATGGTACACGTTCAATCCTTAACTGCTTTTTGCAGTGTGGTCCACTTGATCTTTATATCTGTCTTATCTTTAGGCTCAAGCCTTAAGACGAGCTTGCCAAATGGATGTTGAGGGTCAAATATTACATATCAGACCCCAGTTATTGCCTAGATTTACGAACATTATATTATCTAACGGCCCGATTTAATTGTGTTTGTGCTGCAAGGTGTATTTACGAGCTCAGATCGAAAAAGGGTACTTAAAGCATGAATTTAATGCTTTGATCACACCAGAGGCAAGGGACGGATCCCAGAGGACCAAGAACGACGGATATACACTCCAGACATCCAAGAAAATCGGAAAACTGAAGCTTAAGTGGCCAGAAAGTCTGCCAGAATGCAAGATCATATGGTTTTCACAATCTGTTCAACTCGAAACTTCATACAAGGCCTGAAGACCATAAATTAACCGTACACGTCAAATTTCGGCCATTGGATCCTGGTGGAAGTAGCCTAATGGATAGATCAGCCCTCGGAATCATGATTTTGGGCCCACCTGCCGTTTAGATATGCTTCATCTTCAGTCCCCATGGTTTAAATGATATGATAGAATGGGTGGAGGGAGCGAATTTCTCAAAAAAAATCACTATGGACCCCACATATGAATTGCATGTACATGGTGCACCTGCGCTGGACGCACACCAGACCCAAAGACGGTCAACTAGATGGTTGACCCGTCTCTCTTGCACAAAGGAGCCAGCGGACGGTTTTGTGTCTGTCCTTTTTTTTCTAGTGGGCCCCACTCGTCATCCTTGTTCAAGATCCGGTCCGTCCATTCACTCTAGAGGGAGGTCACGCCCCTAGCCTAGGTGTCTTTTTGACCCAATGCAAGCTGCCGTGAGTTTCCAGCCGTTAAAGGAAAGATGAACGGCGGAGTAGATGATCTTGTGGGCCACACCGAATACTATCAGAAACTAGTAATTTTCGACTGATTTTTCAAGGGTAATCCAGTGGACGGGTTGGGTTTTCCAGGTAACACCGAGTATGGCCCCGCCAGTGTCAGAGTGGAAGAGATCCACAATCTCTATTTCAGCGTCCGACCGCTGCCCGGTTTGCGAACGATTGTACGATCACGGTGTTAATTGGATGGATGATCTGGACCGTCCATCGTGTAGCTCACTCAAAAATGTCCTAAAGGACGTTGATATTTTGGATGAAATACAAGGAAGAGTAGCGGTTGGAGGCTTCGAAGTTAACTGTGTAAAGGAATTACGCGGCTGTTGCTGCATAAACGTTGCCTTCTCCACCGCCTCTAAGTTCTCCCAGCCGACGTTCCTTGCCTATATAAGAGAGAGAGAGAGAGAGAGAGAGAGAGAGAGAGAGAGAGAGAGAGAGAGAGAGAGAGAGAGAGAGCAGGAGAAAGATATCAAATTCCAGGGATCTGGGAAGGTGTGCTTCGATGTGGATCAGAGGGAGAGAAAGAGACAGGGAGAGTTGTATTTCTTTATTACTGTTTTTCTTTTTTTTTTTTTTCTTTTTTTTGAGATCTAGTCCGACCATGGTTGGCTAAACCTCTTAACTAGGGCTAAGAGGTGAAGCTTGTGGCATGATGGGATGACCTTTACTGCTTTGATTCATTGTTCATGAACTGATGCTAGTTTATTTTATGGAATGCTTTCAGTTTTTAATGATGTATTGTGACTTAAATTACAATATATCTGCGATGTCTTTGACTATGTCCATTCCCTTTATGTTTATGACGTCAGGAGACCCTGTTGTTCACCGTCGTCTCCTGGGCATGGTCGGGTGACGGTACCTTCCTAACCTTCAAGCATTGTGATTGATTGACAATTAGTTTAATTCTGTTGTTTGTTTTGTCTCCTGGGCATGGTTTGGTGATGGAATCCATTCTAATTCATATACCTTTCATCTTTTGAAAACTATATTAACGACAGTTCAGTTAAATTCCATGATTCTTAAAGCAGGCGTAAGATCTTCCAGATATTTACAAGTGGATCCTCTGAATCCCTAGTTTCTTTCCTTTGAATTCTCTTAAGTTTTAGATAATTATTTCACCATTATTCCTCAAATTTCATTCACTTTAGATTTTATCTTAGTTTTGTTCTAGTTCTAGTTAATTTTAGATAACGTACAAGTTTCAGTCCCTTGGGATTCGACCTCGGTCTTACCGAGTTATTACTACATCACAACCCTGCACTTGGGGTGTGAACAATGGATGGACGTTTTGGATATAACACATACCTCATACCTCATGATGAGACCCACAAAACTTGTTAACGTTAACACACCAGCTATATAGCCCGCTCAATCTCATGTTTGCCCTGCTCAATTTCATGTTTACCCTGCTCAATTTCTAGTTTGCCCCGCTAAATTTCTAGTTTGCCCCGCTTAATTTCATATTTCCTCCGCTGATTTTCCAGGTTGCCCCCACTGATTTTTTAGTTTGCCCCGTTGAATTCATAATTTGCTCCGCTAAATTTCTAGTTTCCCTCGCTGAATTTTATGTTTGCCCTACTCATTTTCATGTTTGCCCCGCTGAATTTCAAGTTTGTCCCGCTCAAATTCAAGTCTACCCCCTTGAATTTCAAGTTTGCCCCACTTAAATTCAAGTTTTCCTCACTGAAATTTAAGAGAAAGAACGATTCATGCATGGGGAATTCGATGTGCACATGTTTGGTTTCGCCAAGGATAATGTATTGGATGCATTTACCTCTCATCACGTCTATCAGGGGAGACCCAAAAGGGTACTGAAGCCATCAATTTATAATGTTTCTCCGTACTTGTCCTTGTCTGCATTTGATACAACCCTTGGTTTGGTTCCCGAACCCAAGGCTGCAACAAGTTTTACCACTACTCTGATATCATTTCCTCTATAAATGGATCCATTCAGGATACTATCCGTGCAACAATTGAAAGAGGTAGAGGACTGATATGAAGCGAACAAGGCCACGACAGCCTACTCCTAGTTTGGTACGATATGAGTGAAGGATGCATGGGTTGATGGCGTGGTAGGCATCACTAATTTATTCTCTATATGCATTGATTGACACGTAATTATTTTTTATATTAATATATGGCTAAATTGTACTACCCTATTAATTAGACTATCAAGAAATATATTATTTTCCTTGAGAAGAGGAGGACCGACCTAGCAATAGCTTATCCTCAAGATTGCAAGTTCTGTCCAACGTTTTTTATGGTGACTGTTTAATTCAGACAATACTTAATATGTTTCACTTTTTCAACTTCTTACATGTATTAATCTTTGATCATGACTGTCTATAACAACCAATGATTGAGAGGTGTTCGCCGGTTCTGATGGCATATCGAGCATCGGACTCAGCATTAGAACGGGCCAAGCTAATAGCTGAGCTGAACTCGATCTACGTAATAGCGAAGCAGCGAGATAGACCATACACCAAAGCGATTTGGTGTTATGAACGGGTAATGCACTTATCCCAGAACTTCTTCTATGAGTGTTATGTGTTCTATTCATTTTTTACTAATATATTATTTTTCAATCATGGACAGGTGTATGCGCCCATAAACCGTGAAAATTCACATTAATTTTTGCTGGTCATATATCCAAGAGAGAGGGAAATGGTTAATGTGGATAGCTTAAGCACAAATCCATTAATAAAGTACAAGCATATGATGAGGAAGATGATCGATGCACTCCCCATTCTCTTCCATGTCACTGGAGACAACACTACGCTTGAAAGGAAGAAATGGACTGTCAGAGTCGATGAATCAGCACCGAAGCAGGACAATGGTTATTCGTAATGAAATACATCGACATTTTGTGTAGCGGTCTCACCTTAGCGGGAATAGACATGCAAAATTTCACTGTTGATTGAAGGAAGTCAATAACATATGATTGCTTATCTCTAGTTTGTAGATGATATTTGTCAAGGGCATGAGAGCAATTTTGTTGAAATGTTGTACTATATACATTATTGAATATACATTGTACATTGTTGTCCCACTCATGTACCATTTCCTGTTGTATACATTGTGTTATATACCTTGTTGAATATACATTGTTCATTGTGTTATATACATTGTGTTATATACATTTCATATTTGCCCCGCTCAATTTCATGTTTGCCCTGCTCAATTCTTAGTTTGCCCCGCTGAATTTCATGCTTATCTTACTGAATTTCATGTTTGCCTCGCTCAAATTCATGCTTGCCCCGCTCAATTTCATGCTTGCCATACTGAATTTAATGTTTGCCCCGCTCAATTTCTAGTTTCCCACACTGAATTCCTAGTTTACCCCACGGAATTTTATGTTTGCCCCGCTCAATTCCTAGTTTGGCCCACTGAATTTCATGCTTGCCCTGCTGAATTTCATACTTGGCTCGCTGAATTTCATATTTGCCCCACTCAATTTCATGCTTGCCCTGCTGAATTTTAAGTTTGTCGCGCTGAATTTTATGCTTGCCCCGCTAATTTCATGTTTGCTTCACTCAATTCCTATTTTGCCCCGCTCAATTCCTATTCAGCGGTTGATGTTGCAGGAGCTATTCACTGATACAGCTTTAGAGTTTAATGTTCGAGCTAGGGGTAAGGAGCCAATGCATTCTTTGCTTTTCTTTCGACTTTTCTCTACTTAATAAACTAATATGGAATGGTTTTGAACCTCTCGATGTCTTGACACCCAGTACATGTCCCCATCAAAATCACTGTTCGCATCTCATCTGTCAATGATTGTGACCCTTTAGTTGGAAAGAAAATAGCATGTTCGCCCCGCTTAATTTCATGTTTGCCTCGTTCAATTAGTAGTTTGCCCCGCTCAATTTCATGTTTGCCTCGTTGAATTTCTCAATTTCATTTTTGCCTCGCTCAATTTCTAATTTGACCGCGAAGTGATTGAAATTGACCATAAAGTGAATGAAATGGATTTTCGACGATCGATTCAATGGAATCTTGGAAAATAACTAGGTTTGATGGCTAAATTAGTTTCTCCTACCCCAAAATCATATGTGGTATGTTAAGTAAATCATTCTAGTTTAGGAGATATGCTTGTTGAATAAATAGACAAAGAAATGAATTAAAAGACAGAAAAACAATTTTATATGCTTATATATACATATTTATATAAATATGTATTAGAGAAAAATGTAGATAGAATAAAGTTCTCCATGTAAAAATTTTTTTTTAAAAAAAACAATGCACCAATTTTCGAGATGAAAATGTATTTGAAATTTTTAAATGGGGATAAATAATAATGACCTTTATCAAGGGTATTTCCATATTCCCTCAAAACCAAAAAGGCCCTTAAAGCAGAGCTTATTAACGAAATGGTGACTAAGTGTATGGGACCTATTCATGCCCATATTTTAGAATTGGGCTCGTTGGCATCTAAACTACCTACATGGACCATCCATTAAGTCCGATGCACTCTCCCTGTGGAGTGCCTTGAAAAATTCATACTTATCATATGATTGTAACCGTCATATTAGTGACATACAAAATGGATGTAGAATTTTGTTCCTGAAAGATAGAATCAGTCATACATATATAGATCCATCTGATTGCTGTGATTTTTCTCTTAATAGCCGAAGAAATGGGACCAGATCTAATGGACAGGACGGTAAGATAAGTGATTTGAATATCCAAAGTCCAAAATCAACAATGTACATTGTTCACCGCAAGGTTTTGGTAAATCAAGGTCGCCGGCTCATTACTCAACATAGAGTACGTACTGTCACATCATCAGCGGCAGTGAAATGCAGAAAAGTACAATTTACCACATGGTGCGATGGATGAGTCAGTCAAATCTCACCTCATCATCACACCACCACCAATGGCTGGCTCAGTAACCTAATCGCATCCCATAAGGCACACCGCTTTCCTGCCAAAAAGCCTATCGTAGTAAGTTCGTTGGAACCTACTTAGGGACCAGCGTGATGCATGTTTGCGATAAATTCACCTGTTCATCCGTTTTGTGAGCCCATTTGAAGATATTAGGCTAAAAATGATCGGGATGTGGTACTCAAGTAGGTCAAAAACCTGAGTATTAAGCATCCATGGTTGAAATATTTATGGGACCATAGAAGCATTGAATCCAGGTAATATTTGTTGTATGAATGGCATCGAAAGCATGCAAACATTATTGTCTACTCAGGGAGGTTGCAACTGTGTGAATTTCACTACGCACCTTTTTCTATCATGTGGCCTACTTGATTTGTTGATCTTTCTCAATTTTAGCTTTACCTCCTAAAGTAATTAGCTCACAAAACGGTTGGACAAGGTAAATTTCTTACAGACATCACAGTGGCCCTACTTTGGTTTCCAGCTCAAAAACTTCTTGCAAAATGTCGAAAAAGTTATGGCTAGGGCATTAAAGTAGTGTTGCAATTTAGGCCTATAGTTTAGATGTACTATAGAAAGTGTCATGTGGGACTCATGCGGGGAGGGAAGAGGAAATCGGTGAAGAGATTTTGCCAAGAGAGAGAAAATGAGAAGAATGGGTAATGTACAACGATAAAGAAGAGTTTTCAATAGTCTATGGGTCATGCCAATTTTGTAATTTTTTGGTTTGCTTGACTTATAATTCTATTTTTTGTTTGAAGTCTTAACATTAAATAACATTAGCGTACACCCCATACTTTCCCGTATTCGAGTATTATTATATAAACTGACTTAGTAGGATGTGAAAATAGCTTAGTGAACATTCACGTGCATCCTGGTTTAAATCTGACTGTCAAATGTAATCCCTATTCACATATCAAATCATCCAGTAGCAAAATTATATATATACTAGGTATATTATTTTATCTATTTATTATATTATAAATTTTACCAAAACATGAATTAAAAGATTTTACATGTATTTTGATAATTTATTTATCAAAAAATAACGTGTGAAAATATATTGTAATAAAATGATATGTATGTATTTAATGTATATAAAATATTATGAAAATAATATTATATTAAGTAAACATAAGGAATAATAATTCCACAATATATAATTGAATTATTTATTAATAGATAGGTGATTAATAGCATGTATATAGTAGTATGTTATTATTAAATTTATATATATATATATATATATATATATATATATATATATATATATATATATGTGTGTGTGTGTGTGTGTGTGTGTGTGTGTGTGTGAGAGAGAGAGAGAGTGTGAGTGAGGTTTTAAATCATTATATTTATAAGTAATATATCATAATAATAAAATATATGTTAATATTAGTATTTAAGCTAACGATATATGATGACAGACTTAAAAATGGCTCACTAGGGTCTTTTAACCTCCGACGTTTGATTTGGAGAAGATCCAGCCGTTAGATCAATGGCAGCCACCGTTAGGGCTAAGAAATCAGCACGTATGACCTGCATGGACCCTGAATCTGTCTCACCTTTAATAAAGGACTATGGCTGGGCTGGACAAATAGAATGGACGGTGTAGATTTATTACAAACAGCACGGTGGATCCCACTTAGCAGGGTACGTGTACGCAGTTGGTGCACACTCGCTGTGTGCACTAGACGGGTCACGACTGGTCAGCACGGTGGACCCGTGCTTCACAAAAAACGGAGTGGTTCTCTCTCTCCCTGTTTTGACGTCTGACGGACAGCGTCCGTTTACGACGTTCTACAGCCCACTATGATCATCACCATGGATGATCTGAACCGTCCATCGCGTGTATCCCTCAGCCCTGGCCAAAATACGACCGTCACTGTAGATTTTTCTGTACGTGTGGACACATGGAACTCGCCGCAAATAAGTCTTAGAAATACAAAACTTCTCAAAACGGAAACTGCTGCGCGTTCTGTTTTGCCCTGGCCAAAATACGACCGTCACTGCAGGTTTTTCTGTACGTGTGGACACACGGAACTCGCCGCAAATAAGTCTCGGAAATACAAAACTTCTTGAAACAGAAACTGCTGCGTCTTCTGTTTTGCCAACTGTCACGATCCGAGTGAGGAGGATTCCTCTGATGATCTCAGACGTCCATTCAAAGGAAATATCAGCCGTCCAACTGAGGGCGTCACATCCTTAATACCAGGGAGAAAACCAGCGGCCAAAACCAGTCCTTCTTAGCAGGTTTTAGAAACCGGATGCTGGATTTCATCCAAGACCTTTGTTTGCATCCAACGGCCCTAAGGCCGTCGGAATCCCTACAAGAAGGGAGTGGTTTAGGTAAAGCGAGCTCACCCATCGTCCCTAGCGGCCGCACTTGAGAAAAACAAGGAAAGAGAGAGAAAACAGGAGGTGCGATCGGTCGGGCTAAGCGCCTGGTCCAGTCACCGCTGGAAGCAGCAGAGAAAGTAAAAAAAAGAAAAAAAAGAAACGAGAGGAAGAAAGAATGGGGGAGAAAGAATGAAGAAGAAAGAAGTTAAGGCGTCATGAGGTGCGGCTGTTGCACCGCACCTCCCCGACCCGACTCGCCACTGCAGCTTGAGTCTGGCCACGGTCAGGTAACTCCCTAGCCTTCCGCCTTCATAAACTCTCAATCCAAGCTGAAAACGGTGTCTGACGGGGCTGTGAATGCGGTTTTCAGCTGCTACTGATAGCACGTCCGAAACCAGCCTTCGTCAGGCCGTGAGAGCGGATTGAAACCCGGTCATCGACAGGCTGTGTGTCGACCTGAAATCCCACCGCCATTGGACCATGGAGGTGTTGCAAATGGGCCCTAAAAAGGAATGAGATAAGGGCCGAATCTGGACTGAAAATGAGGCCTTGTAAGGCTATGCAAAGGTCTGGAAAAAGGGACCCTTTCCTGGGTCCAGCAACGAACTGAAAATAACCTCCATCTGGGCCATGTGTCACGCCCCAAACTCGAAAACTGGGCACACAGAATTTCCGATCGCCGAATCCGGCACCGACAGCCTCCGTAGAACCCCATTCTCGGCTCCTAGTTCCCATTCGCCAGGTTCCGATCCTGGGATGCTACGAGGAGGATTTTCAATGTCAGTCTGATTCTTAATAAGCATAACTAAAGGCATAACCCACAAACAACAACCAAGAACTCCATTACATTTTCACTATGATCAAAAACTTTACAAGTACAATGAGCATAAAGGGAAATACAATGGTAGAGAATAAAAAAAAAAAAACTCCAAAACGCTCAGCAACGTGCTCCTGCCTCAGCGCTGCTGCGATCCAACGTCACCTGCACGCAACGGTCGTGCATAAGCTTACAGAAAGCTTAGAGGGTGGTGAAAGTGTGTGCACAAGGTAGTAATATGAACATGCAATGTCAGAGTAATGCGGAATATGCGGATGGAACCATGATATCATGAGCCGTACCAAGGCTATACAATGCAAGACATGAATGGTATCGGCCACCCAAAGGCTATGCTATATGCAATGCAACTCAAGCATACAGGTCCTCATCTATGTCCACACATTAATACAACTCAAAATATGAAATATCACCGGGGTCTAGTACACTCTAAACCTGATTGCCGCCACATCGCGCGCAATAAGGTAAGTGGAAGAGACCACACTATCTGTCTGCCAATATCGGGCGCGACTCGTCGATAGCGGACCCATTTCTCGAGCTGGTCAAACTCAGCCTAGCATTGCCCCCTACACTCGGGCGGGTAAGGCCGTACCCCCTTCCAACCGACCACGACACAGTGGAGAGCACAGCCAACTGGTATTCGGCATTCAGTGCTCATCTACCCACTCGGTCTAGACGTTGGAGCAACCTCTTGGTACCATAAGGGTTTAGGGACTTTCACCCAGGGATATCTATAGTACCCCATGTAGATCAAGATTTTCGGTATCCAATCCTGCCAACCACGATGCGTCTGTGGAGGCTACGGCCCTGATGTCGCTAGGGCGTACAATAACCATGTTACACAAATGCGGAATGCATGAATCACGCTATCCAGTCATGCAACCAATCCTGCGCATACCGTGCGCTCATGTAAGGCAACACCGCCTAACCGGGAGCCCATAAACAACCTGCCCGAAGGCAAATGCTATGATCAGATAATTCTCACGTCAAGCATACATATGATGCGTATGATCATGAGTCATGAACTGTACTAAACATGTTATAACAAAATGAACTATTTACAATGCAGATGGACCTGGACGGTCTATACACAGCAAGTACGGCCTGGTGATGGGCCCTAAGGAGAGTTGTAATGTGGACATCCAACCAACATTACGCTCGCAATGTGGACGTCAAACCAACATTGCTCCCAAGGCACGATCGTTGTAAACATCGTACTTAGTCTGTAATGGATTTACACAGTGCAATGGACCTTAGGTTCATCCCATTGGGCTTTTCACATATATGTCAAATGGGCCATATCCTATGGGCCTTTTAATCATCAGATGGGCCACATAAATGGGCCACACCAATGGGTCTTATGTGCATTGCAATGGGTCAACCCGTGGGCCTTAGATTGCATCAATTGGACCTAGTCACATGAGTTTAGTATGTATCAAATGGGCCACACCAATTGGGCCCCCAAATGTATATCCAATGGGCCTCAACCCAGAGGCCTTATATGAGTCGAATGGGCCTAAATCCCTAGGCCTTAAACAATTCAAATGGGCCTAATCCATGAGCTTGCATGCAATTCAAAGTGGGCCTAAACCCCTAGGCCTTACATATATCATTTGGCCTACCTCCATGGGCTTTAAATTTCAACAAAAAGGGGTCCAATTACATGGGCCTTGAAGTACATCAATTGGGTCTAGTCCCATGGACTTGCAACACATCAAATGGGCCTAGTTCTTAGGCCTTAAATGAATTAAATGGGCCTAGCCCATAAGCGTTTTATAAATTAATAGGCCTAACCCATAGCCCTTTTGAAATCAAATGGGTCCCAACTCATGGGCCTTATAAAATACTCATTTCCATCCAAACTAGTCATAGAGACACATGGTGTAGGGCCCACTACAATATTCATATAGAAAAAAAATATATATATAAACTATATAACATACATGAATGTATATAATGGTGGGTCCCACAAAAATTACTATGGCAGCTGGCAGTGGGCCCCAGCATCAGAATCAGATGGACGGCGTGCGTAGATCACATGCAACAGGTCATGGTGAATCTCACCATCCACAGGCTGTGGACGGTGCGAATGAATTACATACATCACCGTGGGTCCCACAAATGTGGCCCACCTTAATGTTTATTTGAAATCCAACCCGTTCATAAGGTCACTCAGACCTGTATGAAGGGTCAGTAAAAATTTCAGCTTGATCCAACCCTTCTGTGGGCCCAAAAAAATAGTTCCCAAGGGTAGGGGTACAGTCCACTGTTTCATGTGGTGTGGGCCACTGGCGCTCTGGATCTGACTCATTTTTGGAGGGGGGCCACTTTAGGGGGTGGCCCACCCGATGAACGGTTTGAATGTCATATAAACATCAAGGTGGGGCCCACGGCTGGAGCCGTGGGTCCCTGGCTTGGACGCCGCCCGCTCGCCCGCTGGACGGCTGCACGCGGCAGCGTGCAGCGCCTGCCAGCCCACTGACAACCACCAGAGGCTCTGCCTCTTAAATTTTAAAATTTTAAAAAAAACTGTCTTCTTGAGGTTTTTCACATGAAGGGCCCGCTAAAGTGAAATCCGTTCCGGCCATTACGATCAGTGGTCCGAGGCCGTCCAAATGAGTCCAGAGTTTGAATTTTTTGGATGGTTAGAAAGTAAAATAAAACCAAATAATGATCTTGAATGGTAGTGATGCATTCGTTGATATTATGGCCCACCAAGTCTTCCAATCAGCCCCAAACTTTTACCCAACGGCTAAAACACCATAGGTAAGAGGATGGACGGCTTGGATTACTCAAATACATCATGGTGGGGCCTATGCAAGGGAACACCCAAAAAGCCTTCTTTTCTTCCCTTTTCTTCTTTCCTTAAAAAAAAACGTCCAGCGTCCCAGACGCTGGAAGATGTATTAAAAATTTATTTATTTTTTTTTGTATGTGGGCCCTGATGAAGTGGACTCCCCACTGATGGGTGGCATGGGAGTAACGGCCAAGGTGGGCCCCACTTGAATAAAAAAAAATAAATTTCTCAAAGTGGGATCCATTCAAGTGGGCCACACCACCTTATCACATGCCATAAAAATAATACAGAATAAAAAGAAATAAAAGAGAGAGAGAGAGAGACATGGAGAGTGGGACAAGGCTTGTGATGGAGGGACCCCGTCATTATGGGCCCTCCCTTGCAATGAAACATATAATAAATGGATCCCTTGCACATGGGACCATTAAAAATGTAAATCAACGGTGGAGATCCATTCTCCACCGATACGGACGGTCTAGATGACCTTTCTAAATGAAAATAAGCATCATGATGGGGTCCATGGAGAATGGCCCCATCATGGAACGATCATGATGATCCAAGTGGTCCATCGGCCACAAATAAGGGTCCCAAGTGAGATCCACACCATGGATCGGTGGGCCTCACTTGGTCCACCATAAAATCAAGAAAATCTACCCTATAAAAGCACCCACCGTCCGATCTCCTCGCTCCTAGGGGTTCCTTGGCACCTTGTCTTCAACTTCAATGGGTAAGATGAAGAATGGAGGGTTGAGATGGGAGATTTTGGGGTAGGAAGGTGGGCCACTTAGAGCTTAAGGACTTTGGAGAAATTCCATACGTATGGAGCCCTTGGAATTTTTGTTGCTTGGAAATTTTGGAATGAGAAAGAGAGAAAGAGAGAGAGAGTGATGTAAAGGGAGAGAGAGAGAGTAATGGATGGATGGGTGAGTGATGGTGGTGTAAGAAAAACTTGACTTTTTGGCCTTTTGTGTAAGAAAGGTATGGGTTAAGAAGACTTTGTTGGCTTTTTGTGTAAGAGAGGTATGGGTTTGGGAGACTTTTGTGGTTGCTTGGGAAAAGGGATGGAAGTGATGTGTACTTGACATGTGATGGATTGATGGGTGATTGATTGATGTGATTGATGTGACACATCGTTGAGATTCCCTTGGTTTTCGCAACGCGCGGCGTTTTCTCGCACCGGACGTTGGCCCATAACTCTTGATCAGGGTATCGCCTCGGCGCGCGAGTCGCGGTATCGGAACGGCGGCGACGGCGCGGTCGCTATGGTATTGGTCTCGGGTTGAGTCGACTCGGGTTGTCGGCACATGAATCCGGGTCGCGCGTCGATATCGGTTAAGGGTCGAAAGTTGCCGAAATTCGACCGGTAAGACCGCGGAAGTGTACGAAAAGGTACGGACCAAGATACGGGTCTTACAGCTCTCCCCTCCTTATAAAAATTCCGTCCTCGAAATTTACACAAGCATCGCAACTAAGCATAACTCATGAAAAAGAAACGTCATAATATCATCATATAGAATCGGAGACAGCGTACAAAATACATCACATGATCAACCATCAAAGAGATGAGGATAACGCTCTCGAATCTCAGCCTCACGCTCCCACGAAGCCTCCTCAACAGAATGGTGACCCCATTGCACCTTCACCAACGGAATGACCTTGGTTCTGAGGACCTGCTCCTTCCGATCAAGGATACGAACTGGCTGCTCAATGTAAGAAGCGTCCTCACGAACCTCCAACGGCTGCCAATCAATGACGGGAACTATGTCTGACCCACACTTCCTCAACATGGAGACGTGAAAAACGTCGTGGACGTCAGACAACTGTGATGGCAGGGCAAGCCGATAGGCCACGGCGCCAACGGGCCCAGTGATCTCAAAAGGTCCAATGAATCTCGGGGCAAGCTTGCCCTTCGCTCCAAATCGAACTACGCCCTTCATGGGCGAGACCTTGAGATACACATGGTCCCCTACATCAAACTCCAAGGGACGACGCCGACGATCAGCAGAACTCTTCTGTCGGCTCTGAGCTGTGCGCATCCTCTGCCTGATGATGTCAATCGCCTCTGAAGTCTCCTGCACAAGCTCGGGACCTAGGAGACGGCGCTCTCTGACCTCGGTCCAACAACTCGGTGATCTGCATGGTCTGCCATATAGTGCCTCAAAAGGAGCCATGCCAATGGTCGCCTGATAGCTGTTATTGTACGCGAACTCAGCCAATCGCAGATGCTCATCCCAGCTACCCCCGAAGTCAATCGCGCAGGCCCGAAGCATATCCTCAAGGATCTGGTTGACCCTCTCGGTCTGGCCATCGGTCTGCGGATGGTACGCGGTGCTGAGCTGCAAATCAGTCCCCATCGCACGCTGGAAGCTCCCCCAAAACTGAGACGTGAACCTCGAGTCTCGGTCAGAAACGATCGAGACTGGAATGCCATGCAGTCTCACAATCTCCTCAATGAATAGTCTCGCAAGCCGGTCCATAGACCAAGTCGCACGCATCGCAAGGAAATGTGCCGACTTCGTCAGACGATCCACAACGACCCAAATGGCGTCATGACCGCGCTGAGTCCTCGGCAAACCCATAATGAAATCAGTCGACACGTGCTCCCACTTCCACATCGGGACGCTCAACGGCTGCAACAGACCAGGAGGTCTCTGATGATCGGCCTTGACACGCTGGCACGTGTCACACTCGGCCACAAAACTGGCGATCTGGCGCTTCATCCCAGCCCAAAAATACTGTCGCCTCATGTTACGGTACATCTTCGTCGAGCCCGGGTGGATAGAAAATCGCGATCGATGTGCCTTGGTCATAAGATCTCTGCGTAACTCTGGAATATCCGGAACACATAATCGGCCTCTGAAACGAAGTCCACCGTCGTACCGATCTGCCAATCAACCTGACCCTCAGATGTCGCCTCAGCCATATAACCCTGCAACGACTCATCAGCCTGCTGAGCCTCGATCACCCTAGCGACAAGAGAGGGTTGAATCGACAAGCTCGATAACTGTACAATGGAAGACTGCAGGCCGAACTCAAAGTCATACGCAGCAATATCCTCAAGCATCCGTCACTCCTGAATCATCATATGCGCTACTAGGCCTCGTGGCTGACGGCTGAGGGCATCTGCCACCACGTTCGCCTTGCCCGGGTGGTACTGGAGGTCGAAATCATAGTCCTTCGGGAGCTCCATCCAATGCCTCTGTCTCATATTCAACTCAGACTGCGAGAAGAGGTACTTCAAGCTCTTGTGATCAGAGAAGAGCTCAAACCTAACCCCGTAAAGATAATGCCTCCACACCTTTAGTGCGAAGACAACTGCAGCCAACTCCAGATCATGTGTAGGATAGTTCAGCTCATGGACTTTGAGCTGACGAGACGCAAAGGCCACTGGTCTCCCGTGCTGCATCAGGACAGCACCCAAACCGATATGCGAGGCATCAGTGAATACAATAAATCCGTCACTCCCAGAGGGAAGAGTGAGGACAGGAGCGGACGTCAGACGGTCCTTCAACTCCATAAATGCTCGCTCGCAGGCGTCACTCCAAATAAACTTTGCACCCTTCCGAGTCAACCTGGTCAGCGGGGCTGCAATACGAGAAAACCCTCAATGAAACGTCGGTAATAGCCCGCCAAGCCAAGGAAACTACGGATCTCTGTCGCAGTCGTGGGCTGGCCCCACTGACGCACTGCCTCGACCTTCGAGGGGTCCACTGCGACACCCTCCCTCGTTACCACGTGACCGAGGAATTTCACCTCCTCCTGCCAGAACTCGCACTTCTCCAGCTTCGCATACAGCTGGTGTGCGCGGAGGGTCTGTAAAGTAATCTCTAAATGCTGCTCGTGCTCCTCACGAGTCCTTGAGTAGATCAGAATGTCGTCGATGAAAACTACAACAAATTGATCTAGATATGGGCGAAAAACCTTGTTCATCAGCTGCATGAAGACCGCAGGTGCATTGGTCAGTCCGAAGGACATGACCTGAAACTCAAAATGACCGTAACGCGTCCTGAATGCTATCTTCGGAATGTCCTCATCTCGGACCCGAATCTGATGATAACCGGAACGCAGGTCAATCTTCGAAAAGAACTGTGCACCCTGCAACTGGTCGAACAAATCATCAATCCTAGGGAGCGGGTACTTGTTCTTGATCGTGACTTTGTTGAGCTCGCGATAGTCAACGTAGAGCCTCAACGAGCCATCCTTCTTCTTCACGAAGAGTACCGGCGCTCCCCACGACGAACTGCTCGGACGAATAAAGCCCAGCTCACGCAACTCGTCCAACTACTTCTGCAGTTCCCGTAACTCTAACGGTGCCATACGATACGGGGCCTTCGAAATAGGCGCGGTACCAGGCACGAGATCGATCTGGAACTCGGTGAGTCGACGAGGCGGTAATCCCGGAATCTCCTGAAACACATCGGGAAAATCACAAACTATCGGTAAATAGTCGATGCAAACGGCGACAGGCTCCTCTATAGCGCATGACATCAAGTAAGACAACCGCTCTCCTCTGGCCTCTGCAATGAACTCGAACTGTGGCACGCCGGGTATACAGAATGTGACGGTCCTCGCGGCGTAGTCCACAATAGCATAATATTCAGCGAACCAATCCATGCCTAGGATGACGTCGAACTCAGACATCGGCAAAACATACAAATCAGCAGGCAGGAAGGTATCCCCAACTAGAACGGGGCATGACGAGCAAAATCGTCCTAACGCTGCAGTCCTCTCCAAGGGAGTAGATACTGATAGGCTCTCACCAGCAGACTCCAACGGTAAGCCAGCCGATCGAAAGAAGCTCTCGGCCACAAAAGAATGCGATGCACCAGAATCAAACAACACACGTGCAATGCATGCAGAAACTGGCAGTATACCCTCAACGACTCCTCCGGATGACTGAGGATCCTACTGAGCCGTATAAAACCTAGCCTGAGCCGGCTGGGGAGGTGCCTGTCCCCTCTGAGCATGCTGCTGCTGCTGATGGGGTCGCTGAGGCGGTCGAAACTACTGCCTCTGCTGCTGTGGCCTCTGAGGCTGGTGCTGATGCTGATGCTGCTGCTGAGGTGGCCTCGGTGGTGGAGGCTGCTGTCGCTGCTGCTGTGGGGGTCTCTGCTGCTGCGGTGGAGGTCCCTGCTGCTGTGGACCTCTCTGCTGCTGCTGGGGACTGGGACACTCCCATGAACGGTGTCCCGTCGCACCGCACCTGAAGCAAGTGCCGGTGAACTGCCTCTGAGGTGGTGGTGGAGGTGCTGCTGGTGCTCGGAAGGTTGGGCGACCTGTACGCCTCTGCTGCTGTGGTCGACCCTGCTGGGAATGACTGGAAGAAGCCTGCCTCTTCCGGTCTCCCCTCTGACCACGATCAGACTGAGAACCGGCCCACTCAGTCTCGTATATCTGAGCTTTCCGTACAACTGCCTGGAAAGTAGGAAGCTCATGCCCAATGACACGACCTCGAAGGCCGTAACGTAAGCCGTGCTCGAAACGGCGGGCTTTCCGCCCCTCGTCATCAACCATGTATGGTGTGAATCTCGATAGTGCCATGAAACGGGCCGCGTACTGTGCCACGGTCATGTCTCCCTGCACCAGAGTCTCGAACTCTAAGGCTCGCTGACGACGGATGTGGTCAGGGAAGTACTGCTCCTCGAATCGGTCCACAAAGTCCTCCTATGTCCAGACATAATCAGGTCCGGCGACACGGGCGACAGAGGTCCACCAATGCTCGGCCTCACCGTGGAAGAGAAATACTGCTAATCGGACGCGCTGCTCGGTCGTGCATAACATGGTATCGAATATCTTCTCCACATCGGAGCGCCATCTCTCGGCTGCAGTCGGATCTGGCTCGCCCTGGAAACGTGGGGGATCATTCCGTCTAAACTCACGAAGTACGGCGCTCGCGCGCTCCTGCTCCGCCTGAGCTGGTGAAACAGCTGGGCGTCTGCCTTGACCCTGGAGTGCGGCTGTCACAGCCTCTAACATCTGTTGTAACTGTGAGGCACTCACAGTCACGGTCGGCTCCTCATCGGCCTCAGGTGGAGGAATGTCATCCTCATGGGAGGAAGCAGGAATCTCTGAGGGTGGAATGGGAGACGCAGGTGGTAAAGCTGGAGCCTCCGATGGTGAAGCAGAATCCTCAGGTGGTGGTGCGGGAGTCGATCGAGTAACTCTCACAGGCGCCATATCCTACAGGAAAGAGCGAAAGCGCTTATCAACTTCAAAACTCTCGAAGGTACGCACGTTAACGGTATGAATTGGAGGGTCGCGACGCTATCCGAACTTCGGAACTTAGTCATTTCATACCCTAGCAAACATGTAATGTTGTTCTCGGTTATTCCCAAGTTATGCTCTGATACCAACTTCTGTCACGCCCCAAACTCGGAAACCGGGCTCACAGAATTTCCGATCGCCGAATTCGGCGCCGACAGCCTCCGTAGAACCCCATTCTCGGCTCCTAGCTCCCATTCGACAGGTTCCGATCCTGGGATGCTACGAGGAGGATTTTCAATGTCAGTCTGATTCGTAATAAGCATAACTAAAGGCATAACTCACAAACAACAACCAAGAACTCCATTACATTTCCACTATGATCAAAAACTTTACAAGTACAATGAGCATAAAGGGAAATACAATGGTAGAGAACAAAAAAAAAAACTCCAAAACGCTCAGCAACGTGCTCCTGCCTCAGCGCTGCTGCGATCCAACGTCACCTGCACGCAACGGTCGTGCATAAGCTTACAGAAAGCTTAGAGGGTGGTGAAAGTGTGTGCGCAAGGTAGTAATATGAACATGCAATGTCAGAGTAATGCGGAATATGCGGATGGAACCATGATATCATGAGCCGTACTAAGGCTATACAATGCAAGACATGAATGGTATCGGCCACCCAAAGGCCATGCTATATGCAATGCAACTCAAGCATACAGGTCCTCATCTATGTCCACACATCAATACAACTCAAAATATGGAATATCACCGGGGTCTAGTACACTCTAAACCTGATTACCGCCACATCGCGCGCAATAAGGTAAGTGGAAGAGACCACACTATCCGTCTGCCAATATCGGGCGCGACTCGTCGATAGCGGACCTATTCCTCGAGCTGGTCAAACTCAGCCTAGCATTGCCCCCTACACTCGGGCGGGTAAGGCCGTACCCCCTTCCAACCGACCACGACACAGTGGAGAGCACAACCAACTGGTATTCGGCATTCAGTGCTCATCTACCCACTCGGTCTAGACGTTGGAGCAACCTCTTGGTACCATAAGGGTTTAGGGACTTTCACCCAGGGATATCTATAGTACCCCATGTAGATCAAGATTTTCGGTATCCAATCCTGCCAACCACGATGCGTCTGTGGAGGCTACGGCCCTGATGTCGCTAGGGCGTACAATAACCATGTTAAACAAATGCGGAATGCATGAATCACGCTATCCAGTCATGCAACCAATCCTGCGCATACCGTGCGCTCATGTAAGGCAACACCGCCTAACCGGGAGCCCATAAACAACCTGCCCGAAGGCAAATGCTATGATCAGATAATTCTCACGTCAAGCATACATATGATGCGTATGATCATGAGTCATGAACTGTACTAAACATGTTATAACAAAATGAACTATTTACAATGCAGATGGACCTGGACAGTCTATACACAGCAAGTATGGCCTGGTGATGGGCCCTAAGGAGAGTTGTAATGTGGACATCCAACCAACATTACGCTCGCAATGTGGACGTCAAACCAACATTGCTCCCAAGGCACGATCGTTGTAAACATCGTACTTAGTCTGTAATGGATTTACACAGTGCAATGGACCTTAGGTTCATCCCATTGGGCTTTTCACATATATGTCAAATGGGTCATATCCTATGGGCCTTTTAATCATCAGATGGGCCACATAAATGGGCCACACCAATGGGTCTTATGTGCATTGCAATGGGTCAACCCGTGGGCCTTAGATTGCATCAATTGGACCTAGTCACATGAGTTTAGTATGTATCAAATGGGCCACACCAATTGGGCCCCCAAATGTATATCCAATGGGCCTCAACCCAGAGGCCTTATATGAGTCGAATGGGCCTAAATCCCTAGGCCTTAAACAATTCAAATGGGCCTAATCCATGAGCTTGCATGCAATTCAAAGTGGGCCTAAACCCCTAGGCCTTACATATATCATTTGGCCTACCTCCATGGGCTTTAAATTTCAACAAAAAGGGGTCCAATTACATGGGCCTTGAAGTACATCAATTGGGTCTAGTCCCATGGACTTGCAACACATCAAATGGGCCTAGTTCTTAGGCCTTAAATGAATTAAATGGGCCTAGCCCATAAGCGTTTTATAAATTAATAGGCCTAACCCATAGCCCTTTTGAAATCAAATGGGTCCCAACTCATGGGCCTTATAAAATACTCATTTCCATCCAAACTAGTCATAGAGACACATGGTGTAGGGCCCACTACAATATTCATATAGAAAAAAAATATATATATAAACTATATAACATACATGAATGTATATAATGGTGGGTCCCACAAAAATTACTATGGCAGCTGGCAGTGGGCCCCAGCATCAGAATCAGATGGACGGCGTGCGTAGATCACATGCAACAGGTCATGGTGAATCTCACCATCCACAGGCTGTGGACGGTGCGAATGAATTACATACATCACCGTGGGTCCCACAAATGTGGCCCACCTTAATGTTTATTTGAAATCCAACCCGTTCATAAGGTCACTCAGACCTGTATGAAGGGTCAGTAAAAATTTCAGCTTGATCCAACCCTTCTGTGGGCCCAAAAAAATAGTTCCCAAGGGTAGGGGTACAGTCCACTGTTTCATGTGGTGTGGGCCACTGGCGCTCTGGATCTGACTCATTTTTGGAGGGGGGCCACTTTAGGGGGTGGCCCACCCGATGAACGGTTTGAATGTCATATAAACATCAAGGTGGGGCCCACGGCTGGAGCCGTGGGTCCCTGGCTTGGACGCCGCCCGCTCGCCCGCTGGACGGCTGCACGCGGCAGCGTGCAGCGCCTGCCAGCCCACTGACAACCACCAGAGGCTCTGCCTCTTAAATTTTAAAATTTTAAAAAAAACTGTCTTCTTGAGGTTTTTCACATGAAGGGCCCGCTAAAGTGAAATCCGTTCCGGCCATTACGATCAGTGGCCCGAGGCCGTCCAAATGAGTCCAGAGTTTGAATTTTTTGGATGCTTAGAAAGTAAAATAAAACCAAATAATGATCTTGAATGGTAGTGATGCATTCGTTGATATTATGGCCCACCAAGTCTTCCAATCAGCCCCAAACTTTTACCCAACGGCTAAAACACCGTAGGTAAGAGGATGGACGGCTTATATTACTCAAATACATCATGGTGGGGCCTATGCAAGGGAACACCCAAAAAGCCTTCTTTTCTTCCCTTTTCTTCTTTCCTTAAAAAAAAACGTCCAACGTCCCAGACGCTGGACGATGTATTAAAAATTTATTTATTTATTTTTGTATGTGGGCCCTGATGAAGTGGACTCCCCACTGATGGGTGGCATGGGAGTAACGGCCAAGGTGGGCCCCACTTGAATAAAAAAAATAAATATCTCAAAGTGGGATCCATTCAAGTGGGCCACACCACCTTATCACATGCCATAAAAATAATACAGAATAAAAAGAAATAAAAGAGAGAGAGAGAGAGAGACATGGAGAGTGGGACAAGGCTTGTGATGGAGGGACCCCGTCATTATGGGCCCTCCCTTGCAATGAAACATACAATAAATGGATCCCTTGCACATGGGACCATTAAAAATGTAAATCAACGGTGGAGATCCATTCTCCACCGATACGGACGGTCTAGATGACCTTTCTAAATGAAAATAAGCATCATGATGAGGTCCATGGAGAATGACCCTATCATGGAACGATCATGATGATCCAAGTGGTCCATCGGCCACAAATAAGGGTCCCAAGTGAGATCCACACCATGGATCGGTGGGCCTCACTTGGTCCACCATAAAATCAAGAAAATCTACCCTATAGAAGCACCCACCGTCCGATCTCCTCGCTCCTAGGGGTTCCTTGGCACCTTGTCTTCAACTTCAATGGGTAAGATGAAGAATGGAGGGTTGAGATGGGAGATTTTGGGGTAGGAAGGTGGGCCACTTAGAGCTTAAGGACTTTGGAGAAATTCCATACGTATGGAGCCCTTGGAATTTTTGTTGCTTGGAAATTTTGGAATGAGAAAGAGAGAAAGAGAGAGAGAGTGATGTAAAGGGAGAGAGAGAGAGTGATGGATGGATGGGTGAGTGATGGTGGTGTAAGAAAAACTTGACTTTTTGGCCTTTTGTGTAAGAAAGGTATGGGTTAAGAAGACTTTGTTGGCTTTTTGTGTAAGAGAGGTATGGGTTTGGGAGACTTTTGTGGTTGCTTGGGAAAAGGGATGGAAGTGATGTGTACTTGACATGTGATGGATTGATGGGTGATTGATTGATGTGATTGATGTGACACATCGTTGAGATTCCCTTGGTTTTCGCAACGCACGGCGTTTTCTCGCACCGGACGTTGGCCCATAACTCTTGATCAGGGCATCGCCTCGGCGCGCGAGTCGCGGTATCGGAACGGCGGCGACAGCGCGGTCGCTATGGTATTGGTCTCGGGTTGAGTCGACTCGTGTTGTCGGCACATGAATCTGGGTCGCGTGTCGATATCGGTTAAGGGTCGAAAGTTGCCGAAATTCGACCGGTAAGACCGCGGAAGTGTACGAAAAGGTACGGACTAAGATACGGGTCTTACACCATGCATTTGGGCTGTGGTCTGGACCGGAAACAACAGTCGGATGGATTGAGATATGGGTCGGAATCGACCTGAGATCTGGGCCGAAACCAGCCTCAGATCGGGGCCGAAATAACCCCCAAATCCAGGATGAAAATCAGGCCAAGGCCTGTGCATGCTAAGCCCGGCCGCGTAAACAAGCCAATGAAGATCCAAGCACTAATGGGGTGGGGCTCACTGCTGATGGCCTATGCAGCAAAAACCTCCCAACATGAAGATCCTTGCTATAGAACATTTGGGATTGGTTGAATGGATGCTCACTTCTATATTTTTATTTCTTAACAGTTTCTTAGTGGACGGCCTATTGAAAGGATTAACGAGTTCTCCATTATGGAGGTTTTGGTGCATGTACCTTATGCAGTGGACTGCACATATGGGCAGCCCCCATTGGGGCCATACGGATGGACTAGGTCGGTCCCATTGGGCCATGGACTGTTGGGCCAATGAATTGGGCCCAATCCTCATAGCTTTGGGAAAGTCCCCCGCCTGGTTGTTGTGGTCAAGAAACATAGGACCAAGCCTCAACATTATTATTACAATTGTTAAATATAAACAATTTCCTTAATACTACTTATTTTAATCACAAAGGTTATTAAGGTCACATCAACTAAATTCAATTATATCCTTAATGTTAAAAATGATCATCGTGAAATTATTACCATTATTAGCATTATGGTCAAATGAATATCGATTAGCACTAAAATCCGATGATCTAAGTTTACGACTAAACCCTAGGATGAAAATTCTAATTTTACATTAAAAATTCAAAGATAAGTAATTAAAATCGTAGGCTATGATCTTAAATCCTAGGTAGTTTGTAAGGCTTGGATCTAATCGTATGAGTTCCTAAATGATGGTAGAACTTGATTTTAAGGGCACGCACTTCCTAGCAGCCGTAGTTGGCATTGGCGGTTCGACTGGTCAGGTGATGATTCTTCCCCTTGAGCTTTCCATATTCCTATTAGCTTAAGTTATAGTTTGTATTTTAATTTATAATTGATATCTCCCTTTAACAATCACATGTGTTAGCTGCTGAAAATTGAATTGATATATTACATGTTTAATGTTCATCCTATATATTTGTTCATATTTGTGAATTATTTGTGGATTACTTATGGAACTTAAACCTGTACATTAGTGAGAAACCCCCACTTATAAATATACACCCATACTTAGGATATAACTCGATTGATGATAATTATAATGGACCTTTCGATCTAGTGGTTATTTAGGGAAGGTGTAGATGGATCATTGATGTGGGCCTACCATACAGGGTTGTTGTGTCTAAGTGATTTTCAAGGATGGTCTTTTATCGCATAGTTTTGATACTCGCCCTCTGTGGCCTATTTTTGATAATTGCCCTATGTGTCTTGTTTTGATATCGCCCTATGTGGCTTTGTTCTAGTATTTTTCTTATATGGGTTCGATGTTTTATATCGTGCAACCATACGATGGTAAGTCCCATATACTATAATATGATTGACCACTAGTCGATGGGTTTCCATTAAACATCCTAATATGGTAGTCTCATGAGTCGGGGATGGTGGTAATGAGACACTATGCCCGAGCCATCGGCTTACGCTGGGCCATCTGCTCCTCGTAGTGACTGTGAGCTTATTTAAATTGGCTGGTTGCAATTAGACTAATAATGGGCTGACTAATCATTCATGCATAGCACAGACCAGCATCTATTGCTATTATAGGTGACATGGATTCACCTGACTGGATATTTTACCCGGAACACAAACCATCATCTATTGTTATCATACGTATTTGACTGTTTGAATGTTTTTTCCCGGGGCACAGATCGTCTGGATATTTTTTTCCCGGGGCACGGACCGTCTGGATGTTTTTCCTGGGTCGACATATTCGCCTGACTGGATTTTTTTTCGGGGCACGGACCGTCTAGATGTTTTTCCTGGGTCGACGTATTTGCCTGACTGAATGTTTTTCCCGGGGCACAAACCGTCTGGATGTTTTACCCAAGTCGATGATTGCATATCCATTTGGATGTTTTACCCAAGATAATGATTACATTTATACATCCATGCATATAATAAGACTGCATTTACTTTGTTTTGGCTGCTTGGATGTTTTATACTATTTCTTACCCAATGCGGCTGTGTGTAATCTTGAGAGGAATTCACACTTAGTTGGCCACTCATCCATCAAATATACAACCGTATAGGTCGCACATGTGACTTAATTGATTTTCAGGTTCAGACTGATGAGGAATGAAGTACCATTGTGAAGATGTATGATTGTATTGTCGAGAGTTGCTACATGGATTTACAGTTCCAAATTTGTTACAATTTGCTTTGTTTACATGTAATATTATTTCACTTTGTAATTGTAAGTTTAAGACATTGGTTTGTATAAGTCATTATGGGCAACTTCTTGTACATCCTAAACATAAATGAAATTTTCCATAATATATGATTTGTCCATTCTACGCTCATCTGCTTACTCTGATAGTTGAAAAAAAAAACTCGAATCTGACCATCCTTTAAGGTTAACACTCAAGTTTTTGGGAAATGGGTCGTGCACTCAGGTCCTGAAAGCATAGTGCGTTATAATTAAGCATCACAACGAATGTGCGGATGGATATTACATAGGCATCATGGTAGGCTCCACATATCCATTGTTGAATAGGGCTTAATAAAAACAAGATAACACATACAAACAAATAACACATAAATCAAAAATGGATCTTAACAAGCAAGGTTGGATAAAATCCAAGCTGGACCTAATATCCAAGCCTTTGGATCCCAACTCATGACTTAGTAGTAGATTCACAAGGGTTTTGATGCTAAGGTCATGGCTTCGAGCACATAATATTGTAGCCTGCGGGTGTGTGTCCAAAAGGAAACAAAAAAAAAAAAAGAAAAAGAAAAAAAAACTAATACTTAAGTCCTTACTTTCTAAGCAAGTAGATTTTCAACGTTAGGCAATTATCAATAGTTTATATTAAAAATCTTATTTATTTTCATAAAATCTAAAAGGTTCTCACTCTTTTAAAGCTAATTATATGAACAAACTTGTACATATACTCCTTGATGTCTACATCATCATACATGGTAGAAAAAAACACTTAATTAATTATATGACATGATTATAGGACCGATAGGCATATGGATGGTTGAAATGACAAATATCCATTGGTATTGTTGTAAGACTCTTATCAGGTGGGGCATACATGATCATCGGTTTAGATACGACCGTTGGATTATTCAGATTAATCGATTCAGAGGGCCCCAATTTTGTTGTGATCAATGTAAATGGTTTAGGGTAGAATGCTTGAACCAATGTCCCTATACACTATTATTAAGCTAGATATGGAAACCTATGGTGTGGAGACCCTAAAGCAGAGAAGTGTGATGAGTGAGTTTAATTTTTTATCAATATTTTCTATAAACAAATGTCTTGGTCCTCTCATCGATAAGAGAAGATTCTAGTCTCATCAAGAGATTCTACTAAAGGTGTGAGGTGCGCAAAATCAAGATTCCCGTTGATGACATTTAGGCATTGAAAATGTCTTTCCAATCAAGTATACTTTAAGGTTATTGTTTTGAATCTCTATTATTGATGCCTAAACAATTCGTCAATTTCGCAATACAAATCTAACACGTATATCAACACACAAATGCATTACAAATTTGGAAGTAGGCTATAAATGGGCTTGGCTCAACATCAAAATTTTAAATGACACTGCTTGAACAATTCAAAATCTAGGCCCAATCCAACCCAAGCCCGACCTCTTGATAACTCTAGCGAAGAGGATGGTTCAACCATTATGACTTTGTACCTGCCACTTTTTTTATAGTGGGTTTAGTAATTTAAGTAGTTTAATTTGAGTGGTTGAGTGACCCTAATACAATTACGCAGTGTGTGTGTGTATATTATACCACACAAATTTAGTAAAGTGTGTGTATCAAATACCACACAAATTTAGTAAAGTTGGGAAAACTATGGGGCCCACCTTGACTTATGTGTTGTACATCCAAGCCTTCCAACCGTTTCCCTATCTTATTATAGGGCATGTGGCCTAAATGAAGCATATCAAATCTCAAGCGGAGCAAACCATATGGAATAGTAGCAATAGATCGCTTGCCATTAAAGACTTCCAAAGACTCACCGGAATCTGCAATCTCACTTGCTGACCAACGCAATACTAAAACAAAGTCCTCGATATGAAAAGCAGGGCTTTTAGGTTTGTGAAAGATGAGGTTGTCTTGTGTAGCTCTAGTCACTAGTCGTGGCATTAAAAGATATAGAGCGAGATTAAATCTGCCTACCAAACACGAGGACGGGCCCAGGACATAACTCTCCTCTGCCAAACACCCAAGTCATAAATATCCAATATAAAAAGAACTCTATTGCCATCCGTTCGATTTTCGAAAATCTCCTATCTGACGGCTACAGTCGTATACTACAAGTCTTTTTCGTGTCCTCGTGAAGTGCGATGTTTGAATTCGATTTGGTGGCACTTAAAGCTTCTCACGAAACTTTCGTTGTATCACTATATATAATTACAGTTTATAACCTTCAACTTCAAAAACTACCAAATTACCCTTTCTTCCGGATTAAGCGTGTCATAATACCCCAAACTCAATGCACACGTGCCATCCGGATTTATATACTTTATCCTCTCCGTCCATCCATTTTAACAGATAATTTTAGGGCTTGAACCTAAAATTGAGCATATCCAATGTTCAAATGGACCACATCACAGGAAATAGTTGAATTGAATGTCGACCGTTGAAAAATTCTCAAGGGCCACAAAAGTTTTGGATCAAGCTTATATTTTTGTTTTCCCTTCATCCATGTCTGTATAATCTCATGAACAGGTTGGATGACAAATAAACATCACTGCCGGGCCTAGAAATGTTTCAACGGTGGAAATCATTATCCCCACTGTTTCCAATGGTGTGATCCATTTGATCTTTGGATATACATCAATTTTGGGCTCAACCCCTTAAATTAGATGGAAAAACAGATGGACGACATGGATAAACCACATACATTGTGTAACTCAGTACGCGATCTGATTTCGTGTCAGCTTGATTTTGGTACAGTGTGCACATAAAATACAATCAACATGATGAATGGTCGGGATTACCTGTAAGTGTGAGATCTTAGGGTCTCTATTTATCCAGACAATCCAATTAGTGGGTCCCTTATGTGAATGGGCCATAATCCAAAAGGTGCACTCATACGTATGATAATAATCATATAATGCCTGTAAATCATGGATGAATATTGCTTTTGTTTGTAGGATAAGTTGAGATTATTAAGATGGATTGATCAAAACTGATTTGGCGATTTCCATTTATATTAACGGTGTGGATGGCATTTTGCATCTAGGCCCACCATTAGTTGGGGTATTGGTCACTCTACGGTTCTTCTCTAGCATTTATTCTCTGGATTGAATGGGCCCCACCAAGCTGTTTTGTAGAAAGCATGTAGATATGATTCTAGGGTCCGATAATTTAGCATTACTACCATGCAATTCACGTAGCAAATTCAGGACCCTCTCGTGATTGCTTTATTAATTAATTTACTTTTATTTTAAGCTGTCTTGGAAATGTAAAAAGTTTCAAGAAAATCATGGACGCTGATTATGTACTGGCAGCAACAGTAGCGAAGCGGCTATTACAGAGCTACGTGCCCCCACATGATATATGTATGTTTTTATTCAAGCTGTCCATTTAGTTGTTCATATTATTGTAGAGCATGAGCTTAAAAATTAGGGATTTCAAAATCTATAGTGGACCGCACTACAAGAAAGTAGTGGAGATAGAATGCCCTCCATTAAAAACTTCCCGAGGCTTATTGTAATGTTTATTTGTCATTCAATCTATTTATTAGGCCATATACTTGATGAAGAGAAAAAACAAATATCAACTTAATTCAAAACTTTTGTAGCCCCTAAGAAATTATTAACGAGAAGTGTTCAATCCCCGCTCTTTCCTTGGTGTGGTCCATATGAGATTTGAATATGCCTCAATTTTGAGCTCTTGTCATAAAAAAGTCTAAAAATATTGAATAGAAGACATGGATTAGACACATACATCATGGTGGAGTTGATATAGCATGGTTGGTAGCCACCTCACTATCAGTAGGTAATCTGCATCGATAAACCATGTCCTTGAGGAGAGCTCCAATAAGCAGATGAATAGGTAAGGTTACATGCTATAGTTAAGGCCATGACGCTGTGAGAATTAATTTGTGATGTAGAGTGAGTTGCAGACACTTTCATGACCAAGATAGACTAGAGAAGGCTTGATTAGAGGCGAGAGTAATCAGGTGTAACGCCCCGACTTTTCAAAACCCGAGTATACGACTTGTTTCCCTAAAAAGTCGAGTGTTAACTTATAAAGAGTTAGAGTCCATATATATATTTTTTTCTTTCATTAGAGTAAGCAGATGAGCGTAGTATGAAAAAATCAGACATAAAGAAAGTTGCATTATCATTTAAATATACAAGAAACTGACCATAATAACTTATACAAACCAATGTCTCAATTTTTATAATATAAAATGAAATAATATTACATGTGAAACAAGGTAAATTGTAACAATCTTGAGCTATAAAATCTTGTAACAGCTTTTAGCAAATACAACCATGCGCCCTTGTCAACCATAGCCTGCTCCTCACTAATGGAAATGTGAATATTATCTGGGTCACCTGTGCTACCCATACGGTTGTGTATTTGATGGATGAGTGGCCAACTTAATATGAATTTCCATCAAGATTACACACTGCTACATTAGGTAAGCTTAGTTATAAAGAAAGACATACAAAACAATATATGATGCAGGTCTTATTAGAGGCATGGATACGTGAATGCAGTCATGCCCCGGGGATGCTCATCCGAGCAGAATTTGGGCTCGTCACCCATGCAAATCATCGACCTGGGAAAATCATCCAGTCGGAACAATAGATCGATAGTCGGTGGTTTGGGAGCTAGCGAAACAGTACCCTGATGATCCTAAGGGCACGTGCTACAGCATTTAGAATTAGCCACCCGTCATCGCTGATATGCTATGGATGCATGATTAGCTAAACCATTATTAGTCCAGTTACAATCAACCAATTTAGATAAGCTCAAGGTCACTACGGGGGCTCATCACCAGCGTAGGCCGAAAGCTTGGGCATAGGTCCCATATCACTATCCTCGGCTCATGAGACTGCCATATTAGGATATTTAATGGAATCCCGTCGATCAGTGGCCAATCATATTACAGTATATGAGTTTACCATTGCACGATATAAAACTTCGAACCTGTATAAGGAAAACACTAAAACAAAGCCACGTAGGGCCAATATCGGATCAAACCACATAGGGCAAATATCGAAATAAGCATTATAGGGCGAGTATCAAAACCATGCGATAAAAGACCAACCTTGAAAACTATTGGACATAATAACTCTGGATGGTAGGCCCACATCAATGGTCAATTTAGACTACCGTTCAATAAACACTAAGTCGAAGGACCATTACAATCTACATTCAATCAAGTTACATCCCAAATATGGGTGTACATTTATAAGTGGGGGTTTCCCACTAATGTACTAGTTTAAGATCCATAAACAATCCACAAATAATCCACAAGCATGAATAAATATACAAGATGAACATTAAGCATGTAATATAACAATTTAATTTCCACCAGCTAACATATGATTATAAAAGGGAGATATCAATTATAAATTAAAATACACACTATAACTTAAGCTAATAGGAAGATGGAAAGTTTAAAGGGAAGAATCATCACCAGACGATGCATAGTGTGTCACTTGATCCAAGTCCTCGTGAGCGTCTAGCGGCCCAACACCAAGCAAGGAATTTCCTGGTTGTCATTTTTGATTCAACGGTTGATATTAGATAAGTGTTTCAAGGTTCCTAATTCATTGAAAGTGTATAGGACTTATAGGGCTCATTATGGGGGGGATTTGGGCTTGAATTAAAGTAACTAAGCCCATCGTATACTTATCCAAACAAGGTGGGCCTACTGGGCTCAAGGTCATCATCATCTATGGGTTGAACTGGGCCTGTTTTGGTCCAGTTGTTGGGTCCAAATTAAACTCAAGTGTTTAGGTCGGACTTGTAATGCCTTGGAAAAATCCGTACTGAGACTCGAGTACCAACTCAATCAGAAATCACGTAGGATTAATTCCTTTAGAAAATAAGTGTAAGTTAGCTAGCGCTACGCTAGAGTAGCTGTGAAATAGTCCCTGAATACTTTAAAGACGTTCTACAAGACCCAAAACTTGTAGAATCAACGACGCTACAATACCATGAAACCTAGGATCAAACTCTAAGCCCAGTTGTTCTGGAACCTGTCTGGAAACTCCGTATTGGATTTATACCGCGCGTCGAAAGTTCGATATCTACAATCTTAAACCGTTAGGACTGCTTGGCTGGACTTGACAATCATTTCGAAAATCAAGCCCAACCGACGTGCAGAGGCTATTTCGTTGAGCCTGGAGTGAAGAGAGTGAGAAAGGGGTTAGATTTGGAAATTTTAAATTCAAATCCGGCACGTGACTTGGCGCGTTATTATTAAGCGTTCTGACCGTCAGAATTCAGCCAAATTTCACCCTCGGATCAAGAAAAATTTTTCTTTCATATCACGAGACTTGTAGACCTGATCTAGGTGCGATGACCGCTGAACCGAAACTGGACCACCACGTGCGATCTATGAACTCTACCGGACTGAAAACTGGGTATGAGCAACATCCAGTGACCAAGACTTAAGTCCGATCGCGTTCGACTAGGGGACCTCCCGAAATGCTCCTTTGGACCAGAACAGCCCCGATTTGGTTATACCTCAAGTAAACCTTGTTCCCAACCCTAATTTGGGAAGGTTTTATGCTATATAAGGGCCTTAAACCCTCACATAGCTCACCCATCCGAATTTACTAGAAATCCTAGCTAGAGAGAGAGAAAAAGTGGGAGATTGTGAGAGAGTGTGGGAGTGATCTTCTTGCCACTTGCACTAGTAACCCGACTGGCCATTGTATGTTCACCTTGTATGAGTCATAACTGCTTGAACCTAGGGTACTGAACTTAGCATTGGAAACCCTATTAACTATGGTACCTTGATCCATAAAGACTCATGAGCTGGGCATGGTGGTATGGGACACCGTGGTCGAGCTGTCGGCCTACGCTGGGGCCACAAACCTCCCCGTAGTGACCAGTGAGCACCTATGACTCGTGAGCCGATTGTGGTGGTATGAGATACTACATTCGAGCTGTCGGCCTATAATGATTAGGTGACGAGCCCTCTATAGTGATCGCGAGCGTATTCTGAGTCTACGGGAGGCGACGACCCTTCCGTAGCGATGAGAGTACAGTAGGCCTGTATTAATAAGGTGATGGGGGAGCGATGCAATGAGTGCGAGCAACAGCCCTGACAGCCCTTGCAGCGAACTACAAAATATAACATCGTATGTGATTTCTAGGAGTGACGACCCTAGACAGGATCTGTGTTGGGATTGATATAAGCAAAGTACCTTAGTTTTCCAATCCTGCTATATGAACGGACTAATAACAACCCGGTAATCATTATCCATATCGCATTGCATGTGCCTGGAAGATGTGGAGTACTGCGGGAAGAAAGCATGCCGTGGACGCAGATGGTGCCGCATGAGGGAGTATGTCGGTGAGGACATCCATCATATCATCTCATGCATACATTAACAACAGTATCTAGGAATGTTTATTTAATTGCTTTACTATTATCGTGTGATTGATTTGAGAACATGCTAATCTTTGCTCTATTATTCCACTGAGTTGATCACTCACTCCCATGTTACGGGACGGTGTTCGCAACACCACCAGACCCTGTCTTAGATGTAGGTATTGAGGAGATCCAGGATGCGGAGCCAGACTACGACGAGGACTAGGACGAGTTCTCATACATGCAGTTCTCTGATGGCTTTGCATAGGTGGCCTGGATCGGTGAGACTTTATAGATGGACCTTACGACATTTTGATTTTTATTTTATTACATGTATATGAGACTCAGAGATGTATTCATACTTTGGAGACAGTTGAGATTTATTTTATTTTCCATACAGTGATATATATATTCTTCAGTCTTCCGCTTGCATTTTATCACTGAATCTGGAGTATGAATTGCAGTTTTAGTATAATCTTACTCATGTGAATGATCTAACTCAGTCAATATTAAATCATGATCATAATGTTTGCATAAGTGATGGTTTGGAACTCGGGGGTCGTGTTCCGGCGATGCATCGCCGTACAGTGGGCCCCGTTTGCACTGAAAGTTGGGCCGACGCCCTTTTGGAGGTAGAGCACCCCTCCCATATGCGGTCCGTCCCTCAAAAACTCTGGAAACCATTCTCCCTTCACAAAAAATGCCCCCACGCCCTCCCTTTTGCATTTTCTTGCTGCCACCTCTTAAACCTCGTCCCCAAACCACTCCCAATCCCTTCTTTTGCTAAAATCGATGCCTGTCCATCCCTCCATTGCTGTTTGCAACCCCCTCCCTCTCCAATCTCATCGGTTGAAGCTCTTACAACCCTCAAAACGTGGCTGAAATCGGGTGGAGTTCCATTCCCTCTTATTGTTCTCTTTTCTCTTTGAGAATCCAGCCCTTGGAAGCTTAAATCATCCCTCTACAACGCCTAGCTTCACTTCAATCAGTTTGGGCAGCCGTTTCTCCCCATTTTCCACATTTTTCATGGCTTTTGTTAAAGCCATTTTGGCCTTTTTCTCTTTCTCCACCATCCTCTTACTGATGGGAAAGAGAAAGACTGCCACATATGAAGCTGGGCCTAGTCGCCCTGCATGATCAAGAAAGCCAAGGGGTGGCGCCTCTAGCTCAAGCACCGCTGCAAGTCCAAGCACAGCTCATGAGTTTCATATAAAGCGAGATCTGGATCCCCATGCTCACATAGGGCGTGTACTGTTAGTGGAGATGCCTCATGGCGCTTATTTAGATCGCAAGGTCCTGTTTGAAGCGCATGTGGATGAGCGGCTCTTCGGTAAATTTTTGCTATTTAAGCGCATTGAAGGCCCGCTCTCGTGCGAACGTGAGCACCGTTCTTACCTTCTATGCTAGTATCCAGGATCTTACGTTGGAGCCATTACAATTCAAGATTTCCTTCGATAGAGACCGGATGGATACGATCGATGTTCGGTTGATAGCTCGCATTCTGAAGGTGCCTCTTGGTGAAGTTCATCTAAGTGCTGTGAATCTGAAGAGTGTACGTGAGCGAGATCACCGTACCAGGTTCCTATGTGGTGGTGTGGTTCTGTGGCAGCCTAACAGGAGCCTCTTAGTGTCCCATATGTCGGATGATTTTCGCCTGCTGCATCACATTTGCACGTTCAATGTGTATCCGAGGTCGACCAACCGCAGTGAATGTACACATCTCATGGTCAATTTCTTGTATCAGGTGGGCCAGGGTGAAAATGTGTGCATGGCCACGTTTATATTGCGACAGATCGTCCTCATAGCAAAGTCGAGAAGAACGTCAGAGTCTCTTCCTTTTGGTCGACTCATATGCAGGATTGCACTTGAGTTTGCTTATAGACTTGGGCCAGAGTTGCCTGTACCGATCCACTGTATCGACAGACTATTATGAACAAGATGAAGATCGGGCCTCAGCAGCGTGAGGCTCAACTCGATGAAGATAGCGAGGGCGATTATGATAACGAAAAGGATGCAAGTGAAGATGAGGCTGGGGTAGAAATCGAAGAGGAAGTTCAGGAAGAAGAGGAAGAAGAGGCTCAGGATACTGACTAGAGCCCTCCTCCTGCGACTCGGGCCACTAGAGATGCTCATATTGCTCGACTTGAGGAGAATCAGGTCGCCTTGCGACAGGAAGTACAGGAACTTCGGGCTGAGGTCGAAGATACTAAGGCTGTCATGAAGAGGAAATTCGGCAAGGTGACTCTCACCTTGAAGGCGATCCTGTGTTGCTTGCAGGATAAGGGTGCTCCTCCTCTGTCCCCAGACTTGGACTAGTGATCTAGATCCAGACGTTGTTAGTTCTAGTTAGTTGTTTTCCTGCTTTCTGTGTGTAAGCCTGAGAGGGCTAGTAGTTTGCTTATGTTGCTGCTGTAGCTTTAACTGGCTTAGTTTCCATGTATTTCTTGTCATGAAGCCTATAAGGATATATCCCTTGTATTGTGACCATTTTGATTAAATGAAATGCATGGAATGCCTTTGACTCATTATGTGAATGATTGCGGTGTGTTTGTGCTAATGAGACTGACAAGGTTGCGCCCTATTTTGAATATAGAGAATGCCGCCTAAGGCTACGCGGAATGCTGCGCGACTTTGAAAGAGCCTATGGATCAGGTTCCTCTCTAGACTAATGTTCATACGGACCCTGCTGTGGGCCCGATTCCTAAGACAGCACGTAAGTCTCAGCCTCCTACAGGTCCTACAGCTGGACCGCCGCCTTTCACACCACCTGTCAGAGAGCAGCATCGTGCGTTTTTCTCGACGCAGTATGTGCCACAGCCTACTCCACCTCCCGATAGATTTGAGCAGTTGATGGCCATGATGCATCAGCAGCACCAGCAACTCTTGACTACGATAGCAGGGGCTTTAGCCCAGGGTGGGAGTGCGACTCCACCTGCACCATCTGTGCATCCAGCTGAGGATGCCGGCACTTCGACTCAGGGTGAGGGCATGACTCATCCTGCACCGCCTCTTTATCCTATGGGGACTACCGCTGATACACGAGGCTTACTCAAGCGATTCCAGCGCTTGCGGCCTCCCACTTTTACGGGTTCTCATAGACCCGAGGAGGCCGAGTATTGGCTCGACCGTGTCGATGATACTACGGATGCTGCATTGCTCAGATTCTGAGCAGGTAGAGTTGGCTACATTCTTGTTTGAGCGGGAGGCCAGTCTATGGTGGGATAGCGTTTTGCGGACTGTTGCTGTCGATTATATCTGGACCTGGGCAGCATTCGAGTTCCGTTTCCATGAGAAATACTATCCCCAGACATACAGGCATGAGCTGGAGAATGAGTTTCTACGCCTCAGGCAGGGAGGCATGACAGTCAAAGAGTATGAGCATCGGTTCACTGAGTTGGGCAGATACGTCCCGACTATTCTCGCAGATGAGCAGATGCGCATACGGCGCTTTTCGGAGGGCTTGCGACCAGATATTCAGTCGAAGATGTATTGCGTTAGCATTCCCTCCTACGCTGAGCTAATTCACATGTCTATGCGGGCAGAGCAGGATGTGGATCGACTTGCGCGATCTTATGGTCCTATTGTTCCTAGGTCACGACCGGACTTGCAGGACAGGCCCTTTTCAGATAAGAGGCCTCGCTTCTACCCTCCTTCCAGGGCTACAGCGCCAGTACTTCCGACGAGGCTCCCTGATCTGTTGTGTACTTATTGTGGTAGATCGGGCCACACTGTGGGGAACTGTTTCCCTCGGATGAGAGACAGTGGGTTCTCGCCGCCGCAGAAGATCGACCGCCCAAGCCGATAGGCTTTGTCAGCACCGCCTCTACGGTCGGCTCCTGCGCATCCTTCCTTCAGACCTCCCGTACCTCCGTTCCGGCCGCCTCAACGGCCTATGGTACCGTGGCCGAACCATCCACAGCAGGCACGGGTACATGCCTTGACAGCTGAGGCAGCAGCGACAGATACTACTCAGCCCTTGGCCTTTGAGGTCACCGCCCATATTGGAGGTACTCCCGTACTTGTGATGGTGGATACTAGATCCATGATTTCCTTGATATCGCATTCCATAGTCAGGCGTCTTGGGCTACCGACTATTCGGATGGATGGAGTGCGAGTCCTTTCAGCTCACGGGGAGTTTTCTGATGCCACCCTGATGTGTGAGGGTTGCTTGATGGACCTAGGGGGCAGGACGATGGCTCTTTATCTAGTCGTCGACCCTTCTCTCTATTATCTCGACGTCATTCTTGACATGGATTGGTTGACTGCAGGGAGGGCCGAGATTGATTGCAAGACTCGTACGGTGACAGTCTATGAGCCAGAGGGTACGCCTTTCACATTTTCAGTGCGGGTACATCTTCCCTTTCGCATACTTAGCTTCGCTACTTTACTACGGGACGCTGGTGCCTCGACACTTGAGCATACGCCAATCGTCCGTGATTTTGGGGATCTGTTCAGGAAGATCCCTGGTTTACCGCCTCGGCGAGAGATTGATTTTACTATCGATTTGGTACCTGGTTCCACACCCGTCTCACTGCCGACGTATCACATGGCTCCGTGTGAGATGGAGGAGTTGCGGAAACAGATTGATGAGTTGTTGGAGCTTGGCTTTATTCGACCTCGTGTGTCTCCTTGGGGAGCACCAGTTCTATTTGTGAAGAAGAAGGACGGTTCCCTGCGATTATGTATTGATTATCGCAGGCTGAATCAGATTACGGTGAAGAACAAGTACCCTTTACGTAGGATCGATGACTTGTTTGATCAGTTGAGAGGGGCCCAGTACTTCTCGAAGATTGATCTTCAGTCAGGATATCATCAGTTGCGTGTCAAGGATAAGGACGTGCAGAAGACTGCGTTCAGGACCAGCTTTGGCCACTACGAGTTCCTTGTGATGTCGTTCGGTCTCACGAATGCACCAACCGTGTTCATGGATCTGATGAACCGGGTATTTCAGCCTTTCCTCTATCGATTCGTCATTGTGTTCATTGACGATATTTTGGTATACTCCAGGAGTCGAGAGGAGCATGAGGAACACTTGCGTTTGGTCCTGGACACACTCAGGCAGCATCAATTGTTCACAAAATATAAGAAGTGTGACTTTTGGAAGCAGGAAGTGAAGTTTTTGGGACATGTGGTGTTTAAGGATGGCATAGCAGTTGACCTGTCTAAGATAACTGAAGTTCAGGACTGGGAGCAGCCTAGTTCTATCACTGAGGTGAGAAGTTTCTTAGGTCTTGCTGGTTACTACCGACGCTTCATTCGGGATTTCTCGAAGATTATCAGACCTTTATCTCAGTTGATATGGAAGGACGTGAAGTTCGCCTGGAATGATAAGGCGGAAGCAGCTTTTTAGGAGCTGAAGGACAGACTTACGTCCGCCCCTGTGCTAGTATTGCAAGAGCAAGGGGTTAGATACACGATATACACTGACGCGTCTAGCGTTAGTTTGGGTTGTTTCCTTATGTAGAAGGACAGGGTAATTTCGTATGCCTCGAGACAATTAAGGAAGCACGAGGAGGATTACCCTACACATGACCTGGAGTTGGCAGCCGTCATATTCGCATTGAGGCTCTGGAGACATTACCTCTACGGAGAGGAATTCGAGATCTTTTGCGACCACAAGAGCCTCAAGTACATAGTCATGCAGCGAGACTTGAATATGAGGTAAAGGCGATGGATGGAGACTTTGAAAGACTTCAACTTCGAAGTTTCCTACCATCCTGTAAAGGTGAACCTTGTGACTGACGCGTTGAGTCGCAAGAAGGCGATGGAGTTTTTAGCTCTGCTGATGGTTGCTGAGTGGGATATGGTTGAGTTTTTACGAGACTTTGAGCAGAAACTCACTGTGGAGAAGCCGTATGAGTTTATCGCACATGTGCAGGTGCGATCTCAGATCGATGACCGGGTCATCGAGGCGCAGCGGGATGATGCACGTCTGACTGAGCTTCTAGATCAGGCCAGTGATGATGCAGACGCCGAGTGGCGAGTTGACACGGATGGGGGCTTGTGTTATTGTGGCCGCCTGTGCGTCCCAGACATTCCCGACTTGAGACGAGAGATTCTCGAGGCTGCGCACTGTACCAGACTTGCGATGCATCCGGGCAGCACCAAGATGTATCGTGACTTAAGGAGAACTTATTGGTGGGAAGGTATGAAGACCCACATCGCAGAGTTCGTATCCCGTTGTCTCACTTGCCAGCAGGTGAAGGTAGAGCATCGTCGACCACCTGGACTCCTTCGGCCTATGCCGATCGCTGAGTGGAAGTGAGACTTCATTTCCATGGATTTTATCTCAGGACTGCTGAAGACGAGGAAGTGACATGATTCTATATGGGTGATCATCAACCGTCTGACGAAGTCGGCGCACTTCTTACCGATCAGAGTTACGAACTCTGCAGACGAGCTCGCTAGACTGTATATCAGAGAGATTGTGTGTTTGCATGGAGTTCCTTTGGAGATCGTGTCGGACAGAGACACGCGTTTCACTTCTATTTTCTAAACTCGCATTCAAGAGGCTATGAGTGTGAAGTTGAAGTTCAGTACTGCCTTCCACTCACAGACAGACGGACAGACAGAGCGGGTGAACCAGATTTTAGAGGACATGTTGCGAGCTTGCGTATTGGACTTCAAGGACAGTTGGGATGATTGTCTTGCATATGCGGGGTTCACGTACAACAACAGCTTCCAGGCAAGTATCGGTATGGCACCCTACAAGGCGTTGTATGGGCAACCTTGTCGAGCACCGCATTGCTGGGCAGAAGTCGGTGAACGTAGATTGATCGGCCCAGAGTTAATGCAGACGACGTCGGAGAAGATTGACATCATTAGACGTCGGCTTCTCACAGCGCAGAGTAGACAGAAGAGTTATGCCGATACGAGACGGCGCCCACTAAAGTTCACGGTTGGGAATCATGTATTTTTGAGAGTTTTCCTTATGAAGGGAGTCCTTCAATTCGGGAAGAAGGGGAAACTGGCACCGCGATTCATTGGACCATTTCAGATTCTTGATCGTGTGGGTGCAGTGGCTTATCGTCTGGCTTTACCTACACCTCTTGCGAGCGTTCACAACGTATTTCATGTTTTTATTTTGAAGAAATACGTTTCTGATCCTTCCCATATCATCAAATGGGAGCAGGTGCAGTTAGGAGAGGATGTTACATATATACTGCGACCGACGGGTATACTAGACAGGAAGGAGCTGGTACTGCATAGCAAGGTCAACCCCCTTGTGAAGGTATTGTGGACGCATCACTCTGAGGAAAAGGCTACCTGGGAGACAAAAGCCGAGATCAGAAAAAACTACCCACAGCTTCTTGAGGAGTACAAAAAGGTACAAATTTTAAGGATGAAATTTTTTGTTAAGGGGGGTAGATTGTAACGCCTTGGAAAAATCCGTACTAAGACTCGAGTATCAACTCGATCAGAAATCACATAGGATTAATTCCTTTAGAAAATAAGTGTAAGTTAGCTAGCGCTACGCTAGAGTAGCTGTGAAATAGTCCCTGAACACTTTAAAGACGTTCTACAAGACCCAAAACTTGTAGAATCAATGACGCTACAATACCTTGAAACCTAGGATCAAACTCTAAGCCCAGTTGTTCTGAAACCTGTCTAGAAACTCCGTATTGGATTTAGACCGCGCGTCGAAAGTCCGATATCTACAATCTTAGACCGTTAGGACCGCTTGGCTGGACTAGACAATCATTTCGAAAATCAAGCCCAACCGACGTGCAGAGGCTATTTCGTTGAGCCTGGAGTGAAGAGAGTGAGAAAGGGATTAGATTTGAAAATTTTAAATTCAAATCCGGCACGTGACTTGGCGCGTTATTATTAAGCGTTCTGACCGTCAGAATTCAGCCAAATTTCACCCTCGAATCAAGAAAAATTTCTCTTTCATATCACGAGACTTGTAGACCTGATCTAGGTGCGATAACCGCTAAACCGAAATTGGACCGCCACGTGCGATCTATGAACTCTACCGGACTGAAAACTGGATATGAGTAGCATCCAGTGACCAAGAGCTTAAGTCCGATCGCGTTTGGCCAGGGGACCTCCCGAAATGCTCCTTTGGACCAGAACAGCCCCGATTTGGTTATACCTCAAGTAAACCTTGTTCCCAAGCCTAATTTGGGAAGGTTTTATGCTATATAAGGGCCTTAAACCCTCACATAGCTCACCCATCCGAATTTACTAGAAACCCTAGCTAGAGAGAGAGAAAAAGTGGGACATTGTGAGAGACTGTGGGAGTGATCTTCCTGCCACTTGCACTAGTGCTTGCACGTGCTAAAGCATCGAGTTCGAATCACTTTCCTGGTGATTCCGACACATTTCTAGGTAAGGAAAACCTTAGCTACTTGCTGATTTAAGATTCCGTCGATTCCAATAGCGAAGTAGCTTATACAGCTTGTGTATCAGGTCGCCTGTTCGCTGTAGACGAAGCGTATACGCTCCGTTCGAAACGATACACATCTAGGGAGAAATGTGAGGATTTTAGATGCTTTGATTGACTGATTTCAAAGCTTTCAATGTCGTTTAATAGTAGATTATTGACGGCAACGCCGTTTGACATGTACAACACGCTGTCCGTTTTCCATTTCGTAAACAGATGGAAAATATGAGATTTAGGGCATTTTGGTCGTTTATAGGAAATACTGTTTACATCCATATTTTGCTGAAATGTTTGTCATGGCTTTTTATCGCCTTAGGATATTAGGAATGCGTGCATAATCTGTTTGGCGAAGAGATTCGCCCTTATGCGCATTTTTAGTCAACATACGCTATGTAGACTAAAGTGTGTGGACTAAGTGTTTGTATAAATGTTTGTATTAGTATGTATTGAATTACAGTGTTGTGAATTAGTTTTGAGATTGAACTCTCAGATAATATGCTGATGTAAATGATTTTTATCATGTTGGCTATAGGTATGATTTCCTTATATGTGTAGAACACATGTGTTGGATGATTTGCTTAAGTTGTATGTTATAACATGTAACAATATGCTTGTATTGTGGCATTTTATTTCCATTACTCTCATATGATTATTGATGTTGATATTCAAGTGCTTGGGGCTACACGTTAGTCCAGGCAGTCGGTAATGGATTGACTTTATGGTTGGCTTCTATTTGCCACGAAGGACGCGTCGATGAACGCGAGTTGTGTTTTGAGTTGGCGGCAGTGGTTAGGCCACGCGAAGTGTTTCATGCACTTCATGTCGTTTGACTTGAGATGCGCTCGTACTAGTCGAGCCCGTCAAGTAACCCGACTGGCCATTGTATGTTTACCTTGTATGAGTCATAACTGCTTGAACCTAGGATACTGAACTTAGCATTGGAAACCCTATTAACCATGGTACCTTGATCCATAAAGACTCATGAGCTGGGCATGGTGGTATGGGACACCGTGGTCGAGCTGTCGGCCTACGCTGGGGCCACAAACCTTCCCGTAGTGACCAGTGAGCACCTATGACTCGTGAGCCGATTGTGGTGGTATGAGATATTACATTCGAGCTGTCGGCCTACACTGATTAGGTGACGAGTCCTTTGTAGTGATCGCGAGCGTATTCTGAGTCTACGGGAGGCGACGACCCTTCCGTAGCGACGAGAGTACAGTAAGCCTGTATTAATAAGGTGATGGGGGAGCGGTGCAACGAGTGCGAGCAACAGCTCTGGCAGCCCTTTCAGCGACCTACAAAATATAACATCGTATGTGATTTCTAGGAGTGACGACCCTAGACAGGATCTGTGTTGGGATTGATATAAGTAAAGTACCTTAGTTTCTCAATCCTGCTGTATGAACGGACTAATAACAACTCGATAATCATTAACCATATCGCATTGCATGTGCCCGGAAGATGTGGAGCACTGTGGGAAGAAAGCATGCCGTGGACGCAGATGGTGCCGCATGAGGGAGTATGTCGGTGAGAGCATCCATCATATCATCTCATGCATACATTAACAACAGTATCTAGGAATGTTTGTTTGATTGCTTTACTATTATCGCGTGATTGATTTGAGAAGATGCTAATCTTTGCTCTATTATTCCACTGAGTTGATCACTCACTCCCACGTTACGGGACGGTGTTCGCAACACCACTAGACCCTATCTTAGATGCAGGTATTGAGGAGATCCAGGATGCGGAGCCAGACTACGACGAGGACCTGGACGAGTTCTCGTACATGCAGTTCTCCGATGGCTTTGCATAGGTGGCCTGGATCGGCGGGACTTCATAGATGAACCTTACGACATTTTGATTTTTGTTTTATTACATGTATATGAGACTCAGAGATGTATTCATACTTTGGAGACAGTTGAGATTTATTTTGTTTTCCATACAGTGATATATATATTCTTCAGTCTTCCGCTTGCATTTTATCACTGAATCTAGAGTATGAATTGCAGTTTTGGTATAATCTTACTCATGTGAATGATCTAACTCAGTCAATATTAAATCATGATTATAATGTTTGCATAAGTGATGGTCTGGAACTCGGGAGATGGGTTTATATACGACCCCCAATTTTCAGGGTGTTACAGGACTGGGCTGTCTCTGGCCCAAGTCTGGGCTTGGTTCGGCCCATACTGACCTATGATGAGGCCCACCATTATGTGGTGTGTCCTACACTAAAATGCACTGTGGCTTGCAGCAGGGCCCACTAATGTTTGAAACTCAGGTGCAGCCTACTGCTTTATGCAGCCCGCCTACTGTTAGTGTGAGGTCCACCAACAAGTATGCTGTGGCCCACCTGATTATATAGTGTGTGGCCCACAGCCTTGTGGTGCGGCCCACCTGATAGACAGTTGGATATAACATATACATTACGGTGTGGCCCACTGGTCTCACACACACCTCAAGGTGGCCCCATCGTGGCAGGGATGAGCATTTACAACATACGCGGGACCCCAGAACTTGGGACGTCACCACAGCTGCTATATAGCTGCTGTATACGTACACCAGCCAACCTCTTCACAGGTGGGTTCCACGTAGGACCCACCCATATATATATATATATATATATATATATATATATATATATATATATATATATATCATTTTTTTTGTTGTTGAATAGCGTCCAAGCCTGCTGGCCACCGTCCAGATGGACGGTGGGCGTGGATGAAACCCATAAATCTGGTGGGTCCCATGAAACTTGCTGGCGTCATAGGGTTCACTGATGGACGGTATAGATGAAGCATATACATCGTGTGGTGGGTCCTACAGAATTCGCTGGCATCAACAGAATGGACGGTTGAGATATAACACACACTTCACGTGGGGTCCACACAGATGGATGGTCAGGATAAATCCCACACATCACGTGGGGTCCACACATCATGCAAACGTCAACACGTCAGCTAGCAGCTGGTGGGAGGTATCCCAGCCAGTCCGATTCAACAGGTGGGTCCCACTGGGGCCCCACACACACACACACACACACACACACACACACACACACACACACACATATATATATATATATATATATATATAATATTATATATCTATTTATTATATATCTCTTCTTCTTCTTTTTTTTGAAAAGGTCCAGCGTCTGGTCACTGGACGGATGGTGTGGACTCAGAATACACCCATCAAGGTGGGTGGGTCCCACCGTCCTAGCTGGATGGTGAGGATACAATATATATATATATCATGCGTGGGTTCCACGCGTGCGTGGCCCAACAATCATGGATGGAATTCATAAGAAAAATGAAGAAGAAATGGAAGAAGAACACAAACGGAGTTGGGCCGTTTTACCTGGCTGTTCACGTCCAGTCCTTCACTCTCCTTTTCTTTCTCTCTTTTCTCTCTTATTATTATTATTATTATTATTATTTTAATTCTTTCCTTCTCTTTCACTTTCTGAGTAAATCTGGGAGAGCTGAACCTCCCCTTTTATAGGCAGGGAGAGGAGAGGCCGACGGTTGGCAAAAACTCTCCACACTCAATGGTTGGGATTGAAAAGAGGGCTTGCATGGGGTCCATCCACGTTTGGGGATGCATTGGTGGCATCCAGGGCTACCTAGAAGTACCAGGTGGGGCCCATCTTAGGTTGATGGTTGGGTGGGTTTTTAAGGAAGATGACCCACCCAACAATGGTGGATTTTATCCAAGGGTTCTCAGGGTAATCCAGACCGTTTGATCGGTCTGGATGGGTCCCATAGGTGGTGTGGGGGTCCACTTTTAGGATCTCAGATGAGATCTTGCTCCATCTCATGAGATCTCTTCTATTTTCCTCCCCATTCTCATGAGATGAGAAATTCCTTAATCTCATCACGTACCTTCCATGCAGGAGCGATGTGATGAAGCCATGTGGCCCATCGGACGGCCACGAGTGTGACAACCACCACTATCCAAAAGAAGAAAATCTTCTTTTTCTCCTTTCTTAATTTCCTAGCCGTTTTTGGGCTGTGAGAGGACTCCTCTCAGCTGGAAAGGGGGAGGGCTGTAGGCCTTTGGTCCATAGGATGTTGTCTTGCCAACAAGTCTCTTGATGGTCCCTCTCATCGGATCTCAGCCCCACGTGAAGGGAGTGGACGGTTCAGACCGATCTTCCTCGTCCCTTTTCATGGGTCCATAAAGTTATAATTTTTTGGTCAGTGGGACATTTCGGACGAAATGGACGGTTTGGATCGTGCCTAAAATGCACAGAGTGGCCCACTTTGGGGTTTGAATCCCAGCGGTTTCAAATTTTAAAACGGCCGGAGGAGTTTCTCCTCATTTTCGTTTGAGGATCGGTCAATGTTGTTTTGACCATCCCCTTTGGTCCAGTGCATGTCGTGCACAAAAACACGGGGTGAATACGTATAACATGTGGGGCCAATCATGATGTTTATGTCTCATCCACTCCGTCCAATAATCTTGGGGGTTCTACCAAAGGATTTTAGGCCATTGATCAGGCTGATCTAAGCCCTAGTTGGGGTCCACAACTTGATTTGGGTTATATTGATGGGTTTCCGTTAACCTAATGGTTGGATCTTTCTGAATTTGAGTATTAGCGGTTAAAATGGTCTTAGCGAGCCTTTAGTTGAGAATAAGTGACTAAATTAGGGGATAGATGACCTAATACGTGTTCAAAACATTGATTATTATTACATTTTTTTTTATCATGTATATATATATATATATATATATATATATATATATATATATATAACCGTTATCTTATTTTATTTTCCCTTAATTTGTTGTTGTGGGTCATCTTTATTTATTCGTCCACTCAGCTAGAGCTTGGATGGAAGTAAATAAATAAATGAGTCATTTTAGTTTGTAAGTGGGCCGCAATTTAAGTTAACGATTAGATTTAAGAATTTGATGTCCCGAATATTGAAACTAAGTGGTGGGTCATCGTACGGGAAATTGGGAACTAAATGGAAAGTTTGATCCATCAGTCAAGTGACTAAGAAGTCTATGAAGCTATGATGGACGGTTGGATTAACAAGTAAATGTCCTAACACTGTAATCCAATGGCTAACTCGGCTGATAAAATTATGTAGACCCGATGATTAGTGGATCTATTGATTTGGGTCCCGAAACTGGTGATGTATGGTTTGATCTATGCGTGTACATTCCTTAAGTGGACTGATTTATCAATCATGAGGATCACCCCTTGAGTTATTGAGGATTCAAATGAGCGGTAGGTTGTGTAACTTACTATCCTAGACTTGTGGCATGTGATTTAGTCCGAGAGTGTTGTAATGGCTCATCTTGGGAACGCAGCGAAAGGATGTGTTGGTCCATGTATGAAGATTACTCCTAACTATCTAATCACATCAAGTTTATATTTATACTAAACTAGGTCTTCCTCGTAACTCCCGAGTACTGGAAGGTACGGGGTGTTACATCAGGACTGTCAGAATACTAAAGTAGGTGTATTTTGCAACTTAAAATAAGTTATTCGATGTACCATATATGATTTTAGGGTAGGAGAAGATACTTTAGCCAACCAACCCGCTATGCTAGGTCGCCCATAACAAATTTGCGAGATTCTATCAGATCGATGGTCAAAAGTCCATTGTAATTTTATTTTTACTATTTATAGTAAGTTTTAGTTCACTCATAAGTCTTGATCTTTTAAGCTTTAGTAGTTGTGTCTAATATGAAAAGGACTTAGAAAAATTAGGAGAATAGCTTGGTTAGGTCAAATTGGACACTTACTATTTTTGGCCAAAAACCATAAAGTCTAGTAGAAATCACGACCATATATAAATGGTAAGTTTACTATTTATAGTAAGTCATGTTTTTTAGGGAGTTTGAGTTGGAGTTTGATTTTGAAACTTCTTCCTTGGTTAGATCATGTCGGCCTACTTCCGAGAGCTATATATGTAGCGAGTTAACTCAGTTAACTCACTCGCCTTGACTTGGAAAAGCTCAATTCGACTCGGCTTGAAATTGACTTCAAACCAAGTCGAGCTAATTTTTCGAGCTTGAAATTTTTTTGAGCCTAGTCCAAGTTAGACTGAGCTTGACTCGACTCTACTTGAAACTTGACTCGGTTTGAATCGATTTAATTCAAATCGAGTTCACTTAATATAAATATTTTGTAAATATTTATATATTTAAATAAATTATATATGTTATATTATATTATATATTGTATATTAAAAACCTTAAAATCTAAACTCGAATTCAACTTGTAGGCTCGATCTTGAACTCAGCTCGAAAGATCGAGCTCAAGCTTTAGCTTGAACTGAGATCGAGTTGGTCGAGTGGCTGGCCGAGTTGAGCTGAGCTGGCCAGTTAATCTCGAGGATTGAGCCGAATTAAGTTTAAGCTGAGGTAGATTGTTGGCTGAGTTAGGCCAAGCTTGACTGAATTCAGCTTATGCACAAAGGTGAAATAGAAACTGTTTTTCTCAACCATTGCTTTCGTAGTCCAGTTATTATGGGTGATTTTATATTTTTTTAAAATTTTGTATTCTTTTAAATTTCAATAAAGAGACATGCTAACCACTTGGAAAGTGTAAAATATCCTTCCCATGAATTTTTTTTCCAACCCACACTCACACCGACACACACCACAATGGGTACTTGGACCCATGACCTGAGTGTTAAAACTCTTGTGAATCTGCCAGTGAGCCATGACTAGGGACCCATTCTTTCCATGATTGAGTTTAGTGCATTCTAGCAATTAAAAGAAACATGTGCTAGAGTGATATGCATATAAATACTGACTTCTTGATAAGCAGTGTGGTTTTGGCTTAAAGCATCTTAAGACAATTTTCATCCGTGAATTGCATTTATTCCACACAATATGCTCCGTTCAACTAAGCCTGGCAATGGGCTGCACTTGGCTCAACAAATCAAAATTTTGAATTGGCTGGCTTAATAGTCTCATATGACCATTTCAAAATCCAGGCCCAGCACTGGCTCATCGTTAGGCCTACCTTCAACTAGCATGAAAGAATATCATTTAGTCTATTATGATTCCACTTTCATTACAATTATGACCAGTACATCAAATAATGTCGATACTGGGTCTTATTGATGTAGAACTCAAAGAAATGCAATAAAGAGAAAGAAAGAAAAACTTTGTTGGCATAAGTTAGATCAAGAGAATATAACCTGAATGAGAATGAGAAAAGGAGGTAGTTTGGAGAATCACTTACCCAACCCAAGGGAGTAGGGAATCATTAACCCAATAAGGAATATCTTAGGATTCACTCACCCAAAGGGATAGAGAATCACTCACCTAACAAGAGAAGAATTAATTAATTCACAAATTCAAATATTTTAGAAAATAACTCAAAAATTGAAATGCCTTTCCATTACAGGGTGGATCTTTTTATAGATCAATCACAACTACCCCTCATAAATACATTAATAACAATCCTGTGTTTTTAATGTATTACTACATATTTTCAAAACAAAGGAACAACTTCAAAATAATGTCAAATACATTCCTAAGACATACTTCAATTTCAAACTTATTTTATGTGGAAAAAGAAAAAAAAAAAACCTCCTAACTCAAAATTAAATATATCTAAAGCTTGTTAAGAAAAGAAATAAACTTATTTTATTTGGAAATCTCTTTTAACATCTTCACATAATTGTTGTGACCTAAATCGTTTGTCTCAGTGAATTATGACCTCGATACAAGTCCTTCATTACATGCATTTCCATGACAACATCTTTCATCTCCATTTGCTCTCTAGGAGATTCCTCAGAACACAACACAACAATTCTGATCATTGAATTCAAGCAGTCATGTATTCCATTTCTTGTGTTGATATGATTTTCATTACCTTCAGTAACTTTGGCTTCTTCCAAGAGAAATGGATCTACAATCTCCATTACTTGTTCAGGCAAGGCCAACTTAGCAAAATGATGAAGGCTAAGATTATCTTTAAACATGTCATCAATTGCCCTATTATGACTAGTAGAAGAATTCAATAGCTATAAACATCTCCTTGTGTGGATGATTGGCTGCCCATTGCTTACTCGGTAATTTATATCTCTCACAAGAATGTAGGCAACCACTTACATATAAATAAAAATAGAGGTTGAATCCATTTAAACAAGTAATTAGCATTTCTGTTTTTCCTAAAGTTAGGAATTTCTAACATCAATCCATGTGCTATGAACTTTGACCGGATAGTGGGTACCCATTTCCCAATCTTATTATTAATGTTATTTTTAATTACTTCAGTAACTATTGGAATCTTACTCTCAGTGTAGCTATAGGAATATACTCTCACTTACGTCTAGGAATGTGCTATGGCTTTGGATTTTGGATTGTCTTATTTAAACATTTGCAATACTCATACTAATTAGAAAAAAAAAGGGACTATTAGACGATTTATTAGTGGTCCACATTCAACTTTCACGAGTGGCCTGCCTGATCACCAGAAAGATCAGGAAAAGGCAATATACGAGCTAGGGCCCACTTAGAGAACATGCCTCCGTGGTATGTGGAGTGCATGAACGTGTGCCATTCAACAGGTTGGACCCACAATTAAAATAGTAGATGAAGACAACAAGAAGTTCAATTAATTAATTGGGCCACAAGTATGAGAAAATTTGGACACTTAGAAGCTATATGTGTGACTAATGTTTGATATTCAAGGTATCATGTAGCTGATGAATGTACATGGGTTTACCAATTCAACATGGAAGTATGATGTTAGCCTTATGCTTCTTTGAAATGGGTCTCAGCAGATGGATGGCTCTGTTTTTATGAATGTGTATCACAATGCCATAATATAATATTGTTGTACATGCGCTACCAAGAGAATCCATCCATTCATATGATAATCCATACATCTTTGGCAAGATAAATTTAATCTTTAATGTAACTTTTACAACTCAAACTTCCAACTCGAGTTGTTTTGATCTTGAAGAAACCATCTCTTTTTGTTGTTCTTTTTACTTTTTTACTTTTTACCTTTTTTCAGGCAAGCACAACAAAAAGATCCAACCTCACCTATCATATAAAATGCATACAGAATGCCCAAGCCAATCCTTTGACAAATGCATGGAGCTACCAAAATCAATCCATACATATCTGGCTAGATAAACTTAATGTTTTATGTAACTTTTACAACTTAATCTTCCAACTCAATTGATTCCAATCATGACGTAACGAATAGGAGCCTGCCTCCCTCTGTTTTTTGTTTTGTTTTCATTTTTGTTTTTGTTTGGGGGCCGCAAGGTTAAAAAAGAAAAAAGAAAACATGATTAGGCTTGCTTGCAAGTATTCCTAAACCATCTGCCAATGAATTTCCTTATCTAAAAGTACCGAATTTCCTACAATTTATAACAATTTTCAAATGGGAAATATCCCCCACCTGATACCAAATCTTCCATGGGGTTGGTGTAAGGGGATTAGAAATGGCATTAAAAAATGGAATCTGATAACACAATAACATTCCTTAGCCCCTGGTCAATGCAATACTAATTAATGCTGTCAAAGGCTGCATGTGTTTCAGCCACATTATTAGTGACCTTGTTATAGAAGTTATGAAAGGCAGAGATAACTTAATCCATGTGATCTCTAAAGATTCTACCCCTCCATCCTTATCAGGATTCTCACAGGAGGATCCATTAACATTTAGTTTTATCCATCCCTGTTCCAGCTTAGCCCATTTTTATTCCGGCCTATCCCATCCCTGTTGGTATTCCCGGTTTTTTGTGTACCATCAATTACATCAGAGATCACTATGGTCTGATAATTCTAACCATCTTGTTAGTTGTACATCAACATACATTTGAAAACATAGCAATGATTCACAATCGTCAGGTGAAAGAATTACTTACATCAATTAGATGAACCATTGGATCATACAAGTTCATTCATTTTTTATTTTTATTTTTTTGCCAAATCCATGGTAGAATTCATTGGACGAATACCTCATCAAACTTATATCAAGTTGGTAGTCCAAACACTCGACTAATTTCTTAACATTGTAAAGTTTTATTAAATTCATGATACAATCTCCCTTTGCCTAACATAAGATTTATTATTTTTTTTTTTTAAAAAAAAAAAACATCTTCTCATATATTCAATATATATCAATACAAATACACTCTTAACCTAAGTCTAAATAATATATCCAGAGCTTGTTTAAGGAAGGATTCAACAAACTCATTTCATTTGGAAATCTTTCTCAAAATAACTACTAACAATAACTTAGTAATGCTTGAGGTAAGATAAACCTTCATTTAATATTTGCGACCTAACTTGTTTGTCCCGATGAATCATGACCCCGAGATACAAGTCCTTAATTGTGTACATTTCAGCAACAACATCTCTCATTTGAATTCGTTTCCTTGGAGATTCTGTAGAGCACAACACACCGATTTTGACCATTGAAATCAAACAGTCGTGCATTCTATTCCTTGTATTGATTTGATTTTCATTGCCTTGAATAGCTTCGGCTTCTTCTAGGAGCAGTTGTGGATCAACAATCTCCATTACTCGTTCAGCCAAAGCCAACTTAGCAAAATGATGAAGGCTTAGATTGTCCTTAAACACGTCATCAGTTGGCCCCTTTCCAGTGATCATCTCCAGTAGAAGGATTCCGTAGCTGTAAACATCTCCTTGTGTAGATGTTTTTCCGCCCATCGCATACTCTGCAATTTATACAACCCATGTTAGAATCTAAGTGACCATGGCTCACAAGTAGACAGTGAGTTTCAACACCGAGGTCATGGGTTCGAGTACACATGTGGTGCATGTGGATAAAAAAGACCGTTTGGATACAGATAATATCAAAAGTTACAATTTTGAGAGAGAGAGAGAGAGAGAGGGGGGGGGGGGAGAGAGGAAATATTCTATTTAAACGAGTAATTTGCCTTTTTTCCTTTACTAAAGATCTGAATTCCTAACATCAATTGGTGTGCTATGTGTTGGGGGCCTTGCACAAAACCTTAGGATCTAGCCCCTCGAACAAACCAGAATTATGGGATAATAATAGCAATGAAAACAATCAAAGCAACAATCACACACCACACAAGAGATTTTTACGTGGAAAACCCTCAAAGAGGTAAAAACCACGGGACCTCGTCCAGATCAACAATCCACTATGAAAGTAGAACGTTACAACCTTCTTCACTCACGCAGGAGCGGATAAACAATAAGAGAATAAAAAGAAAACTGAGAGATCTCACCGATTACGAGGACGTAGAAGCACTGAGACGACGGCTCCCTTCCACAAGCTTCCTCTCTCTCTTTTCTCTCACTCTATCACCCTAAACTCTTTAGCAAAACCCTTGCAAAGCCTTTAGGAAACCCTCTTGTGTTTTTCTCATACATAAAAAAAATCCTAGGAACCCCTTTTATAGTTTTAGGAAACTCCTTTCCGCATCCCTGTTGCGAAAGGACTCAAATCCGTAATTTTTCGCAAAAACTGCGTAACCTAGGACTGGTCCTGAAAATTCCAGGACTGGTCTTAGCCACCTAGGACTGGTCATAGCTCATCTACGACTGGTCGTAGACCACCTACGACCGGTCGTAGCTCACCCAGGACTGGTAGTAGATGGAGGAGAAAATTAACAACAATTCGCTGGACTTTGAGTCGTGCTAGGGCTCGAACCCACGATCGGTCGAGCGCCCCCCACGACCGGTCGTGACTCCTCCATGACCGGTCGAACAGCGCGATGAAATACTCCGATTTTTCACCCATTGCTCCATGTCTCCTCTAATCTGAAGAGGAAAATCCTATCAAATCTCCCCCTTTCCGACTCAGGAGGAATTCACTTTCTTCAAGCCAGTCAGGTTTCTACAAATCTCAAACTTACCCTTGAGCAAAGCCTTAGTCATCATGTCTGACCCATTATCGTCCGTGTGGACTTTCTCAAGCTGTAACACCTTCTGTTCTAAAGTATCCCTGATCCAGTGATACTGAATCTCTATGTGCTTCGACTTGGAATGTTGACTTGGATTCTTGCTCAAGTGTATAGCATTCTGACTATTGCAATAGACCACGTGCTCCTCCTGCTTTAGGCTAAGTTCATGTAGGAACCTCTTCATCCAAAGCATCTCTTTACATGCCTCTGTGACTGCAATGTACTCGGCCTCTGTCGTCAACAATGCTACGACCCTCTGTAGCTTGTTCTGCCAAAAAACTGCTCCCCCTGCAAACGTAAATATGAACCTCGATGTAGACTTCCTGGAGTCTATGTCGCCCGCCATATCTGCATCTGTGTAGCCCTCTAGCACAGGTTTACCGTCACCATAGCATAGGCTCAATCTGGATGAGCCTCTTAGATACCGCAGTATCCACTTCACCGCTGCCCAATGTTCTTTGTCAGGATTGACAAGATATCGGCTGACAACACCAACCGCATATATTATATCTGGGCGTGTACACACCATAACATACATCAAACTTCGTACAGCTGACGCGAAGGGTATCTTCTGCATCTCTTCTTCCTCTACCTTCTTCTTGGGACACTGCTTATCGCTCAATCTGAAGTGACCATCCAGTAGAGTACTGATCGGCTTCGCTGCATTCATATTAAACCGCTCTAGGACTTTCTCAATATACCGCTCTTGTGACAGTCAAAGCTTCCTTCTGCTTCTGTCACGGGTTATCTCCATTCATAGGATCTGTTTAGCCGGGCCCAAGTCTTTCATCGCAAAAGACTTGCCCAACTCCTGTTTCAGCCCGTCAATATTTTTGATGTCTTTTTCCATGATGAGCATGTCATCAACGTATAAGAGCAGAACTATGAAATCACCATCTGAGAACTTGCGCGTGAACACACAGTGGTCCGACTCCGTTCTGTTATACCCATGCTGTAACATGAACGAATCAAACTTCTTGTACCATTGTCGTGGAGCTTGTTTCAGCCCATACAAGCTCTTCCTCAGCCTACACACCATATGTTCCTTGCCCTTGACTTCGAACCTCTCTGGTTGGTGCATGTAGATCTCTTCTTCCAGGTCACCATGGAGAAAAGCAGTTTTAACGTCTAACTGCTCTATCTCCAGATCCATGTTAGCCGCCAACCCAAGCAACACCCGTATGGATGTCATCTTCACCACTGGTGAGAATATCTCCTCGAAGTCTATGCCTTTCTTCTGACCGAACACTTTTACCACAAGTCTAACCTTGAACCTCGTCTGTGAATTCTTCTGCTCAACCTTCTTTCTGAACACCCACTTATTGCTTAGAGCTTTCTTGCCCTTAGGCAGTTTCACCATGTCATAGGTGTGGTTCTTATGCAAGGATTCCATCTCCTCTTGCATAGCTTTCAATCACTCCTCCTTATGCTCATCGGCTAGGGCGTCAGAATAGTCTTCTGTCTCTCCCCCATCAGTCAGCATAATGTACTCATGCAGTGAGTACCTCTTGGACGGCTGCCTGTCCTTAGATGACCTCCTCACCTGTGGCTCAACAGGTGGATTAAGTGGGGGCTGCTCTCCCAGTCCATCTTCTGTAGGAACCCCCTCGTCTTCTGCACCTCGCTGTACTCCCCCGTCATCAGGCACCACGGGAGGAATAACCGGATCCATGTCCTCTGGCTCACCTGAACTAGGCTGATTCTTCTCTGGCTTACCAATGTCTTCAATACACTGATCTTCAAAGAAAACCACATCTCTGCTCCTGACGAGCTTCTTCTTAGTCGGATCCCACAATTTGTAACCGAACTTTTCATCACCGTACCCTAGGAATACACAGTGCCTGATCTTCATATCGAGCTTGAAGCTCTCGTCCTTCGGTACGTGAACGGATGCCCTGCATCCAAACACCCTGAGATGACTGTACGATGGATCCTGTCCAGTCCACACTTTCTCAGGTACTTCTCCATTCAATGGGGCTGATGGAGACCTGTTTATCAGATACACCGCCATGTGCATTGCTTCTCCCAAGAACGTCTTGGGCAAGTTTGCATGGGATAACATGCATTTGATTCTCTCAATAATGGTGCGATTCATTCGCTCAGCTACACAATTATGCTGGGGGGTCTTGGGAACTGTCTGTTCATGCCGTATACCCAGGGACTTGCAGTACTCATGAAAGTCGTCGATGTATTCACCACCATTATCAGTGCGGATGCACTTCAATGATCTACCTATCTCTCTCTCGACCATAGCATGAAACAACTTAAACACACTAAAGACTTCGTCCTTGGATTTCAAAGCATAAGCCCAAACCCTCCTAGATGCATCATCTATAAAAGTAACAAAATACAATGCCCCACCCAAGGTTTTCGTCCTCATAGGACCACAAACATCAGAATAAACCAAATCTAATGCATGCACTTTATTAACATGAGAAACAGTTTTAATGAATGAAACTCTATGCTGTTTCCCTGATAAACAATCAAGACAGGTTTTGAGAGGTATATCTGTCACGTCTGGAAGGAGCCGCTTCCTTGCTAGTAGTTAAAGCCCTTTTTTACTCATGTGGCCTAGACGCGTGTACCACATGTCTATAGCTGAATCTTCCGTTGCGTTCAACCCACCCTTGCATACACTGACACTTGCCTTATACAGGGTGCAACACTTCTTTTCTTTGGCTGCGATCAACAAACCTTTGATGAACTTCCAGCGCCCACCAGCAAACCGGCTTTCATAGCCATCATCATCCAACCTTCCCGTCGACATCAAGTTGAGGCGAAGGTCTGGGATATGTCTCACATCCCTGGGAATCAACGTGCAGCCCACATCGGTCTTCACATAAATATCACCAACTCTCACGATCTTCGATACGCTAGAATTCCCCATCTTCACGGTCCCATAGTCACCTGACTTGTAGCTTGTGAAGAAATCCCTGCGTGGAGTCACATGAAAAGAAGCTCCTGAGTCAATCACCCAATCGGTGTCCTGACTCGTAGTCGTGAGACATACATCGTGATCTGTGAAAAGAATAATAACAGCGTCGCCATCTGAAGCGACCGCAGTAGAATCAGATTCATCTTCCTTCTCCTTTTCTTTTCCTTTCTTGTCGTTTTTAGCCTTATGACATTCATGCTTATAGTGGCCCTTCTTGCCACAATTCCAGTACTCAATGTCTTTCCTGTTACTCGACTTGCCTCTTGATTTATCTCGGGTCTTTCCGCCCTTTCTGTTCCTTTCTCTCCCCCGTTCCTGCGTCACAAGGGCCTCTTGCTGAGTAGACCCCTGAGACTTCCTCCTTGTCTCTTCATTGAAAAGACAGCTAGTAACCTATTCCATGGATATCTTTTCATTTGGCGTGAAGTTACTTAGAGACACCACTAATGTCTCTCAACTGTCAGGCAACGAATTAAGCAATAGTAAAGCCTACAATTCATCATCCAGGACCATCTTCATAGAGGAGAGCTGGTTCACTATGTTACTGACCTCATTCATGTGCTCGGCCACAGAACCACCATCCTTGAACTTGAGATTCACAAGTCGCCTTATCAGGAAGATTTTATTACCGGCTGTCTTCCTCTCATACAGCCCTTGTAGTTTCAGCTATAGGCTTGCGGCTGAGGTTTTCATAGACACATGGTGGAACACAGAGTCATCCAGCTATTGTCTAATAAACCCCACCGCCTTTCGGTCTAACTTCTTCCAATCTTCATCAGTCATATCCTTAGATTTTGCTGATATGCCTAAAATTGGAGAATATAGATCCTTGTAATAAAGCAAGTCCTCCATCTTAGCCTTTCATATGGTCCAGTTAGAACCATTGAGGCTGATCATCCTTGATGAGCCACCTTCCATAATTCCAAACCAATCTTTCCCGTTCAATGAACTTAAGCTCTGATACCACTTTGTTGGGGGCCTTGCACAAAACCTTAGGATCTAGCCCCTCAAACAAACCAGAATTATGGGATAATAATAGCAATGAAAACAATCAAAGCAACAATCACACACCACACAAGAGATTTTTACGTGGAAAACCCTCAAAGAGGTAAAAACCACGGGACCTCGTCCAGATCAACAATCCACTATGAAAGTAGAACGTTACAACCTTCTTCACTCATGCAGGAGCGGATAAACAATAAGAGAATAAAAAGAAAACTGAGAGATCTCACCGATCACGAGGACGTAGAAGCGCAGAGACGACGGCTCCCTTCCACAAGCTTCTTCTCTCTCTTTTCTCTCAGTCTATCACCCTAAACTCTTTAGCAAAACCCTTGTAAAGCTTTTAGGAAACCCTCTTGTATTTTTCTCATACATAGAAAAATCTTAGGAATCCCTTTTTATAGTTTTAAGAAACTCCTTTCCGCATCCCTATTGCGAAAGGACTCAAATCCGTAATTTTTCGCAAAAACTGCGTAACCTAGGACTGGTCCTGGAAATTTCAGGACTGGTCCTAGCCGCCTAGGACTGGTCGTAGCTCACCTATGACTGGTCGTATACCACCTACGACTGGTCGTAGCTCACCCAAGACTGCTCGTAGGCGGAGGAGAAAATTAGCAACAACTCGCTAGACTTTGAGTCGTGCTAGGGCTCGAACCCACGACCGGTCGAGCGCCTCCCACGACCGGTTGAGCAGCGCCATGAAATACTCCTATTTTTCACCCATTGCTCCATCTCTCCTCTGATCTGAGGAGGAAAATCCCATCACTATGAAGTTATATATTCTTGTAAAAATGCTCTACATTGAATAAGGCTTTGTTACTCAAATGAAAGAACTTAGCTCCTTAATCATCAAGAGAATATATGAGTTGCCAGGTGTGGATCCTTTAATAATAATAATAATAATAATAATAATTGGAAATAGATGAAATTGTTACCTGGAGTGATGTACCCAATAGATCCCTTCATCCTAACTGAGCTGCTTTGAGTAACCTCAGATAAGAACCTGGCTAACCCAAAATCACCCACATGAACAATCATGTCATCATCAAGAAGAATGTTGCTTGGCTTTAAATCTTGATAAATGATTGATGTTTGGCAATGATTATGTAGATAATCCAGTGCAGAAGCCACATCTATAACAATGTTTAGCCTTTGAGTAAACTTCAAGTTCCTTCTCGGCTGGTCGTGGCCCTCCCTGTGCAACCACTTCTCTAGACTTCCATTGGACATGTACCCGTAAACTAGAGCTTTAAAATCAATGTCCTTAAAATCAATGCTCGAGCAACAGGTTAAGATCTTAACAAGATTCTGATGCCTAATGTTTCTCAAGGCTTCGCATTCGGCCATGAAGCTCCGCAGAGCTCCTTGTCGTTGAAGGTTGAAGACTTTCACTGCTACCATAGTCCCAACACGATCTAGAATCCCTTTATATACGGCGCCAAAACTTCCAGCTCCGATCAAATTGGCAGGAGAGAACTCATCTGTTGCTTTAAAGAGTTCCGCATAAGACACGTTCATAAAAGGATCCTCCATATAAGGCACAACAAAAGGTTTCCTTCTTGACTTTCTTACCCGATAAAGAATGGTAAGGAAACACGATAATGAAATAAGACCCAGGACAGCACCAATTACTGAGAATTTGACTTTTGAAGCAAGAGAGATCCCCCGTTTCTTGGAAGCTTGGCTAGAGCATGGAGGCAATTATAATTCATGAATACCCCCACAAAGCTTACTATTTCCGAGCACTGAAACTTGACTGGCATTTCCAAAGACCCCTTGTTTTGGTAATTCACCCTCGAAATTATTGAAGGATAGATTTAGATAGTCTAGAGCAAACTTCTCTAGATATCTTGGAATCTTCCCAAATAAGTTATTGCGTGAAAGATCCAGGGATCTAAGGCCTTTTAGAGTACTAAATGATGATGGAATTGATCTTTGAAAGAAGTTCCCATCCAACCGGAGATACTCTAGGCTGAGACAATTGCCTAGCCAGCTTGGAATTTCACCAGACAATTTGTTATTAGAAACAGTGAATGTTCCAAGAGCTTTCAAGTAACTGGCTTCACGTGGCAGATTAGTTAAAAAGTTGTTTTGAGCTTGGAGATCAATCAGAGATGGAATGCTGAAAAGTTGTTTGGGTAAGGTACCACTAAAATTATTATTGAAGAGGTATATTAAGTTCAGATTTATGCAATTACCAAGAGTTGTAGGTATGCTCCCCGATAGTTTGTTTTCATGTAAATAGAGTCGGGACAATCTAGTGATGTTGCCCAATGAAGGTGGAATTTTCCCTGATAATCCATTTGAATCCAAGATAAGTACCTCCAACTTGTTAAGCTTCCCAACACCAATGGGAATTGTACCAGTCAGATAGCAATACCCCATACCCAGCACTGTTAAGCCGATAAGATTCTGAATCCCAGATGGGATGCTTCCGAATATATTATTACTTCCTAAAGATAGGAATGTCAGTTGGGTCGAAAGATTTGCTATGGAGTTGGGCAACGCACCGCTGAGACGATTTCTGCTCACGTCCACCCCTTGTAAGCTACTGCAATTGGTCAAAGAATCGAGAAAACTCAAGTCACGAGCTTTCCCAATTCCAAGTTCATTGCCCCACAAAGCTAATCGGAAGAGACCCTTGAGGTTTCCAAAATTCATGGGCACAGATCTGCTAAAACTATTTTCAAAAAGCATAATAATTGCTAGTCCGGAAGCATTGGATAATGAAACTGGTATGGCTCCTGTGAATTGGTTACCTCCGGCATAAAGCTCTTGGAGATTAGGAAGAGTGAGGCCTAAGTTAGGTGGCAGATTTCCGTGCAATCTGTTCAATGCCACGGAAAAAATGACAACAGAGGAGAGATTGTAGAGCCGAGGCGGAATCGTACCTCAGAGTTTTTTTTCACTTACGGCAAGAAACTTTAAGCTCACCAACTGACAAAGGTCATTTGGGATGCTGCGCTCGAGATTGTTAATCGAAAGATAAAGGAGTGTGAGAGACGAAAGGTTTCCAAGTGAAGGTGGGATGTTTCCTGCAAGACTGTTGATACCAAGGCTTAAGCAGATGAGCTTCGATAGAGAGCCAAGCTCAGTCGGAATCCTCCCTGTGAGCTGATTCCCGTAAAGATCAAGAATTTGGAGTTTCAAACAGTGGGTCAGATTTGCTGGAATTTCTCCAGTGATTGTGTTATTGGTCAGAACGAGATACCTCAAGCGGAACAACCAACAAATCTCTTCAGGAATCGTCCCATAGAAGCTGTTGTCTGAGAGATCGATTATCCTGAGGAAGGTGAGGTTTGCTATGTAGGGAGATATGGGCCCCACCAATTTCTGGGCAGTGAGGTTCAAGGCCATGACCCTTTGAGGATGGCGGGGACCAGCGCAAGTGACACCTTGCCAGTGGCAGAAGTGGAGAGTATGGTTCCACGAGCTCAAAGAATGGAGAGGATCGTCGGTTATTAGATGCTTGAATTTGAGCAAAGCAAGGAGATCAGTTTCGTTGGGGAAGTGAGCGGCAGATCCAAAGAAACATGGAAGGTGAATGAAAAAGACAAGGAGAAATGACCAAATTGCCCATAAGCTCATACGTGGGAGCTCTATTACGGAGTTTGTGAATGCAGGAATGGAAAAGTGAGGAGTCATACATGGCATGGATTCTCCCATATATACAGAGAAGGGTGATGATTTTTTATTTTATTTTTGCATACTGAGTATGGTACGCTCTTATCTTACTCATAAAACTCAGTTGGGCTCACCTTGTATGTATGTGGTCTATCCACGTCGTTGATCCGTTTTTTCATCTAATTTAAGGGGTTGAACCCAAAATTAAAATATATCCAAATATCAAGTGGATCATAGTACAGTAAACAGTGGGGATAATGATTTCCACCGTTGAAACCTTTTTAAGCCCCACAGTTATGTTTATTTGTCATCCAACCTGTTCATAAGATCATACAGGCATGGATGAAGGTAAAAACCAAATATAATCTCGATCCCAAAACTATTGTAACCCCCAAAAAACTTTCAATGGTAAACATTCAATTTAACTGTTTCCTATGGTGTGGTTCATTTGAACATTATATATGCTTCATTTTTGGTATCAAGCTCTGAAATTATCCGGTAAAATTTATGGACGGAACGGATAAAATACATAAATCATGATATACTCCACAGAGTTTATTCTGTACGCTAAGCGTAGTTACTCACAACGCAATCCGCTTCCTTACATTTGGGGATTCGCAATCCGCTTCCTTCATTTGGGGATTCGGCTGGCGGGTTGAGTAAGAAGACTCCTAAAGTGACGTCACCTGGACCTATCATGATATATGTTTTGTGTCCTTACCGTACATTCATTTGGAGAGATCATTTTACGGCATGAGTGGACCCACCGTGGAAAAAAATGGAGAGAATCACACCCACCATTAAAAACCTCTTAAGGCTCATGAAAGTTCCCGATCAAGCCGGTATTTGTGTTTTCCCTTCTTTAATGTCTGTGTTAACTTAGGGCTTGAAAGGGATCGGAAGGCAGGGCATGCCAAACAGACACGAAATTTTGATCTACGATATAGCAATCCCAGCAATCCATTGACATCACCATCATTACCTTAAAATCCATCCAATCGACCCTAATCCCATTCAATTTTTCCTTGGACGTATTTGGTTTGACGGATTGGAAGGGATTAGAAGGTGCAATTTCGGGATTGGACGGGCAGGCCAAACAGACTTGGTGATTTAATCCCGGGATATAGCAATCCCATGGATCTTACACCAATCGAATGACGCAACCATCATTACTATGAAAATGATGCAATCCACCCTAATACCATTCAATTCCTTTCAATCCGCCGAGCCAAACACGCCCAGGTTCACCATGATTTTCATTTAAGTTTCCATTTAAGTAGCGAGACTCGCTACTAAAGTGACGTCACCTAGTCACGTCGGTCCCACCGTGCTGTATGTTTTGTATCCACATCATCCATCTATTTGGAGAGATCATTTTAGGGCATGAGCCAAAGAATGAATCATATCCAAAACTCGAGTAGACCCCACCACAGTAAACAATGAAGAGAGTACGCTCACAATTTTAAACTTCTAATGCTACAAAAGTTTTCGATTAAGCTGATATCCGTGTTTTCGCTTCTTTAATGTCCGTGTTAACTTATGAACAGGTTGGATCTCAAATAAAAATCACGGTGGACCTTAGGAAGGCTTCAATGGTGGACGTCACTCTCCTCACTGTTTTCTATGATGGGGTCCACTCCGGTTTTGGATCTACCTCATTATTTTGATCATGCCCTAAAGTAATCTCTCCAAATGGATGGATAGTGTGGATACAACACATACATCATGGTGGGCACCACAGAACTTGGTATAGCATCACTTTTGTAGCGAGTGTACCTACTCAACCTGTCGGAAGCTAATCCGCCTCCAATTTCTTTCTTTTAAAATTTAATTAGCCATGTCATCTCATGACAATTTTATAAGATAAAAAAAAATATTTACAAAATTTGCTTGATTAGTAAGGAATGTTAGCTGCGACCCAGGATGAGTAATGTCCGTAGCATCCTCACCGTAGGCCCACCTCGATCTAAGCATTGTATATCTACTCCATCCATTCATTTTCTCATATTATTTTAAGGCTCGACCTGAATCGGTACTTGTGATTGGGTTAGACTCAGTTCGGATTAGTCCAGGACAGACTCGGACTTAGGCTGGGTTAGGCATGCTGGACTTGGTACCGAGTCGGGTTGAGTTTGGGTCAGGCCTATTTCAAAATCGAATCAAGTTGGGTCAGCCCTAACTCAATTTGAATTGACTCGATGCCCACATCTAATTATGATGGTTGTTTTTTTTTATATCCCCAATGTTTATCCATTTTGCCGACTTACATTAGGACATGCTACCAAAAATAAATAGATCAACTAGCAACAAGAAGTAAGAAAAATATTCAACAAATTCATTTCATTAGTTTCTTTCAACTTCTATGAATTGTATAGTAATTAGCCACATCAATATTTCCAGCACATGTATGGATTGAAAGTAAACTAGGGAAATATAAGGGAAAGCAAAAAATGCACTGGAATGATCCTGACATAATTAGCAGGAGGTTGGTGCATATATTACTGGGATTGTATGATTAAAATTTCCTGATAATAGAGTATTATAGATGGCACACACTTTGGATTTGCTTCATTTTTGAGGTCATTTTTGAGGTCACCATCCAAAAGGAGCTGACAAAATAGATGGATGGTATGGATACAACACAAATATATCACAGTAGGCCCAATAAAGCTAAGGGCAATAGGCAATCTGCTTCCAACAAGGATATCACCAATACAATGATAAGCCATGGAACATCATACCATGCACCATAAGATCAATTGCAGCACCAAAATTAGCCTATAGATCACTCATCACCGCACCAAGTTTCCATCCAACTAGTGGCATACGATTTTTTTTTCACACACCGCCGCATGAGCACTTGAAAACTAGTGGTATGCCAATTTTTTTCACACACCCTCACATGAACACTTGAGCCTATGATGTTAGTGTTGAAACGTAACACATATACAACTAAGCCATACGTCGAAACCCACAATCCCACTACTAATCCGAATAGCTGACAATACGACAATGAACAAGCTTGAGTTGGCCGATTTTTCCTGACCTAGGCTTGGCCTATTGCCAGCCCTAATTATTCCATAAATCCAATGTTTATGTCTTACTAATAAATAAATAAATAAATATATATATATATATATATATATATATATATATATATATATATATATATATATATATATATATATATATGAGAAATAGTTCTATGCCGTAGGGCTCATGGGAACTTCCCATGAGGTCGAGCTGTGTCGACCCCGTGTGATGCATGTCAAACATCTACCCTATTAGGCAGATGCACCATTCCATGATGGACCTTGTGCTTAAAAATCAAGTCAATCCATGACTTTTGTGGGCCACACCACATATAAAAGTTGAGAGGGGTTATCCTCCTATTAAAACATTCAATCCATGACTTTTGGTCCCACCGAGATGTCGGTCACAAATCCAGCCCATCCATTATGTGTGTCCCACTTGGATGAGCGTTTAGAGGAAGTTTCAGATGCATTCAAATTTTAGGTGGGCCCCACCAAGTGCTTTTATATATTTTGGGTGTGTCTTCATATGATTTTATATGATATGACCCACCTTAGTTCCGTGTACGACTGCTTTTTAGGATATCCCATAATTTAAGGGGGACCCATTAAATGCATGGTGTTGATGTTTGACACATATCATGGTGAGGGCCCACACAACTCGACCTCATGGGAACTTCCCATGAGGTCAACCACATGGACCATTCCCCCCCCCCCCCCCCCCCCACACACACACACACACACACACACACATATATATATATATATATATATATATATATATATATATATATCTATAACCGTTGGTCTACAAATTATTTATTGATTGAATAGCCTAAACAAGGAAACTGATTGCCTATCTAAGTTAATTACCAGACATTTAGGAGAGTAAAGCTAAACTGATTGCCTATCTAAATTGATTACCAGACATTTAGGAGAGTAAAGCTACTCCATCTTGAATCCGACTGCAAAGATAGGCGCTCACAATCGCGGCCTGAATCCAGTTGCATACAGAATGCACCTTCTCAATTTAGTCAAGTACCCATCATTATCCTGTATGAAAAGAAGTCAAATCTATGAAGAAAAGAAGTTTAAGTACCCATCATCACCTTCTATGAAAAGAAGTCAAATCTATGAATAAAAATAGTTTCTAAGTACCCATCATTATCCTGTACGTAAAGGAGTCAAGTCTACCCAGAAAAACGTATACCCCATCTCTTTGGGACACATTAAAAGTAAGTGTAAAGACATAAGCAATGCCCCATCTCCTTCACTTGGAAAAATATATGCCCAGTCAGCATCTTATGAATTTTATCATTTAGGAACAATTCACTCAACGCTGAGAATCTTGAGATAAGGTGATATAGTGACGCATGACGATGTCAATCACCATCTTACTCAAGAGGATAACTACTCCAAATTCATAGAGCTTCTCTAGACTCATATAAACTTCTTGAATCCGATTCGTAAATTGATTGATGATTGAAATAAACAAGCTTTTAACCCTTTAAATAGGGATAGTAAACCTTGGAAGGAGTTTTGGAATTGAACTACAACTAAAATTTTTAGAAATCATGACTTACTATAAATAGTAAACTTACTATTTATAGGCAGTCGTGATTCCTACTAAACATCACGGTTTTCAGTCAAAAATAGTAAGTGTCCTATTCGTCTTAACTATACTATTCTCCTAATTATTCTAATTACTTTCATGTTGGACGCAACTCCTAAAGCCCAACGGATAAAGAGTTATAATCAAATTAAAACTTACTGTAAATAGTAAAAATGAAAATAAAACGGGATTTCAACCGTAGATTTGATGAAATCTCACAAGTCGGCGTGGGCAATCTGGCATGACCTAGTTGGGTGGCTAAAGTAGTTTGTCCTACCCCAAAATCATATATGGCACGCCAGATAACTCATTCCGATTTGCGAGATATGCCTGTTTTAAGGTGTGGACGGTCCGGATCACTTCCGCCTCCGATTGGGCCTTTTCTGGTCCATCTTGGCCATGAAATAGTCTATGACCCGTTCTACATCATATAGTGCCTAGAACAATTGATGCGATACAAAATGTTTTTCCCTTCTTGGGGATGGTAAAATGGTGCAAATCAAACTTTGATGGGATGGTACTAGCCTTTTGATTATGCTGAGAAATTTAAGTTTGATGAATTGAAAGTTAATTTAGAAAATACAAGGAAAAGTTGAAAATACATCACATAAGTGGCAGATAAACTCACATCAACACTAGGAAAGCAAACTATTTGCACTTTAAAAAAAAAAAAAAAAACTAAAAAATATCCTATAAATTAAGTATGCATAGAGGGTACACCTAATGGATGAATCGGTTATCACTCAAACATCATACCAGATCCCACATAACTTGAATGTATGGTAATTTTCATGATGTGTATGTGAAATTCATTCTGATCATTAGATGGAAAATTTCACATTAGGCACCGGGCCAAAACATTAGACTGACTTGTGAATTCAGTAGCCCACACCAAAAAAAACCAATAGGGAGAGAAGTCCTCTCTTGATTTTTAAAAGCACCCACTGCGATGATTATATGAAATCTGCTCTAACCATTAGATTGGCCCATCAAAATTTACCACCGAGGGCCAAACATCAGGCCTATCTGTTATTCAAGTAGGCCACACCAAGTGTAACTGTTTGGAAAGTGAGGATTGTACTACACATTTTTTGCAATTGTGTGGTCCACATGAATCATGGAATGGGCATATTTTTGTGCCCTGTTCCTAATCTAGGGTGATGCCCTTGGGGGTTGGAGTGGATTTCACATAAACATCATGGCGAGGCCCACTCAACCTGCCGATGCCATGCTCGAACTTTTTGGAAGAGCCCTCTTATTATTATGGGTTTGAATCATACAGATAGGAGGCCCAACCTAGATTGCCTAGGATTCCAAAGAAATTTTGTATTGATGTCTTAAATCTAATGAGATTCTGCGCAGATCTTTTGCGCAACTGCGAAAGTACAGGATTTGTTTCTGAATTTGTTTATGATTCTTTCCGATTTTGTTTAGGATTCTTCCTAAAACTATATATATGGGTGTAAACGGGATTGAGAGGTATTATTTTAAAGGATTCTAAAGCTTTCTAAAAGGGTTCTAAGGTTTCTAAAAGGGTGAAGCAAGGGAGAGATTTGAGGATTGCTCAAGTCTGGTAAGTCCTTCCTCTTTGTAATTTCTGCTTTCATAGTGAAGATCTGTCTCTTTGTGCTATAGTTTTTTCTCAAAAGAGTTTTTCACGTTAAATCTTTTTGTTCTCTTATGTTTGCTTGGTGCTCTTGGATTGCTATCCTAAATCCATCTCTATGTGATTCTACAATCCAAAGCCCAACAAGTGGTATCAAAGTTATTGTTAGGGCACAAATTTAGATCTGCATGATTAACATCAATGGGAAATGCCAAGTTTGATATTGAGAAGTACTCAGGCAAAAATAATTTTGAGTTATACAAGATTAAGATGATTAATCAATTAACCAAGCAAGGCGAAGCTAAGGATCTTGAGGAGCATAAATCGACTATGAAAATTTCTTAGGGGCTACAAAAGTTTTGGATCAAGCTTATATTTGTGTTTTCTCTTCATCTATGCTTGTATGATCGTATAGATAGGTTGGATGACAAATAAACATCACTATGGGGCCTATCAAGGTTTCAACGGTAGAAATCATTATCCCCACTGTTTACAGTGATATGATCCACTTGATATTTTGATATACTTCACTTTTGGGCTCAATCCCTTAAATTAGATGGAAAAACAGATGGATGGCCTGGATAGACCACATACATATAAGGTGGGCCCAACTGAGTTTACTTAGTACGATGAGAGCAAGAGCGCACCGTAATCGGTATGCAATCCGATTTCCAAGCAAAATCGTCTAACGGCGTTAGACTTTTTCGGAAATGTAAATTTTTTTTAATATATTAAAAAAAAGCCGGTGATGTGACACTTACAGCGACGTGGACCAATAATAATATTGGATTCAACTGCTCGCTGTTTCCACGAAATAGAGGATCCAACTCACTATAATAATACGAGTAGTGCTCCCACCTTTCGAAAAAAAAAGAAGATACAATTGTTGTTTCTAGTTTTAATAAATTCAGCCTTTAGGAGAGTTGTTTTATTTCGTAGATGGGTTGACCCTTACCTCTTCTTGCTGGGTGGGTCGCCTCCATCTATCGAATTTGGGTATTGTCCAGCCCCCCGTCCACAAAAGAGATGCGAAGTGGTGTGTTGGGCTAGGCCAATTGATGATTGGATCAAACTTAATGTAGATGGGTTGGCCAAGGGTAACCTAGGGTTATCGGGAGGAGGTGGAATCTGCAGGAAGGCTAATGAAAACATGCTCTTTGCATTCTCCAACAGTCTCGCCAAATTGGCCAGTAGCAGCTCTCCAGACATGTTATTTCATAGCTCTTCTGACCTCCCCAGCTTCATCAAAGGATCCATTTTTCTGGACAAAGCTAGCCTAGGTCAGATTAGGAGGAGCAAACCAAAAATAGGCATGGGCTGATCCACCCCTTCCTTAACCTGATTTTCTTAGGTTGGTGTAGCCCCACCAACGTAACCATGAGCCATGCATCTATTCACATAACACATGGAATGATGATGTATCAATTGATTATCATCCAAATTGTTTTCACTACTTTGAATGGTAAAATGGTCTGAACCAGACCTTAATGAGATGTCTCAGCTGTTGATTAGCATGGAAAATTGGAGAAAATTGATGACAGTTAAAATGTGTTAAATCGAATATCTACTCCATCATCTGCCCCAAACATATCAAAATAACCTCACAATGGTAGGAAGAAGTTCTAGATCCACCGATAGCTTTGGATCTTGCGCCACTTCAAAGGTCAATTTGATAGTTCAATATGATGGCAAGGGAAGCGGTACCCTGATGACCCTGCCACTAAGGCGCTGTGGGGCCATTGTAATGTATGTATTTTATATTAATGTCATCCATCTGTTTTGCCAGCCATTTTCGTATTTGGATCCACAATTTTCATCTACTGAGGGCTCCACTGGAAAAGAATTTTCTCATTTGACGTTGACTGTTGGCTAGACTTTCTTTCCTAATTGCTCCCCGTATTCACGAATGTGGCAAGAAGTGCAAGTTTACTGAGAAAAGCAATGCGCTGTTTACGATCTAATCATTGCAAAGTAAGTCTAGGAACAAAAGGAATGCCGTGTATCCTCCGCTCTGAGCGCCTGTTATGGACGTGGATTGCGTCTTACCCCCGCCCAGACGGTAATCCGTCTAGGCAGGGCTTTGTGGGGCCCACCATAATATAAGTGTTTTATCCACGCTGTTCATCGTTTTTCTCATATTATTTTAACATTTGAGCCACAAATAAGATAGTTAAAAGTCTTAAGTGGACTATAAAGTGGGGATTGAACTTTCACCGTTAAAAACTTATTGGGAGCTGGAGACGTTTCGGATCAAGCTGATATTTGTTTTTCACTTCATCCACGTCTACATGACTTCATGAATAGGTTGGATGGTAAAAAAACATTACGTTGGCATTTATAAATATTTTAACAGTGAGTGTCATTATCACTGCAGCTTCCTTTGTGTTGAGGGTCAAATATTGCATATTAGACCCCAGATATTGTCTGGATTTACGAACATAATGCTGTCTAATGGCTTGTTTTCTCATTCTTGTGTGGCAAAGTGATTTTATGAGCATGGATGGAAAAAGGACGTTAAAAGTTGAGATTTAACGATCTGTTAACGCCACAGGCAAGGGACACACTCCAGGGGACCAAGATTGACAAATATACACGGTCAGAAATCCGAGAAAAGTAAGAAATTGAAGCTCAAGTGGCCTGAAGGACGTCCAGAATGCAAGATCACGAGGTTCCCACCATCCGTTCGGCTCGAAACTTCATACGTGGCCTGAGGACCATAAATTAACCGTACACGTAAAAAAACATCCATTGGATCATTGCGAAAGTGGCCTAACGGGCAGATCAGCCCATCAATCTTCAATTTGGGGCCCACCCGCCAGCTGGATATGCTTGATAAGTGTTCTGCATGGTTAAAATGAGATTTTGAAGAGGATGGACGGAATGGATTTCACATAAACATCACAGTGGACCCCACGTGCAATGTGCGTGTACACAGCACGTTCGCACGCGAGCCGCACCGGAGCAACCAACGGGTCAGCGCAAGCGCTGACCCGTCTCTCTCTCCCTCTCTGCGTAAGGCGCAGCGAACGGACGGCTTGCATCCATTTTGCGAACGGTAGTGGGCCCCACTCATTGCTCGTATGGCCAATCTGATCCGTCCACTGTGTAGAGGGCTTCGAGAACTACAAAATCATGCTGACCTTTTGCACCCATGCGGGCACACGTGTGAGATACAGAGGCCACAAAAGGGCTGCCCGGTAACGTTCAAAACTGATCCTTCTGTGATTTCTTCTCTGGACCACGTCAATGGACGTTCAAAACCACCCATTCTTGACTGAAATTTCATTCTGAATCCAATGGACGTGGTGGATTTTTCAGAAAATGCTTCTGTGGGGCCCACCGATCACAACAGCGAAATGGTGCGAAAGGTTTCGCACATCCGCGAAAACCGACTTTTCCGGACAGTTTTGGCCCACCATCTTTGATCATATGGCAGATCTGAACCGTCTATCATGTAGAGGACCCAAGAAAGTACTAAGGGACGGTGTTTCTTTAGAATTTGAGCGAGGAAAGTGGCGTGTTTCATGGTACCGAACTTGGCTGCGAAAATTACACTCCGTGTCCTGCTACAACTCTGTCACTGACTCCAGCCTTCCAGCAGCTATGAAAGGAGGTTTTTGGACGTGGAGAGCATTCATTCAGGGTCTTGGGAGGAAGAACAGAGGGCTCGAGCTTGGGTTTCAACGTGGGCAGAGGAGAGAGAGAGGAGCGTGGTTTTTTTCTTTCCCTTTTCTTTTCCTTTTCTTTTTCTCTTTATTTATTTGGATTGAGCCCATCCATGGCAGGCTAAATCCTCCTAGCTAGGGCTAAGAGGTGAAGCTTGTAGTAAGATGGGAGATTTGATTTTATTTTAATTTTAATGCATGAATTGACTTTGATTTTAGTTAATTATTATGGAAATATTTTTTTAGTTCTTAATGGTCTGTTGTGACTGAAATTACAATGGGTCTGCGATGCTTTGAATATTTCTATTTCCTTTTCATGTTTATGACGTCAGGACGTCCTGTTGTTCATCATAGTCTCCTGGGCATGGTTGGATGACGGTACCCTTCCTAACTTTCATACATGTGATTGGGTGGTAATTAGTTTAATTCTGTTGTTTGCCATAGTCTTTTGGGCATGGTTTGGTGATGGAATCCATTCTAATTCATACACCTTTCATCTCTTTGAAAACTAGATCAATGTCAGTTCAGTTAATTTTCATGAAACATGCATAAGATCTCCCTGATCTCAACAAGTGGATCCTCTGAATCCCTAGTTCCCTTCTTCTGATTTCTCTCAAGTTTATATAATTATTTAACCATTATTTCTCAAATTACATTCAGTTTAGATTTCATCTTAATCTAGTTCTAGTTCTGGTTAGTTTTAGATAACGTACAAGTTTCAGTCCCTTGGGATTCGACCTCGGTCTTACCGAGTTATTACTACATCACAACCTTGCACTTGGGGAGTGAACACTTTGGTGTGTTCCACTCGAGCTGTCGACCTACTTCCTTTTTTAAATCATACCTTAAAATTATCTGATAAAAGTGATTAACGACGTGGATAGAATACTTAAATTACAGTGGGCGCCACAGAGCCCTGCCCGGACGGACTACTGTCCGGACGGGGGTAGGACGCAATCTGCGTCCGTGTTATGCACGCACATGCACACCGTCTGTACACAACAGTGCGGGTTGGTTTCAGGCAGTCTGGCTCACAGAATTTATACATACCATCTATAGACAGCAGTTTGGGTTGGCTTCAGGCAGCCCGGCTTTCGGAATTATAGGGATGCGAAGGCTTTGTTTTGGTCCACTAGGAGGGATGGTTGAAATGAGTAGGCTATGGGCTATTTTGTTTTGTTTTAATTTGTTTTTGCAAATTTGGACTTATGCAATATGTGTGGCCTGGTGTTTTCATAGAGCCACCTAAATATTGAACATAAATGTCCAGCATGCTTCCTTGGCATCTTTACTCTAGTCTAATAAGAGTTTTTGAAGTAAGAATTAGTATGATGAGATGTTTTTTTTTTTTTTTTTTCAAGTTCTTGTTTAAAATAAGCTTGTTTAGTACTATTTTAAATTTTTTGAAATTGAAAAAAAAAAAAGCCTCTTATTTGAAATAAACATGTTTAGTAGAATATTTAAATAAGAGCTTTTTGTAGTAGTAGATGTCATTTTGAAAGATTACGATAACATTTCGTTATAAAAGCAATCCAGGTGGTTGTTTTGGTGGATCTCACCGTAGACTAACTATATCCTAAATGACAAAACAATGGATGGCTGCAATCTTCATGTTTAAAGACATTCGACTCATCCATTGTGCAGGATATTGGATGTGGATCGTACATCATATAGAGCCCACCTTTAATGTAGACCATCCATCTTGTAAGCTAAACCTTCAAAGTGGGTCACCCATCAAGTGAGGCCTGTCTCGGATGCAGACCATTCATTATTAAGGGCTAAGCTTTGATGTGGATCATCCATTATGTAGAGCCCACAAGTCATTTATCATGTGGGGCCCACCATCAGTGCTAATTGTCCTTTATATGGGGCCCTCAATGTTCACCATCCATCACCCATTACATAGAGTTCACATTTGATTTGTCCTTTGTGTGGGCCCTACCTTGGAAGTGGATTGTCCATAATGTGGGGCTTACTTTTGATATCTACCATTCATCATATGGGACACGCCATCTATGCGGATCATCTATCATATTGGGCCACTTTGGATATGGGTCATCTATCATGCAAGACCTTGGATGTGGACCATCCATTAGGTGGGGCCCACTTGTTGTGGATTGTCCATTATGAGGGGTCACACATTGATGTGGGCTATTCATCATATGAAGCCCACTATGTCCATTCTGTGGGCCCACCTTGATGTGGACCATTCGTCGTGGGGGCCCCACCTTCAATATGGGTCGTTCATCATGTCGGCCCACCTTTGATGTCAATTATCCATTAAGTTGGCCCACGTTCAATGTCCATCATCCATCAAGTGGGGCCCACTTGATGTGGACGGTCATCATGTTGGGCCACACTTTGATGTAGACCATCCATCATATGGGGCCCACCTTCGATTTGAACCATGCGTTATGTGGGCCCACCTTGATGTGGACTGTTCATCATGTAAAGCTATACCTTCAATATGGGCCGTTCATCATGTGAGTCCACCTTTGATCTCCACCATCCGTCATGTGCGTCCCACCTTTATTATGGACCATCCATCATGTGGGGCCCGCTTAATGTGTTTAGTCTATCATGTAGGACCGCATTTTGAAGTGGGCCATCCATCACGTAGGTCCCACCTTTGTTATTTACAGCCCATCTCATGGGGCCCGCTTGATGTGAATAGTCTATCATGCGAGGCCATATTTTAATTGATGTAGGTCATTCATCATGTGGGGTCAAGCTTCAATGTCCACCATCTATCATATGGGTCCCACCTTTACTGTAGACCATCTATCATGTGGGGCTTAACCTTCAATATGGGTCGTTCATCATGTCAGCCCATCAAGTGGTCCCACATTCAATGTCCATCATCCATCATATGGGTCTCACCTTTGATGTGGACCAACCATCATGTGGGGCCCACTTGATGTAGATCATCCATTATGTGAGGCCCACCTTTGATGTGACCGTGCATTGCATGTGCCCACTTGTGAACTATTCATCATGTGAAGCCACATTGATCATTAATTATGTGGGCCTATCCTAAAGAAATTGTAAAGAGAAAAGAAGATGATGAGATGAGAATTACTTAAAAAGTTTAAAGAAAAACTTCTCCAAAAATTAACTAAAGATATCTATCTACCTGTATAAGTCAAATGAGCTCTTAAAAACTAAGGCCCTGTTTGTTAAATCTGAAGTCTAAAACCTGTATCTGAAATCTGAAGCCTAAATCTAAAATCTGAAATCAAAAAACTTGTTTGATAATTATGGTTGAAGTCTGAAAATTAAGTACTGAATTTGAAACAATCAGTTTGTTAACAAACATCTGAAATGTTTAAAATATGTTAATTTGACACATTTGATCCTATCTCCTGTTTGGAAATGTTTTACATTATAAAAAAGCTATCAGCAATGGAGAAGTGAACGAGAAGCCTATTGTGTTTATGGGGAAGTGAATGAGAAGCCTGTTTGGTACTACACTTGATGCAGATTTCCAGCTAACTTTGATCTCCTTTGAACAGTTCATACAACTTAGAGCTCAATGAACGTCAGCATTATATAGCTACTGTTTCCTCTCGTTTGGCCCACTCTGAGTCTTGGATCCACTTCTTTTTTTGTCGCTTGTACTAAAATTAGCTTGCAAAACAGATGAACGGAGTATATTTCCTAAAAACATGGTGGTGGGCCCCACCCATCATCCTTGCGCATGAACTTCCTACGAACAGCTTTCACAGGAAATCCGCGTCCGGTGTACCACATGGAAAACCGATTGGCTACTCCTGCAACCACCCGCCAATGGCTGATGGTTAGTGCTCTATGGGCCCCACCATGATGTATATGTTTCATCCATGCTGTCCACATATTTTTCCAGATCATTTTATGGTATGAGACAAAAAATGAGATATATCCCAATCACAAGTAGACCACGTTACCGGAAACGGTGTTGAATGAGCTTTTCCCATTGAAAACCTTTTGGGGGCCATAAAAGTTTTGGATCAAGCTAAGGCTTTTTTTCTTTTTTTTTTTTTAACTTCATCTGGAAATGTATAACCTAATCAACATATTGGATGTCAAATAAACAGTATAGTGGGCCCTATGAAGATTTTAATGGTGGATATCTAATCACTATTGTTTTCCTGTGGCGTGGTCCACCTGAGATTTATATCCCTCTTATTTTTGGGATAAGACAAAATGAAACATAAAAATAGATGAATAGAATGGATGATACACATACATCATGGGGGCCACAGAGCACCGACCACCACCAACTGGGATGGTGGCAAGAGAGTAGCCAATCCGTTTTCGTATCCAGCTATATAGCTAGTGTAGATGGGCGCGGATTAGATACTAACGAGACTTGCTACTGAAGTGACATCACCAAGTTCTGTAGACCCCACTATGATGTATGTGTTGTATCCACCACGTTCATTCATTTGGAGATATTATTTTAATGCATGATCCAGAGAATGAGGTAGATCCAAAGACCCCACCACAGAAAACAATGGGAAGATTGATGTCCACCGTTGAAACCTTCCTAAGGTCCACCATAATGTTTTTTCGTAATCCAACCTATTCAAAAGTTAAAAAAGCATTAAAGAAGGGAAACCACAAACATCAGCTTGATCAAAAACTTTTGTGTCCTTTATAAGTTTTTAATAGTGGTGTCACTCTCTCCACTGTTTTCTATGGTGGGGTCCACTGGATCTTTAGATGTAACTCATTCTTTAGATCTTATCCTAAAATGATCTCTCCATATGGATGGACGGCATAGATACAAAACATAAATCATGGTGGGGCCCACGTAACTTAGTGACGTTACTTCAATAGCAATCCCGTCCCTACCCATCCGCAACGCGGATTGCGTCCTATCCCCGCTCGGACATATTACCATCCGGGCAGGCTCTATGGAGCCCAGCGTGATGTAAGTATTTTATCTAAGCCATTTATCGTTTTTCTTATATTATTTTAATATATAATCCTAAAGATTAAGTAGGTCCACAGCTCCAGTGAACCACCCCAAAGGATGCTACAGTGATAGTGACATCCACCGTTGAAACCTTTCTGAGGGCCACTGTGATTTTATTTTTTTTTACCATCCAACTTATTCATTAGGTCATGTAGATGTGGATGAAGTGAAAACACAAATATTAGCTTGATCCGAAACTTCTCTAGATCCTAAGAAGTTTTTAATGGTGGACGTTCAATCCCACCTTGTGGTCCAGTTAATCCTTAGACTTGCCTCTTTTTTTGGCTCACACCTTAAATGATATGAAAAAGTTGATGGACGGTGTGGATCAATCATGGTGTGGCATAAAGACATTTCAAAGGTTAAAAGTTGGTTTTGCATTGCGCAGACAATTTAAAGAGAAACAATTGTCCTGTTAACTTAAAAGTAGATAATTTTGGAAATAAAAATTTTTGTTTAATAAAAAAATTTGCTGAGCGCATTTCGCATTCACCATTAAGCCTGACCGCAATCACGAAAAGAATTCAGTAAAAAATCACTTAGCGCTTTCCTTCTTACACGGAATATTTTCTCAATTTCGCGTTAAGTGAAATAAAGCAGCGTTAACAAACAGGCCCTAAGTGATATTTCATCACTTACTGTTTTAAGAATTGTTTTGTTAGTTTCTATAAAATTAAATGATAAAACCAAAAATAAAAGTTTGTTTTTTTTTTATAATGTGCCAAACAACTCTTAAATTTACACCAACGAAATTACATGCAGTGAGCTTCACGTTTTTGGAAAAAAGAAAAAAAGAAAATCTACATCGTCAGATATCTGGCCAAACATCTAAAATCTCCTCGCAATGGTGAGAAGAACTTCCAGATCCACGGAATACTTCGGACAACACGTCACGCCACTCCGAAGGTGAATTTGACAATTCAATATGACGAGTGAAGAGAATTTCACCTGGGTGCCGTGGGGCCTACCGTGATGTATATGTTATATATCTACACCGTCCACCCATGTTACCACCTCCTTTTAGAGCATAAACCCGAAAACGAAGCAGATCTAAAGCTCAAGTGAACCACACCACAAAAAATTGCGGGGATAAAGAGACCCACGGTTAAAACCTTATTGGGACCCACCATGATACTAATTTTCCATCCAACCTGTTGATAAGATCTCCCAGACCTAGATAAGGGGAAAACACAAATATCAGCTTGATTCAAAACTTTTGTACCCTTAAGAACTTTTAATGGTGGTGTTCAATCGCCAATGTTTCCAATGGTGTGGTCCACTTGAGTTTGGAACTACTTTATCTTTTTGGGCTTATGTCCTAAAATAAGCTTACAAAATAGATGAATGGTATAGATATAACATACATACATCAAGATGGGGCCGACAGCACCAAGGGCACTAGGCAATCCACTTCAAACAACAAGGAATACACTAATACAAAGCATAGGGTATGAAGAAAAAAAAAACAAAAAACCAAAACATCTCAAGCAGTTGATCAACAACCTGCTATGCCTCTTAAGCACCAGTGCACCACCAAAATTAGAGTACAGGTCACTCATAACCACACCAAGTTTCAATCCAACTAGAGGTCAATATAACTGACAATGGACGAAAATGAGCACGCCTGTGCACGGTTGGTTTGGCCTGTTTAAATCAACCACATATTTGAGGAGTACCCTCCATAGATCTGAGGGCAAAGATGACAGTCGCATGTAATGAATGGCCTGAATCCAAATGCACATATCAGGCCCCACCTCAATCTAGTTACCCCATCTTCATCGTATATGGAAGTCTACAGAGAATGGCCCGTGGAACAATTGACGCCATCCAAATGTTTACCCTGCTTTGGTGGTAAAATGGTTCAAATCAAACTTTCATGGGGTTGGTCAATTAGCATGGGAAATTGAAGTTTGATTGATGGAATTCTCTAATAAACATTAGCTGTTAAAACATGCTGGATCGACTATTTGCACTCTCATATCTACCCCCGTCCTCTTAAAATACCCTCACCCTCATCTGAAGGTACGAAGAATTTCTTAATCACCACTGCATGCGACAGAATCTACACCACTAAAAAGGTGGACCTGACATTTCAATATTACACCAAGGATCACACCAATCCAAAGCATGAACCATGAATGAGTCCAAAACATCGTATTAAAGTAATTATAGTGATGGAATTGATAATCTGATTGTATTAAAGTAATTATAGTGATGGAATTGATAATCTGATTGTTTCGGGATATCATTTCAGCAGGCCATGTGTCCAATAGATTAATTGCTTAGTGACACATGTTATACATACAACTCTTAGAAGGATTTTATAATGTAATCCAACATTTCACCTTGGATTTGAAACCCTCGTTTACTTTATGATGCCAAACATATAAGGGATTTGAAATCCCCTCAATGCCTCCAAATCCATGGTACCAAACGACCCCTCATGGACGATGAGTTTGTCTTGCCCTGGCCTTGGTGGTGGCATAGAAATACCCGGGCCACTCAATGCCTCTCACGAAACTACCCTGATTTTGCTATAACTTCCTTCAAGATTAAGCGTGTGATAATAGTACGGCACTGCACACTTATCATAAACAAGTTCTATATAGACCAGTCTGATTTTGGAAAAATGCACACGTAAAGTAATTGAACATGATGAATGGTCTGGATCACCTGCAAGTGTTGTTGATCCAGACTATCCAATTAGTGGGTCCTGTTGTAGATGGGACATAATCCCAAAGGTGCACTATTCATCACTCGTTCCTTTGTCAGTTCTTCTCTGGCATTTGTTCTTCTGATTGAATGGGTCCCACAAAATTATTTTGCAGAAAAGCATCGTGACATGGCTTTAAGGTTACATGTTCTATCCCTGTGGACACAGATTCAGTGGATCTAGGACGGGGGAGGAGGGGGAGGCAACTGTGATGTATATGTTTTATACCCATATTGTCCGTTCGTTTTTCCAGCTCATTTTAAGAGCATGAACTAAAAACTAGCAGATCCAAAGCTCAGATAGACCACACCACAAGATATAGTAGTGATTGAACACTCACCATTTAAAACTTTCCAAGGCCCATCACAATGTTTATTTGCATCCAACCTGTTATTAAGGTCTCACTAACCTAGATGAAGGGAAAACATAAATCTCAGCTTGATCTAAAACTTGTGTGGCCCCAAAAAGTTTCCAATTGTAGGCATCAATCAACATTGTTTCTATAGCATGCTCCACCTGAGATGTGGATCTGCTTTATTATCAGGCTCATTTCCATAAAATAATCTGGTAAAACAGATGGACGTTGTGGATATAAAACACATACATCATGGTTGGCCCCACAATCAAAGATCCACCCACCTCAGTGGCCGTGAAAGGCTGAGATCATTTTGCTCTGCAAGGGTGGCACCTATCTTTTAGTAAAACACCAGCTCTGTTTGGTAAGCATCTAACTCGGGATGCTGCATCTAATGGTTGGAGTGTGTCTCACATAAACATACAATGGGTCATGTAAGAAACCAAGGGCGTGCATCCCTCTACCCAATGGTTTCCCTTGGGATGCTCCACCTTAATCACAAACCAGTTTGATTTTTGAGCCTTAAGCCTTATAATAATGATGATGGTGATTATGATACGAATACCAAAAATAACAACAAAGATGATGATGATGATGATGATAGGAAATATATGAAATTATTACCTGGAGGGATGTACCCAATAGATCCCTTCATCCCAGCTGAGCTAGTTTGGGCAACCTCAAATAAGAACCTGGCTAGCCCAAAATCACCCATGCTAGCAATCATGTCATCATCAAGGAGAATGTTGGTCGGCGTTAAATCTCGATGAATGATTGAAGTTTGGCAATGATTATGTAGATAATCCAGTGCAGAAGCCACATTTATAGCATGGGTGGTTATGTAGATAATCACCCATGCTAGCATTCATGTCATCATCAAGAAGAATATTGGTCAGCTTTAAATCTCGGTGAATGATTGAAGTTAGGCAATGATTATGTAGATAATCCAGTGCAGAAGCCACATCTAGAGCTATGTTTAACCTTTGAGTAAACTTCAAGCTCCTTCTCAGCTGGTCATGGCCAGCTTTGGGCAACCACTTCTCTAGACTTCCATTGGGCATGTACTCTGTAAACTAGAGCTTTAAAATCATTGCCCTAAAAATCAATGCTCGAGCAACAAGTTAAGATCTTAACAAGATTCCAATGCCTAATGTTTCTCAAGGCATCACATTCCGCCATGAAGCTTCCCAGAGCTCCCTTGTCGTTGAAGGTTGAAGACTTTTACTGCTACCATAATCCCAACATGATCTAGAATCCCTTCATATAGGGCGCCAAAACTTCCAGTTCTGATGAAATTGGCAGGAGAACTCATCTGTTGCTTTGAAGAGCTCCGCATAAGAGACATTCATAAAAGGATCCTCCACAGAAAGCACAGAAAAAAGTTTCCTTCTCAACTTTCTTACCCAATGAAGCATGGTAAAGAAAGATAATATTGATGTAAGACACAGGACCACCAATTATTGAGAATTTGACTTTTGAAGCAAGAGGCTTCTCCCGTTTCTTGGAAGCTTGGCTAGAGCATGGATGCAATTGTAATTCTTGAATACCACCACAAAGCTTACTATTTCCAAGCACTGAAATTTGACTGGCATTTCCAAAGACCCCTTTGTTTGGTAATTCACCCTCGAAATTATTGAAGGATAGATTTAGATACACTAGAGAAAACTTCTCCAGATATCTTGGAATCTTCCCAGATAAGTTGTTGCGTGAAAGATCCAGGGATCGAAGGCCTTTTAGAGTACTAAATGTTGATGGAATTGATCGTTGAAAGAAGTTCCCATCGAACCCGAGATACTCTAGGCTGAGACAATTGCCTAGCCAGCTTGCAATTTCGCCTGATAATTTGTTATTGAAAACACTGAATATTTCAAGAGCTTGCAAGTAACTGGCTTCTTGTGGCAGATTAGTGAAAAAGTTGTCTTGAGCTCAGAGATCAAGCAGAGATGGAATGCTGAAAAGTTGTTTGGGTAAGGTACCTCTAAAGTTATTATTGAATAGGTATATGAAGTTCAGGTTTATATAATTATACCAAGAGTTGAAGGTATGCTCCCTGATAGTATGTTTTCATGTAAACTAAGTAGGTACAATCTGGTGATGTTGCCCAGGGAAGATGGAACTTGTCCTGATAATCCATTAGAATCCCAGTATAGTTTCTCCACTTGTTAAGCTTCCCAACACCAATGGGAATTGTACCTATCCGAAAGTTATACTTCATATTCAGTACCGTTCAGCCAATAAGATTCTGAATCCCACATGGAATGCTTCCGAATATCATATTACTTCCCAAAGATAGGAATGTCAGTTGGGTCCAAAGATTTGCTATGGAGTTGGGCAACGCACCACTGAGACGATATCTGCTCACCTCCACCACTGGTAAGCTACTGCAATTGGTTAAAGAATCAAGAAAACTCAAGTCACAAGCTTTCTCAATTCCAAGTTCATTTACCCCCAAAACTAATCGGAAGAGACCCTTGAGGTTTCCAAAATTCATGGGCACAGATCCGCTAAAACTATTCATAGCAAGGTTAATTACTGCAAGTCCAGAAGCATTGGATAATGAAACTGGTATGGGTCCTGTGAATTGGTTTCCTCCAACAGTCCTTGGAGATTAGGAAGAGTGAGGCCTATATTAGGTGGAAGATTTCCATGAAATATGTTAAATCCCATGTCAAACATGACAATAGAGGAGAGATTGTAGAGCCGAGGCAGAACCGTACCTGAGTTTATTTTCACCTATGCTAAGAAACTTTAAGCTCACCAATTGACAAAGGTCATCTGGGATGCTGCCCTGCAGACTATTTCTTGAGAGATAAAGGTCAGTGAGAGATGAAAGGTTTCCAAGTGAAGGTGAGATGCTTCCTGCAAGACTGTTGTGATGAAGGTTTAAGTAGGTGAGCTTCAATAGAGAGCCAAGCTCAGTTGGAACCCTCCCTGTGAGCTGATTCCCGGAAAGATCAAGAACTTGGAGTTTCAAACAGTGGGTCAGATTTGCTGGAATTTCTCCAGTGAATGTGTTATTGGTCAGACGGAGATACGTCAAGTGGAACAACCGGCCAATCTCTTAAGGAATCGTCCCATAGAAGCTGTTGGTTGAGAGACTGATTATCCTGAGAAAGGTGAGGTTCCCTATGAAGGGTGATATGGAGCCCACCAAGTTTTGGCCAGTGAGGTTCAAGGCGGTGTCCCTTTGAGGATGCTGTCGACCAACGCAAGTGACGCCTTGCCAGTGGCAGAAGTGGAGAGTATGGTTCCATGAGCTCAAGGAATGTAGAGGATCGTAGGTTATCAGATGTTTTAACTGAAGCAAAGCAAGGAGATCCGTTTCGTTGGAGAAGTGAGAGGCAGATCCAAAGAAACATGGAAGGTTAATGGAAGATAGAAGGAGAAATGACCAAATTACCCTTAGGATCATAGGTGGGAGCTCCATTTTGGAGTTTGTGAATGCAGTAAAAAGGAATCGTGAGGAGAGAAATCTGGCATGGATTCTCCCATATATTTATAGTCAGGTTGGGCAGCCTGCGGGTGGCCTGACCTGCTTCCCTCCCGTTTTCCTTCCTTATGATAGGTGGGCCAGTGGGCATTTACGTTGGCCCTGCCTGAAATTTTTGTCTTGTATAGTGTGAAATGTTTCACATCCTTTTCGATATAAGCTATCTTTGACTTTATCACTTCCAAAAGATGGTTTCTATGCTAGCGATAGCTCAGTGGTTTTAAACAAGTTGATGATCTAATCTGGTATCAACAATTAGAGTTGACCCGATGACATCATGTGAATATTCAGCTTTCATATTTCATTGTGAGATAAAAAATGAAGTTATGTTCATCGAAAGAAGAGATTCACAGAATTTGTGGTATCAGAATGTAAAGAAAGATGCAAAAGCAAAAAATCTGTTGAAAGTAATAAAAGCACCTTGTGTTTGCAAAATTTACTACAGAAAGGATTTATCGAAACAAGAAATACCACGACATCAAATGGCTATCTGCCACTGGGGAAGCATTGCTGCTTGGGAACTAGTCAACTAGTTGCTCATTCACACCGTCACCAAACTGAATAACAAAACTGTAGCCTGTTTGTAACATAAAAGCACTATCATTACAATTTTACAAGATTTGTTTAAACACGTAATCCGACAGTCAAATGCAAATGAAATAGGAGACAGGGAAAGAAATTTGTAATCATTACAAATTTTCATTATACTACAATGGCAATCTCCTATCCAAACATGCACAGGTGTATTTTTCTTGTTGATTTTTGACATTTCAGTAATAGAAGTATCATCGTTATGATTTTACCATGCCTATCCAAACATGGGAATTTTCGGTCAAATTACCTGTTTTCCAAGAGACGGGTATTGTAATTTATAACCATTGCACTTTTACAATTAATTGCTGATGTAATTCGCAATCCAAACAGGCCCTAAAATTTCTACTGGGAATTATAGGATCCTAAGGCATATCAACACATAGTGATTTCCCACCCTTCATCCCATTCATTGCATTGATTTTTTATTTTATTTTTTTAGTTTTTTGAAAGTGAAATTTTATTAAGCAAAAAGCAAAAGGGGCACACAGGCAAAACAGACTAACAACAGCAAAAGACAAGAAAAGTAAAAAACCTAGAAAAAAAAACAGAAGAGAGAAAACCTAGAGGATATAATTACAACAACAATCAGTGCCATGTCTGGAACAACCCTCGAAAAACATTACGGGTCCAATCCCGCATAAATTGGAGAACCCTAGAGAAAACCCCTGCTTCCACTCCTCTTGTTGCGGAAACATTGACCATTCCTTTTATCCCATAAAGACCATAATACCGCTAACAAGGCTACACGCCATCTCCTCCTCCCCAGTTTTCCCCCATCCGAGGCATGCCAATTGCCAAGCCAGGAGAAGGTTGTCAATAGATTGTGCCATAACCCAATGGACCGATACATGATCTAGGATCCCGTTCCATACACCCGGCGAAGGAGCAGTGAAGGAATAGGTGATTGATAGTCTCAGCTTGATTATAGCACATCAGGCACACATTTGGAAGTACCAATCCCCTATTCATTGCTTTAATGAGAACCAAAAATCATCTATGCCCTTGCAGAATACAGGTGAAGCTCTCAGAACGGAGTCTACTGGAAACATGCAGAAAAGGCAAAAAGGGTACTGTTTGCCTATTTCAACAGGGAAATAACAACACGCATGGGAGAGCACAAGAAATCAAGAAATGCTATATTTTGATAGATTCATGAATAAGAAATTATAAGACTTCAGGGAATACTAAACTACTCACAAAATACAGCATGAAAAAGATCCATGCACAAAATGTAGAAACATACATTTTGATAACATTATAGAATGAAAGTTCATGAAAAGCCTATCTACTAGGTAAAAGGAACGAAACCATACTAAGATTAAAAGGTTGACCCTAGGATAACATCTGTTTGCAACCAATTCTTTATTGCCCAAGCTCAGACAAGGGCATTTTCTAATGTCCCTACAGTTACGTTCAACCAAATAAATATCCAAGTGTAACATGCAGGGTTGTTGCAATAAATTAATTGCACAAGACAGCTGCATCAAAACAACAAGAAAAGCAAAATACACCAAGAAGACAGAGTCATAGCTATCCCATTAGAGATGCTGTCACAGGACTTTGTAGCATTCAAGTAATGCAATTGCAAGGATTGATAACTGAGAATCCACAAGTCATACTGAGGGCTCACCCTAGACTTCAGTCTTCAGTGCAGTTGGACGAGCTTTGGGGGTTACAATCTGACCCAGGGTGGATTTGTTTGAATCCATTTCCAGAGAAGAAAAAAGAGTACCAGGTGGCGTAAGAAGCCTGGAATCAGAAAAGAATCCTCGGTAAGTCTCAATCCACACTCATTTGTTTAACCTCACTCACATCATGCATGAGCCACCAATAAAATTGCAAATAAAATCTTCCAGTTCCAACGCAGAAGCATCTCAAACAGGCACACATGTGAAAGCAAAAAATCAAGATGCTTAAAAAATAACAATGTTTTAAAAAGGCAGAATATACTTTCCATCTTGAAAGGAAGTAAATTTCCGCTTTGCAAGGGAAAAAAACAGAGAAATGAATTTCTCAATCAATTTCACAACAATATTTCTGGAAGAACTAATGCAAAAGAGAATCGTTACTGAGAAGATTGTTCTTTTTTTTTTTTGAAAGGTAAGATTGTTCTTTTAATAACTTGTGATATAAGAAAATTCAACATTGCTAATTTGTAGTAGTGCAAATTATATAAAAAGGAATTGATTTTCTTGAGGTTTCAGGCAAGGGAAACACAAAACTCATACTACTAACCCATTCACTCCGGGCTACCTACAGGAATTCTTAACTCAACGATGACATTCAACAACCCTTACTCCTAAATCCAGGATCAAGCTATCCTTTTCCTATCAGTTGTAGCAGCCACAAGCCATTTCATCCGTTCTATACATTACATGGGGTGACATGATGCTTCAAGCATAATTCCTCATAAATCATACCAAGCACCAAAACTCCCAACATTTATGCTTATCAATAGCCCTTGACCTTGAGTAAAAAATTGAAATACAAAAAGATTTCACATCCACCAAAGTTGGTTGTTGCCTCAAACATTTTAAAAACTTGTTTCTCCTTGTTTCAACTATTAGAGGAACAAAAAATGATCTCGAACGTTTGTTGCAAGTATCTTGCTATGCTACTTGATGAACCTAAGGAAACCATCCTTATCCCACCAAAGTGCATAATTAGCTTCCACATCAGTGTTTACACGCACAAGACAATTGGTATGGCTGAGGATCTAATAATTGCTTGGGACACAATCACCGTTTCCAACATAGATGACATCAAAAGAAGTTAATCAGCACACTTCTCTCTAAATCCATGGATGTATGTTCTAGTTATTGTGTTCTGGGTTTAGTCTCACATTGGTCTATTTGCTATCCTTAGGAATTTAGGTTCTTGAGTTGATGTGCTCCATTCTAGTCAAGATGTAGCATCTTCAATTCTCTGAAGTTCTATTTTTACTGCAGTTCCTGTATATATATATATTTTTGAACTGCAATAATAGTATTGAAAGAAAGGCCGAAGCCAAAAGAATACAAACATAAAAGAAAACTGATTACTGATCTAACCAAATGACTAAAAACAAGAATGGATTGACAGCTTTTGAAGCTTTCACCCATTCCATCACATGCAATTTAGCCAAACTAAAAACCTCTGAAGCTTGCCTTTTTGTTAACAATCCTGGGTGTATTGGACTGTACAAACCCACAATGGGTGATATAGGCCTGTCTCAGTTTCCGCCCCCCCCTTCTGAGAAAATTTTCCGGAAATAAGGAAATTTGTAAAATGCCTAAATCTATTATTATTTTAAAAACAAAAAAAGAAAAAGAAAAAAGAAGAACATATGTTCAATGGAGAATCGGACAATTCCCTGACAAGAAGGTTGATTTTTAGCTTCACCACCTAAAAGTCAAGCAAATATGCCCTAACCAAATGCAAACCAAGCATGATTTTGGTGGATTAGATATACTATATTGAAATATATAAAATAAGGATGAAAAAAAGTGGAAAGCAGTGGACTGATGGCTTACCCCTTCTTCCTATTCCCCCCACCCCCCAAATGGTCAATTTTGCTTGGATTAATCAACCCCCACTAATATCTTATGTTTTGATCCCCAAAATAGGCCTGGATGTAGTAACAAATTGAGTTTCTCCGCTTTCCTTATAGTTGGAGTGAGGAAAGAAGTGGGAAATGAAAAAGGCTTTTTTCTTTTGTAATGGACCAGTTCACCCTGTATCAAATAACGGGCAGGCCAGAAATGGCCATATAATAACCAATTTTCAAAGCCATGTGCATGCATCTCTAGATCACCTATGTGAAAAGCACTGTGAGATGGGAAATGTAGCTGTAGGGAGAAAAAAACCACATAAACACCCCCAAGCAAGCATTTCCAAGTATGTCTCATTGTTGAGTTGTGACAAATTCAATTGCCATCTTTAAAAAGGATGACATGCTTGCTATAAAAGAGGCAAACGTGAAGTGTTGCCCCTCAAAAAGTTTGCCTTGCACAAGAAACAAACTATGCCCAAAAGTGATTCTAGTGCAGTACATGATGCAAACAACACGTTCCAACAAAGAATCTTGTACCAAGGTACTGCTTCAGAACCTCATGCCTGCTTTTGTTCCAGAACTTATCTTGCACCCATCTTCAACTGCTGTGATTAATGATTCTACCAAATCAATCTATTTTCTACTCATATGCAACTTTTGTTTTAAACTAAATATTACTAGTTACACATACACAATCCATAAAAACCTTATGACTATATTAAATATGGATGCATGCTTTACATTTAACTCTATAGTACACAACTAGAGGGCTGTCGAAAATTGTCTTCACAGCTTCTTTACACCAACAGTTTTAATTCCTCTGTATACGAATTTTCTGAAACTTTTGGTGGTAGAAGTACTGCAATAAATGGTATGCACGTGCATCTCCAATCCTTTGCAAGTAGTTTTGTTTGATTCTACAGTGTTTTTTTTTGTTTATTTTATTTTATTTTATTTTTAATTTTTAAAATAATGTGCGTTACAGTTCACAACTCAACTTTTACAAAAAAAAAAAAAAGCTGCTAGAACTCTTAATGTTAGGGAAAATCTGGGCGATCTGATTCCAAGCCAATAAGATGCTGCTGCCAAATTATGAGATAAGAATGACACCTCAGTTGTGATTGGGGAAGGAAAGGGTGGGAAATGCTAACATGATTAATGGGTTCTTCCCAAGTACCAAATGTACTGACTGCACTTGGAAGCCCTGCCAACAACTCGGCGGTGCGCCCAAATATTCCTTATCATCAATGCTTCTTCGCATTCCTTAGTAAGTGGATGAGATGCTGTAACTGTACCAATCATAATCATTTTTCTCACTGTCGGAGTTTAGGAAGCCATCAGAAGCAGTTTTACGTGGTTGATGACACTATCTTGAATATGGGAGAACCGCCTGGTTTCGACCCTGTTATCCAGAAATATTTGTGAGTCAGAAGAAACAAAGAAGATGGAAAAGATCTACTACTTTGTGTATAAGTCCAGTCTTACAAGATTGATAACACTAATTAACAATAGGTGATTTTGATACACATTTCCAAATGCAGCCATACATGTCAAAATGGCACGCGTTTGGGACATCCAAGCCGTGCATCAGGTGGCCCCCACCTCGTAGATGACCCAACCCAAAGAGCAAGCCGGTCCACCCATCATGTGGGCTACACTTGTATGCTTAATGTACACCAGATAGAAACTTGCTACCGAACATCTATTCGTGTGTGTCCTACACCATATCTGATGAGTAGACTGGCCCAATGTCGGGAGTAGGTCATCTACATGGAGGGGTCCACCTCAGGAACTTGTACGCCGTAGATACGAAAATTACAAAGGAGATTCAAACGTTGCACTGTCGAAAATGAAATTCGAATAAAAAAAAAAATATCTGAGTTCTGAAGCTATCACTCAATGGACATTGACATCCAATTCATAGAAAACTAATAAAGAAACCAAAAAAAAAAAAATAATCATGATGCGAAATAACAAATTGGCAGCATTTTCAAAACCTAAGGTCTGGAAAGAACTGAATCTAACCCCAAGAAGTCTGAATGTTACAGTGGGAACCATCGGAGCGCATACCTAAAGGAGGATCGAAATCTTCAGAGGTGTGGAGGAGCAACAAACTATTCCGCTCCTTGTCGCGCTTCCGCATCTCGAGAAACAACGCAAGATCCTCTTCCTTGTCCTTCATCACAGCTCCAAGGCTCCTCCCTTGCCTCTGGTGCTGTACGGGCGCTTGCATTTTCGACTCTGCAGCCCTGAAACTCCGATTCATCGCTATACGGCAACGAAAACGACAGCGAAAAATAGCGATTTCCCGATCTAAACCCTAACTCTCAACGACTCCATTAGATCTGGAAACGAGCTGCCAAACTTTAATTTTCTACAACGAAACTCCGTCAGACTTCATCGCGACCGTTCGATTGATCCGGACGCCATAGAGAGAGAGAGAGAGAGAGAGAGAGAGAGAGTGTGGAGGCGAAAATGCGAAAATAGGTGAAAATGGAAGGGCATTTCAGAGCGAGCGTAGAAAGGGGTAATCACGAGATCAGGAGCTCCTTTGCTTTGATTTATTGACGCCGCCCCCCCCCCCGTCGCTACGTTCTGGTCCTCCTGGATTATATTTAAGGGAAATTAGCGTGAAATGCCCCCCCCGGTTCCGTGGATAAGTACTGTAATGCTACTGTAGATTTTTTATTGGAAAAACACTAGCGTATCTAGCGTAGGTACCTACCGGGGTCACTTTCTCCACAAACGGCTAAACGTGCATGAAATCTACCGCGTCCATTAAGTACATCACCCCCCTTTTTTTTCTTAATTAGAAAAATTGGGATGATTCAGCGGTAAACACACGTGTTTAAGATGTAAACACACGTGTCTAGCCTATGGGATTAAATGGTATTGAATTGTATTCCATGGGTATTGCTGAATGATCATTACATGTATGGAAATATAACGGTATCTTGATCATCAATCCATGTTTAGGATAAAATTCTTGGTATGAAAAAAATATTAGATCAGGCAAAATCTTGTTTGGTGTATCATGAAAGTGTAATTAACTAATCAAATTCACAGTGACTGTTAGTCATTTGTACATATAAACATGTGTCAATGTGGGCCTACATGTGTAAGTAGATTTCAAATTTTATGAAAGCCCTTAATAAGACTAAATGCAATTACACTCAAGTAAATCCCGCCCTTTACAATCCTCTCGAAAAGTCGGATGAAAATTGGACCGATCAGGTACAATTCCATCTTACTTAATCTCATTTAATACTCTACATCAAACGCCCTTTACAATCCTCTCCAAAAGTCGGATGAATTTGGACATATCAGATACAATTCCATCCCACTTAATCTCATTTAATACTATACATCAAACGGGTTCATTTAGATACCACCAAATAAGTTAGGTTTATAATGAAATTATAAATACCTTTTTTTATTATTATTTAAAGTTAATCACTTTAGTTTTATAAGTAAAAATCAAGATAAACTTTTCTTAAATAATATATAATCTAAACGCCACTTAAATTCACATGGAATAACTCACATGCATTTTGAAATCTTCATTGTGATTAGACACATCACGTAAATGGATTGAATTCCATGTAAACTCCACAATAGGCCTGACCTACCTGTCGTTGGATGACTGTAATTTTATGCTTCCAAGGTTAACTTAATACAACTTACCCAATGACGGTAGTGGATCTTACGAAAGTTTCACCACACGGCTTTTGGTTAGACTAGTGCTATTTTTACTAGATGAAGAGTGCTATTTGAGAGCTTCGGTCATGGAATACCTAAACTCCAAAACAAGGGGATTTAAAGTCAAGAAATAATTTTAAATTATTTAGCTGTATTCATCAAATTGTATATGGAATTACTAATAATTCAAAAATACTAATGCATTGAAATTATGTAGCATATTTATGGGAGTTTGAAATTAATTATTAAACTAATATTAATATCCTTAATTAGGAGACATGTAATGTTTGATATAGTGATTATAATAAACTAATTAAAATATATACGCTTGCAAAAAATGATGAAATTTTATATTTTGGATTGACCACATCATAGGATCACAACTGAGCTACTATCGTTTTTAATCATTGATTTATAGGGCCAATTTATGGACTGCTCAAATCATTCCAATGATATAATTTTAGTTACGTAGTTAATAATGAATTAATAGCTTGGTAGCAACTATATATGTTACACCTCCTACTTTCTTTTCTTTCTTTCAAAAATAAATAAAAAAGGAAAATAATTGATAATCTCAGTGAAGAGAGTGCAAAATCAGCATGAGAGATACTATCAATTCCGTTAATTCCAAATACATATTCATCCTTCCAAATGACTTTTGGATTCTGAAAACCCATCAATGCCGTCAAATCCTCTCAATCTATGCTTCCAAACGAGACTTGATTGGCTCCACAAGCCTGCCTCAGTGATGCAGACATGTGCCAATTTTGGACATTGTTAGGACACGTGGCAATATCAAATGTTTATGCTTTTCAAATGAGTGAGGACGATGTTTTAAAAAGGGAACGATGTTTTAGAAAGCAGCCTGTTTTACTCACGTGGACTACAGTGTCCCTTGTATACTTGAACTACTTGTTTAAAGAATTTCCTGGCCATCCATTAGTCCATAAATGAAGCAGATTCATTTCTCAGGTGAACCATAGTAGCGGTGATTGATCATTAATGTGCCAAAAACATTGGGATCAAGCCTATATATGTTTTTTCCCTTCACTCAGGCTTACATGATCTTATCGGCAGGTTGGATGGAAAATAAACCTCATGGAAACTTTACTATAGCCTCTAAGAAGTCTTTAATAATAAAGCGTTCAATCACCATTGTTTCTTATAATATGGTATACATAAAAATTAGCTGCTTTTATTTTTATTTTTTAAGCTTATTTGAAATTATCTTGAAAACAAGGGATGAAAGACATGAACATAAGATCACGGGTGTTCCAAAACAGTAACAGTGCCACTGTGATCATTATGATACGGCCGTAATGACCATTATGTCCTGACCATTACAAATTTTTTTCATTTTTTAAAAAAACTGTTATAATATCGTTTCGGGACTGTTATGTGGCCGTCATGGCCATTTGGACCCTTTGACCCCACGACGCACCTTCAAGGGTGAGGTCGGGGCCGAAATGCAATTTTAAAATTTTATATAACCAAGGTACCCTTCCGATGGCACTTCAAGCCAGGATTGGATGGTTAGGATAATTTGCTAGGATCATAGCTCAGTATCATCATGACATAACATGAGTACAGGGTTTTTTTTTCTACAAATGGGCCCCGACTGTACCGCTCAAGAAATTTGAGGTTGATTTTGAAGAACGCTTTAGTGGGCTAATAAGTGTACAGGGACATTTCAATGCACTAGTTGTAGTTGGGAAATCTGTACAGTCCACATCATCAATCTAGTCCGTTCGTTTAATTGACAGGTGGTTCTGACCATCCAACTAATAACATGAAGAAACGATTGAATGACATTTTTTTTTTTTTTATAAACCAAGAGATAGGTGGGATCATCAAAGCCGATCATACTTTAGAGAATGAATGCGGACCACTTGAAAGGTGCCTCTTAAAATGAACGCAGAAAGGGCGAAAATAAAAACGACTAGAATAATCTAGTTTGTGTGATTTCACACTGAGCCCTAGGAAGAGTGTGTTGGGCCCATGGACGGTCCAGATCAATGATCTGGTATATCCAAATGCAAATGCAGCTATAGCTTTGATGGTTGGCCTACCTTTGTGTTTCAGGGCCGAACAAATAAAAAACAACGACAGCACCTGCAGCAGTCGCTTCCGTTTAACGTCTCTGTTATACTTCTTATTAAATGTATTTTTTAAAATATATTTAAAAAATCTGATGACATGGCACCTATAATAACGTTGACCAATGAAAATGCCAGAGGCAGAGGATCCGCACTCCTCCAGTGAACGTAGCTCAATCAAGTGGAAGCGGTGGCGGAGGCGGAAGATTTTGTAACAGTGGTCGCAATAGCAGTGATGGCTATGAAAGGGAATTGTGGCTATGGTGGGTGAAATGGAGGATCTCGTTACTGTGGTGGTGGTACTTCCTAAGGCAACTGAATTAACTAATGGTTACCAGAGTGGCAGGTTTGTACCATATGGCAACCGGAGGAACAAAGTAGCAGCAGTAATAGTACTAGTTATGGCTGTTTTTTCTTTTTCTTATGTTAAATGATGTGTGACTGGGTTATCTTCTTCTCCTGTTACATTTTTCATCTTGTCCTGTTATGGTTTTTGATCTCTCAAGAGCTACAATTAATAAAAATATTAAATGGTTCTCTGTTATGTGGTTATGGTTTAGATAAAAATATTTTCTGCCTGTTGAAAGAAAAAAAACAGAAGAAGTCAACATGGCTGATCAACTTACGCCCACACGTCTATCTACGTGTTACCCTAGAGATGCTTCACAAGCATACAATATAGAGAAGTCAGCCGGCAGTCCATTACTCTTCTGGTACGCAAAATGTGTGCCTTGACTGAGTACATTTTTCATCGCTCTTAAAACCGTACCAGCCCTACTATCGCATATGGTTAAGTTCACGCTGGGGGCTACCATGTTCCACACACCCAAGTAGGCACACGTGTAAAGCTATGTGTGGGGCTAGAATTCCTTTTGAAAAGAATTGACAGCTTCTCCCCTTCCTGTAACATATTTTCATCTGTTAATGAGTTACAGGGGCGTGCTCTCACCTGCGTGGAGAGAGAGAGAGAGAGAGAGAGAGAGAGAGAGAGAGAGAGAGAGATTTTGCTGAGAACTGATTATCATGAGAAAATTTTCCCCAACCCTTCATTTGAGCTAGATGAAGGGTCTTTGTATACACATCACATGGAATGAGTTTTCAGGGGTTCTCACAAGTTTTGGTAGAAAATTTCTCTCACACAAACATATAAAATAAATGGAAATATATATATGAAATAGTTGCCTGAAGAAAAAAAAAAATGAAAAGTTACCTGGAGCGATGTACCCAATAGATCCCTTCATCCCAACCGAGCTGGTTTGAGCAACTCAGATAAGAACCTGGCTAGCCCAAAATCACCCACGCAAGCAATCATGTCATCATCAAGAAGAATGTTGCTTGGTTTTAAATCTCGATGAACGATTGACGTTTGGCAATGATCATGTAGATAATCTAATGCAGAAGCCACATCAATGGCTATGTTTAGCCTTTGAATAAAGTTCAAGTTCCTTGGCTGCTCGTCATGGCCATCTCTGTGCAACCACTTCTCTAGACTTCCATTGGGCATATACTCGTAAACTAGAGCTTTGAAATCACTGCCCTTATAATCAAGGCTTGAGCAACAAGTTAAGATCTTAACAAGATTCCGATGCCTAATGTTTCTCAGTACTTCGCATTCAGCAACGAAACTTCTAAGAGCTCCTTCTTGTTGAAGGTTGATGACTTTCACAGCCACGGTATTTCCGTCTCCCTCCAAAATTCCTTTATACACAGAACAATAACTTCCAGTGCCAATCAAATTGGAAGAAGAGAACCCATCTGTTGCTTTAAAGAGCTCCCCATAGGACACGTTCACAAAAGTATCCTCCACAGAAGTCACAGTCAAAGGTTTCCTTCTTGATTTTCTTACCCAATAAAGGGCGGTAAAGAAACATGACAATGAAATAAGACACTGGACAACACCAATTACTGAGAATTTTACTTTTGAAGAAAGAGACTTCCGCCGTTTCTTGGAAGCTTGGCCAGAGCATGGAGGCAATTGGAATTCATGAATACCCCCCACAAAGTTTACCATTTCCGAGCACTGAAACTTGACTGGCATTTCCAAAGACCCCTTCTTTCGGTGACTCACCCTCGAAATCATTGAAAGACAGATTTAGATACTGCAGAGCAAGAAGCTTCACCATGTATTATGGAATCTTCCCAGACAAATTGTTGTGGGAAAGGTTCAGGGATTGAAAGCCTCTTAGATTACTTAATGTTGGAGGAATTGATCCTTGAAAGAAATTCCCATCCAACCAGAGAATCTCTAGGCTGATACAATTGCCTAGCCAGCTTGGAATTTTGCCTGACAATTTGTTATTAGAAACAGTGAATATTCCAAGAGCTGGCAAGTAACCGGCTTCATATGGCAGATCAGTAAAGGAGTTGTTGTGAGCTTCAAATTTAATCAGAGACGGAATGCTGAAAAGTTGTTTGGGTAAGCTACCAGTGAAGTTATTATACTGGAGGTAAATGAATTGAAGTTTTATGCAATTACCAAGGGCTGAAGGTATGTTCCCCGATAGATTGTTTTGAAGTAAAACGAGTTTGAACAATTGGGAGACGTTGCACAAGGTTGACGGAATTTGCCCTGATAATTCATTTCCATTCAAGTAAAGTACTCCCACCTTGTTAAGCTTCGCAACACCAATGGGAATAGTACCTGTTAGAAAGTTATACTCCATTGCTAGTGTTGTTAAGCCAACAAGATTCTGAATCCCAGATGGTATGCTTCCAAATATACAGTTAACTCCTAATGATAGGAACCTCAGCTGCGTCGAAAGATTAGCCATGGAGTCAGGCAACACCCCACTGAGACGATTTTTACTTATGTCCAGCACTAGTAAATTACTGCAATTAGTCAAAGAACTGAGAAAATTCAAGTCACGAGCTTTCCCAATTCCAAGTTCATTGCCCCAAAAAGCTAAGGTATGGAGACCCTTGAGACTTCCAAAATTCATAGGCACGGATCCAATAAAACCATTCTCAGAAAGATGAATATTTAGAAGTCCAGAAGCATTGGATAATGAAACTGGTATGGTTCCTGTGAATTGGTTTGCTCTGACATAAAGCTCTTGGAGATTAGGAAGAGTGAGGCCTAAGTTAGGCGGAATGTTTCCATGGAATCTGTTCCCTCCCACGTCCAAAAATTTAATTGAGGAGAGATTGTATAGCTGGGGCGGAATCATACCTGACAGTTCATTTTCACGAATGACAAGAATGCTTAACTTCACCAACCGACCGAGATCGTCTGGGATGTTGCCATCTAGACTATTTATTGAGAGATAAAGGTAAGTGAGAGACGAAAGGTTTCCAAGTGAAGGTGGGATGCTTCCTGCAAGACTGTTGCGACGAAGGCTTAAGTTGGTGAGCTTCGACAGAGAGCCAAGCTCAGTCGGAATCCTCCCTGTGAGCTGATTCCCGGAAAGATCAAGAACTTGGAGTTTCAAACAGTGGGTCAGAATTATTGGAATTTCTCCAGTGAATGTGTTATTGGTCAGACCGAGATACCTCAAGCGGAACAACCGGCTAATCTCTTCGGGAATCCTCCCATAGAAGCTGTTGGCTGAGAGATCGATTATCCTGAGGAAGGTGAGGTTTGCAAAGTAGGGAGTTATGGAGCCCACCAAGTTTTGGCCAGTGAGGTTCAAGGCCGTGACCCTTTGAGGATGCCGTCGACCACCGCAGATGACACCTTGCCAGTGGCAGAAGTGGAGAGTATGGTTCCAGGAGCTCAAGGAATGGAGAGGATCGTCTGTAATTAGATCTTTAAAGCTGAGCAAAGCAAGGAGAAATGACCAAATTGCCCATAGGCTCATGTGTGAGCTCCATTGTAGAGTTTGTGAATGCAGGAAAGCCAAAGTGAGTTGCAAAACCGGAGCGGATTCTCCCGTATTTAAAGAGAAGCCAACTTCTAATCCGTTGATGAATTGATACGTATCAAAAGATGGAATGGTTTTTTTTTTTTTTTTTTGGAGTTTTTATCATACGGCAGCCTAAGTTTTGGGCCATGGACAAAAACCTGTCCCTATAAACTCTTTCCAAATACCTGCTCAATATTTCCACCATTGGTCATTCTAACGGATGCAGTCTTCCACCATGAAGTAAATGGGTTTTTCCAGTGGGCCACCTGGGTTTTTATCCATGGACCATAAATCACTTGCTTTTAAACTATTTTTCAGAACCCGCCTACTTATTTTATATACGCGTTGCAGCCGCTTACAGTAACGGACACTTAGCTGCTTACGATAACGGTACCGAAAGGTCCATTTTACCCTTGGTTGACTGTCGAGGTTACTGCTTGACCCTGACCGTTTATAAATGACAGTACTGCCCTCCGCCAACCATTTCATCCGTTGTATGAATTTAGGTGGGGCCGTACACATGAACATGTCTGCACGAAGATAAGTGCGCCCACAGAAACAGTTCTAATTCATCCAAATTTATGTGACCTGATCAACAGATTGGATGATGGAGCCACCATGATGTTTGACAAATCCACTCCGTTCATCTATTTTACTGCATGACCCAAAAAATTCTGCTGATCTAAATCTGAAGTGGGCCAAACGAATATGAAAAAGTGGGAATTAAATACCTGTCCTTAGACATTTATGGAGCCACGTGGTGGTTTTTTTTTTTTCTCAAATTTAACCGTCCAGTTTTTTTTTTTTTTTTCTATACTATTTTATGACATGAACCCATAAACGAAACCAATACCAAGTTCCAGTGAGCTATGTAATAGGGAAAGATTGAGATGGAAAGGCCACCGTTGAAACATCTTATGGCCATCCTGTCATCAATTTTAGCTTTTGATCTGCCTTAGTTTTAGAGAAAACAGATGGACGGGCTCGATTCCTAACAACATAAAAGTGGGCCCCACATGGTCAGGGTTATAGGTTGTTACAGCAATCAAGGCCAATCAATGTGAGACCCAGAGGTTTGGTGGACATTAGGTACATGGGTGAGAGTTGTTCATTGGTGGCCATAATTATGTTTGTGACAAATTTACTCTATCCATATGTTTTTTTCACTTCATTTTAGGGCATAGAAATAAATTAGGCTAATAGAGAACACAAAGCAGGCTAAATGAACATAAAACATTAAGAATTAAATGCCTGCCGTTGAAATATTTCTAGGCCATAAGATGTTTGTGAGAAATTCACCTTATCCATCTATTTTCTAAAATTATTTTTGAACTGGCCCAAAAATAAGGCCAACACCAAGCTCTAGTGAGCTAAGTGACAGCAAACAATGGGTAATGAAAACCATTGTTGAAAATTCAAAGTGCTTACAGGCCCACTTTGTGATTTGAATTTGCTTCTTTTTTTAGTCCGTACCTAAAGTGACTTGGAAAAACATATGAACAGCATGGGTTTATCAGAAACAACAAGGTAAGCTCTAGGTACGATCGGGGTTAGGGTGGCATTCCTATGAACCCATTTTAACGAGGGGAAATTGCAGGTGCGGTAAAGTGTTGGTAGTTTTGTCAATATTAAAATACAGTTCCCATTTGCATAGATAACTCATAGTGAGTGGTTTAATGTCTAATATTGAAAACATGGGCGGGTTTTGAAAAATAATTTAAAAGTGAGAGGTTTTTGGTCCATAGCCAAATATGTAGGCAGACATATGAAAAAATTCTAGTTAAGTTTTGTGCAAAACACACAAGTGAGGCGAAACCCACATGCAAGTAGCTAGTCACCAGTAAAAGTATATTAAGTACATGTTAAAGTGACTTACACAAATTTAGTCAATTGACGATAGTCTGAGACTTAGAGAAACACACTACGACAAATGATAAATGCTACAATATTTAGAATTACTCACCCGTCATCACATGTATACCATAAATGTATAATTAACTAAACCATTATTATTCCAATTACAAATAACCATTTTAAGAAAGCTTAGATGTCATTATATAGGGCTTGTTACCTAGCATAGGTTGAAAACTCGAGCATAATGTCCCATACCACTATTCTCAATTAATGAAACTAACAGCTCGGATGTTTAATAATAATTTCTTCAATTAGTGGTCAATCATAATTCAATAAATAGAGCTTACCATCACAATGTTATACGAAAATGATCCATCAAAACCACATATGGCAAATAACCCATTAAAGCCACATAGGATAAAAAGTTTATTAAAGCTACATAAGGCCAGAAAATCCAATCATAATATAATAAAAATAAATTATTCTTAAAAACTAAATAGGCATAAATGATCTATAAGATAATAAGTCTATAGCATAATTTCATGTAATCCATTATATAAATGGCAACTTATTTGAGTCTATCAAAAAATACCATCAAGTAATCATAAGTAACAAAACAAGCCATACGGAGGTATGATTTGCGGAAAGGATGACTAACTGTCCATGATATAGTTGCCTATGTGCTAGGAGTGGCCCAACGTTTTTGAGGAGCCTGCCCCGATGAGTTGTACATCCTTCTTTTCTTAAAATCTAGTACACGCACTACCACGTTTGGCCCTGTTTCCGAAAGTCAGGCCGATTTTAAAATGACAAGTGACACAACCCAGCAAAAGATTAGGATGTGCATACTAACCTTAAAAAGTTTCCATATTGCATGAGGGGTCCATCGTGGAGTGCATATCCTCCCAATCAATTCATTTGTGTGTGGTATATATCCATCGTGGAGTGCATATCCGGTCCAATCAATTCATCCAAGGCAAAGCATGCTTAGAAAAAAACGCAATTTGAAAATTCATGTGGGCAGCAAAATGAGAATTTAGAGGCTTCAAGCAAGAGTTACACTGTTTCCAGTGATGTGGTCTCACGTGATCTCTGGATTGCCCTGAATTTGAAATTCAGTGGCAAAATAAGGTGGTGCTTCAGATGGATGGGGTGGATCACACGCACGGTCACCCAAGTGCATGGCGCCATATGGTGGAGCGTATTTTAGATACATTGAGATGTAATAAATGCCAGCATCTAAATTCCAAAGTATAGATATTACAAGTATTGTACTCTTAAGATGTCTAAATAATACCTTATAAATTAGCTATCAAGCACTCAATCACTGCACACGTGGCATGCATTTAGGGATCCACAATTTTCATCCATGAAACGCCCCATTAGAGAGGAGTACAGTAGATCCGAAAGTACCGTAATATGGTGAAGCCACGTGGTAAAGTGATGCATATGTAGGTCCACCCATGTAAAAACTTCACGGACGGCTCACATTTTAAAAATAAAGCTCACATTCTACCGTTCAACCCACTTAATATTTGACCCTTCACCATATTTAAATTTATTTTCCACTGTGCATCTGAGGCAGCGTTTGGCGCATGGTATTAGATGGGATTAGATGGGATAGAATTGCATTTCGTCCGTGCAATTCCATCTAACGTTTGGAGATGATGGGAATGGTTGAGATTAGGTGGGATGGAATTGCATTTAGTCCCATAGAATTACAGGCTATTTCTGCCATTCATCCCACTTAATATATGACCCTTCATCATATTTAAATTTATTTTTTACTGTGCATCTAATGGTGACATAGGGATGAACGTGATAAGGTCAATCACCGTTTTCCTCAAGGATAACTACTCCGAATCCATGGAGCTTACCTAGACTCCTCACAGATACTTCTCGAATCCACGAGGAAAGAAAGCAGAAAATAGAAAAGAATTTTTAATAAATTCGAAATTGATTATCCTCTAATGTATCTTCTTATACCATTAATATAGAAAAAAAAAAAACTAAAATTCGTAATTATCAAAAATAACAAAATTCTAACTCTAACAAAAATCTTAATCCTAGTAAAACTCTTCTAAGGCTTAATTTTCAAAAATAAAAATTGTAAATAAACTTTCTCTAGAAGAGTCCTAGTATAACTAAAAGTTAATTCTAAAAGGAAAGAAAATCTAAAACTCTAAAAATATTAAAAAATTCGTAATTACTAAAAATAGTAATTATTTTCTAAAAGTTCGTTTTTAAGCTGAAAGTGTGCATTTTCTGACGAAACGGACAGATGCAACCCACATCGTGGGTCGCATCTCCTCGGATGACCCGTTTCAGTAAAGATTGATAGGTTGTATGCCCCGTAATGATACCCGGATCAAAAGTTATGGTCAATTCACGGTTCATCTCCTTGTGGCTCAATCATGCTGCGAATATCTCTATGACACGTTCTACATCAGACCCCTCCACTTGAAAAAAACTCATCCTCGAGTTACGCAATAGACTTGGCACATAAGTCTGAGATAACTTCTGACGCCGATGCTCATTATCCCTTTTTTCGTACTTGACATTAAGCTCTTGAACTGACACAATACATGTACTCATGTTTTCCTTGACTTGACTAATATTTATCAGTTCCTTCACATTTGACACAATACATGTACTCATGCTTTCCTTGATTTGACTAATATTAGTCAGTTCCTTCACATCCGTCTTTAAGATCTCATATTTTTTCTGATAATGTGGGCAATTAGGTAGACTTGCTCCTGAGACGGGATCAATATGATTTTGTATATCTTGTATGGGAGGCAATTTATTGGAGGGTTCATCGAGCACAATCTCCTTGAACTCCTGCAACATCGGCTTCAAATCTTTTGAGATATTCACAGGCTCCATATATTCTTTCTTTTCAACTAATGGATATACATCTCTTGTTTCATCAAATTGTTTAATAAAAGCCCGTTCAGTCGTGAGAGACTATTCCTCAACTTAGAAGTCTTGGGTTGGTTCTCCCTTCCCATAGGGGCGAGGATAATCTTTTTGCCATCTTTAATAAAGAAGATAAATAAGTTATCCCAATCCCTATGTGTAGCATTAATATTATTTTGCCAGGGTTGACCAAGTTATAGGTGACAAGCTTCCATGTCGACCATGTCACACATTACTTTATCCTTATAATATTTACCAATGGAAAAAGATATACGACATCGTTCAATTACCTCTGTTTTGTTGATCTCTTTGATTCATCCAATCGTGTACGGAGATGGGTGTCTTTCTGTTTTCAGTTGTAGCTTCTCCACCATTATTTTTGACAGAAATTCTTATCACTCCTTACATCGATGATCACATTGCAGACTTTTTTATATGCAGTGCACCTTGTTCGAAAGATGTTGTCTCTCTCTAATTCTATCTCTACCTTTAGCATCTATAACGGCTTCCTCATAATCGAAGTGGTGGCCTGTGATGAACCATCATCTGTTGGTGCCTTGCAGAAATTGGGATTGTGTCGTACAGTGGCCATAGGTGGTTGAGCATCACTTTGAGCTCGGGACGGAATTAGCGCATCCGCAATACGGTTGAGGGTTGCCTGCAGCCCTTGCATGGTCAACTGACTCTCCCGGTGGAAAGCTTCCATTCTTTCCAAAAGATAACAAATCTTTTGATTACCGTCTATAGGATTTTGATTCATACCTTCATTATTTGCCATCGGCCCGAGGGGAATCCTCGCTTTGATACCAAATTGACGCAAGGATGAACTTGATGAGGTCGATCACCGTTTTCCTCAAGGATAACTACTCCGAATCCACGGAGCTTCTCTGGACTCCTCACAGAGACTTCTCGAATCCACGAGGAAAGAAAACAGAAAATAGAAAAGAATTTCTAATAAATTCGAAATTGATTAATGAATAATTGATAATCCTCTAATGTATCTCCTTATTCCATTAATATAGAAAAAAAAACTAAAATTCGTAATTACCAAAAATAGCAAAATTCTAACTCTAACAAAAATCCTAATCCTAGTAAAACTCTTCTAAGGCCTAATTTTTAAAAATAAAAATTGTAAATAAACTTTCTCTAGAAGAGTCCTAGTATAATTAAAAGTTATTTCTAAAAGGAAAGAAAATCTAAAACTCTAAAAATATTAAAAATTTTGTAATTACTAAAAATAGTAATTATTTTCTAAAAGTTCATTTTTAAGCTGAAAGTGTGCATTTTCTTACGAAACGGATAGATGCGACCCACAATGTGGTTCGGTTCACCTCGGATGGCCCGTTTCAGTAAAGATTGATAGGTTGTACGCCCCGTAATGATACTCGTATCAAAAGTTATGGTCAATTCACGGTCCATCTCCTTGTGGCTCAATCATGCTGGGAATATCTCTGTGACACGTTCTACATCAGACCCCTACACTTGAAAAAAACTCGTCCTCGAGTTACGCAATAGACTTGGCACATGAGTCTGAGATAACTTCTGACGCCGATGCTCATTATCCCTTTTTTCGTACTTGACATTAAGCTCTTGAGCTGACACAATACATGTACTCATGTTTTCCTTGACTTGACTAATATTTATCAGTTCCTTCACATTTGACACAATACATGTACTCATGCTTTCCTTGATTTGACTAATATTGGTCAGTTCCTTCACATCCGTCTTTAAGATCTCATATTTTTTCTGATAATGTGGGCAATTAGGTGGACTTGCCCCTGAGACGGGATCAACGTGATTTTGTATATCTCGTATGGAAGGCAATTTATTAGAGGGTTCATTGAGCACAATCTCCTTGAACTCCTGCAACATCGGCTTCAAATCTTTTGAGATATTCACAGGCTCCATATATTCTTTCTTTTCAACTAATGGATATATATCTCTTGTTTCATCAAATTGTTTAACAAAAGCCCGTTCAGTCGTGAGAGACTGTTCCTCAACTTTAGAAGTCTTGGGTTGGTTCTCCCTTCCCATAGGGGCGAGGATAATCTTTTTGCCATCTTTAATAAAGAAGATAAATAAGTTATCCCGATCCCTATGTGTAGCATTAATATTATTTTGCAGAGTTGACCAAGTTATAGGTGACAAGCTTCCATGTCGACCACGTCACACATTACTTCATCCTTATAATATTTATCAATGGAAAAAGATATACGACATCGTTCAGTTACCTCTGTTTTGTTGATCTCTTTGATCCATCCAATCGTGTACGGAGATGGGTGTCTTTCTGTTTTCAGTTGTAGCTTATCCACCATTATTTTTGACACGAAATTCTTATCGCTCCTTACATCGATGATCATATTGCAGACTTTTTTGTATGCAGTGCACCTTGTTCGAAAGATGTTGTCTCTCTCTAATTCTATCTCTACCTTTGGCATGTATAGCGGCTTCCTCATAATCGAAGTGGTGGCCTGTGATGAACCATCATCTGATGGTGCCTTGCAGAAATTGGGATTGTGTCGTACAGTGGCCATAGGTGGTTGAGCATCACTTTGAGCTCGGGGCGGAATTAGCGCATTCGCAATACGGTTGAAGGTTGTCTGCAGCCCTTGCATGGTCAACTGACTCTCTCGGTGGAAAGCTTTCATTCTTTCCAAAAGATAACGAATCCTTTGATTACCGTCTATAGGATTTTGATTCATACCTTCATTATTTGACATCGGCCCGAGGGGAATTCTCGCTCTGATACCAAATTGACGCAGGGATGATGTAAGACCCGTATCTTAGACCGTACCGTTCCATAGACTTCCGCGGTTTTACCGGTCGAATTCCGACAACCTTCGACCCTTAACCGATATCGACGCGCGACCCTGATTCATATGCCGACAACCTGAGTCGACTCAACCCAAGACCAATACCATAGCGACCGCGCCGTCGTTGCTGTTCCGATGCCGCGACTCGCGCGCCGAGGCGATACCCTGGTCAAGAGATGTGGGCCAACGTTCGGTGCGAGAAAACGGCGCGCGTTGTAAAATCCAAGGAAATCTCTACGATGTGTCACATCAATCACATCAATCCCATTAATCAATCAATCCATCAAGCCATCACATGTCAAGTACACATCACTTTATTCCCTTTTCCCAAGCAACCACAAAAGTCTCCCAAACCCATATCTCTCTTACACAAAAAGCCACAAAAGTCTTCACCATCCATACCTCTCTTACACAAAAGCCTCAAAAGTCAAGCTTTTCTTACACAACCATCACTCACCACATCCATCCATCACTCTCTCTCTCTCCCTTTACAATTCTCTCTCTTTCTCTCTTTCTCATTTCAAATCTCCAAGCAAAATTCCAAGCTCCATAAGTATGGAGTTTTCCAAACTCTCCTAAGCTCCAAGTGGCCCACCTTCCTACCCCAAGATCTCTTATCTCAACCCTCCATTCTTCATTTCATCCATTGAAGTTGAAGCTAAGGTGCCAAGGAACCCCTAGGAGCAAGAAGATCGGACGGTGGGTGCTAGATCATACTAGTTTTTCTTATTTTTATGATGGGCTAAGTGAGGCCCACCGATCAATGGTGTGGATCTCACTTGGGACCCTAAAATGTGGCCGATGGACCACTTGGATCATCATGATCATTCCATGATGGGGCCATTCTCCATGGACCCCATCATGATGTTTATTTCATTTAGAAAGGTCATCTAGACCGTCTATATCGGTGGGGAATGGATCTCCACCGTTGATTTACATTTTTGATGATCCCATGTTCAAAGGGATCCGTTTATTGTATGATTTCATTCAAGGGAAGGCTCATAGTGGCGGAGCCCTCCATCACAAGGCGTGTCCCACTCTCCATGTATCTCTCTCTTTTTTATTTCTTTTATTTTATTTTATTTTATTTTATTTTATTTTTATGCAATAGGATTGTGTGGCCCACTTGAATGGATCCCACCTTGAGATTTGTTTTGTTCAAATTTTTATTCAAGTGGGGCCCACCTTAGACGTTGCACCCATGTCACCCATCAGTGGTGGCCCACTTCATCAGGGCCCACCACTCTCAAAAAAAAAATAATAATAAAACCGTCCAGCGTCTGGGACGCTGGACGTTTCAAAAGAATGAAGAAAAGGAAAGAAGAAAAGAAAGACATTTAGGTGGCCCACTTGCTTAGGCCTCACCATGATGTATTTAAACAATCCAAGCCGTCCATCCTCTTACCTACGGTTTTTTAGCCGTTGGATAGAAGTTTTGGCCTGATTGGAAGACCTGGTGGGCCATAGTATCGAAGAACGTATCATTACCATTCAAGGATCCTTTTCTGATTTTATTTCATTTTCTGATTACAAAAAAATTCGAACTCTGGACTCATTTCTCCTGTTGCGTGCCACTGAATGCAATGGTCAGGGCGGATTTTTGAGAAGCGGGCCCCACGTGCGAAAAACCATCAGAAAACGGGTTTTTCCCGAATTTTGAATGAGGCAGAGCCTCTGCTTCTGCCACTGTCAGCGGCAGCGCCTGCACGCGCCTGCGTGCAGCCGTTGGCATGGGCGGATGAACGCAGCTGCCCACGGCTGCTGCCGTGGGCCCCACCATGATGTATATGTTGAGATCCACACCGTTCGTGGGGCGGGTCCCCTCCTCAGGTGGGCCCCCTCCAAATTTCGGTTCGATCCAGAACTCGGGTGGCCCACACCAGAGGAAACAGTGGAATGGAGTAGCTGCCATTGAGATCTTTTTGGGGCCCACAGAAGTGTTGGATTAAGCTGAAATTTATGTTTTCCCTTCAACCAGGCCCGAGTGACCTTATGAACGGGTTGGATGGCATCTGAGCGTCACAGTGGGCCCCACATGGGACCCACAATGATGTAAGTGTTTCAAGTCCACCGTCCAGTGGACGGTGGCACCCACCGTAATGTATTTGCGCTGGACGGTGGGGCCCTTGGAATGTATGTGTGGTCCTCATTGTCCAGCGACAGTAGGACCCACCATGATGCACGTGATGCATCCAGACCGTCCATCCCCTTGGTGGGATCATTTTAAAGCATGATGCTATTGGTTGGGTGAGCCACTCACATATGGGTTAGGCCATTTGATTTGTAACAGGCCTATGGGCTAGGCCCATTTGAATTTCAAAAGGCCTATGGGCTAGGCCCATTTAGTTTATGAAATGCTATGAGCTAGGCCCACTGGATTCATTTAAGGCCTAAGAACTTAGGCCCATTTGATGTGTTGCAAGTCCATGGGACTAGGCCCATTTGATGTACTTCAAGGCCCGTGTAATTGGACCCTTTTTGTTGAAATTTTAAAGCCCATGGAAGTAGGCCATTTGATATATGTAAGGCCTAGGGGTTTAGGCCCACTTTGATATGCATACAAGGCCTACGGGTTTAGGCCCATTTAATGTACCATAAAGCCTAGGGGTTTAGGCCCATTGAACTCATATAATGCCTATGGGTTGATGTCCATTTGATGTACATGTGGGGGGCCCAATTGGTGTGGCCCATTTGATACATATTAGACTCATGTGACTAGGTCCAATTGATGCAATCTAAGGCCCACGGGTTATGACCCATTGCAATATACCTAAGTCCCATTGGTGTGGCCCATTTATGTGGTCATCTGACAAATACAAGGCCCATATATCATGGCTCATTAGATGTACTCAAGGTCCAATGGGATGTACGTAATGTCCATTGCAATGTGTGATCCCAATACAGACTATGTAGCAATGTTTACGGCGATCGTGCCTCGGGGGCAATGTTGGTTTGACGTCCACATTACGAGTATAATGTTGGTTGGATGTCCACATTACGACTCTCCTTAGGGCCCATTATTGGGCCGTACTTATTGTGTATAGGCCGTCCAGGTCCATCTACATTGTAAGATAGTTCATTTTATTATAACATGTTTAGTACAGTTCCATGACTCATGATCATACGCATCATATGTATGCTTGACGTGAGAATTGCCTGATCATAGCATTTGCCTTCTGACAGGTTGTTTATGGGGTCCCGGTTGGGCGGTGTTGCCCTACATGAGCGCACGATATGCGCAGGATTTGATGCATGACTGGATAGCGTGAATCATGCATATCGCATTTGTATGACATGGATATTGTACGTCTTAGCGACATCGGGGTCGTAACTTCCATAGATGTATCGTGGTTAACATGATTGGATACCGAAAATCTTGTTCTACATGGGGTACTATAGATATCCCTGGGTGAAAGTTCCTAAACCCTTATGGTACCAAGAGGTTGCTCCAACGTCTACACCGAGTGGGTAGATGAGCGTTGAGTGCCGATTACCAGACGGTTACGCTCTCCACTGTGTCGTGGTCGGTTGGAAGGGGGTGTGGCCTTACCCGCCCGAGAGTAGAAGGCAATGCTAGGCTGAGTTTGACCAGCTCGAGGAATGGGTCCGCTATTGATGGGTCGCGCCCGATATTGGCAGATGGATAGTGAGGTCTCTTTCACTTACCTTATTGTGCGCGATGTGGCGACAATCTGGTTTAGAGTGTACTAGACCCCGGTGATATCCCATATTTGAGCTGTATTGATGTGTGGACATAGATGAGGATCTGTATGCTTGTGTTGCATTGCACATCGCATGGCCTTGGGTGGCCGTTACCATTCATGTCTTGCATCGCGTAAGCCTTGGTACGGCTCATGATATTATAGATCCATCTGCATATTCCGCTTTACTCCGACATTGCATGTTCATATTACTACCTTGCGCACACACTTTCACCACCCTCTAAGCTTTCTGTAAGCTTATGCACGACTGTTGCTTGCAGGTGATATTGGATCGCAGCAGCGCTGAGACAGGAGCACGTTGCAGAGCGTTTTGGAGTTTTTTTTTGTTCTTTACCATTGTATTTCCCTTTATGCTCATTGTACTTGTAAAGTTTTTGATCATAGTGGAAATGTAATGGAGTTCTTGGTTGTTGTTTGTGGGTTATGCCATTGGTTATGCTTATTACCAATCAAACTGACGTTGAAAATCCTCCTCGTAGCATCCCAGGATCGGAACCTGGCGAATGGGAGCTAGGAGCCGAGAATGGGGTTCTACGGAGGCTGTCGGCGCCGGATTTGGCGATCGAAAATTTTGTGAGACCGGTTTCCGAGTTTGGGGTATGACAGATGAACTTAATGAGGTCGATCACCGTTTTCCTCAAGGATAACTACTCCGAATCCACGGAGCTTTTCTGGACTCCTCACAGAGACTTCTCGAATCCACGAGGAAAGAAAGCAGAAAATAAAAAAGAATTTCTAATAAATTCGAAATTGATTAATAAATAATTGATAATCCTCTAATGCGTCTCCTTATACCATTAATATAGAAAAAAAAACTAAAATTCGTAATTATCAAAAATAGCAAAATTCTAACTCTAACAAAAATCCTAATCCTAGTAAAACTCTTCTAAGGCCTAATTTCCAAAAATAAAAATTGTAAATAAACTTTCTCTAGAAGATTCCTAGTATAATTAAAAGTTATTTCTAAAAGGAAAGAAAATCTAAAACTCTAAAAATATTAAAAAATTCGTAATTACTAAAAATAGTAATTATTTTTTAAAAGTTCGTTTTTAAGGTGAACGTGTGCATTTTCTGACGAAACGGACAGATGTGACCCACAACGTGGGTCGGTTCACCTCGGATGGCCCGTTTCAGTAAAGATTGATAGGTTGTACGCCCCGTAATGATACCCGGATCAAAAGTTATGGTCAATTCACGGGCCATCTCCTTGTGGCTCAATCATGCTGGGAATATCTCTGTGACACGTTCTACATCAGATCCCTTCACTTGAAAAAAACTCATCCTCGAGTTACGCAATAGACTTGGCACATGAGTCTGAGATAACTTATGACGCCGATGCTCATTATCCCTTTTTTCGTACTTGACATTAAGCTCTTGAGCTGACACAATATATGTACTCATGTTTTCCTTGACTTGACTAATATTTATCAGTTCCTTCACATTTGACACAATACATGTACTCATGCTTTCCTTGATTTGACTAATATTGGTCAGTTCCTTCACATCCGTCTTTAAGATCTCATATTTTTTCTGATAATGTGGGCAATTAAGTGGACTTGCCCCTGAGACGGGATCAACGTGATTTTGTATATCTCGTATAAGAGGCAATTTATTGGAGGGTTCATCGAGCACAATCTCCTTGAACTCTTGTAACATCATCTTCAAATCTTTTGAGATATTCACAGGCTCCATATATTCTTTCTTTTCAACTAATGGATATATATCTCTTGTTTCATCAAATTGTTTAACAAAAGCCCGTTCAGTCGTGAGAGACTATTCCTCAACTTTAGAAGTCTTGGGTTGGTTCTCCCTTCCCATAGGGGCGAGGATAATCTTTTTGCCATCTTTAATAAAGAAGATAAATAAGTTATCCCGATCCCTATGTGTAGCATTAATATTATTTTGCTAGGGTTGACCAAGTAATATGTGACAAGCTTCCATGTCGACCACGTCACACATTACTTCATCCTTATAATATTTACAATGGAAAAAGATATACGACATTGTTCAGTTATCTCTGTTTTGTTGATCTCTTTGATTCATCCAATCGTGTATGGAGATGGGTGTCTTTCTATTTTCAGTTGTACCTTCTCCACCATTATTTTTGACACGAAATTCTTATCGCTCCTTACATCGATGATCACATTGCAGACTTTTTTGTATGCAGTGCACCTTGTTCGAAAGATGTTGTCTCTCTCTAATTCTATCTCTACCTTTGGCATGTATAACGGCTTCCTCATAATCGAAGTGGTGGCCTGTGATGAACCATCATCTGATGGTGCCTTGCAGAAATTGGAATTGTATCGTACAGCGACCATAAGTGATTGAGCATCACTTTGAGCTCGGGGCGAAATTAGCGCATCCGCAATACGGTTGAGGGTTGCCTGCAGCCCTTGCATATTCAACTGACTCTCCCGGTGGAAAGCTTCCATTCTTTCCAAAAGATAACGAATCCTTGAATCACCGTTCACAGAATTTTGATTCATACCTTCATTATTTGTCATCGGCCCGAGGGGAATCCTCACTGGGAATATCTCTGTGATACCAATTTGACGCAGGGATGAACGTGATGAGGTTGATCACCGTCTTCCTCAAGGATAACTACTCCGAATCCACGAAGCTTCTCTGGACTCCTCACAAAGACTTCTCGAATCCACGAGGAAAGAAAGTAGAAAATAGAAAAAAATTTCTAATAAATTCGAAATTGATTAATGAATAATTGATAATCCTCTAATGTGTCTCCTTATACCATTAATATAGAAAAAAAATAAAATAAAATTCGTAATTACCAAAAATAGCAAAATTCTAACTCTAACAAAAATCCTAATCCTAGTAAAACTCTTCTAAGCCTAATTTTCAAAAATAAAAATTGTAAATAAACTTTCTCTAGAAGAGTCCTAGTATAATTAAAAGTTATTTCTAAAAGGAAGAAAATCTAAAACTCTAAAAATATTAAAAAATTCGTAATTACTAAAAATAGTAATTATTTTCTAAAAGTTCATTTTTAAGCTGAAAGTGTGCATTTTCTGACGAAATGGATAGATGCGACCCACGTTGTGGTTCGGTTCACCTCGGATGACCCGTTTCAGTAAAGATTGATAGGTTGTACGCCTCGTAATGATTCCCGGATCAAAAGTTATGGTCAGTTCACGGTCCGTCTCCTTGTGGCTCAACCATGTTGGGAATATCTCTGTGACACGTTCTACATCAAATGGTCACAGATAGATGAATAGGATTGTCTAACAGGTGTGATTTTTTAGACGAACCATCCATGACAGGTCCTGCATATGGATGGACCCTACTCATGCATCACCAAGGCAAGTGCAGTGTAAGGCGATGGCTTTACTGTACACCGGCTCTCGCTGTTCAGCTGCATCATCACGGCCCGTCTCCTACCTCCACGACTTGAATGGTTTTTTTGCAACTGGATTGTAGAGTATGCTACATCTGTCTCTCCATCGAATACGTGGAAGGATGCATGATATGTATCAATCGAGACATTTGCAGACTAACTTTGAACAGATGGTCTCGTTAGACTTTGTGCAGTTCATAGAATTATTATTGACGTGTACATTTACAAAATGTTCGATGCTTTTCCATGCAAATGCAAACATTAATTTGCACATGGCACGCAAGTATGGATCCACAATTTTCTTCCCTTGAGTGCTCAATTCGAGAAGAACACTTCTCAATGGATGTTGATTGTTGGGTGGACTTGGTCCTCATCCGACATGGAAGTTATGGCTTATTTTCTCATCATTGAAAAATAAGTGCAAGGATAAAAGCTAAGCCATGTCTCCTCAACCACCTTGTTTAAATCAGCCATCAAGTCTGACCGCCGAGATGGCAATTGACAACCATGAGCTAAAAAAGTGCAAGGAAAAAAGCTACACCCCATCTCCTCCACCACCTTGTTTAAATCAACCGTAAATATTGATTTTGCATGACTAGGCTCAGCCCATTAATATTTTCTTTTCTTTTTTCTCCTTTCTCACCTCTCATCTGAACTTGCTGTGATTAACTTCTTCTGTGTAACTGGCGACGTGGCTAGCCATCTCATGACACAAAAGTATGGCATACTACTGGCCATGTTGTTGGGCCCCACTAAGCGTCAAGCGGTGTGGACCCAATGCCTTTGTTAACGAATTGAAGTGCCTGTTCACACCTGTATCTCAGGTATGCACGTGAGCTTGCAAGTAATTTTCGCCATCTAACCTGTTGACAAGGAAGCCTTTTCTTGCCATCTAACCTGTTGACAAGGTCTTAAAGACCTGGATGAAGGGAAACACAAATATCAAGTTGAACCAAAACTTCCATGGCCCTCGAGAAATTTTCAACCGTGAGCATTCAATTCCTGACCTGATGCTTCCTGTGGTGTGGTTCACTGAACTAAAGAGATTTGAAACCAGCTAGTTGGCTGATGTCAGCGTCACTGGCCAAACTACGTTAACCCCTTGCGCCATTCATTGTCTTTTTTTTTTTTAATTTCTCCAGTAGTGGGATTTTACCACCTACGGGAATTGGAACCCTTGGCCAGGTGTTATAACTCTTGAGAGTCTACCACCGGGGCAAGAGTAAGGACCATACACCATTCATTGTCTTGATTCTACCCCAAATGGGTGGGCATGCTAAAGAGTAAATAATGGGTCCTTACTCTTGCTCCAGTAGTAGATTCTTAGGAGTTTAAAAAAACAGGTCAATGGTTCGAATACCCATAGGTGGTGAAATTCCACTATGGCATGAGTGTGGGGGTATGTGTGCGTGCATAGAAAAAATAAAAATAAAAAATGATAAAGAGTAAATAGTTTACAAGACCTTGTGTATACGATTGATCCGTAGTGTTTTCCATCCATTTTGTAAACTCATTTTATGCCGTGATCTTAAAATATGAGGCAGATTAGAATATCAGGTGGGGCCTATGAAGTTTCAATGAGAGTCCATCTTTAGACCATAAAACGGATGTATCTTGTGTGGTCCATTTGATCATTGCATCTGCATCATTTTTTTAGGCAATCCCTAAAATGATATAAAAAATGGATGGTTGGCATAATTTTTTTACAAACACCATGGTGGCCCCTACTTAGCTTTCCATCCGTTTTTGGAAAGTAAAGTCAGTGCCACCTGGTCTCACTACATATGGGGGGGCCCTCACACTGGGGGTCCACCATGATGTACGCATTGCATATCCAGCCTTTTGATAAGGTCACGGACTCATGGATGAAGGGTAAAGCAAATATCATGATCCAAAATATTTGTGGCCATCAACCATTTTTTTAATGTTTAAACACTACTGTTTCTTGTGCTTTGGTCTATCTAAGATTTGGTCTACTTAAATTTTTCTGCCTATGATCCATAATGATTTGAAATACAGATGGAGGGCCTCGATATAAACTTATCGCACATCAATGTAAGCCTCGCGATTAGCAGTACACCGATTTCAGTGAGACTGGCATCGCACCTACTCCGCTCACCATCCCTTGCCACACGCGGATTGCGTAATGAGAACATCAGTGACAAGGTTGCTACTTTAATTTAGTCGCCTCACGATAATGATTTATTTATTTTATCAATTTGGTCTATCTACTCTGCCTAGCCATTTTGGATAATTATTTTATGGCATGAGCCACTAAATGAAGCAGATCCAAATCTCAGGTGGACCACCCACATGAAAACAATGGTAATTGATACTTCACCATTTAAAACCTCCTAAGGCCCACTATAAGGTTTGTTTGTCATCCAACATATTCATTAGATCAAAATGACAAAGATAAAAGGAAAACACAAATTTTAGACCCACCATAAAGTTTTTAATTGGGGATATTAAATCAGCACTATTTTCTGCGGTATGGTCCATTTAAAATTTGGATTGGCTTCATTTTTGGAATAACACCTTAAGAAAAATGATTTTTGGCATAATACCTTGAGAAAAATCAATAGACAACATAGATAAAATACGTCGGGCTCACACCACCGACGAGTACACCTCTTCAATGGTGAGGTCACTATCGACTCCAGTCCATCTGACTCTCCCAGAGTAGGTGCGACCCAGGCATGAGCCAACATGGTGCCTCCCTCACCGTGGGGCTTTTATCTATGCATTGTATATCCAGGCCGTCCATCCTTTTTTCCCATCTCATTTTAGAGCATCACCCAAAAACAGATAAGCAGATCCAAATCTAAAGTAGACCACACCTTGTGATTATCATCCACTGTTAAAAACTCCCTAGGGCCCATTTAATATTTACTTGCAATCCAATCTGTTGATAAGGTCACACAGACCTAGATAAAGGAAAAACAAATATCATCTTGATACAAGTTATCTAGAAAAACGTATGAAAGGTGTGGATATACAATATGTACATTCAGGCAGGCCCCACTGTGAGGGCGGCACCGTGTTGAGTGAGCCAGGCTGCACCTATCCATTCCCTTGGGTGAGACACTGGAACAGCGTTGTGGGTGGGACCCTGGCCATAACGCTCCCATCAATGTATGCACGGGGTTCATCTGTTTTTCCAAATTATTTTAAGACATCATTATAAAACTGAAGGTGATAAAATTTTCAGGTAGACCATCCCACAGGAAACAGGGGTCATTTAACTCCCACCATTAAATGCCTCCGAGCATTCATTGTTATGTTTATTGACCATCCAACTCATTGATACGGCCAAACAGATCTGGATGGAAGGAAAAAATGAAAAACTTTTGTAGCCCACAAAAGATTTTTAATAGCCATTAACCACTGTTTCCTATGGCATGATCTACCTGAAAATTTTATCATTCCATCCGTTCATAAGGTCATAACAATGGGATGAACCGGATGAACAAAATTATTAGTCAGATCCAAACCTTCTGTGGCCCTACAAATGTTTGAACGGTGGGCTCGTACAATCTCATTAAATCAATAGTTTGGATCACCAAATATGAGGCTAGATCCAATGGATCCCATAAAATATCTTTGTTTTATATTTTGGCAATTGAAGACGGCTTTGGCATGTGCTACATAATTTACAAATGAACTCCTGGCCAGCTGGAGATGTAAAAATTTAAATTATTTTTTGATTTATGCGCTTGTATGATCTGGCAAAAGTCTATTATAATCTGTCAAATGAAAATGTAATTTCCACGTCACGACACTCATCTCGCCAGGAGGTTTCCTTGATTTGGATTGACGCACATGTATCACTTTAGCACGGTCTACTATATTCTGTCAAATCAAGACATCGTTACCATGTGTTGGATTCTCTCCACCTTACGAAATCACCCGAGCTTAGGTCTACACACACCCGATCCATTAAAAACAAAAGGATCAGCCTCTTTTGACAACACATTGGCTAATTTTGACTTGGGCCCAATCCCAACCTGACCCAAACCTTCCGCTCATGATCAAAGGAGAGCTCCTTCTAGACTGAGTAGGCCTAGGTTTGGTTAGAGAATCAAAATGAGGTTTTGTTCAATCTACTATAGAATAGGCTGCCTCCTCACCTTTTTGTATTGGATGTCCAGCCCGAAACTGTATGTCATCTGTAAAGGAGCATTTTAGATTAATGAAACAAGTGCTTCTTTAAATTAAATAATAATAACAATAATTTCTGACCTGATTTTTATCCTGAACCTCCTCTTCAATCCAACCCGGCCCATTTGCTCCCCTGTACACAGTAGATGATGGTTGCCTCAAAGATCTTTTTAACCGAACCATGAAGCAATTGATAATCAGACTGCCCATATTCTAAGGATTTATTATTATTATTATTTTTTATTGACAGCTGAAGGGTTGGAATACTACAATCTGAGAATGCTTTTTTTTTTTTTTTTTTTTTTTCATATATCCAATCTAGACTGGTATCAGATTCAATGCGGGAATGATGGAGCGCTGTTCCTGTACAGTATGGGTTTTTGGTTTACGTGAGTGGGGTCCATGGTTCAAATGATCCTAACCATCCATACAATGGGCCTCATCATGCATTGACTATGCAATGCCATAAATAATTAGGACTGGGAGATCCAAAACTATTAATATTTGGCCTAGTTACTCTAATATGTTAAGTGTTTGGGTTAACGACCGCCTATTGAACAGTTAGGATTCTTCTATTGTGGGAAGTTTGTGGTGCGCGGACCATCTAAAATGGGGACCCCAATGCTCCATGGCTTTGATGGTCTTTGGTTTGAGGGAAGCGGATTGCGTCCTGGGTAACGCAGCATGCTATAGTGTACTGAGTAAACTCTGCAGAGCTTACTGTGAATGTATGTGTCATATCCAGGCTGTCCATCCATTTTTCCACATGAGCCCGAAATTGAAGCATATCCAAAGTTCAAGTGGACCACACTGCAGAAAATGGTGGGGATAATGACATCCACCCAACCTGTTAATAAGGTCGCATAGACATGGATACAGAGATAACAAAATATGAGCTTGATCTAAAACTTCTGTGGCCCCGTTAAGTTTTCAATAGTAGGCATTAAATTCCCACTGTTTTCTTATGATGTGGTGCATTTGAGCTTTGGGTGTGGTTTAATTCCAGGCTAATTCCCTAAAATGATCTGGTCAAACAGATGAGTGGTGTGGATAAGACATATATCACGGTGGGCTATAGAGTTTACTCTCTCTCTCTCTCTCTCTCTCTCTCTCTCTCTCAAGAAAGTAGGAATACACTTGTAAATTTCTTGAATCAAAAGAAAAATTACATCTTTCAGACAGCTTCCACAAAAAAGACGGCCTTGCCCATCATATACCAAACCCATGATGAGCTACACAAGAAAACTAGCAAAGCAAGCCATAATGGGGTCTAAACGAATGGAGCATAAAGACGACAGATGAAGAGTGGCTCTGGCGTCAAACTCTACAGGAACAGCAGCAGAGATCGGCCAGTAGCACACTACTCTGGCACTCTGGCCCCACTATATGTACATAAAGTTCTACTAGGCTGAAGGTAATGGAAGATGTCAGGGGCAACAGCAGCAAAAGAAATGGACTAAGGTTGAGCTCCCTTAAGCTCGCAAATCAAACAGAGGCTATCTCGCAGGCAGCCATTCATCAGGCATACCCCAGGCATAGATCCTCAACATACAGTATTTCTTTACCCGATTTCTCCTCCAACAAGAGTCAACAACCACCGGCACTCCTGAAATTGGCATGGCCTTTGAAAGGTTGAAATGGGGCCACCTTCGTTAACTTTGGCAACCAACACCGTCCATCAGTTTTCTCATCTCCTTTTATATCATTGACCCATAAAAGAGGCAGAACTGAGTAGTTGGTGAGTCATAGGAAGTCTCAACAGTTGATATTGGACCATTAAATGAAATCTTACTAGGATTTGAACTTGATTATTCGAACTGCCTCATTTTTGGCTGCTTCATAATATAATATTTACATTTTTTTTTCAAAAAAAAAAATATAAAAAAAAAAAAACAGCCAAGGCTGTGTGTATATTTCATCTGTGGAGAACTTTACAAAGGATTACCCAATGCCCTTTAATTACTACCTTGACCAGCCGGCTTTTCTAAGCATTACCCGTACCTTCACTATTCATCACCACCAAGCCCTGGATATCGTACAGGAGCTCACCCCAACTACAGAACAAATGATTAGGCCCTCCACTACTCACAAGTTCTCCTAGACCATCCGCCAATGAATTTCCTTCTCTAAAGGTGTGGGCAATCCTAAAATTTATAACAATTCTCAAGCGGGCAATAACCCGCACCCGGTACCAAATCTTCCATGGGGCTGGTGCAAGGGGATTAAATTTGGCAGAAAAACCAATTTTGGAGTCAGATTCCACAATATTGTTCCCAAGACCCAAGTCGATGAAATACAAAATGCCATCAAACACCGCATGTCTCAATAGTCTCAACAGTTAACTTTGGTCTACTTGATTATTTGAACTGCCTCATTTTTGGCTGCTTCATAATATAATATTTACATTTTTTTTTCAAAAAAAAAAAAACAAACAGCCAAAGTTGTGTGTATATTTCATCTGTGGAGAACTTTACAAAGGATTACCCAATGCCCTTTAATTACCACCTTGACCAGCCGGCTTTTCTAAGCATTACCCGTACCTTCACTATTCATCGCCACCAAGCTTTGGATATCGTACAGGAGCTCACCCCAACTATAGAACAAACGATTAGGCCTTCCACTACTCACAAGTTCTCCTAGACCATCCACCAATGAATTTCCTTCTCTAAAGCTGTGGGCAATCCTAAAATTTATAACAATTCTCAAGCGGGCAATAACCCGCACCCGGTACCAAATCTTCCATGGGGCTGGTGCAAGGAGATTAAATTTGGCAGAAAAACCAATTTTGGAGTCAGATTCCACAATATTGTTCCCGAGACCCAAGTCGATGAAATACAAAATGCCATCAAACACCGCATGTCTCAACAGTCTCAACAATTAACTTTGGTCTACTTGATTATTTGAACTGCCTCATTTTTGGCTGCTTCATAATATAATATTTACATTTTTTTTTTTTGAAAAAAAAAAAAAAAAAAAAAAAAAAAAAAAAAAAAAAAAAACAGCTGAAGCTATGTGTATATTTCATCTGTGGAGAACTTTACAAAGGATTACCCAATGCCCTTTAATTACTACCTTGACCAGCCGGCTTTTCTAAGCATTACCCGTACCTTCACTATTCATCACCACCAAGCCCTGGATATCGTACAGGAGCTCACCCCAACTACAGAACAAACGATTAGGCCTTTCACTACTCACAAGTTCTCCTAGACCATCCGCCAATGAATTTCCTTCTCTAAAGGTGTGGGCAATCCTAAAATTTATAACAATTCTCAAGCGGGCAATAACCCGCACCTGGTACCAAATCTTCCATGGGGCTGGTGCAAGGGGATTAAATTTGGCAGAAAAACCAATTTTGGAGTCAGATTCCACAATATTGTTCCCGAGACCCAAGTCGATGAAATACAAAATGCCATCAAACACCGCATGTCTCAACAGTCTCAACAGTTAACTTTGGTCTACTTGATTATTTGAACTGCCTCATTTTTGGCTGCTTCATAATATAATATTTACATTTTTTTTTCAAAAAAAAAAAACAAACAGCCAAAGTTGTGTGTATATTTCATCTGTGGAGAACTTTACAAAGGATTACCCAATGCCCTTTAATTACCACCTTGACCAGCCGGCTTTTCTAAGCATTACCCGTACCTTCACTATTCATCGCCACCAAGCTCTGGATATCGTACAGGAGCTCACCCCAACCATAGAACAAAGGATTAGGCCTTCCACTACTCACAAGTTCTCCTAGACCATCCACCAATGAATTTCCTTCTCTAAAGGTGTGGGCAATCCTAAAATTTATAACAATTCTCAAGCGGGCAATAACCCGCACCCGGTACCAAATCTTCCATGGGGCTGGTGCAAGGAGATTAAATTTGGCAGAAAAACCAATTTTGGAGTCAGATTCCACAATATTGTTCCCGAGACCCAAGTCGATGAAATACAAAATGCCATCAAACACCGCATGTCTCAACAGTCTCAACAGTTAACTTTGGTCTACTTGATTATTTGAACTACCTCATTTTTGGCTGCTTCATAATATAATATTTACATTTTTTTTTTTTGAAAAAATAGAAAATAAAAAAATAGCTGAAGCTATGTGTATATTTCATCTGTGGAGAACTTTACAAAGGATTACCCAATGCCCTTTAATTACCACCTTGACTAGCCGGCTTTTCTAAGCATTACCCGTACCTTCACTATTCATCACCACCAAGCCCTGGATATCGTACAGGAGCTCACCCCAACTACAGAACAAACGATTAGGCCTTCCACTACTCACAAGTTCTCCTAGACCATCCGCCAATGAATTTCCTTCTCTAAAGGTGTGGGCAATCCTAAAATTTATAACAATTCTCAAGCGGGCAATATCCCGCACCCGGTACCAAATCTTCCATGGGGCTGGTGCAAGGGGATTAAATTTGGCAGAAAAACCAATTTTGGAGTCAGATTCCACAATATTGTTCCCAAGACCCAAGTCGAAGAAATACAAAATGCCATCAAACACCGCATGTCTCAACAGTCTCAACAGTTAACTTTGGTCTACTTGATTATTTGAACTGCCTCATTTTTGGCTGCTTCATAATATAATATTTACATTTTTTTTTTTCAAAAAAAAAAAAAAACAGCCAAAGCTGTGTGTATATTTCATCTGTGGAGAACTTTACAAATGATTACCCAATGCCCTTTAATTACCACCTTAACCAGTCGGCTTTTCTAAGCATTACCCGTACCTTCACTATTCATCGCCACTAAGCCCTGGATATCGTACAGGAGCTCGCCGCAACTACAGAACAAACGATTAGGCCTTCCACTACTCACAAGTTATCCTAGACCATCTGCCAATGAATTTCCTTTTCTAAAGTTGTGGGTAATCCTAAAATTTATAACAATTCTCAAGCGGGCAATAACCTGCACCCGGTACCAAATCTTCCATGGGGCTGGTGCAACGGGATTAAATACGGCAGAAAAAATAATTTTGGAGTCAGATTCCACAATATTGTTCCTGAGACCCAAGTCGATGAAATACAAAATGCCATCAAACACCGCATGTGTTCCTGCAGCCACAGTATTAGTGACCCTGCCATAGAAGTTACCAAAGGCAAAGATAACTTTGCCTATGTGATCTCGACAGATTCCACCCCATCCACCCTCACCAAGATTCCCACTCGAGGATTCATCCACATTCGGTTTTACACATCCTGTTCCGGCTTAGCCTATTTTATATTAACCCAACCCTGTTCCAGCCTAGCCCATCCCTATTGGTATTCACAGTTTTATCTGTATCATCCATTACATTAGAGGCTACCAGGGTTTGATAATTCTAACCATCTTGTTAGTTGTACATCAATATACATTTGAAAACAGAGCAGTGATTCACACTCGTCAGGGAAAAGAATTACACTTGCCTGTGTGATCATAGAAATTCTTTCTTTCTTTTTCTTTTTTGCCAAATCCATGGTCAAAATCACTGGATGAATACCTCATCAAACTAATATCAAGTTGGTAGTCCAAATGCTAAATTAATTCCTTAAGATTGTAACTAATATCAAGTTGGTAGTCCAAATGCTAAACTGATTCCCTAATACTGTAAAGTCATTTTGAAATTTTTTGCATAAAATATAATAGTGATTAAACGTATTAGTAATTCAATGTTATTCTTATTATTATAGAATCATGTCTTTTTCTTAATAAATTCATGATACAATCTTCGTTTGCCTAACATAAGCCCCCCACCAAAAAAAAAGAAAGAAGAAGAACAAGAAGAAGAAGAAGAAGAGAGAAATACATCTCATATATTCAATATCAATACAAGTAGACTATTAAGACGATTAAAAATATATAGAGCTTGTTCAGAGAAGCATTCAACAAACTCTTTTTATTTGGAAATATTTTTCAACATAACTTTCAATAAGAACTTAGTAATGACTGAGGTAAGATAAACCTTCATCTAATATTTGCAACCTGACCTGTCTGTCTTGGTGAATCCCGACCCCAAGATACAAGTCGTTGATTGCATGCATTTCAGCAACAACATCTCTCATATGCATTCGTTTTCTTGGAGATTCCGCAGAGCACAACACACCAATTTTGACCATTGAAATCAAGCAGTCGTGCATTATGATTCTTGTGTTGGCGTGATTTTCATTGCCTTGAGTAACTTCAACTTCTTCTAAGAGCAGTTGTGGATCAACAATCTCCTTTACTCGTTCAGCCAAAGCCAACTTAGCAAAATGATGAAGGGTTAGATTGCCCTTAAACATTTCATCAGTTGGCCCCTTCCCAGTGGTCATCTCCAATAGAAGGATTCCATAGCTGTAAACATCTCCTTGTGTGGATGGTTTTCCACCCATCGCATACTCTGTAATTTATACTTTTATTAGAATCTAAGTGACCATAAGTCGGTGGTAGATAGAGTGTGTTTCAACACCAAGGTCATGGGTTTGAATGCCCATGTGGGAGGTGTGTAAAAAAATAAACAAAACAAAAAAAAAAAAAACAGAGAGAGAGAGAGAGAGAGTAGAGAGAATATTCTATTTGAACAAGTAATTAGCCTTTTTCCTTTACTAAGGATCTGAATTCCTAACATCAATTGGTGTACTATAAACTTATAAGTTCTTATAAAGATGTACATTGAAAAAGTATCTGCTACTCAAATGAAAGAAATCAGCTCCGCAGTCATCAAGTGAACATATGAGTTGCTGTTATGATTTTAATGTAACACATCACAACTAAAGCCATTAACAGAAAAGAATTATTCATACCTTACCATGGTGTGATTCATGTGGTGTGCAAGTGAGTATCACTTTGTATATCCAGATCTTTGTGAATCTTGCCGGCTGTGGGTCCTTCCAATTTGGGGTCAGTCTTTAAGGACCCTGATTTGAATAAAATCGGGTTGGTGTAGTCATCAAATCCTTGGACCTTCATTTTGATTTAGGCCCAGGTCAGGTCTGAATATGTTCTAGGGCAAGTATTGTTTATGTGAAACCCAATCCCCCAGCGAGGTTGTTGTCAATTGGGATAATCCGCTCACAAGCTGGAATTGTTTGCATAGAGGCAGCTGTGAAAAGCTTGCGCAAGGATACTCATATTTTGGAGGACGATGTCTACTATGGGGGCGATTAGCTACCTCTGCTTTTGTACCACTGTTGTAGCCCACACCCAACCACCCTAGCAGGTGTGTTATACCATGTTAGGCTCAGGGCCCAAAAATCAACCCCGTCTATGATTCAGGTGGACCACATGATTGGAAACTGTGTACTAAGGGCAATGTTCAGCTCTAAACTATTTCCCTTCATGTGATCCACCTGAATCATGGATTGCTTATTTTTGGGCCCCCAGCCTAGATTTTAGTGTGCTGTCTAATGGTTGGAGTGAATTTCATTTTATCATCACGGTGGGCCTTATAAAATTCAAGGGTGAATATATCTCTCCCAGTCGTCTATTATTTTGTTGTGGTCCACTTGAATCATAGGTCAGCCTGATCTTTTGGCCCTGAATGGTTGGAGTGTATTTCACATTAACATAAAATGGGTCATGTAAAAAACCAAGAGCCTGCATCGCTCTACCCAACGGTTCCCCTTGGAATGGTCCAGCTGAATCACAAACTAGTTTGATTTTTGGGCCTTAAGCCTTGTGTTTTGTGCCTTTCCTGTCAAGCAAGAAAGCTCTATGATCTGTTTTCTTGCTCTGTTATGAAGCTCGGCTACTTTGAGTTTGGTGTGGTGGTTCAGGGTTGGTTTATGTTTTTGGGAGCCATTACTCTGTAGAGGCTCTGCTGATTCAATTATGGTGGGTGTGCTCTCAGGTTTCAGACACTGTTCTGCTTAGAAGGAAGCTATCTGCCAGTATTGTTTTGGGGCTGTGTTTTTTTAGCCATTGCAAGTTTATTTTTTTACAACATTTGATGAATTTTTGTAGATCTTTCTTTGTTGGGGTATATGATAGGCGAGGCATGACCCTTTTTGTGGTACTCACCTGAAGTATATGTAAATCTCTTTTATGATCAACAAAGTTATAGGTGGTGTGCCATTGTGCTCCCATGTTTCTTGAAAAAAATAAAAATATTGATGATGGTGATTACGATAAGAACAACAGCAATAACAAGAAATATGATAATGATGAAGATGATGATGATGGAAAATAGATGAAATTGTTACCTGGAGCAATGTACCCAATAGATCCCTTCATACCGACCGAGCTGCTTTGAGAAACCTCAGATAAGAACCTGGCTAGCCCAAAATCACTCACATGAGCAATCATGTCATCGTCAAGAAGAATGTTGCTTGGCTTTAAATCTTGATGAATGATTGATGTTTGGCAATGATTATGTAGATAATCCAGTGCAGAAGCCACATCTATAGCAATGTTTAGCCTTTGAGTAAACTTTAAGTTCCTTCTCGGCTGGTCATAGCCCTCCCTATGCAACCACTTCTCTAGACTTCCTTTGGACATGTACTCGTAAACTAGAGCTTTAAAATCATTGCCCTTAAAATCAATGCTAGAGCAACAAGTTAAGATCTTGACAAGATTCCGATGCCTAATGTTTCTCAACGCATCACATTCGGCCATGAAGCTCCGCAGAGCTCCTTGTTGTTGAAGGTTGAAGACTTTCACTGCTACCATAGTCCCAACACGATCTAGAATCCCTTTATATACAGCACCAAAAGTTCCAGTTCCGATCAAATTGGCAGGAGAGAACTCATTTGTTGCTTTAAAGAGCTCTGCATAAGACACGTTCATAAAAGGAGCCTCCATAGAAGGCACAGCAAAAGGTTTCCTTCTTGACTTTCTCACCCGATAAAGAATGGTAAAGAAACATGATAATGAAATAAGACCCAAGACAGCACCAATTATTGAGAATTTGACTTTTGAAGCAAGAGAGATCCCCCGTTTCTTGGAAGCTTGGCTAGAGCATGGAGGCAATTGTAATTCATGAATACCCCCACAAAGCTTACTGTTTCTGAGCACTGAAACCCGACTGGCATTTCCAAAGACCCCTTGTTTTGGTAATTCACCCTCCAAATTATTGAAGGATAGATTTAGATACTCTAGAGCAAACTTCTCTAGATATCTTGGAATCTTCCCAGATAAGTTGTTGCGTGAAAGATCCAGGGATCGAAGGCCTTTTAGAGTACTAAATGATGATGGAATTGATCCTTGAAAGAAGTTCCCATCCAACCGGAGATACTCTAGGCTGAGACAATTGCCAAGCCAGCTTGGAATTTCGCCAGACAATTTGTTATTAGAAACATTGAATGTTTCAAGAGCTTCCAAGTAACTGGCTTCATGTGGCAGATTAGTGAAAAAGTTGTTTTGAGCTTGGAGATCAATAAGAGATGGAATGCTGAAAAGTTGTTTGGGTAAGGTACCACTGAAGTTATTATAGCTGAGGTATATGAGGTTCAGGTTAATGCAATTACCAAGATTTGAAGGTATGCTTCCCGATAGTTTGTTTTCATGTAAATAGAGTTGGTACAATCTGGTGATGTTGCCCAATGAAGGTGGAATTTTCCCTGATAATCCATTTGAATCCAAGTATAGTTCCTCCAACTTGTTAAGCTTCCCAACACTAATGGGAATTGTGCCAGTCAGAAAGTTTTTTTCCAAAATCAGTACTGTTAAGCCAATAAGATTCTGAATTCCAGATGGGATGCTTCTGAATATCATGTTACTTCCTAAAGATAGGATTGTCAGTTGAGTCGAAAGATTTGCTATGGAGCTGGGCAACGCACCGCTGAGATGATTTCCGCCCACGTGCACCAGTTCTAAGCGACTGCAATTGGTCAAAGAATCGAGAAAGCTCAAGTCACGAGCTTTTCCAATTCCAAGTTCGTTGCCCCACAAATTTAACCAGGTGAGACCTTTGAGGCTTCCAAAATTCAGAGGCACAGATCTGCTAAAACTATTGTTTTGAAGTTCAATAAGTGAAAGTCCGGAAGCATTAGATAACGAAACTGGTATGGGTCCTGTGAATTGGTTTCCTCCAACATAAAGCTCTTGGAGATTAGGAAGAGTGAGGCCTATGTTAGGTGGAAGATTTCCATGCAATCTGTTACCTCCCACGTCCAAAACTTTAATAGAGGAGAGATTGTAGAGCCGAGGCGGAATCGTACCTGACAGTTTATTTACAGCTATGTCAAGAAAATTTAAGCTCACCAACTGACAAAAGTCATCTGGGATGCTGCCCTCCAGACTGTTATAAGTAAGATATAGGTAAGTGAGAGACGAAAGGTTTCCAAGTGAAGGTGGGATAGTTCCCGTAAGATTGTTTTGACCAAGCTCCAATCTGGTGAGCTTTGACAGAGAGCCAAGATCAGTGGGAATCCTCCCTGTGAGCTGATTCCCGGAAAGATCAAGAACTTGGAGTTTGAAACAGTGGGACAGATTTGCTGGAATTTCTCCAGGGAATGTGTTATTGGTCAGAACGAGATACCTCAAGCGGAACAACCGGCCAATCTCTTCAGGAATCGTCCCATAGAAGCTGTTGTCTGAGAGATCGATCATCCTGAGGAAGGTGAGGTTTGCTATGTAGGGAGATATGGGGCCCACCAAATTTTGGCCAATGAGGTTCAAGGCCGTAACCCTTTGAGGATGCCGGGGACCACCGCATGTGACACCTTGCCAGTGGCAGAAGTGGAGAGTATGGTTCCATGAACTCAAAGAATGGAGAGGATCGTCGGTTATTAGATGTTTGAAATTGAGCAAAGCAAGGAGATCAGTTTCGTTGGAGAAGTGAGCGGCAGATCCAAAGAAACATGGAAGGTGAAGGGAAGAGACAACCAGTAATGACCAAATTGCCCATAAGCTCATACGTGGAAGCTCCATTATGGAGTTTGTGAATGCAGGAAAGGCAAAGTGAAGATACAGATATGGCATGGATTAATTCTCCCATATGTACAGAGAAGGGCGACTTCTCGTCCGTTGATCTTTTTCTTTTCTTTTTTTTTTTTTGTGGGCCCAGCTTTCGGCCTACTTTTGCTTCGTTTTTTTTTTTTTTCCGTAAACCGCCTCTCTCGTTTTTTTTTTGGGACGCGGATTTCCTGCGAAACGCCCTGCGCAAGAATGCAGTGTGGGCCCAGCACCATGTTTTTGACAAATGTACTCCGTTCATCCGTTTGGTGAGCTCATTTTGGGAAAATCTACCAAAAAAGAGGTGGATCCAAAATTAAAGTGGGCCACACGAGAGGGAAAATTAGGGAAAGAAATGCCTACCATTGAAACCTTCCTGGGCTCCATCTTGATGTTTATATGTCATCCAGACCGTTTATAAGGTTATTAACATAGAGATTGAGTGAAAATATAAAAAATTTAGCCTGAAACAAAGCTTTTTTGGCGATAAGAATGTTTCAACGGTTCTAACTGAATTACTACTGTTTTCTCTCGTGTGGCCCACTTGAGTCTTTAATCTACCTCATTTTTTGTAGCTTGTCCTAAAATTATCTTGCAAAATGGATGAATGGAGTACATTTCTTAGAAACATAGTGGTGGGTTCCACACGGCATTCTTGCGCAGGAACTTCTTGCGGGGTACACCATGTTTTGAGAAATGTACTCCGTTCATCCATTTGGTGAGCTTATTTTAGGAAAATTTACCCAAAAAAGAGGTGGATCCAAAGCTAAAGTCGGCCACACAAGAGGAAAAATTAGAGAAAGAAATGCCTACCGTTGAAACCTTCTTGGACTCCATCTTGATGTTTATATGTCGTTCAAACCGTTTATAAGGTTATTAACATAGGAATTGAGTGAAAATATAAAAAATTTAGCCAGCAACAAAGCTTTTTTGGTGATAAGAATGTTTCAACGGTTCTAACTGAATTATTACTGTTTTCTCTCGTGTGACCCACTTGAGTCTTGGATCCACCTCATTTTTTGTAGCTTGTCCTAAAATTATCTTGCAAAACGGATGAACGGAATACATTTCTCAAAAACAAAGTGGTGGGCCCCACACAGCTTTCTTGTGCAGGAACTTCCTGCGAAAGCCTTTCGTAGGAAATTCGCGTCCTATTTGGTGAAACAGCGACCACCTGAATCCAGCTTTACTATTGGTACACGTCACTGTAAGTGCCACATCATCAGATTTTTTAAATATATTTTTTTAATAAAAACACATTTAAGGAGAAGTCTACCGGAAACGTCAGAACTTGGACGGTTTCCAATTGGAAATCGGATTGCATACTGAGTATGGTACGCTCTTATCTTACTCAAAAACTCAATTGGGCTCGCCTTGTATGTATGTGGCCTATCCACGCCGTCCATCCGTTTTTTCATCTAATTTAAGGGGTTGAGCCCAATTTTGAAGTATATCCAAATATCAAGTGGATCATAGTACAGTAAACAGTGGGGGATAATGATTTCCACCATTGAAACCTTTCTAAGCCCTACAATTATGTTTATTTGCCATCCAACCTGTTAATAAGATCGTACAGACATGGATGAAAGTAAAAAATATATATAAGCTCGATCCCAAAACTTTTGTAGCCCCATGAAATTTCAATGGTAAACATTCAATTTAACTGTTTCCTCTTGTGTGGTCCTTTTGATCATTGTTATGCTTCATTTTTGATATCAAGCTCCAAAATTATCTGGTAAAATTGATGGATGGAGCCGATAAAATACAGAAACCATGGGGGTATCCTACAGAGTTTACCCGGTAAGCTATGCGTATTGGGTTACTACGCAATCCGCTTCCTTCCACGTGGGGATTCGGCGGGCGGGTTGAGTAGCGAGACTCCAGAAGTGACATCACGTAGTTACGTGGTTCCACCGTAATATATGTTTAATATCCCTACCGTACATTCATTTGGAGAGATCATTTTAGGGCATAGGGCATGAGCTGGAAAATGAATCAGATCCAAAGCTCGAGTAGACCTCGCCACAAAAAAAAGTAGAGAGAGTCATGCCCACCATTTAAAACTTCTAAGGGTCACGGAAGTTATCAACCAAGCTGATATTTGTGTTTTCCCTTTTTCATGTCTGCATTAACTTAAGTTCCACCATGATTTTTATTTTAGTTTCCATTTGAGTAGCGAGACTCGCTAATAAAGTGATGTCAGCTAGTTATGTTGGTCCCACTATGATGTATGTTTTGTATCCACACCGTCCATCCATTTCGACAGATCATTTTATGGCATGAACCAAAGTATGAACTAGATCCAAGACTTGAGTGGACCCCACCATAGAAAACAATGATGAGAGTATGCTCATGATTAAAAACTTCTAAGGGCCACAAAAGTTTTTTATTAAGCTAATATCTGTGTTTTTGCTTCTTTAATGTCTGTGTTAACTTATGAACAGGTTGGATCTCAAATAAAGATCACGGTGGACCTTAGAAAGGCTTCAATGGTGGACGTCACTCTCCTCAATGTTTTCTGTGGTGGGGTCCACTCCGGCTTTGGATCTGCCTCATTATTTTGATCATGCCCTAAAATGATCTCTCCAAATGGATGGACATTGTGGATACAACACACATACATCATGGTGAGCCCCACAAAACTTGTTGGTGTCACTTTAGTAGCGAATATAGCTACTCAACCTATTGGTAGCTAATCCGCCTCCAATATTTTTCTTCTAAAATTTAATTAGGCCATGTCATCTCATGACAATTTTATAAGATAAAAAAATATTTACAAAATTTTTTTATTAGCAAGGAATATTAGCTGCGACCCAGGATGGGTGATGTCCGTAGGATCCTCACCGTGGGCCTACCTCGATCTATGTGTTGTATATCTACTCCATCCATCCATTTTCCCATATTATTTTAAGACTCAACCTGAATCGGTACTTGTGATCGAGTCAAACTTAGTCCGGATTAGTCCAGGCCAGACCTGAACTTAGATCAGGTTAGGCATGCTGGACTTGGTACCAAGTCGAGTCGAGTTTGGGTCATTTCAAAATCGAATCAAGTCGGATCAGGCCTAACTTGGTTTGAATCGACTCGAAGCCCACCTCTAACCATGATGGTTGTTTTTTTATGCACAATGTTTATCTGTTTTGCCCACTTACATCAAGGCATGAGTCTAAAAATAGATAGATCAATATCTCAAGTGGACACACCACAAGAAATATGGTGATTGAACACATACTATTATATAATTCGTAGAGCCCAAGGTAATGTTTATTTTCCATCCAACCAATTGATAACATCACGAAGACATAGATGAAGAGAAAATACAAAAATCAACTTGATCAAAAACTTTTGTAGCCACCAATAAGTTTTTAATCTTTTAATCATCCATGTTTCTTGTGCTGTGGTTCACCTAAGATTTGGATCTTCCCCAATTAATTGTGTGCTCATAAACTACAATGATCTATAAAAGTGGATGGATAGCGTGGATAAAATACATACATCATGGGGGAGCCAATAGAATTTTTACAATAAAACATAGTACTATACATACATCATGGTGGAGCCAATAGAACTTTTATAATAAAACATAGTACTGTAGTTAGTGGTATATGTTACTAGTATCCCCTTTGTCAAAATCACTTATATGAGCAAATAGTCAATGGCTTAGGTTGGCCATACGATGATGTTTTCTTAAAAATTAACCTAGACCACAAGGTACGTCATCCTATTTTAGGCCACAGGCCGAAAAAATCAATTCTATTTATAATTCAGGTTGACCACATAATTGTAAATAGTGTATAAACAATTCTCGCCTTTCAAATTATTTCTATTAGTCTGGCCCAAGTGATTCAAGTATATCAGTATGATTTTTGGCAAAATAGTTTTTTTTTTAATAATCTAGTTGTTGAAGTGGATTTTGATGTAAGTATAATGTTTGACCCTTTAAAATAAATTGTGGACATCTCTCTCCCAATTATTTTCCTTAATGAGTATCTCTAGGCTCAATATGAGACTTAATAGCCAATGGTTATAGTGGATATTACATAAACATCGCAGTGAGCCCTGAAAAAATCAAGAGCCACGCCCTATATATATATATATATATATATATATATATATATATAAACTCTTTTTACAATTGAAGAAGTATAGGAGATTTTTCCTGAAAGGGCAATGGGCAATCTACTTCCAACAATGATCACACCAAGACAATGATAAGCCAGGGAACATCATACCACGCACCATAAGATCCATTGCAGCACCAAAATTAGCCTATAGATCACTCATCACTGCACCAAGTTTCTATCCAACTAGTGGTATATGATTTTTTTTCGCACACCGCCACATGAGCACTCGAAAACCAGTGGTATGCCTATTTTTTTCACACACCCTCACATGAGCACTTGAACCTATAATGTCCATGTTGAAATGCAACATGTATACAACTAAGCCATACATCGAAACCCACGATCCCATTACTAATCCGAATAGCTGACAATAGATGACACTGAACAAGCTTGAGTTGGCTGATTTTTCCTGATCCATGCTTGGCCTATTGCCAGTCCTAATTATTTTGTAGATCCAGTGTATATGTCTTACCATTATATATATATATATATATATATATATATATATATATATATATATATATAAGAGAAATAGTTCTGTGCGGTTGGGCTCATGGGAACTTACCATGAGGTCGAGCTATATGGGCCCCACGTGATGCCTATTGAACATCTACCCCATCAGTCAGATGCACCATTCTATGATGGACCTTGCGCTTAAAAATCAAGTCAATCCATGACTTAGTTGGGCCACACCACGTACAAAAGTTGAGAGGGGTTATCCTCCCATTAAAACATTCAATCCATGATTTTTGGGCGCACCGAGATGTCAGCCACAAATCAAGCCCATCCATTATGTGTCCCCCACTTGGATGAGGGTTTAGACCAAGTTTTAGACCCATCCAACTTTTAGTGGGCCTCACCCAGTGCTTTTATATGTTTTAGGTGTGTCTTCATATGATTTTAGATGGTATGGCCCACCTTAGTTCCGTGTATGACTGATTTTTGGGATATCCCATAATTAAAGGGGGACCCATCAAATGCATGGTGTTGATGTTCGACACACATCATGGTGGGGCCCACACAGCTCGAACTCATGGGAAGTTTCCATGAGCTCTCGCGCGCGCGCACACAGACACACTATATATATATATATATATATATATATATATATATATATATATATATATATATATATATATATATATATATATATATATATATATATGATCTACAAATTGTTTATTGATTGAAAAGCCAAAACAAAGAAACTGATGGCCTGTCTAAATTAATTACCAGACATTCAGGAGAGTAAAGCTGCTCCATCTTGAATCCAACTGCAACGAGAGCTGCTCACAATCATGGCCTGAATTCAGTTGCATTCAGCATGCACCTTCTCAATCTAGTCAAGTACCCATCACTATCCTAGATGAAAAGAAGTCAAGTCTATGAAGAAAGAAGCCAAGTACCCATCATTATTCCGTACGAAAAGAAGTCAAGTCTACGGAGAAAAATGGATACCCTATCCCTTCAGGACACACTGAAAAATTAGTGCAGGACAGAAGCAATGCCCCATCTCCTCCTTTTGGAAAAATATATGCCCAGCCACCACCTCATGAATTTTATCATTTAGTAACAATTCACTCAAGGCTAAGAATCTTGAGATGAGATGGTATAGTGACATAGGGATGCGAAGTGGTGTCTTGGGCTAGACCAATTGATGATTGGATCAAGCTTAATGTAGATGGGTCGGCCAAGGGTAACCCGGGGTTATCAGGAGGAGGTGAAATCTGCAGGAGGGCTGATGAAAATATGCTCTTTGCATTCTCCAACTGTCTCGCCAAATTGGCCAGCAGCGGCTCTCTAGACGTGTTATTTCATAGCTCTTTTGACCTCCCCAACTTCATCAAAGGATTCATCCTTTTGGAGAAAGCTGGCCTGGGTCAAATTAAGAGGAGCAAACCAAAAATAGGTGTGGGCTGATCCACCCCTCCCTTAACCTGATTTTCTTAGGTTGGTGTATCCCCTCCAACCTAACCATGAGCCATGCATCTGTTCACATAACACATGGAATGATGATGTATCAATTGATTACCATCCAAATTGTTTTCACCACTTTGAATGGTAAAATGGTCTAAACCAAACATTAATGAGATGTCCCAGCTGTTGATTAGCATAGAAAATTGGAGAAAATTGATGATGGTTAAATTGTGTTAAATCGAATATCTACTCCATCGTCTGCCCCAAACATCTCAAAATAACCTCACAATGGTAGGAAGAAGTTTTAGATCCGCCGATCGCTTTGGATCTTCCACCACTTCAAAGGTCAATCTGATAGTTCAATATGACGGCAAGGGAAGTGGTACCCTGGTGACACTGCCACTAAGGCGCTGTGGGGCCATTGTAATATATGTATTTTATACCAATGCCATCATCTGTTTTGCCAGCCATCTTCATATTGGATCCACAATTTTCATCTACTGAGTGCTCCACCGGAAAAGAATTTTCTCATTTGATGTTGTCTGTTGGCTAGACTTGTATTTCCTAATTGCTTCCTATTCATGGATGTGGAAGAAGTGCAAGTCTATGAGAAAAGCAAGGCGCTATCTACTCTGATCATTGAAAAGTAAGTCTAGGGACAAAGGGAGACCGTGTATCCTCCGCGGTGAGTGCGTGTTATGCACGCACATGCACACCGTCTGTACACAAGAGTGCGGGTTGGTTTCAGGCAGTCTGGCTTACAGAATTTAATTATACACACCATCTGTAGACAGCAGTGTGGGTCAGCTTCATCCAGAATTTTAGGGATGCGAAGGCTTTGTTTTGGTCCACTAGGAGGGATGGTTGAAATGAGTAGGCTATGGGCTATTTTGTTTTGTTTTAATTTGTTTATGCTAATTTGGATTTATGCAATATGTGTGGCCAGCATGCTTCTTTGGCATCTTTACTTTAAACTAATAAGAGTTTTAGAAGTAAGAGCTAATATGATAAGATATTTTTGTTATAGATCTTGTTTTAAATAAGCTTGTTTAGTAATTTTTTTGTTTCAAAACTTTAAAAAAAAAAAAAAAAAAAAAAAAAACCTCTTATTGGAAATAAACATGTTTAGTAGAACATTTAAATAAGAGCTTTTTGTAGCGGTAGATGTCATTTTGAAAGATGATGACAACACTCCATTATAAAAGCAAATCCAGTTGGTTGTTTAGGTGGATCTCACCGTAGATGAACCATATCCCAAATGACAAGACAATGGATGACTGCAATCTTCATGTTTAAAGACATTCAACCCATCCATTATGCAGGATATTGGATGTGGATCGGACATCATATAGAGCCCACCTTTAATGTAGACCATCCATTGTCATCCATCTCAAATAAGGATGACACTTTTCTATGTAAGCTTTGCAAAGAGACATGAAAATCCCATTGAAGAGGGGTCGAGCTAAGTGATGAGGCCTACCAGAATGTTTGTGAGAATTCCACCTTGTCCACGCGCTCTACCATCTCATTTTTAGGGCCTGGGCCCAAAAAATGACATGAATCGAAAGATCAAGTGGGCCACATGACAGAAAAAATAGTAGGGATTAATCACCCAACATTGGTACATTCTTTGGACTATAGTCATTTTCTAGGCAATCCATGATATCTAGTTGTTTTGCTATATCATTTTAGAGTGTGGGCCTAAAAATAAGATAGATACAAAGCTCAAGGGTGCCACACACATTTTGACAACTAAAACCATTTTAGGGCATGCAAAATCATTTTTGAAGTTCAATAATCAAACAGATAGGATTATTCGACAACAAATTATACAACTGTCGATCCACAAGGCCCCATAGATGGATGGCTCGGATCATCAACCCAATCATCCATGGAGAGCTTGACCCAAAACCTTTGTGGTATAAAGAAAACAAATTAACATTTTAGAATAAAGGCATTTATATCTTCTTTTAAAAAAAAAAAAAAAAAAACAGTATTTCATACGTGGCAAAGGTTAGGCAGGTTTTGGGAAATAGTTTAAAAGCGGCCTCCCTTTTTAACACGTCAAAAAAAAAAAAGCAGTAATATGATAAAAAACTCTATTAAAAATCTATTAATATTGCATCAGAAATATTAGAATAAGCAGCGCAGGCCTCTGGGAGGCATGACTTGCCCAGGTTGGAGGGAATGACTGTATGTTCATGAGATCGACCCCGTTCACCTGGTGCACCATCCATGGGTTTAGCCCTGATCCCAAAAATCAGGCCGATCTTAAAGTCACGTGGGGACAATCCAGCAAAAAGTTAAGGACTCACTCCCAACTTTGAAACCTTCAATATTGAGTGTGGGATCCACCGTGGCCTGCATATCCCATCCAATCTATTCATCCAACGCATCCCACGAGGTTGAAGACACCCTCAAGATATAATGCAATTTAAACAATCATGCCGACCACAGAATGAGAATTTTGAGGTTTCAAGCAAGAGTTTACAGGATGCGGTTTTGCCCCAATGACAGCCAGTTAGCTGTTGTCAGAGCTCTGTGGACTCACCATGATATATATTTTTATCCATACTGTTCATCTATTTTGCCAGATATTTTTAGGGTATTAATCCAAACATAAGGATGATCCAAAGCTCGAGTGGGTGGACCACACCATAGGAAACAGTGGAGATTAAATACCTGCCATCGGAAACTTCTTGGAGCCCACAGAAGTTTTGGATTAAGTCGATATTTTTGTTTTCCCTTCATCTAGGATTACGTGACTTTATGAATAGTTTGGATGGAAAATAAACATTTTAGTGGGCCCCAAGAAGTTTCCAACAGTAATTATTCAATCCCTCCTGTGGTGTGCTTTACTCGAGCTTTAAACCTCTCTCATTTTTGGACTCATGCCCTAAAATGACGAGCTCACAAAGTGGACGGAAGGCAGGAATGTAACACATACATCATGATAGGAGCTACAGAACTTTGACACCAGCTAGCTAGCTAGTATTGGGTCACCTGTCAGACTGCGTCCAAGTTTACACTGCTTTCCTATGATGCGGTCCCATCTGATTGTTGGATTTCCCTGAATTTTGAAATTCAGAATGAAAAATGAGTCGGTGCATGCAATGAACGGGGTGGATCACATGTGCATTCACATAAGTGGTGTCCATTAGTGCAAGTCACACCCCAATGTCCTGCCCTGATGGATGGACGGGGTGGATCTCATTTATGTTCCAATGTAAATGGATGCCGTCTATTGGAAATGTATTTTTGATACATTGAGATACAAACACTCAATTGTTAGGGACTTTACGATATATAATTAGCACAAGGTTGGTGGAGATATATAATACTAGCACTGTATGAATATGATTTTTTGGAAATAGATTAATAAATAACTAGCATGATCACCATAATTGCACAGATGAATGAATCCACAATTTTCTTTGGCTGAGGACCCATTGGAGAAGATTTGTCCCATTGGATTGACTGACCGCTAGACTTGTGTTTCCAAATGACTCCTATCTTCATCCAATGTGTAAAGAAATGTGAGTCTAGTGAATAAACCAATGCATGCCCTATCTAACCACATACATGGAACATAAGAATTTTCTCATTTGATGTTGAATATTGATGGTAAGTTTGGGTTTTGTAGTCGCTCCCGTCTGAATCCATTGTGAAAAAGGCATATGAGTCTATTGATAAAACCAATTTCCTATGTCACTATAGATGAAAGGATCCACATTCTTCTTCCACTGAGGGCCCATTGGAGATTGATTTTTTTTCATCACTGGACGTTGACTGATTGCGAAACTCGTGTTTCCTATTCGCTCTCCATCTTCATTCAATGTGAAAAGGCATAAATCTTTGGAGAAAACTGATGCTCTTCATCGAATGTGAAAAGGCATACAAGTCTTCGGAGAAAACCAATGCCTAATCATACACATGGCACAGATGAATGAATCCACAATCTTCTTCAACTGAGGGACCATTGGAGAAGATTTTTCTCATTAGATGTTAACGGATGGTTAGATTTGTCATTCTAGTTGCTCCTCGTCTTCATCTAGTGTGAAAAGACCTAAACTGTACGAACATTTGATGAGATCGTTATAAGGCTTGGGCCCAAAAATAAGACAGATCCAAAGATCAAGTGGATCATACTGCAGAAAGTAGTGGGGATGGAATGTCTACCATTGAAACCTTGGTAATTTTAGGAAAGTTTTACTATTTTTGGTCATTTTCGTTTTTATCATATCTCGGATTTTCATCTTTTCAAAAGATACTTGCAATAATCCGAGTAGTGCTCCCACCTTTTGAAAAAAACAAGTATAATTGTTGTTTCTATTTTTAATAAGTTTAGCCTTTAGGAGAGTTGTTTTATTTCGTATGCCTTCTTGTTGGATGGGTCGCCTCCATCTGTTGAATCTGGGTATCGTCCAGCCCCCTGTCCACAGAAGAGATGTGAAGTGGTGTCTTGGGTCAGGCCAATTGATGATTGGATCAAGCTTAATATATATGGGTCAGCCAAGGGTAACCCGGGGTTATTGGGAGGAGGTGAAATCTGCAGGAGGGCTGATGAAAACATGCTCTTTGCATTCTACAACGGTCTCGCCAAATTGGCCAACAGCAACTCTTCAGACATGTTATTTCATAGCTCTTCTGCTTCATCAAAGTATCCATCCTTCTAGACAAAGCTGGCCTAGGACAGATTAGGAGCAAACCAAAAATAGGTGTGGGCTGATCCACCCCTCCCTTAACCTGATTTTCTTAGGTTGGTGTAGCCCCTCCAACCTAACCATGAGCCATGCATCTGTTCACATAACACATGGAATGATGATGTATCAATTGATTACCATCCAAATTGTTTTCACTACTTTGAATGGTAAAATGGTCTAAACCAAACTTTAATGAGGTGTCCCAGCTGTTGATTAGCATGGAAAATTGGAGAAAATTGATGATGGTTAAAATGTGTTAAATCGAATATCTACTCCATCATTGGCCCCAAACATCTCAAAATAACCTCACAATGGTAGGAAGAAGTTCTAGATCCACCGATTGCTTTGGATCTTGCGCCACTTCAAAGGTCAATATGATAGTTCAATATGATGGCAAGGGAAGCGGTACCCTAGTGACCCTGCCACTAAGGCGCTGTGGGGCCATTGTAATGTATGTATTTTATATTAATGCCATCCATCTGTTTTGCCGGCCATTTTCATATTGGATCCAAAAATTTCATCTACCGAGGGTTCGACTGGAAAAGAATTTTCTCCATTTGATGTTGACTTGTATTTCCTAATTGCTCCCCATATTCATCAATGTGGAAAGAAGTGCAAGTTTACCGAGAAAAGCAATGCGCTATCTACTCTGATCATTGAAAAGTAAGTCATGGGACAAAGGATGCCGTATATCATTCGCCAGTCGTGTATCCTCCGCTGTGAGTGCGTGTTATGGACGAGGATTGCGTCCTACCCCAGCCCAGACGGTAATCCGTCCGGGTAGGGCTTTGTGGGGCCCACCGTGATGCAAGTGCTTTATCCACGCTGTTCATCATTTTTCTCATATTATTTTAAAGTATGAGCCAAAAAATAAGATAGTTAAAAGGCTTAAGTGGACTTCAAAGTGGGGATTGAACTTCCACCATTAAAAACCTTTTAACTGGACCTCAAAGTGGGGATTGAACTTCCACCATTAAAAACTTATTGGGAGCTGGAGAAGTTTCGGATCAAGCTGATATTTGTTTTTTCACTCCATCCACGTCTACATGACCTCACAAATAGGTTGGATGGTAAAAAAAACATCCGGTGGCACTTCCAAATATTTCAACAGTGGGTGTCATTATCACTGCAGCTTCCTTTGGTGTGGTCCAGTGGAGCTGTGGACCTACTTCATTTTTTAAATCATACCTTAAAATTATCTGATCAAAGCGATTAACAGCGTGAATAAAACACTTAAATTACAGTGGGCCCCACAAAGCCCTGCCTGGATGGATTACTGTCCGGACGGGGGTAGGACGCATTCCGCGTCCGTGTTATGCACACACATGCACACCGTCTGTACACAGCAGTGCGGTTTGGTTTCAGGTAGTCTGGCTTACAGAATTTATACACACTGTCTATAGACCGCAGTGTGGGTTGGCTTCAGGCAGACCGGCTTCCAGAATTTTAGGGATGCGAAGGCTTTGCTTTGGTCCACTAGGAGGGATGGTTAAAATGAGTAGGCTATGGGCTATTTTGTTTTGTTTTAATTTGTTTATGCTAATTTGGATTTATGCAATATGTGTGGCCTGGTGTTTTCATAGGGCCACCCAAATATTGAACATAAATGTCCAGCATGCTTCTTTGGCATCTTTAATCTAATAAGAGTTTTTGAAGTAAGAGCTAATATGATAAGATGTTTTTGTCATAGATCATGTTTTAAATAAGCTTTGTTTAGTATTTTTTTTCAAAACTTTTAAAAAATAAAAAATAAATAAATAAAACAAATTGTCCTTTATATGGGCCCCATCAATGTTCACTGACTATCACCCATCACATGGAGTTCACATTTGATTTGTACTACATGATGCCCTTATCACCCATCACATGGAGTTCACATTTGATTAGTACTTCATGATGCCCCTACCTTGTAAGTGGATTGTCCATAATGTGGGGCCTACTTTTGACATCTACCATCCATCTTATGTGACACACCATCTATGCAGATCATCCATCATGTTGGGCCACTTTGGATATGTGCCATCTATCATGTGAGACCTTGGATGTGGACCGTCCATTAAGTGGGGTCCACTTGTTGTGGATTGTCCATCATGAGGGGTCACACATTGATGTGGGCTATCCATCATATGAAGCCCACTATGTCCATTATGTGGGCCAGCCTTAATGTGGACCATTCGTCGTGTGGGGCCCCACCTTCAATATGGGTCGCTCATCATGTCAGCCCACCTTTGATGTCAATTGTCCATCATGTTGGCCCACGTTCAATGTCCATCATCCATCAAGTGGGGCCCACTTGATGTGGATGGTCATCATGTTGGGCCACACTTTAATGTGGACCATCCAGCATATGGGGCCCACCTTCAATTTGATCCATGCATTATGTGGGCCCACCTTGATGTGGACCATTCATCATGTAAAGCCATACCTTCAATATGGGCCACTCATCATGTGAGTCCACCTTTGATCTCCACCATCCATCATGTGTCCCAGTATTATTATGGACCATCCATCATGTGGGGCCCACTTAATGTGTTTAGTCTATCATGTAGGGCCGCATTTTGAAGTGGGCCATCCATCATGTAGGTCCCACCTTTGTTATTTACAGCCCGTCTCATGGGGCCCGCTTGATGTGAATAGTCCATCATGCGAGGCCATATTTTGATGTGGGCCATTCATCATGTGGGGTCCAACTTCAATGTCCACCATCTATCATGAGGGTCTCACCTTTACTGTAGACCATCCATCATGTGGGGCTCAACCTTCAATATGGGTCGATTGTCATGTCAGCCCACCTTTGATATCAACCCTCCATCAAGTGGTCCCACATTCAATGTCCACCATCCATCACGTGGGTCCCCCCTTTGATGTGGACCAACCATCTTGTGGGGCCCACTTGATGTAGATCATCCATTATGTGGGGCCCACCTTTGATGTGGACCAACCATCTTGTGGGACCCCATATATTATATGCATTATATGTGGACCCCATATAATGGACCCCATATAACTGATGTGACCATTCATCATGTGAAGCCACATTAGTCATTAATTATGTGGGGCCTATCCTAAAGGAATTGTAAAGAGAAAAGAAGATGACGAGATAAGAATTATTTAAAAGGTTTAAAGAAGAACTTGTCCAAAAATTAACTAAAGATACCTACCTGTATAAGTCAAATGAGCTCTTAAAAACTAAGTGACGTTTCATCACTTATTTTTTTAAGAATTGTTTTGTTAGTTTCTATAAAATTAAATGATAAAACCAAAAATAAAAGTTTGTTTTTTTAATGTGCCAAAAACTCTTTAATTTACACCAACGAAATTACATGCAGTGAACTTCACGGTTTTTGAAAAAAAAAAAAAAAAGAAGAAGAAGAAGAAGAAGAAGAAAATCTACATCGTCAGATATCTGCCAAACATTGAAAATCTCCACGCAATGGTAAGAAGAACTTCCAGATCCACGGAATACTTCGGACCACACGTCACGCCACTTCGAAGGTGAATTTGACAATTCAATATGATAAGTGAAGAGAATTTCCACGGAATACTTTGGACCACACGTCACGCCACTTCGAAGGTGAATTTGACAATTCAATATGACTAGTGAAGAGAATTTCACCTGGGTGCTGTGGGGCCTACCGTGACGTATGTGTTACATATCTACACCGTCCACCCATGTTACCACCTCCTTTTAGAGCATGAACCCGAAAATGAAGCAGATCCAAAGCACAAGTAGACCACACCACAAAAAATTGTGGGGATAAAGACACCCACAGTTAAAACTTTATCGGGACCCACCATCATACTAATTTGCCATCCAACCTGTTGATAAGGTCTTCCAAATCTAGATAAAGGGAAAACACAAATATCAGCGTTATTCAAAACTTTTGTGCCCTTGAGAACTTTTAATGGTGGCATTCAATCACCAATGTTTCCAATGGTGTGGTCCACTTGAGCTTTGGATCTACTTCATCTTTAGAGTACTAAATGTTGATGGAATTGATCCTTGAAAGAAGTTCCCATCCAACCCGAGATACTCTAGGCTGAGATAATTGCCTAGCCAGCTTGGAATTTCGCCTGATAATTTGTTATTGAAAACACTGGATATTTCAAGAGCTTGCAAGTAACTGGCTTCATGTGGCAGATTAGTGAAAAAGTTGTCTTGAGCTCGGAGATCAAGCAGAGATGAAATGCTGAAAAGTTGTTCGGGTAAGGTACCTCTAAAGTTCAGATTTATACAATTACCACGAGTTGAAGGTATGCTCCCTGATAGTTTGTTTTCATGTAAACTGAGTAGGTACAATCTGGTGATGTTGCCCAAGGAAGATGGAACTTGTCCTGGTAATCCATTTGAATCCAAGTATAGTTTCTCCAACTTGTTAAGCTTCCCAACACCAATGGGAATTGTACCTGTCAGAAAGTTATACTTCATATTCAGTACTGTTCAGCCAATAAGATTCTGAATCCCACATGGAATGCTTCCGAATATCATATTACTTCCTAAAGATAATGTCAGTTGGGTCCAAAGATTTGCTATGGAGTCGGGCAACGCACCACTGAGACGATTTCTGCTCACCTCCACCACTTGTAAGCTACTGCAATTGGTCAAAGAATCAAGAAAACTCAAGTCACGAGCTTTCCCAATTCCAAGTTCATTTACCCCCAAAACTAATCGTAAGAGACCCTTGAGGTTTCCAAAATTCATGGGCACAGATCCGCTAAAACTATTCATAGCAAGGTTAATTACTGCAAGTCTGGAAGCATTGGATAATGAAGCTGGTATGGGTCCTGTGAATTGGTTTCCTCCAACACAGAGTCCTTGGAGATTAGGAAGAGTGAGGCCTATATTAGGTGGAAGATTTCCATGAAATTTGTTAAATCCCACGTCAAACATGACAACAGAGGAGAGATTGTAGAGCCGAGGCAGAATCGTACCTGACAGTTTATTTTCACCTATGCTAAGAAACTTTAAGCTCACCAATTGACAAAGGTCACCTGGGATGCTGCCCTCCAGACTATTTCTTGAGAGAGAAAGGTCAGTGAGAGACAAAAGGTTTCCAAGTGAAGGTGGGATGCTTCCTGCAAGACTGTTGTGATGAAGGTTTAAGTAGGTGAGCTTCAATAGAGAGCCAAGCTCAGTCAGAACCCTCCCTGTGAGCTGATTCCCGGAAAGATCAAGAAATTGGAGTTTCAAACAGTGGGTCAGATTTGCTGGAATTTCTCCAGTGAATGTGTTATTGGTCAGACGGAAATACGTCAAGTGGAACAACCGGCCAATCTCTTTAGGAATCGTCCCATAGAAGCTGTTGGTTGAGAGACTGATTATCCTGAGAAAGGTGAGATTCCCTATGAAGGGTGATATGGAGCCCACCAAGTTTTGGCCAATGAGGTTCAAGGCGATGACCCTTTGAGGATGCCGTCAACCACTGCAAGTGACACCTTGCCAGTGGCGGAAGTGGAGAGTATGGTTCCATGAGCTCGAGGAATGTAGACGATCGTCGGTTATCAGATGTTTGAATTTGAGCAAGGCAAGGAGATCCGTTTCGTTGGAGAAGTGAGAGGCAGATCCGAAGAAACATGGAAGGTGAATAGAAGATAGAAGGAGAAATGACCAAATTGCCCATAGGCTCATACGTGGGAGCTCCATTTTGGAGTTTGTGAATGCAGTAAAAAGGAATAGTGAGGAGAGAAATCTGGCATGGATTCTCCCATATATTTATAGTCGGGTTGGGCAGCCTGCGGGTGGCCTGACCTGCTCCCCTCCCATTTTCCTTATGATAGGTGGGCCAGTGGGCATTTACGTTGGCCCTGCCTGAAATTTTTGTCTTGTATAGTGTGATGTGTTTCACATCCTTTTCAATATAAGCTATCTTTGCCTTTATCACTTCCAAAAGATGGTTTCTATGCTAGCGATAGCTCAGTGATTTTAAACAAGTTGATGATCATAATCTAGTATCAACAATTAGAGTTGACCCGATGACATCATGTGAATATTCAGCTTTCATATTTCATTGTGAGATAAAAAATGAAGTTATGTTCATCGAAAGAAGAGATTCACAGAATTTGTGGTATCAGAATGTAAAGAAAGATGTAAAAGCAGAATATCTGTTGAAAGTAATAAAAGCACCTTGTGTTTGCAAAATTTACTACAGAAAGGATTTATCGAAACAAGAAATACCACGACATCAAATGCCTATCTGCCATTGGGGAAGCATTGCTGCTTGGGAACTAGTCAACCAGTTGCTCATTCACACCGTCACCAAATTGAACAACAAAACTGTAGCCTGTTTGTAACATAAAAGCACTAACATTACGATTTTACAACATTTGTTTAAACACATAATCCGACGGTCAAATGCAAACGAAATAGGAGACAGGTAAAGAAATTTGTAATCATTACAAATTTTCATTATACTACAGTGGCAATCTCCTATCCAAACATGCACAGGTGTATTTTTCTTGTTGATTTTTGACATTTCAATAATAGAAGTATCATCATTATGATTTTACCATGCCTATCCAAACATGGGAATTTTGGTCAAATTACCTGTTTTCCAAGAGACGGGTATTGTAATTTATAAGCATTGCACTTTTACAATGAATTGCTGATGTAATTCGCAATCCAAACAGGCCCTAAAAATTCTACTGGGAATTATAGGATCCTAAGGCATATCAACACACAGTGATTTCCGACCCTTCGTCCTATTCATTGCATTGATTTATTTTTATTTTTTTTTGAAAGGTGAAATTTTATTAAGCAAAAAGCAAAAGGGGCACAGGCAAAACAGACTAACAACAGCAAAAGACAAGAAAAACAGAAAAGTGGGTCCTTACTCTTACCCGGGTGGTAGACTCCCAGGAGTTTCAACACCGAGTCAAGGGTTCGAGTACCCACCAGTGGTGAAATCCCACAGCGTGCGTGTGTGGGGTATGTGTTCGTGTTAAAAGAGAGAGAGAGAGAGAACCTAAATGATATAAATAGAACAACAATCAGCGCCATGTCTGGAACAACCCTCAAAAAACATTACGGGTCCAATCCCACATAAATTGGAGAACCCTAGAGAAAACCCCTGCTTCCGCTCCTCTTGTTGCAGAAACATTGACCGTTCCTTTTATCCCATAAAGACCATAATACCACTAACAAGGCTACACGCCATCTCCTCCTCCCCAGCTTTCCCCCATCCAAGGCATGCCAAGCCAGGAGAAGGTTGTCAATAGATTGTGGCATAACCCAATGGACCGATGCATGATCTAGGATCCCGTTCCATACACCCAGCGAAGGAGCAGTGAAGGAATAGGTGATTGATAGTCTCAGCTTGATTATAGCACATCAGGCACAAGTTTGGAAGTACCAATCCCCTATTCATTGCTTTAATGAGAACCAAAAATCATCTATGCCCATGCAGAATCCAGGTGAAGCTCTCAGAACAGAGCAGTCTACTGGAAACATGCAGAAAAGGCAAAAAGGGTACTGTTTGCCTATTTCAACAGGGAAATAACAACATGCACAAGAGAGCACAAGAAATCAAGACATGCTATATTTTGATAGATTCATGAATAAGAAATCATAAGACTTCAGGGAATGCTAAACTACTCACAAAATACAACATGAAAAAGATCCATGCACAAAATGTAGAAGCATACATTTTGATACAATTATAGAATGAAAGTTCATGAAAAGCCTATCTACTAGGTAAAAGGAACGAAACCATACTAAGATTAAAAGGTTGACCCTAGGAGACCCTAGAGAACGTATAATAGCATATGTGGAGCTCTAAATGTTAAGAAACAATAACATCTGTTTGCAACCAATTCTTTATTGCCCAAGCTCAGACAAGGGCATTTTCTAATGTCCCTACAGTTACGTTCTACTAAATAAATATCCAAGTGTAACATGCAGGGATATTGCAATAAATTAATTGCACAAGACAGCTGCATGAAAACAACAAAAAATGCAAAATACACCAAGAAGACAGATTCATAGCTATCCCATTAGATATGCTGTCACAGAACTTTGTAGCATTCAAGTAATGCAATTGCAAGGATTGATAACTGAGAATCCACAAGTCATACTGAGGGCTCACCTTAGACTTCAGTGCAGTTGGATGAGCTTTGGGGGTTACAATCTGACCCAGGGTGGATTTGTTTGACTCCATTTCCAGAGAAGGAAAAAGAGGAGTACCAGGTGGCGTAAGAAGCCTGGAATCAGAAAAGAATCCTCGGTGAAGGTTATTTATTGGTCCTATCAGGCTGCTTTACAATATTTTCTCGCCCTATCAGACCGAAATCGGTGAAGGTTATTTATTTGTCCAGACCAAGCATTGGGTGGGTGAAAGTGAATGTGGACGGCTCGGCATTGGGCAATCCAGGTCCGTCGGGCGGAGGTGATATTTGCAGAGATTATTTGGGCTCTTTTCTTTTTGCTTTCTCTTCTGGATATGGGGATGGATCAAACAACAGAGCTGAGCTGCGGGCGCTGTATGAAGCCATGACGCTCTGCGTGGATCAAGGGTATGTTTAGGTCCAACTGGAATCCGATTCAAAATGTGTGGTGGATGCTTTCAAGGGGAAGTCCTCCCCTTCTTGGAAGTGGAGATATTGGTGGTCTAGAATCTCCCTACTGAAAACCAGGGGTATATTCACCATATCTTTGATCCCGAGAGAAGGGAACAGCCCCGCCGATGGCCTAGCGAAAATCGGTGCGGCGGATCAAGCTCATTCGCTGTTTCACTCTGTGAGGGACCTTCCGCCGGGCATCAGGGGTATGTATACTTTATACAAGTTGGGAATGGGTGCTATTAGAGGAACCATTACCAATGCTTAGTAGTGGGTTTTCCTTTTTTGGGATTTCATGTTGGGTTCCGATAGGCTTTCCGGGATGGTTTTGTTTTCCTGGGTAGCCCGAATCGCTGTACAAAACAGTTAGTTCAGTCCCTGTATTTCTCCCCACATGAAATGAAACTGCAGATTCCAAAAAAAAAAAGAAAAAGAAAAAGAAACAATTCAGAATTTTATTATTATTAAAAAAAAAAAAAAAAAAGAATCCTCGGTAAGTCTCAATCCATACTCATTTGTTTAACCTCACTCACATCATGCATAAGCCACCAATAAAATTGCAAATAAAATCTTCCAGTTCCGACGCAGATGCATCTCGAACAGGCACACATGTGAAAGCAAAAAATCAAGATGCTTAACAAATAACAATGATTAAAAAAGGCAGAATATACTTTCCATCTTGAAAGGAAGTAAATTTCCACTTTACAAGGAAAAAAACAGAGAAATGAATTTCTCAATCAATTTCACAACAATATTTCCGGAAGAACTAATGCAAAAGAGAATTGTTACTGAGAAGATTGTTCTTTTTTTTTTTTTTTTTGAAAGGTAAGATTGTTCTTTTAATAATTTGTGATATAAGAAAATTCAACATTGCTAATTTGTAGTAGTGCAAATAATATAAAAAGGAGAATCGGACCATTCAAGAACGTTGATTGTTAGCTTCACCACCTAAAAGTCAAGCAAATATGCCCTAACCAAACACAAACCAAGCATGATTTTGGTGGATTAGATATATTATATTGAAATACATAAAATAAGGATGAAAAAAAGTGGAAAGCAGTGGACTGATGGCTTACCCCTTCTTCCTATTCCCCCTACCCCCCAAATGATCAATTTTGCTTGGATTAGTCAACCCCCACTAATATCTTATGTTTTGATCCCCAAAATAGGCCTGGATGTAGTAACAAATTGAGTTTCTCCGCTTCCCTTATAGTTTGAGTGAGGAAAGAAGTGGGAAATGAAAAAGGCTTTTTCTTTTGTAATGGACCAGTTCACCCTGTATCACATAACGGGCCGGCCGGATATGGCCATATAATAACCAATTTTCAAAACCGTGTGAATGCAACTCTAGATCACCTATGTGAAAAGCACTATGAGATGGGAATTGTAGCTGTAGGGAGAAAAAAAACCACATAAGCACCACCAAGCAAGCTTTTCTACGTATGTCTCATTGTTGAGTTGTGGCAAATTCAATTGCCATCTTTAAAAAGGATGACATGCTTGCTATAGAAGAGGCAAACGTGAAGTGTTGCCCCTCAAAATGCTTGCCTTGCACAAGAAACAAACTATGCCCAAAGGTGATTCTAGTGCAGTACATGATGCAAACAACATGTTCCAACAAAGAATCTTGTACCAAGGTACTGCTTCAGAACCTCATTCCTGCTTTTGTTCCAGAACTTATCTTGCACCCATCTTCAACTGCTGTGATTAATGATTCTACCAAATCAATCTATTTTCAACTCATATGCAACTTTCGTTCTAAACTAAATATTACTAGTTATACATACACAATCCATAAAAACCTTATCACTATACTAAATATGGATGCATGCTTTACATTTAACTCTATAGTACACAACTAGAGGGCTGTCGAAAACTGTCTTCACAGCTTCTTTACACCACCAGTTTTAATTCCTCTGTATACGAATTTTCTGAAGCTTTTGGTGGTAGAAGTGCTGCAATACTTGGTATGCACGTGCATCTCCAATCCTTTGCAAGTAGTTTTGTTTGATTCTACAGTGTTTTTTTTTTTAAAAAATAAAATAAAATAAATAATGTGCGTTACAGTTTGCAACTCAACTTTTACAACAAAAAACCTGCCAGAACTCTTAATGTTAGGGAAAATCTGGGCGATCTAATTACCAGGCCGATAAGATGCTGCTGCCAAATTATGAGATTAGAATGACACCTCAGTTGTGATTGGGGAAGGCAAGGGTGGGAAATGCTAAAATGATTAATGGGTTCTTTCCAAGTACCAGATGTACTGACTGCACTTTGGAAGCCCTGCCACCCACAACTTGGTGGTGCACCCAAATATTCCTTATCATCAATGTTTTTCAGCATTCCTTAATAAGTAGATGAGATGCTGTAACATTACCCATCATAATCATTTTTGCTCACTGTCGGAGTTTAGGAAATCATCAGAAGCAGTTTTACGAGGTGTTGATGACACTATCTTGAAAATAGGAGAACCGCCTGGTTTCAACCCTGTTATCCCGAAACATTTGCAAGTTAGAAGATGGAAAAGATCTACTACTTTGGGGATAAGTCCAGTTTTACAAGATTGATAACACTAATTAACAATAGGTGATTTTGATACACACATTTCCAAATGCAGCCATACATGTCAAAATGGCACGTGTTTGGGACATCCAAGCCGTGCATCAGGTGGCCCCCACCTCGTAGATGACCCAAGCTAAAAAGCAGGCCGGTCCACCCATCATGTGGGCTACACTTGTATGCTTAATGTACACCAGATATAAACTTGCTACCGAACATCTATTTGTGTGTCCTACACCATATCTGATGAGTAGACTGGCCCAATGTCGGGATTAGGTAATCTACATGGAGGGGTCCACCTCAGGAACATGTATCCCGTAGATACAAAAATTACAAAGGAGATTCAAACGTTGCACTGTCGAAGATGAAATTCGAATAAAAAAGAATATCTAAGTTCTGAAGCTATCACTCACTGGACATTGACATCCGATTCATAGAAAACTAATAAAGAAACCAAAAAAAATCATGATGCGAAATAGAAAATTGGCAGCATTTTCAATACCTAAGGCCTGGAAAGAACTGAATCTAACCCCAAGAAGTCTGAATGTTACAGTGGCAACCATCGGAGCCCATACCTAAAGGAGGATCAAAATCTTCGGAGGTGTGGAAGAGAAGCAAGCTATTCCGCTCCTTCTCGCGCTTCCGCATCTCGAGAAACAACGCAAGATCCTCTTCCTTGTCCTTCATCACAGCTCCAAGGCTCCTCCCTTGCTTCTGCTGCTGTACGGGCGCTTGCGTTTGCGACTCTGCAGCCCTGAAACTCCGATTCATCGCTGTACGGCAACGAAAACGACGGCGAAAAATAGCGATTTCCCGATCAAAACCCTAATTCTCAACCACTCCATTAGCTCTGGAAACGAGCTGCCAAACTGTCATTTTCTACAACGAAACTCCGTCAGACTTCATCGCTACCGTTCGATTGATCCGCATGCCAGAGAGAGAGAGAGAGAGAGAGAGAGAGAGAGAGGAGGCGAAAATAGGTGAAAATGGAAGGGCATTTGAGAGCGAGCGGGGAAAGGGGGCAATCCCGAGATCAGGAGCTCTTTGCTTTGATAACGGATTGGCTACTCCCCCTGACACCAGCCCCGTGGCTGGTGGTCGGTGCTCTGTGGGCCCCACCATGATGTATGTGTTTCATTCATTCCGTTCATCAATTTTTACAAATCATTTTACGGCTTGATACCAAAAACGATAGGGATCTAAGTCTCAGGTGGACCACACCACATGAAAACAATAACGATTGGATATCCACCATTAAAATCCCCCTAAGGCCTAATGTTGTTTATTTGACATCCAATCTGTTAATTAGGTCATACAGGCCAGATTAAGGGAAAAAACAAAAATCAGCTTGATCCAAAACTTTTATAGCACCCAAAATGTTTTTAATGGTCAACGCTCAATCAACACTGTTTTCTGAAATGTGGTCCAATTGAGGTAGAGAATATCTCATTTTTCGTCTCTTATTGTAAAATGATATGTAAAAATATATGGCTGGCATGGATGAAACACATACATCATAGTGGGGCCCACATAGCACCGAACACCAGCCATTGGGTGGTGTCAGGGGGCGTCGCCAATCCTTTTCCTCTCCCAAACGCTAGGTACGCTACGTTATTGTTTTTGGATTATATTGGAGGAAAACCAACGTCAAATGCCGCCGATTCCATGGATAACTACTATAATTCCACCGTAAATTTTAGTATTGGGAAGACATTTGTGCGTCTCGTAGGTACCCACCGGATTCACTTTCTCCATAAACGGGTTAACATCACCCCGTTTTTTTTATTGAGTAGAAAAATGGGGATGATCAAACCGTAAACACACGTGTTTAGCTTATGGGATTAAATGGTATTGAATTGTATACGATGGGTATTGCTATATGATCATTGCATGTATAGAAATATGATGGTATCTTAATCATCAATCCATGTATAAAATTCTTAATATGGAAAAAATATTGGATTAAGAAAAATTCTGTTTGGTAGACCATGAAATTATAATCAATGAATTAAATTCATAATTGATGTTAATCACTTGTATAGATAAACACGTATGTCAATTTAAGAACCACACGATTAGATTTCAAAATATATAGAAATCTTAAATAATACTAAATGCAATTCTACTCCATTAAATCCCAACTTTTACTACCCTCCCCCAAAAGCCTGAGATGGAATTTAGACGGATCAAATACAATTCCATCCCACTTTATCTCATTTAATACCATGTGCCAAACAAGCTCATTTAGACAGCATCAAATAAGTTAGGTTTATGATCAAATTATAAATACCTTTTTTTAAAAAGTTTAAAGTTACTTAATGACTTCAAATTTATAAGTGAAAATCAAGACAAGCTTTTCTTAAATAACTTATAATCTAAACGCCACTTAAATTCACATGTAATCACTCACCTGCGTTTTGAAATCTTCATCGTGATTAGACACATCATGTAAATGGATTGAATTCCATGTAAACTCCACCATCTGCCCGTCCTACCTGTCTTTAGTCTTCAAATACCTAAATTCCAAATCAAAGGGATTTAAAGTCAAGGATAATTTTAAATTCTTTAGCTATATTTAGCAACTTGTATATGGAATTACTAATAATTCAAAAATACTAATGCATTGAAATTATGTAGCATATATACATGAGTTTGAATATAATTATTAAATTAATATTAATATCCTTAATGAGGGGACATATGTAATGTTTGATATAGTGATTTTAATAAACTAATTAAAATATATATGTTGACAAAAAATGATAAAATTTCATACTTCGGATTGACCACAGCATAGGATCACAATTGAACCACTAACTTTTTTAATCATTGATTTATAGGGCTAATTTATGGACGGCTCAAATCATTCCATTAATATAATTTTAGTTATGTAGTTGATAATGAATTAATAGCATAGTGACAACTATGTATGTTACACATTCCACTCTCTTTCTTTCAAAAATAAATAAAAAAGAAAAATGATTGATAATCTCACTGAAAAAAGAGAATGCAAAATCGGCATGAGAGATGATTGGCAATTCCCTTAATTCCAAATACATCCCTTCCATGCTTCCGACTGACTTTTGGATTTTGAAAACACTTCAATGCCATCGAATCCTCCCAATCTATGCTGCCAAAGGAGACTTGATTCGCTCCACACGCCTGCCTCGGTGATGCAGACACGTGCCAATTTTGGACATTGTTAGGACATATGGCAATATCAAACGTCTACGCTTTTCAAATGGGTGGGGACACTGCTTTAAAAAGCAGCCCATTTTACTCACGTGCACCACAATGTCTCTAGTAAACTTAAAATACTAGTTTAAAGGATTTTCTTGAAATGAAGTAGATTCATTTCTCAAGTGGGCTAGAAATGGACCATACTAGCGGTGACTGATCATTAATGTGCAAAAAAACATTGGGATCAAGTCAATATATGTTTTTTCCCTTCGCTTAGGCTTACATGATCTTATCAGCAGGTTGGATGGAAAATAAACCTCATAGAAACTTTACTATTGCCTCTAAGAAGTTTTTAATAATAAAGTGTTCGATCACCACTGTTTCTTATAACACGGTCCACATGAAATTTGTGTGTTTTTTATTTTTTAAACTCATTTCCCAAAATGATCTTGGAAAAAGGGATGAAAAACATGGATATAAGATAACGAATGTTCCAAAATGGTAATGGTGGCGGTAACGGCCACCACCATTATCATTATAATACGGGTTGAAACAGCCATTATAGTCCCCATATCAATAGTTCCGACTTTTTTCATTTTTCTTTTTAAAATTGTTATAAAATTGTTATGGACTGTTACAAGGCCGCTATGATCATTTTGACACTTCGACCCCGCAATGCATAACAGTTATTACTGTTATCACTGCATAATGGCCGGCTGTTGGGTAACCGAATTTGAATGCCATTACATATTTCAAGTTGGGCCGGACAATAATGACAGCACCTTCTAAAGGTGAGGTCGGGCCTGAAATGCACTTTTAAAATTTTATGTAACCAAGCTACTCTTCCATGGCACTTCAAGCACGGATTGGATGGTTAGGATCATTTGCCAGATCATAGCTCAGAATCAACCTGGCATAACGTGAATATAGGGCTTCTTTTTTTGTTTTTTTTATTTTTCCACAAATGACCCCGCCTGTACTGCTTAAGAAATTTGAGGGCAATTTTGAAAAACACTTTAGTGGGCTAATAGTGCATGGGGACCTTTCAATGCACTAGTTGCAATTGGGAAATTGATGTAGAGCGGGTCGCGAATAATTTCATGGCCAGGATGGATCAGAAAAGGCACGGTCGGCGACTAAAGTGATCCGGACCATCAGACCTTATATCGGGCATATCTCGCAATTCGGAATGAGTTATCCGACGCAGAATATATATGCTTTTGGGGTAGAACGAGCTCCTTTAGCCAACCAACCCCGCTACGCCGGGTTGCGTAGCCCGGATTTGCGAGAAACCCCCTGATCGACAGTCGTTTTCCCGTTTTAATTTCGTTTTTACTATTTATAGCAAGTTTTAGTTTGCTTATAGCTCTTCATCCGTTGGGCTTTAGGAGTTGTGTCCATCATGAAAAGTGCTTAGGATAATTAGGAGAACGGTTTGGTGAAGCCAAATAGGACACTTACTATTTTTGGCCGAAAACCTTGCGCACTAGTAGACATCACGACCGTCTATAAATAGTAAGTTTACTATTTATAGTAAGTTGCGAATTCTAGGAGTTTTAGTTGTAGTTTGAGTCTGATTTCTTTCATGTTACTTGGTTCCCTTATTTAAAGGGGTGTAAACTCATTTTTATTCATTCAACAATTAATTTTGAATTTTATTAGAGTTTATTGCTACTCTCTTGCCTTCTTTCCTCGTGGATTCAAGAAGTCTCTGTGAGGAGTCCAGAGAAGCTTCGTGGATTCGGAGTAGTTATCCTTGAGGAAGACGGTGATCGACCTCATCACGTTCATCCCTGCGTCAGAAATGTGTATACTCCACATCATCAGTGTGGACCGTTCATTTGGTCTAATTATTAATTAGGTGGTTCTCACCATCCAACCAATAGCATGAAGAAATGCTTGAGTGCCAATTTTTTGCCAAGTGTAGGTGGGATCATCAAAGCCAATCATACTTTGGAGTAGGGGTGCACACGAGTCGGTTTGGTCCGGTTCTAGGGTGAAATCGGAACCGAACCGTACCATACGGTTCTAGGATTTTCGGAACCGGAACCGGAACCAGACTGTTAGCTCCCTAGAACCGAATCAGAACCGGACCGTGAAAACTGGTTCGATTCTGGATTGGTTCCACGATTCTGGGCTTTTAAAAATCTAGCCCAATTCTAAGAGAGAGAGGATCAGTGAGAGAGAGGTGCAACGAGAGAGAGAGAGAGAGAGAGAGAGAGAGAGAGAGAGAGAGAGAGAGAGAGAGAGAGAGAGAGAGAGGAGGAGCAAATAGAGAGAGAGGGTAGGGGCAGCCACACGCACGCAGCAGGGTTGGGTAAATTTAGGGTTTTATTTTTTTGTCTTGTTTTTTGTTTTTGTTTTTGTTTTTGTTTTTGTTTTTGTTTTTTGCTTTATTTATTTATTTATTTATTTGTGTTTTTACTTTAGTTTTAAATTCAGGTTTGGTTTGATTTCACAATTCGGATCAACAGTTCTACATACCCCTAAATTGGAATCGAACCGAACTAAATGGTTCTACTAGTTTGATGTGCACCCCTAATTTGGAGGGGCATTTATTGGAGAATGAATGCAGATGGGTGTCTCCTCAAATGAATGTAGAAAGGACCAAGTTAAGGACGACTAGAATAATCTAGTTTGTGTGATTTCTCACTAAGGCCTAGGAAGAGTGTGCTGGACCCATGGATGGTCCAGATCAATGATCTGGCATATCCAAATATAAATGCAGTTATATGTTTGATGGTTGGCCCACCGTCGTCTTTCAGGGCCCAACAAAGAAAAAACAACACCAGCAGCCGCATACCTTGCGACATCTTACTTGAAATTGCGTGGAAATTTTTGAGTGAAATGATAGAATTGACCTCAGCTTCCTTTAGCCAATGTTAACCGAGAAAAGTCACTTTAAACCATTAAAGCATAGCTTCTTAATGAAATGGTGGCTAAGTGCATGGGACCTATTCACGCCCATATTTTAGTCTGGGCTCGTTGGCATCCAAACTACCTACCTGGACCGTCCATTAGGTCCAGTGCTCTCTCCCTGTAGATAGACTGCCTTGAAAAATTCACACTGATGAGATGTTTATAATCGTCTAATTAATGACATACAAAATGGATGTAGAATTTTGTTATTGGAAGATAGAATCAGTCATGCATGTATAGAGCCATCTGATTGCTGTGACTTTTTCCTTAATAGCGGAAGAAGTGGGACCAGAGCTAATGGACGGTTCTGATAGGTGATTTGATTATCCAAAGTCCAAAATGAACTATGTACATTGTGCACCGTAAGGTTTTGGTAAATCATGTCGCTGGATCATTACTCAACATAGATCACGTCTTGTCACATCATCAGTGGCAGTGAAATGCAGAAAACTACAATTTACCGCATGGTGCGATGGATGAGTCAATTAAATCTCACCTCATCATCACACCACCACCAATGGGTGGCTCAGCAACCTAATCGCATCCAAGAAGGTAGGCGGATTTCCTGCCAAAAGCCTTTGGCAAGAAGTTCGTGAGGCCATCGTGATGTCTGTGAGAAATGTGCTGTGCTCATCCATTATGTCAGCTATTAGGCAAAAAATATAAGGATTAAAGGCCACAGTTGAAATATTCATGGACCCATGAGTTTTGAATATAGTTTATATTTGTGTTTTCAATTCATCCTAGGAGTGATTGTTATTAACAGGATGGATGGCATTAAACATTACTGTCAACCCAAGGAGGTATCAACGGCAAGAATTTTCATACCCACCATTTACTTCAGTTCCACACACTCGAATCTTTGATCCTTCTCAATTTTAGTCTTATATCCTAAAATAAGCTCTCAAAACAGATGGATATGGTAAATTTCTCATGAAAATCACAGTGGGCAGCACTTAGTTTCCGGTACGAGCAGGAAATCCGTGTGCCCGTGAAATTATGGCTAGGGCATTAAAGTAGTGTTGCAGTTTAGGGCTACCGTTTAGATGTACTACAGGAAGTGTCACGTGCAACTCATGTAGGGAGGGAAGAGAAAACTGGGGAAGAGATTTTGCCAAGAGAGAGAAAATGGAGGAGAAGAATGGGTAATGCGGAAAGAGAAAGGAGAGCTTTTAACAGAGGATGAGTCATTCCAAATTTTTTTATTTTTATTTTTTAGCTTGCTTAAGTTCTAAATCTATCTTATGTTTGAACTAACGTCTTAACATTAGCTAACTTTAGGCGTCCCAACAAATGTGTGGATGGATACCACACAGGCATCATGGTAGGCTCCACATATCCATTAGTGGAAAGGGCTTGAGAAGCACAAGATAATACATAAATCCAAAAAGAGGCTTAGCAAGCAAGGATAGATAAAATCCAAGTTGCAACTAATATTTAAGCCTTTTGGTCTCTACTCATGACTTAGTGGTAGACTCACAAGGGTTTTATTGCTAAGGTCATGGGTTCAAGCACATACTATAGTGTGTGTGGGGTGTCCAAAAGAAAAAAAATAATAAAAGAAGAACAAACTCATATTTAATTAAGTCCTTACTTTCTAAGCAAGTAGATTTTCAACCTTGGCCAATTATCAACGGTTTATATATTAAAAATCTTATTTAATTTCCTAACATCTCAAAGGTTATCACTCTTTTAAAGCTAATTTTATAAGCAAACTTGTACATATACTCCTTGATGTCTACATCATTATACATGGTAGAAAATAATACTTAATTAATTATATGACATGATTTTAGTATTAATAGGCATATGAATGGTTGAAATGACAAATATTCATTGATCCTATTGTAAGACCCTTATCAAGTGGGTTATATATGATCATCGGTTTATATTTGACCGTTGAATTATTTAGATTGAGTGATTCAATGAGCCCTAGTATAGTTATGATCATTGTGAATAGTTTGGGGTAGGATGCTTGAACCGTGATCCCTATATATTGTTATTGAATAGAATATGTATATCTATTGTGTGGAGACCCCAGAGGAGAGAAGTGTCATGAGTAAGATTTTCTAATCATCTTTCTTATAAATAAATGTCTAAGTTCCCTCAACAATAAAAGAAAACCCTAGTTTTATTGAGAGATTCTATTAAAGTTGTGAGGTGCGAAAGATTAATATTCCATTTGGCGACATTTAGGCATCGAAAATGTCTTTCCAATCCGGTACACTTTAAAATTATTATTTTAAATCTTCATTATTGATGCATAAATGATCCATGTATTGTGGATCTAACACTTATATCAACAAAACAAGTGCATTACAAATTTGGAAGTAGGGTTGTAAATGGGCTTGAACCATCAAAATTTTAAATGTCCCCACTTGAACTGTTCAAAATCTAGGCCCAACCTCTTAACAACTCTGGTTAAGAGGATAATTCAACCATTATGACTTTGTACCACTACTTATTTACAGTGGGTTTAGTAATTTAAGTAGTTTTATTTGTGTGATTGAGTAACCAATATACAATTATCCCGTGCATGCGTATCAAATACCACACAAATTTAGTAAAGCTGGGAAAACTATGGGGACCACCTCGACTTATGTATTGTACATCCAAGCCTTCCATCCATTTCGCTAGCTTATTTTAGGGCATGCAAAACTTTTGTGGTTCACAAGAAGTTTTTAATGGTGGATGTTCAATCACCACTATTTCGTGTGGTGTGGTCTACTTGATATTTGAATTGGCTTCATTTTTGAGCCCATGCCCTAAAATGGGCTATCAAAATGGATGTATGACATGGATATAGAACACATTATCAAGGTAGGCCACTGTCACAGACTCACTGGAATCCTCGATCTCACATGCTGGCCAACGCAGTACTAAAATGAAGTCCTCAACACGAAAAGCAGGGTCATTTTGGTAGTTTTGTGAAAGATGAGTCCGTCTTGTAACTCTAGTCCCTGGTCGTGGTATTAAAAGATTTAGGGCGAGATTAAATCTGCCTGCCAAACACAAGCACAGGCCCAAGACATTACTCTCCTCTGCCAAACTCCTAAATCGTAAATACCCAATGAAAAAACAACTCTATTGCCATCCGTCCGATTGTTGAAAATCTCCTATCTGACGGCTGCAGTCGGATATTACAAGTCTTTTTCATGTCCACGTGAAGCACGTGAAGTTTGAATTCGATTTTGTGGCACTTAAAGCTTCTCACGAAACTTTCCTTGTTTCACTGTATAATTATAATTTATAACCTTTGGCTTGAAAAACTACCAAATTAACCCTTTCTTCCGGATTAAGCATGTCATAATACTCCATACTCAATGCACACGTGCCAGCCTGATTTTGGTACAGTGCACACATAAAATACAATCAACATGATGAACGGCCGGGATTACATGTAAGTGTGAGATGTTAGGGTCTCTGTTTATCCAGACAATCCAATTAGTGGGTCCTTGATGTAGATTGGCCATCATCCAATAGGTGCACTCATATGTATGATAATAATCATCTGATGCCTGTAGATTATGGATGATTGCTTTTGTTTGCAGTATATGTTGAGATTATTAAGATGGCGCAGGCTACCTTTCTCTATTTTTTGTTTTGTTTTCGTTTATGTTTTTGTTTGGGACGATAACATTCCTTAGCCCCAGGTCAATGCAATACTAATTAATGTTGTCAAAGGCTGCATGTATTTCAACCACATTATTAGTGACCCTATCATAGAAGTTATGAAAGGCAAAGATAACTTAATCCATATGATCTCCAAAGATTCTACCCCCTCCATCCTCATCAGGATTCCCACAGGAGGATCAAGTAACATTTAGTTTTATCCATCCCTGTTCCGGCTTAGCCCATTTTTATTCCGGCCTATCCCATCCTTGTTGGTATTCACAGTTCTATGTGTACCATCCATTTCATTAGAGATTACTATGGTCTGATAATTCTAACCATCTGGTTAGTTGTACATCAACATACATTTGAAAACATAGCAATGATTCACATTCGTCAGGCGAAAGAATTACTTACATCAATTAGATGAACCATTAGATCATACAAGTTCATTCAATTTTTTCTTTTCATTTTTTTTTTTTTGCCGAATCCATGGTAGAATTCATTGGAGGAATACCTGATCAAACTTATATCAAGTTGGTAGTCCAAATGCTAGACTAATTTCTTAACATTGTAAAGTTTTATTAAATTCATGATACAATCTCCCTTTGCCTAACATAAGATTTTTTCTTTTTAAAACATCTTCTCATATATTCAATATCAATACAAATACACTCTTAACCTAAGTCTAAATAATATATCTAGAGCTGGTTTAGGGAAGGATTCAACAAACTCATTGCATATGGAAATCTTTCTCAAAATAACTACTAACAATAACTTAGTAATGCCTGAGGTAAGACAAACCTTCATCTAATATTTACGACCTAACTTGTTTGTCTTGGTGAATCTTGACCCTGAGATACAAGTCCTTGATTGTGTGCATTTCAGAAACAACATCTCTCATTTGCATTCATTTTTTTGGAGATTCTAAAGAGCACAACACACCGATTTTGACCATTGAAATTAATCAGTCATGTATTCTATTTCTTGAATTGATTTGATTTTCATTGCCTTGAATAGCTTCAGTTTCTTCTAAGAGCAGTTGTGGATCAACAATCTCCATTACTCGTTCAGCCAAAGTCATCTTAGCAAAATGATGAAGGCTTAGATTGTCCTTAAACATGTCATCAGTTGGCCCCTTTCCAGTGATCATCTCCAGTAGAAGGATTCCGTAGTCGTAAACATCTCTTTGTGTAGATGCTTTTCCGCCCATCGCATACTCTGCAATTTATAAAACTTATGTTAGAATCTAAGTGACCATGGCTCACTGGTAGACAGTGAGTTTCAACACCGAGGTCATGAGTTCGCGTACACATGTGGTGCGTGTGGACAAAAAAGACCATTTGGATACAGATGATATCAAAAGTTAGAATTTTGAGAGAGAGAGGAAATATTCTATTTAAACAAGTAATTTGTATGCCTTTTTTCCTTTACTAAAGATCTGAATTCCTAGCATCAATTGGTGTGCTATGAAATTATATGTTCTTGTAAAGATGCTCTACATTGAATAAGGCTTTGTTACTCAAATGAAAGAACTTAGCTCCTCAATCATCAAGAGAATATATGAGTTGCTGTTATTTTTAATATAATAATTAAAAAAGAGAGAGAGAGAGAAAAAAAAAAACACCTAAGGCCATTAACAGAAAAGAAATCATCATACCTTATTATGGTGGGATTCATGTGGGGGGTTCAAGTGAGTATATATACCGCTTTGTATATCTAGATCTTAGAGAATATTGCCAGGTGTGGATCCTTCAATAATAATAATAATAATAATAATAATAGGAAATAGATGAAATTGTTACCTGGAGCGATGTACCCAATAGATCCCTTCATCCCAACTGAGCTGCTTTGAGCAACCTCATATAAGAACCTGCAGGCTAGCCCGAAATCGCCCACATGAGCAATCATGTCATCATCAAGAAGAATGTTGCTTGGCTTTAAATCTTGATGAATGATTGATGTTTGGCAATGATTATGTAGATAATCCAGTGCAGAAGCCACATCTATAGCTATGTTTAGCCTTTCAGTAAACTTCAAGTTCCTTCTCGACTGGTCATGGCCTTCCTGGTGCAACCACTTCTCTAGACTTCCATTGGACATATACTCGTATACTAGAGCTTTAAAATCATTGCCCTTAAAATCAATGCTCGAGCAACAAGTTAAGATCTTAACAAGATTTCGATGCCTAATGTTTCTCAACGCATCACATTCGGCCATGAAGCTGCTCAGAGCTCCTTGTTGTTGAAGGTTGAAGACTTTCACTGCTACCATAGTCCCAACACGATCTAGAATCCCTTTATATACAGCACCAAAACTTCCGATTCCGATCTAATTGGTATGAGAGAACTCATCTGTTGCTTTAAAGAGCTCCGCATAAGACATGTTCATAAAAGGAGCCTCCATAGAAGGCACAACAAAAGGTTTCCTTCTTGACTTTCTTACCCGATAAAGAATGGTAAAGAAACATGATAATGAAATAAGACCCAGGAAAGAACCAATTATTGAGAATTTGACTTTTGAAGCAAGAGAGATCTCCCGATTCTTGGAAGCTTGGCTAGAGCATGGAGGCAATTGTAATTCATGAATACCCCCACAAAGCTTACTATTTCCGAGCAGTGAAACCCGACTGGCATTTCGAAAGACCCCTTGTTTTGGTAATTCACCCTCGAAATTATTAAAGGATAGATTTAGATACTCTAGAGCAAACTTCTCTAGATATCTTGGAATCTTCCCAGATAAGTTGTTGCGTGAAAGATCCAGGGATCGAAGGCCTTTTAGAATACTAAATGATGATGGAATTGATCCTTGAAAGAAGTTCCCATCCAACCGGAGATACTCTAGGCTGAGACAATTGCCTAGCCAGCTTGGAATTTCGCCTGACAATTTGTTATTAGAAACATTGAATGTTCCAAGAGCTTGCAAGCAACTGGCTTCGTGTGGCAGATTAGTGAAAAAGTTGTTTTGAGCTTGGAGATCAATCAGAGATGGAATGCTGAAAAGTTGTTTGGGTAAGGTACCACTAAAGTTATTATAGCCGAGGTATATGAGGTTCAGGTTAATGCAATTACCAAGATTTGAAGGTATGCTCCCCGATAGTTTGTTTTTATGTAAAATGAGTTGGTACAATCTGGTGATGTTGCCCAATGAAGGTGGAATTTTCCCTGATAATCCATTTGAATCCAAGTATAGTTTCTCCAACTTGTTAAGCTTCCCAACACCAATGGGAATTGTACCTGTCAGAAAATTATTCTCCATACCCAGTGCTGTTAAGCCAATAAGATTCTGAATCCCAGATGGGATGCTTCCGAATATCATATTACTTACTAAAGATAGCCATGTCAGTTGGATCGAAAGATTTGCTATGGAGTTGGGAAACGCACCGCTGAGACGATTTTCGCCCACCTCCACCACTTTTAAGCTACTGCAATTGGTCAAAGAATCGAGAAAACTCAAGTCACGAGCTTTCCCAATTCCAAGTTCGTTGCCCCACAAATATAATCTGTTGAGACCTTTGAGGCGTCCAAAATTCAGAGGTACAGATCCGCTAAAACTTTTGTTTTGAAGTTCAATATGTAAAAGTCCGGAAGCATTGGATAATGAAACTGGTGTGGGTCCTGTGAATTGGTTTTCTCCGGCATAAAGCTCTTGGAGATTAGGAAGAGTGAGGCCTAAGTTAGGTGGAAGATTTCCATGAAATGTGTTAACTCCCACGTCAAAAATGAGAATAGAGGAGAGATTGTAGAGCCGAGGCGGAATCGTACCTGACAGTTTATTGTCACCTATGCTAAGAAAATTTAAGCTCACCAACTGACAAAGGTCATCTGGGATGCTGCCCTCCAGACTGTTATAAGTAAGATAAAGGTAATTGAGAGACGAAAGGTTTCCAAGTGAAGGTGGGATACTTCCTGTAAGATTGTTTTTACCAAGGATTAAGTAAGTGAGCTTCGATAGAGAGCCAAGCTCAGTCGGAATCCTCCCTGTGAGCTGATTCCCGTAAAGATCAAGAACTTGGAGTTTGGAACAGTGGGTCAGATTTGCTGAAATTTCTCCAGTGAATGTGTTATTGGTCAGAGCGAGTAACCTCAAGCGGAACAACCGGCCAATTTCTTCAGGAATCGTCCCGTGAAAGCCATTGCGTCTGAGATCGATTCGCCTGAGGAAGGTGAGGTTCCCAATGAAAGGCGATATGGAGCCCACCAAATTTTGGCCAATGAGGTTCAAGGCCGTAACCCTTTGAGGATGCCGGGGACCACCGCAAGTGACACCTTGCCAGTGGCAGAAGTGGAGAGTATGGTTCCATGAGCTCAAAGAATGGAGAGGATCGTCGGTTATTAGATGTTTGAAATTGAGCAAAGCAAGGAGATCAGTTTCGTTGGAGAAGTGAGCGGCAGATCCCAAGAAACATGGAACGTGAATGGAAGAGAGAAGGAGAAATGACCAAATTGCCCATAAGCTCATACGTGGGAGCTCCATTATGGAGTTTGTGAATGCAGGAAAGGAAAAGTTAGGAGACATATATGGCATGGATTCTCCCATATATATATATATATATGACTTCTCGTCCGTTGATGATTTTTTTTTTTTTTGGTGAGCCCAGTTTTCGGTTTATTTTTGGGAATAAATTTTTTTTTTTTCATAAACGGAGTCTACTTTGGTATATCGACTGAAAAGCCGTTAGTCTTAAACTATTTCTCAAAAAAAAAAAAAAACAAAAAAAAAAACCCTGTTATTTACATTTGCAGACCTGAGACCTGCCACCACACCGTTCAACTAAAGTTATAACATCAGTATTAAGTATGAAAATGACATCTGGCTTCTAAAAAAATAATTATAATAGTAAGAAAATGACAAATTTATCTTCCTTTGGTGGTTCGTTTGAATGCCCGTAAAGTCTTTATGGTGTAAATGAATTAAAGATAATCTAATTACAAGGGTTATTTGGATGTATGTATTTTCCTGGAAAGCCTTTACAAGCTGTAAACATATTACAGCTTTTAGATGGCATCTTATACCTGATAAAAAACCATGTTTTATATTTCATGTAAAGTTTTTACGACAAAAAATGCATTATACATGTTATAAAACAACAGTTAATATACACTCATAATATGTATATGATATATCAAATCAATTCATCATGTACTTCCCTTATGCTCTCCTGAGATCATAAAAAATAATTTGTCCATTATTAAATGGACCAGACGAGGGAAGTATTGGGCGTCCATCATTGAAAACTTCTAAATTGCATTTGAGGCCCACTATGATGGGTGGAAGACATCCAATCCATTTAGTGTTTGTATGATTTAATGCTCCCTTAGAGCCCTAAAAAAGTCGAGTCCTTAAATGATTTGCAGATTTTGGAAGGTTCACCGCCCAAGTTTTATTGTATGAATATCTACTTTATTTATTGTAAACACTTTACCTGCTGCTACCCAAACACACAATATATTCAGTTTACATCATCACTTAAAAGCCATATAAAGTAACACGTAAACCGAATACACTTGAAAAATAAGTCTAGGGACGAAACCAATGCCATATTGTTAAGGGTCAAATATTGCATATCAGACCCAGTTATTGCCTGAATTTATGAACATAGTACCGTTTAATAGCCCAATTTAATCGTATTTGTGTTGCAAGGTATAATTGCGAGCTTGGACTGGATCAGGATGCTAAAAGTATGAAATTAACACTCTGATGACACCAAGACAAAGGACGGACTTCAAGGGACCAAGACCGACACAAGAAATTCAAGAAAAACGAGAAACTGAAGCTCAAGTGGCCTAAAAGTCAGCCAGAATGAAAGATTACAAGGTTTTCATAATCTGTTCGGTTCGAAACTTCATATATGGCCTGAGGACCATAAATTAACCGTACACGTCAAATTTGAGCCATTGGATCTTTGTGAAAGTGGCCTAAAGGACAGATCAGACCCTAAAATATGATTTGCGGCCCACCGGATCTTTGGATATGCCATAATTTTAGTCTCAACCCCTTAAATGAGGTTCTAAAGAGGATGAACGGAGCGGATTTCTCACATACATCACAGTGGATCCTATATGTACATCGAGTGTACACAGGGTGCAAGTGTACCAGCCGTGCATCAGTAACCAAGAACGGGTCAAAGTCGGCTGACCCATCTCCTTCCGCACCAGCAACAGCAGACGCACAAGCGTCCACCGGTTTCTTTCAATTCGAGAAAAAACACCGCGCGTTGCAAATCCCAAGAGAATCTCTACAAAGTGTCAAATCAATTACATCAATCAATCCCATCAATCACCTCTCATGTCAAGTACAAGCACTCATACTTCCTTTCTCTACAAGTCAAGCAACCACCAAAGTCAACTAACCTCTCACCTCATCCATCACTCACCTCACCCATCGCTCACTTCACATCACCCCATCACTCCTTACATCCCATCTCTCTCTCTCATTTCTCACACCATTCCCAAGCAAGGAGAGAGCACTCCCACATCCAAGCTCTTCCCATGAGAGAAAATGTGATTTTGGTGGCCCACTTTCCCATCCCAAAACCTCTCTTAGCCATCCATTTCCCATCTCCACCATCAAAGTGAAGCTCTAGGAGAGTAGCTTTCTAACGGACCAAGAAGATCAAGTGGTGGGTGCCTCCATAGCCTAATTTTTCATGTTTTTAAGATGGGCCAAGTGAGGCCAACCGATCAATGGTTTAGATCTCACTTGGGACCCTAAGATGTGGCCGATGGCCCATCTTAATCATCAAATCATTCCATGATGGGGCCATTCTCCATGGACCCCATCATGATGTTTACTTTTCTTACATTAAGAGGTCATATAGACCGTTCATTTTGGATGGAGAGGGATCTCCACCGTTGATCTTTTATTTGGAATGTCCATATGCAATGAGACCCATTGATGTATGATTGGATGGTTGAAACGGAGGGTCTATAGCATCGGGGTCCCTCTATCATGCGTGTCCCACTCTCTCTCTCTCTCTCTCTCTCTCTCTCTCTCTCTCTCTCTCTCTCTCTCCTCTCTCTCTCTCTCTCTCTCTTTCCATTGTATGAGATGTTGTGGCCATGTGGCCACTCGGATGGACCCCACGTTTATGCATGTTTTATCCACACAATTCATGTGTATGGTGGACCACCTGGATCGTCTGAAGGTGGGGCTCACCATAAGGTGTGCTGTGTTCATATAAAAGAGGGACAAAAAAAAAATATAACAAAATAAACCGTCCAGCGTCTCTGAACGCTGGACGTCACTTGGATAAAAACAAAGATGTTTAGTCTTTCTTAAATTTGGAGTGGGCTACTTGTAAAGGCTCAACAGTGATGTATGTATTCAATCCGAGCCATCCATCTTTTTTCTCAACTCATTTTAGGTGTTGAGCCGAAAAATGAGGTTGATTCGAATATCTGGTGGGCCATAGTGTTGAAAACAGTATCATTACCATTGAAAGCTATCCAGATTTTTCTTACACGCTGAAAACGGCCCAATATTGGTCTTGATAGACTTGTCTAGGGCTATGGAAGCCAGTGGATGGAGTGGATCTACCAGATGTGGGCCCCACACCCGAAAAACCTTGAAAAATCAGATTTTCAAAAAAAAAATAAAATTACAAACACGAAAACGGATTGGCTACTCCCCCTAACACCAGCCCCAGAGCTGGTGGTCGGTGCTCTGTGGGCCCACCATGATGTATGTGTTTCATCCATATGGTCCATATATTTTTCTAGGTCAATTTATGGTAATATGTAAAAAAATGAGTTATATCCCAGTCTCAAGTGGACCACATTACAGGAAACAGTGTTGAATGAACTTCGACTGTTAAAATTTTTTTGGGGGCCATAGAGGTATTAGATCAAGTTGATATTTGTTTTCACCCTTCATCTGGGTCTTTATGACCTAATCAACGGATTGGATGTCAAATAAACAGTACAACAGACTTTAGGAGGATTTCAATGATGGATATCCAATCACTATTGTTTTCCTATGGTGTGATCCACTTGAGATTTATATACCTCTCATTTTTGGAATGAAAACATAAAATGATATTTAAAAATGGACGAAAGGAATGGATGAAACACATACATCATGGTGGGGACCACAGAGTACCGACCACCAGCTCCGGGGCTGGTATTAGGGGGAGTAGCCAATCTGTTTCCTACAAACACAGCAGCTGCTGCTGCTGTGTCAGACGTGCTGGCGGCGCCAACAGCTGGCGGGCGGGCGCTGGGCAGGGTCCCACAGCCCTGCACGTGGACCCCACCTTGATGTATATATTCCATCTAAGCCGTTCGTTAGGTGGGCCCCTACCTTAAGCAGGGCCCACCCAAAAATCAGCTCAATCCAGATCTTAGGTGGCCCACACCACACGAAACAGTGTGAATTGAACTCTACCATTGAAATCTTTCTTTAGGCCCACTGAAGTTTTGGATCAAGCTGAAATTTATCTTTACCCTTCATTCAGGTCTGTGTGACCTAATGGATGGGTTGGATGGCATGTGAACATTATGGTGGGCCCCACATGGGACCCACAGTGATGTATGTGTTTCACTTGCACCGTCCACTGACGGTGGACGGTGGAGCCCCTCCATGACTTATGTGTTTTATCCTCACCGTCCACACTAGACGGTGGGACCCACCTCCACGTGTGTGCGTGCAGTGTGTGTGTGTGTGTGTGTGTGTGTGTGTGTGTGTGTATATATAATATTATATATAATATTGTATTGTATTATATATAATATTGAATATATTATATATTATATGTAGATTAAATATTATGTTATATATAATATGTACTTGATGATGGGCCTTTATGTAGACCCCACCATGATGCATGTGTTGCATCCAACCATCCATTTATTTTATAAACTCATATTATGGCTTGAGTTAAAATGAGTTAGATCTATGGTTCAAGTAGGGCCTACCTTGGTATGTGTATAGGGCCCATGTTGGCCTGTTTGTAAACATTCATTAAGGTCCACCTTGGTGCACATATAAGGCCTATGGGATTAAGCCCATTTGGCATGCATAAGGCCTATGGGATTAAGCCCATTTGGCATATATAAGGCCCATGGGTTTGGGCCCATTTGACATATGCAATACCCATGGGATCCGACCCATTCATTCTATATAAGGCCCACGGGATTCAAGCCCATTTGATATAAATTTAAGGCCTATGGGATTAAGCCCATTGGATGTGCATGGGGCGCAAATGAAGTGGCCCATGTGATATATTTAAAGCCCATGAGAGTGGCCCATTTGATAAGTTTGAGCTCATGGCCCATCTGATATATTTTGAGGCCCAAGTTGTGAGGCCACTTTGATGTATTTCAAGGCCTATGGGTCATGGACCATTGCAATGTACATAAGGCTCATTGGTGAGGCCCATCAATGCAGCCCATTTGATGAACGTAAGGCCCATGTGGTATGGCCCATTTGATGTATCTAAGGCCCATGGGTCGAGGCCCAATGGGATGTCCTTAGAGTCCATCGCAATATATGAATTCTTATGGTTCATGTAATGATATTTGTGGCGGGCCGTGCCTAGGGAACAATGATGGTTTGACGTCCACATTGTAAGTACAATGTTGGTTAAATGTCCGCATTGTAACTCTCCTTAGGGTCCATTGATAGGCCCATACTTGTTACTAATTCATCATTTTATAACATGCTTAGTATAGTCCCATGATTCATGCTCATACGCATCATATGTATGCTTGATATGAGGGATGTTTAATCATAGCATAAGCCGTTGGGCTGAGACACTTACGGGACTCGTTATGAGACAGAGTGCCTACATGATCGCGCAGTACGCACTGGATTGCTGCATGATTTGACGGTGTGATTCATGCATCTCGCATATGTGTGACTTGATCACTGCACGCCCTAGCGACATCAGGGCCGTGGCTCCACAAGTACATCGTGGATGACCGTATCGGATACCGAAAATACTTGGTTCTAGCATACGGGCACGTAGGATGTCCTTGGGTGAAAATTTCAGAATCTTTTTGGTACCAGCATATGCTCCAATGTCTAGACCGAGTGGATACACGAGCGCCCGAGTGCCGAATACCAGTAGGCCGCGTCTCCCACTGTGTCGTGGTCGGTTGGAAGGGGGTGTGGCCTTATCCGCCTTAGTGAGGGGGCTATAAGTTAGGCTGAGTTTGACCAGCTCGTAAATGAGTCCGCTATCGACGAGCCGGATAGGTATTGTCAGACTACTGGTCAGGCGAATAGTGAGGTCTATTCTACTTTCTTGGCTGTGCAGCTAGGGAGGAGGCAGTCAGTGTGAGTGTATTAGACCCCGGTGATATCCAGAGAGAAACTGTACTGATATATGTACTTGATGAGTATCGACTTGCTTGGATTTTGTATTTCGCATATGATATTCGGCTATGTAGGCCTTGCATTACATTGGTGTGGCCGATGGTATTCATGTCTCGCATCGCATGGCCTTGGTATGGCCGACATCATTCATGCCTTGCATTACATAGCATTGGTATGGTTGGTTTTATTCATGGACTTACCGCAGGTTTCCGCATTACTCTGATATTATATACTTTGCATTTGCCTTGCGCACACACTTACACCACCCTCTAAGCTTTTGTAAGCTTATGCATGACAGTTGCGTGCAGGTAGCGTTGGACAGCAGCAGCGCTGAGGCAGGAGTGCGTATCAAGACCTTTTGGAGCTTTTTGATCACCTTGTATTTCCCTTTCCGCATTGTACTTAAAAGTTTTTGATATAGTGGATATGTGTTGATGTTGTTTTGTGACTTAGTTATGCTTGCAGTTATGCTCCATTACAAAAGAAAATTTATTTTGAAAATCCTCCTTGTAGAATTTCAGGATCGGAATCTGGCACTTGATTGTCAGGAGCCGAGAATGGGGCACTACGGAGGCTGTCGGCACCGGATTTGACAATCGGGATTCATGTGAATCCGATTTTCAGGTTTGGGGCATGACAACCTTACAATAGAAACCTGCGAAACTGTATTTACAAAATTATCAATAGTACTTGAAATGTTTGAAAGAGTCCTAGACCATTTGTTGGTGACCCAATGATTATGAAACTATAGAAATATGTTCCTCTCATTGGACTTGGCATTTCTCTTTAATTAGAATTTTTAGGCTTTTCTTGGAATCGTACAACTATGGCCAAGACCCGAGAGTGTGAGTTGGGTGACTCACCTTATGATGTCTCTAGAAAAAACTATATATATGAAATTCATTCCTAAAATGTTAGAAAAATTAAAAATTATGATTTTAATTAGTGTTATGGAGATGAGGGTTTTTGGGGATTTCATCGATTCCGCTGCCTATGCTTCCGTTTAATCGAAGTAGTAATCGAAAGTGGGGTACCGTTCTATTGTGTGTTTTTGAACGTAGTTTAGTTTTTCTTGCATCTAATCTAAGGTTTTGATGAAATTAGGTTGGAAGGCTAGAGTTTTTTCAATCACTTTTGTTATAGAAGCTCTTAGCCAGAGATTTTATTATTGTAGGTGAGGACCATTCTTCTGGGTTAACATTTTTCAGCTAATAATAATTTTAGGTAATGAATTATATGTTGTGCTGTGTTTTTCTTCTTCTGCTTATGTTTCATGTGTTGTATTCGTTGATTTGATTATGTGATTACTCACCCTTATGTGTATTGTAAGTAACCTAGCCTTTTTCTGTGAAATCATGTATAACTCTATAGAGCATGTCAAGTGTTTGATGAATTGTTTGAAATAAGTTGCCGAGATATTATGTCCTTTTCGTGTACATAATGCTAATTAGAGTTATATGTCTTGATTGTACATGGTTGTCTCTGTATCTTGAAATTTTGGGTGACTGCTACTTGGGGTTGGTTGTCATAGATCCAGTTGGTCAATTTGACATAGAACTTGAAGGAACGGTTCTTGCTAGGATAACTCGGGTTATATTATACGCCGAAGGCCAATCTTGTCACTTGTTGAGATTCAAATCTAGTCGGCCCTCCCCCCACATCTCCCACACTTCGACACTCCTCGTCTTGAAGCTACATAAAGAGAACAGGCAAAGGTAACCCTGACTAAGCCGGGAGACCCTCTGATGCCTAAGTCAGGCTAAGGGAATCTGGGTCTAAGTGAAGAGTAGAGGAAAGAGTACTAGCGATCGTGTACCTGTAGTCATCGCGTTAGAGTCTATTTATACTCGATGGTTGGACGGTCCGGGTCCGACAATCTCAGCACGATTAAGGGAATTCTCGGATCGTGGAGATATCGCCGGTGATCTGTCGATTATGCAGCGTGTCAAGTGCATAATGTATATCAGCGGACGAAGTTTTCGGCCACGTTCAGTTACGACAGTTTTCACATTTGGCAGATGGAACATGCACCTTCACATATCCGCTCGGCTCAGCTCACCCAACATTAGTATACTTCAGCAACTGTCCTGTTGAATATAGTCTCTAGGTCCAAGTGAGCCAAACGTTATAGACCTCTTCCGAAGTGGGGTATCCGATCTGTTTCGTCGGGTATGATCCATTGTAGTTGACGATGTTGATGAATGACGTGTTAAGTATGTTGCGGTTAGCATATGATTGGACATCCGGTCGGAATATAGGAACTGTTCCGACCCGCACCTTTGTAGTGAAGATGCGCACTCCTGTAGTGTAGATGCGCACCCTGTAGTGAAGATGCTTGTACGCTACTTCTCTCCCTGGGATGATCATAACAGGTCGGATGGGTCTCGCCTCAGACACCCAAGCAGTTGGTCGACTCAACTTGGTGCTTTGTCGTTGAACCTCATATGGGTTCGGATCTTCCCATAACATCACTCAATCCACCAAATTAGAATCATGGAGGGATGGATTCCCTTTTGTTGCCAACATCTTATGAAATTTGAAGTACCACTATTATCCTTGATGAAAGTCACCAGTCATAAGTTGTTTATGACTTGGGTGAGCTTATGTGTCGCAGCTCATGTACCATAGACAGTAGTATAAGACACTGTACCTGTGTTATCCTTAACCTATATTGATTTGACAATTTTACAAAGAGTCTCGAGCACTGATGGATGTGATAAGTCTTCCATCATTAATTTCGGTGTCCCAATCTAGCCATTAAATCTGAGACCGCTGTAAATTGGATAAACGGGGAAAAGAATCCTCAGATTGAAATATTCCAAACCTCTCACCATTTAAGGCGTTGTTGTTTTTTCTTTTCTTTTAATTTTTTATTTTTTAATCCCCTTGTATATGGTCCATCTCTTTATCAGTTGCTTCATGGGGGTGCTTGTATTGATCTTTGACTCAACCACCATCTAGTGAGCCGGGTTGAGTTGAAGGGTAAGTGAGCCAAGTCGACTTGAAGTGGGTACTCAGACATGACTCATTTAGCAATTGAGTCAGAATTTTAGACGTAGACATAATCCATTAAAATTTGTGTCAGGTTTGGATGGGTCCACGTTAAAATTAGCTGATGCATTAATGTAAAAAAAATGGCTGCTCCTTTTATTAAATGGGTACGGCGTGGGTAAACCAAAGCTTAGATTATGGAGTACACGACCAAAGACATTTTCAAGTGGCATTGAATAAAACAAAGATAATGTTTGCAGGGTCCATCACGACTGAATTTATTGGATCTAGTCTCATGCTTGGTGATCCAAGCTTTTGATTTGACGAGCTACATAGGCATGGCTGCCTGGAGTATCTTCAACATTGGAGCATTCTAGATTATTTACCAATGGCGCCCACACACACACACACACACACAAAAAAAACAGTTGAGAGGAAGATTGGTAGGCTGAGTGTATGGAACCTTACCATGCACATAATTGCATTCGGACTTGTTTACATCTACATCACCTGTCTAGACTGTCCATTAGGTCCAGTCTACTCTTCGTTGTGAGCCTTGTGATGGGATGCATAGTTAAAGTTGGCTGTCTCGAGTGCCTTCGACATTGAAACAACAAGTACACATTGGTCCAAACCTTGCTGAACAAATAGGCCAATCATCATGACCTTATATAATTCAAAATTGATTTTTCTGGAATACTTCTCAACATTGAATTTATGATTAGATGCCAATGATTCTCTACTTTTATAGTCAACATATGTCCTAACGTTTTTCTATGATATCACTTGTTAGGGAACCGCAAAAGCACACAAGAAGAATCAAGCAAAACATTTCTATAACACAATCAATCACAACCACAAAGACTCACAAATTTAACATGAAAAAATCCTTTTGGGAAAAAATCATGGCACAAAGCGATAGAAAGAGATACAAAGAATACCCGATTCAGACAAGTCTCAAATCTCCTCTTACAAGCCTTTAAAAAACCTATGAATGAATTAGAAAGTTCTAAGATACACCCTAATTTCAATTACATACCATTTGAAAACTCGTTGATAAAACTGCCTAGTTGACTTCGATTAACTAAGATGAGCTAGCCGATGTCAAAGCTCTATGGTCCCCACCATAATGTGTCTTTTACCCACGTTATCCATCCTATTTTACGTCTTATATTAACCTAAGAATCCAAAAATAAGGCAGATTCAAATCACAGGTGGACCACACCAACGAAACCACAATTGATTGAACGTCCAATACTGAAAACTTTAGGAAGCCTACTGTAATGTTTTCTCGCCATCTAATCAGTTGACAAGGTCTTAAAGACCTGGATGAAGGGAAACACAAATATCAAATTGATCCAAAACTTCCATGGCCCTTAGGAAAATTTCAACCATGAGCATTCAATTCCTGATGCTTCCTGTGGTGTGGTTCACTGAAATAAAGAGCTTTGACACCAGCTAGTTGGCAGGTGCTAGGGTCACTGGCCAAACTGCGTCAACCCCATGCGCCATTCATTGTCTTTTTTTCTTTTTTCTTTTTTTCTTGCCAGTAGTGGGATTTCACCACCTACGGGAATTGGAACCCTTGACTAGGTGTTAAAACTCTTGAGAGTCTACCACTGGGGAAAGAGTAAGGACCCATACGCCATTCATTGTCTTGATTCTACCCCAAATGGGTGGGCATGCTAAAGAGTAAATAATGGGTCCTTACTCTTCTTCCGGTGGTAGATTCTTAGGAGTTTAAAAAACGGGTCAAGGGTTCGAGTACCCATAGGTGGTGAAATTCCACTATGGCATGAGTGTGGGGTGTGTGTGCCTGCATAGAAAAACTAAAAATAAAAAATGCTAAAGAGTAAATAGTTTACAAGACCTTGTGTATACGATTGATCCGTAGTGTCGTCCATCCATTTTGTAAACTCATTTTATGCCGTGATCTTAAAATATGAGGCAGATTAGAATATCAGGTGGGGCCTACGAAGTTTCAATGAGAGTCCATCTTTAGACCGTAAAACGGATCTATCTTGTGTGGTCCATTTGATCATTGCATCTGCATTATTTTTTAGGCAATCCCTAAAATGATATGAAAAATGGATGGTCGGCATAATTTTTTTACAAACACCATAGTGGCCCCGACTTAGCTTTCTATCAGATTTTGGAAAGTGGGGTCAGTGCCACCCTGGTCTCACTACATATGGTGGGCCCCTCACAGTGGGGGTCCACCTTGATGTATGTATTGCATATCCAGCCTTTTGATAAGGTCACGGACTCATGGATGAAGGGTAAAACAAATATCATGATCCAAAATATTTGTGGCCATCAACCATTTTTTTTAATGTTCAATCACTACTGTTTCTTGTGCTTTGATCCATCTGAGATTTGGTCTACTTAAATTTTTCTGCCCATGATCCATAATGATTTGGAAATACAGATGGACGGCCTCAATATAAAATAGCGCACATCGAGGTAAGCCTCGCGATTAGGAGTACACCGATTTCAGTGAGACTGGCGTCGCACCTACTCCGCTCACATCCCTTGCTCCGCTCACCATCCCTTGCCATACGCGGATTGTGCAATGAGAACATCAGTGACAAGGTTGCTACTTTAATTTGGTCGCCTCACAATAATGATTTATTTATTTTATCCATTTGGTCTATCTACTCTGGCTAGCCGTTTTGGATAATTATTTTATGGCATGAGCCGTTAAATGAAGCAGATCCAAATCTCAGGTGGACAACTCCACATAAAAACAATGGTAATTGATAGTTCACCATTTAAAACCTTCTAAGGCCCACTATAAGGTTTGTTTGTCATCCAACATATTTATTAGATCAAAATGATAAAGATGAAAGGAAAACACGAATATTAGACCCACCAGAAAGTTTTTAATTGGGGATATTAAATCAGCACTATTTTCTATGGTATGGTCCTTTCGAAATTTGGATCTGCTTCATTTTTGGGATAATACCTTAAGAAAAATTATTTTTGGAATAATACCTTAAGAAAAATGAATGGACGACATAGGTAAAATACGTCCGGCTCACACCACCGACCAGTACACCTCTTCAATGGCGAGGTCACTATCGAGTCCGGTCCATCTGCCTCTCCCAGGTTAGGTGCGACCCAGGCATGAGACAACATGGTGCCTCCCTCACCGTGGGGCTTTTATCTATGCATTGTATATCCAGGCCGTCCACCCCCATCTCATTTTAGAGCATCTCCCAAAAACAGATAAGCAGATCCAAATCTAAAGTAGACCACACCTGATGATTATCATCCACCGTTAAAAACTCCCTAGGGCCCATTTAATATTTACTTGCAATTCAATCTGTTGATAAGGTCACACAGACCTCGATGAAGGAAAAACAAATATCGTCTTGATACAAGTAATCTGGAAAAACGAATGAAGGCTGTGGATATACAATATGCACATTCAGGCATGCAGGCCCACTGTGAGGGCGGCACCGTGTTGAGTGAGGCCGGCTGCACCTATCCATTCCCTTGGGTGAGACCCTGGAACAGCGATGTGGGTGGGACGCTGGCCATAACGCTCACATCAATGTATGCATTTTATATCCATGCGGTTCATCTGTTTTTCCAAATTATTTTAAGACATCCTTATAAAACCGAAGGTGATAAAATTTTCAGGTAGACCACGCCACAGGAAACAGGGGTCATTTAACTCCCACCATTAAATGCTTCCTAGCATTCATCGTTATGTTTATTGACCATCCAACTCATTGATAAGGCCAAACAGATCTAGATGGAAGGAAAAAATGAAAAACTTTCGTGGGCACAAAAGATTTTTAATAGTCATTAACCATTGTTTCCTATGGCATGATCTACCTGAAAAATTTATCATTCCAACCGTTCATAAGGTCATAACAATGGGAAGAACCCGAAGAACAAAAATATTAGTGAGATCCAAACCTTTTGGTGGCCCGACAAATGTTTGAACGGTGGGCTCGTACAATCTCATCAAATCAATAGTTTGGATCACCAAACATGAGGCTAGATCCAATGGATCTCATAAAATATCTTTGTTTTATATTGTGGCAATTGAAGACAACTTTGGCATGTGCTCCATAATTTACAAATCAACTCCTGGCCAGCTGAAGATGTGAAAATTTAAATTAATTTTGGATTTATGCGCTTGTATGATCTGGCAAAAGTCTATTATAATCTGCCAAATAAAAATGTAATTTTCACGTCACGACACTCATCTTGCCAGGAGGTTTCCTAGATTTGGATTGACGCACATGTATCACTTTAGCACGGTCTACTATATTCTGTCAAATCAAGATATCGTTACCATGTGTTGGATTCTCTCCACCTTACGAAATCACCCGAGCATAGGTCTACCCACACCCGATCCATTAAAACAAAAGGATCAGCCTCTTTTGACAACACATTGGCTAATTTTGACTTGGGCCCAATCCCAACCCGACCCAAAGTTTAATAGGTTGTGTCTCTACCTATATGTGGGCCAGATCTTCCGCTCAAGATCAAAAGGGAGCTCCTTCTCGACTGATTGGGCCTAGGTATAGTTAGAGAATCAAAATGAGGTTTTGTTCAATCTACTATAGAATAGGCTGCCTCCTCACCTTTTTGTATTGGAGGTCCAGCCCCAAACTGTATGTCATCTGTAAAGGTGCATTTTAGATTAATGAAACAAGTGCTTCTTCAAATTAAATAATAATAATAATTTCTGACCTGATTTTTATCCTGAGTCCCCTCTTCAATCCAACCCAGCCCATTTGGTCCCCTGTACACAGTAGATGGTGGTTGCCTCAAAGATCTTTATAAACGAACCATGAAGCAATGGATAATGAGACTGCCCATATTCGAAGGATTTTTAAAAAAAAAAAAAAAAAAAAAAAACAGCTGAAGTGTTGTAATACTACAATCTGAGAATGCTTCTTTTTTCTTTTTTTTTTCCATATATCCAATCTAGAGTGGTATCGGCTTCAATGCAGGAATGATGGAGCGCTGTTCTTGTACAACATGGGTTTTTGGTTTGCGTGTGTGGGGTCCATGGTTCAAATGATCCTAACCATCGATACAACGGGCCTCATCATGCATTGACTATGCAATGCCAAAAATAATCAGGACTGGGAGATCCTGAACTATTAATATTTGGCCTTGTTACTCTAATATGTTAAGTGTCTGGGTTAACAACCGCCTATTGAACAGTTAGGATTCTTCTATTGTGGGAAGTTTTTGGTGCGCGGACCATCTAAAATGGGGTCCTCAATGCTCCATAGCTTTGATGGTCTTTGGTTTGAGGGAAGCGGATTCCGTCCTGGGTAACGCAGCATGCTATAGTGTACTGAGTAAACTCTACGGAGCTTACTGTGAATGTATGTGTCATATCCAGGCTGTCCATCCATTTTTCCACATGAGCCCAAAATTGAAGCATTTCCAAAGTTCAAGTGGACCACACTGCAGAAAATGGTGGGGATAATGACATCCACCCAACCTGTTAATAAGGTCGCATAGACATGGATACAGAGATAACAAAATATGATCTTGATCTAAAACTTCCATGGCCTTGTTAAGTTTTTGATAGTAGGCATTCAATTCCCACTGTTTTCTTACGATGTGGTGCATTTGAGCTCTAGGTGTGGTTTAATTCCAGGCTAATTCCCTAAAATGATCTGTTCAAACAGATGAGTGGTGTGGATAAGACATATATCACGGTGGGCTATAGAGTTTACTCTCTCTCTCTCTCTCTCTCTCTCAAGAAAGTAGGAATACACTAGTAAATTTCTTGAATCAAAAGAAAAATTACATCATTCAGACAGCTTCCACAAAAAAGACGGCCTTGCCCATCATATACCAAACCCATGATGAGCTACACAAGAAAACCAGCAAAGCAAGCCATAATGGGGTCTAAACGAATGGAGCATAAAGAAGACAGATGAAGAGTGGCTCTGGCGTCAAACTCTACAGGAACAGCAGCAGAGATCGGCCAGTAACACACTACTCTGGCACTCTGGCCCCACTATATGTACATAAAGTTCTACTAGGCTGAAGGTAATGGAAGATGTCAGGGGCAACAGCAGCAAAAGAAATGGACTGAGGTTGAGCTCCCTTAAGCTCGCAAATCAAACAGAGACTATCTCCCAGGCAGCCATTCATCAGGCATACGCCAGGCATAGATCCTCAACATACAGCATTTCTTTACCCGATTTCTCCTCCAACAAGAGTCAACAACCACTGGTACTCCTGAAATTGGCATGGCCTTTAAAAGGTTGAAATGGGGCCACCTTCGTTAACTTTGGAAATCAACACCGTCCATCAGTTTTCTCATCTCCTTTCATATCATTGGCGCATAAACGAGGCAGAACTGAGTAGTTGGTGAGTCATAGGAAGTCTCAACAGTTGATAATGGACCATTAAATGAAATCTTACCAGTGTGGTCTACTTGATTATTTGAACTGCCTCATTTTTGGCTGCTTCATAATATAATATTTACATTTAAAAAAAAAAAAAAAAAAAAAAAAAAACAGCCAAGGCTGTGTGTATATTTCATCCGTGGAGAACTTTACAAAGGATTACCCAATGCCCTTTAATTACCACCTTGACCAGCCGGCTTTTCTAAGCATTAGGTATACCTTCACTATTCATCGCCACCAAGCCCTAGATATCATACAGGAGCTCACCCCAACTACAGAACAAACGATTAGGCCTTCCACTACTCACAAGTTCTCCTAGACCATCCACCAATGAATTTCCTTCTCTAAAGGTGTGGGCAATCCTAAAATTTATAACAATTCTCAAGCGGGCAATAACCTGCACCCGGTACCAAATCTTCCATGGGGCTGGTGCAAGGGGATTAAATATGGCAGAAAAAACAATTTTGGAGTCAGATTCCACAATATTGTTCCCGAGACCCAAGTCGATGAAATACATAATGCCATCAAACACCGCATGTGTTCCTGCAGCCACAGTATTAGTGACCCTGCCATAGAAGTTACCAAAGGCAAAGATAACTTTTCCTGTGTGATCTCTACAGATTCCACCCCATCCACCCTCACCAAGATTCTCACTCGAGGATCCATCCACATTCAGTTTTACACATCCTGTTCTGGCTTAGCCAATTTTATATTAACCCAACCCTGTTCCAGCCTAGCCCATCCCTATTGGTATTCACAGTTTTATCTGTATCATCCATTACATTAGAGGCTACCTGGGTTTGATAATTCTAACCATCTTGTTAGTTGTACATCAATATATATTTGAAAACAGAGCAGTGATTCACACTCCTCAGGGAAAAGAATTACATCAGTTGGATAGAACCATTGGATCATAGAAATTCTTTCTTTCTTTTTCTTTTTTTGCCAAATCCATGGTCAAAATCACTGGATGAGTACCTCATCAAACTAATTTCAAGTTGGTAGTTCAATGCTAAATTAATTCCTTAAGATTGTAACTAATATCAAGTTGGTAGTCCAAATGCTAAACTGATTCCTGAAGATTGTAAAGTCATTTTGAAATTTTTTGCATAAAATATAATAGTGATTAAACATATTAGTAATTCAATGTTATTCTTATTATAATAGAATTATGTCTTTTTCTTAATAAATTCATGATACAATCTTCATTTGCCTAACACAAGCCCCCCACCCAAAACAATAAAAACGGAAGAAGAAGAAGAAGAAGAAGAAGAAGAAGAAGAAGAAGAAGAAGAAGAAGAGAGAAATACATCTCATATATTCAATATCAATACAAGTAGACTCTTAAGACAAGATTAAAAATATATAGAGCTTGTTTAGAGAAGCATTCAACAAACTCTTTTTATTTGGAAATCCTTTTCAACGTAACTTCCAATAAGAACTTAGTAATGACTGAGGTAAGACAAACCTTCATCTAATATTTGTCACCTGGCCTGTCTATCTCGGTGAATCCCGACCCCAAGATACAAGTCGTTGATTGCATGCATTTCAGCAACAACATCTCTCATATGCATTCGTTTTCTTGGAGATTCCGCAGAGCACGACACACCAATTTTGACCATTGAAATCAGGCAGTCATGCATAATGATTCTTGTGTTGGTGCGATTTTCATTGCCTTGAATAACTTCAACTTCTTCTAAGAGCAGTTGTGGATCAACAATCTCCATTACTTGTTCAGCCAAAGCCTACTTAGCAAAATGATGAAGGCTTAGATTATCCTTAAACATGTCATCAGTTGGCTCCTTCCCAGTGATCATCTCCAATAGAAGGATTCCATAGCTGTAAACATCTCCTTGTGTAGATGGTTTTCCACCCATCGCATACTCTGTAATTTATACTTTTATTAGAATCTAAGTGACCATAAGCCGGTGGTAGACAGAGTGCATTTCAACACCAAGGTCATGGGTTTGAATGCCCATGTGGGGGGTGTGTGTAAAAATAAATTTTTTTTTTTTTTAAAAAAAAAAACAGAGAGAGAGAGAGAGAGAGAGAGAGAGAGAGAGAGAGAGAGAGAGAGTATTCTATTTGAACAAGTAATGAGCCTTTTTCCTTTACTGAGGATCTGAATTCCTAACATCAATTGGTGTGCTATAAACTTATAAGTTCTTATAAAGATGTACACTGAAAAAGTATCTGCTACTCAAATGAAAGAAATCAGCTCCTTAGTCATCAAGTGAACATATGAGTTGCTGTTATGATTTTAATGTAATACATCACAACTAAAGCCATTAACAGAAAAGAATTATTCATATCTTACCATGGTGTGATTCATGTGGTGTGCAAGTGAGTATCACTTTGTATATCCAGATCTTTGTGAATCTTGCTGGGGGTGGGTCCTTCCAATTTGGGGTCATTCTTTGAGGACCCTGATTTGAATAAAATCCGGTTGGTGTAGTCATCAAGTCCTTGGACCTTCATTTTGAATTAGGCCCGGGTCAGGTCTGAATCTGTTCTAGGGCAAGTATTGTTTATGTGAAACCCAATCCCCCAGCGAGGTTGCTGTCAATTGGGATAATCCGCTCACAAGCTGGAATTGTTTGGATAGCGAGGCAGCTGTGAAAGGCTTGTGCATAGATGCACTTATTATGGTGGACGTTGTCTACTATGGGGGCGATTAGCTACCTCTGCTTTTGTACCATTGTTGTAGCCCACACCCAACCACCCTAGCAGGTGTGTTATACCATGTTAGGATCAGGGCCCAAAAATCAACCCAATCTATGATTCAGGTGGACCACATGATTGGAAACTGGGTACTAAGGGCAATGTTCAGCTCTAAACTATTTCCCTTCATGTGGTCCACCTGAATCATAGATTGCTTATTTTTGAGCTTCTGGCCTAGATTTTAGTGTGCTGTCATATGGTTAGAGTGGATTTCATGTTATCATCCCGGTAGGCCTTATAAAAATTCAAGGGTGAATATATCTCTCCCAGTCATTTATTATGTCGTTGTTGTCCACTTGAACCTAACTCAGGATGCCACATCAAATGGTTGGAGTGTATTTCACATAAACATAAAATGGGTCATGTAAAAAACCAAGAGCCTGCATCGCTCTACCCAATGGTTCCACGCGGTATGGTCCACCTGAATCACAAACCAGTTTGATTTTTGGGCCTTTTCTGTCAAGCAAGAAAGCTCTATGATCTGTTTTCTTGCTTTGTTATGAAGCTCGGCTACTCTGAGTTTGGTGTGGTGGTTCAGGGTTGGTTTATGTTTATTGGGAGCCATTACTCTGTAGAGGCTCTGCTGTTTGAATTGTGGTGGGTGTGCTCTCAGGTCTCAGACACTCTGTTCTGCTTAGAAGGAAGCTATCTGCCAGTATTGTTCTGGGGCTGTGTTTTTTTAGCCATTGCAAGTTTATTTTTTTACAAAATTTGATGAATTTTTGTAGATCTTTCTTTGTTGGGGTATATGATAGGCGAGGCATGACCCTTTTTGTGGTACTCACCTGACGTATATGTAAATCTCTTTTATGATCAACAAAGTTATAGGTAGTGTTCCATTGTGCTCCCACGTTTCTTGAAAAAAATAAAAATATTGATGATGGTGATTACAATAAGAACAACAGCAATAACAACAAAGATGATAATGATGATGATGATGATAGAAAATAGATGAAATTGTTACCTGGAGCAATGTACCCAATAGATCCCTTCATACCAACTGAGCTGCTTTGAGAAACCTCAGATAAGAACCTGGCTAGCCCAAAATCACTCACATGAGCAATCATGTCATCATCAAGAAGAACGTTGCTTGGCTTTAAATCTTGATGAATGATTGATGTTTGGCAATGATTATGCAGATAATGCAGTGCAGAAGCCACATCTATAGCAATATTTATCCTTTGAGTAAACTTCAAGTTCCTTTTCGGCTGGTCATGGCCCCCCCTGTGCAACCACTTCTCTAGACTTCCATTGGACATGTACTCGTAAACTAGAGCTTTAAAATCATTGCCCTTAAAATCAATGCTAGAGCAACAAGTTAAGATCTTGACAAGATTCCGATGCCTAATGTTTCTCAAGGCATCGCATTCGGCCATGAAGCTCCGCAGAGCTCCTTGTCGTTGAAGGTTGAAGACTTTCACCGCTGCCATAATCCCAACACGATCTAGAATGCCTTTATATACTGCACCAAAACTTCCAGTTCCGATCAAATTGGCAGGAGAGAACTCATCTGTTGCTTTAAAGAGTTCCGCATAAGACACGTTCATAAAAGGATCCTCCATAGAAGGCACGGCAAAAGGTTTCCTTCTTGACTTTCTTACCCGATAAAGAATGGTAAAGAAACATGATAATGAAATAAGACCCAGGACAGCACCAATTATTGAGAATTTGACTTTTGAAGCAAGAGAGATCCCCCATTTCTTGGAAGCTTGGCTAGAACATGGAGGCAATTGTAATTCATGAATACCCCCACAAAGCTTACTATTTCCGAGCACTGAAACTCGACTGGCATTTCCAAAGACCCCTTGTTTCGGTAATTCACCCTCAAAATTATTGAAGGATAGATTTAGATACTCTAGAGCAAACTTCTCCAGATATATTGGAATCTTCCCAGATAAGTTGTTGCGTGAAAGATCCAGGGCTCGAAGGCCTTTTAGAGTACTAAATGATGATGGAATTGATCCTTGAAAGAAGTTCCCATCCAACCCAAGATACTCTAGGCTGAGACAATTGCCTAGCCAGCTTGGAATTTCGCCTGACAAATTGTTATTAGAAAAGTTGAATGTTCCAAGAGCTTTCAAGTAACTGGCTTCATGTGGCAGATTAGTGAAAAAGTTGTTTTGAGCTTGGAGATCAATCAGAGATGGACTGCTGAAAAGTTGTTTGGGTAAGGTGCCGCTGAAGTTATTATAGTAGAGGTATATGAGGTTCAGGTCTATGCAATTACCAAGATTTGAAGGTATGCTCCCCGATAGTTTGTTTTCATTTAAATAGAGTTGGTACAATCTGGTGATGTTGCCCAATGAAGGTGGAATTTTCCCTGCTAATCCATTCGAATCCAAGTAAAGTACCTCCAACTTGTTAAGCTTCCCAACACCATTGGGAATGGCACTTGTTAAAAAATTACTCCCCATATCCAGCGCTGTTAAGCCGACAAGATTCTGAATCCCAGATGGGATGCTTCCGAATATCATATTACTTCCTAAAGATAGCCATGTCAGTTGGGTCGAAAGATTTGCTATGGAGTTGGGCAACGCACCGCTGAGACGATTTATGCTCACGTCCACCAGTTGTAAGCTACTGCAATTGGTCCAAGAATCGAAAAAGCTCAAGTCACGAGCTTTTCCAATTCCAAGTTCGTTGTCCCACAAATTTAACCAGGTGAGACCTTTCAGGCTTCCAAAATTCATGGGCACGGATCCACTAAAACTATTCATAGCAAGGCTAATAATTGCAAGTCCGGAAGCATTGGATAATGAAATTGGTATGGGTCCTGTGAATTGGTTTCCTGCGGCATAAAGCTCTTGGAGATTGGGAAGAGTAAGGCCTATGTTAGGTGGAAGATTTCCATGCAATCTGTTCAATCCCACGTCCAAAACGTTAATAGAGGAGAGATTGTAGAGCCGAGGCGGAATCGTACCTGACAGTTTATTTCCACCTATGCTAAGAAAATTTAAGCTCACCAACTGACAAAGGTCATCTGGGATGCTGCCCTCCAGACTGTTATCAGTAAGATAAAGGAGGGTGAGAGACGAAAGGTTTCCAAGTGAAGGTGGGATGCTTCCTGCAAGACTGTTGCGACCAAGCATTAAGTAGGTGAGCTTCGATAGAGAGCCAAGCTCAGTCGGAATCCTCCCTGTGAGCTGATTCCCGTATAGATCAAGAACTTGGAGTTTGAAACAGTGGGTCAGATTTGCTGGAATTTCTCCAGTGAATGTGTTATTGGTCAGACGGAGATACCTCAAGCGGAACAAACGGCTAATCTCTTCAGGAATCGTCCCGTGAAAGCCATTGCGTCTGAGATCGATTATCCTGAGGAAGGTGAGGTTTGCTATGTAGGGAGATATGGGGCCCACCAATTTCTGGGCAGTCAGGTTCAAGGCCATGACCCTTTGAGGATGCCGGGGACCAGCGCAAGTGACACCTTGCCAGTGGCAGAAGTGGAGAGTATGGTTCCATGAGCTGAAAGAATGGAGAGGATCGTGGGTTATTAGATGTTTGAAATTGAGCAAAGCAAGGAGATCAGTATCGTTGGAGAAGTGAGGGGCAGATCCAAAGAAACATGGAAGGTGAATGGAAGAGACAAGGAGAAATGACCAAATTGCCCATAAGCTCATACGTGGGAGCTCCATTATGGAGTTTGTGAATGCAGGAAAGGAAAAGTGAGGAGACATACATGGCATGGATTCTCCCATATATATATACAGAGAAGGGTGATTTCTCGTCTGTTGATGATTTTTTTAGGGGCCCAGTTTTCGGCTTATTTTTGGGTTTATTTTTCCGTAAAACCGCCTCTACTTTGGTATATCAACAGAAAAAGTCGTTAGTCTTAAACTAGTTCTCAAAAACCAAAAAACCCTGTTATTGGAAGCGGATTGGCCGGTGTATCACGGAAACGGACTGGCTACCCCCCGCCACGAGCCAATGGCTGGTGGTTGGTGCTATGTAGGGCCTACCATGATGTATGTGTTTCATTCATGCTGTCCATCTATTTTTATGGATCATTTTAGGGTATGAGACCCAAAAAAAAGGTATATAACAATCTCAAGTGGACCACATTATAGGAAATAGTTTTGAATGAATGTAGACCATTAAAAACTTTTTAGGGCTATAAAAGTTTTGGATGAAGCTTATATATGTGTTTTCCTTTCATCTAGGTCGGTTTGACCTAATCAATAGATTGAATGTCAAATAAAAAGTACAGTGGGCCTTAGGAGGATTTTAATGATGGATATCCAATTACTATTATTTTCCTGTGGTGTGTTACACCTGAGATTTACATCCCTCTCGTTTCTTGGATTAAGCCCTAAAATAATATGTAAAAACAGATGAACGGCATGAATGAAACACATACATCATGGTGGGGCTCACAGAGCACCGACCACCGACCACTGGGCTAGTGGCCAATCCGGGTCCGTGTACCACACACCAGCTATGTTGCTGGTGTATTTAATTCAGCAAGTTCTATGGTTCTCATCATGAGGTATGTGTTATATCCAAACCATCCATCCATTTGACAAGCTTGTTTTAAGCTTGAAATTTTTAAGCTTGAAATGAAAAATAAGACAGATCTAACTATCAAGTGGATCACACTGTAAAAAGCAGTAAGGGATTGAACGTCTACCATTGAAACCCTTTTAGGGTCACAAAGTTTTGGATCAATATGAAATTTGTTTTTCTTCTTCATCAAAGTCTTTGTGACCTTATGAACAGATTGGATGGAAAATAAACGGTATGGTGGGCTGTATGAATTTTTTAACATTGAAAATCACTATCCCCACTTCTATTTGTGGTGTGGTCCTTTTGATATTTGGATTTGATTAATTTTTTAGATAATGCTATAAAATTATATCAAAAATAGATGAACGGTGTGGATATAATAAATATATAACTGTGGGGCCATGTAATTTTGATCTCCTTTGAACCGTACGTACAACTCGGAGCTGATGAGCGTCCGCGCTCGGTGCCCATCTGCGCACGACACGTACCTGCACCAGCTATATAGCTGGAGTGTGGTACACCAGCCATTCCGCTTCCATCCTTGTTATTTACATATGCAGACCTGCCATTGCAGCTTTCAACTATTGTAACGTCGCTATTAAGTAAGAAAATGACAAATTTACCTTCCTTTAGTGGTCCTTTGGATGCCTGGAAAGTTCTTAAGGTTGAATAAGGATTAGAGGTAACTTCATTGCAAATAATCTCATTATAGGGCTGTTTGGATGTATATATTTGCCTATAAAAGCTTTATAGGCAGTAAACAGAAACTTGATAAAAAGACATGTTTTATATTATATGTAAAGTCTTTACAGTAACAAAATACGTTATACATGTTAAAACACAATTGTTAATATATACTCATAATACGTTGGGCTCATTGTTCACTCTCCAAGTGCAGGGTTGTGATGTAGTAATAACTCGGTAAGACCGAGGTCGAATCCCAAGGAACTGAAACTTGTACGTTATCTAAAATTAAATAGAACTAAAACTAGACTAAGATGCACTCAAAATCAAATAGAATTTTAAGAAATAATGATGGAATATTTATCTAAATTTTAGGAGAAATCAGAGAAAAGGAAACTAGGGATTCAAAGGATCCACTTGTAGAAATCAGGGAGAACTTATGCTTGCATCAAAAATTATAGAAATTACCGAACTGCCGTTGATCTAGTTTTCAAAGAGATGAAAGGTGTATGAATTAGAATGGATTCCATCACCAAACCATGCCCAAAGACTATGGCAAACAACAGAATTAAACTAATTACCAACCCATCACATGTTATGAAAGTTAGGAAGGGTACCATCATCCGACCATGCCCAGGAGACTATGGTGAACAACAGGGCTTCCTGACGTCATAAACATTAAAGAGAACGGAAATATTCAAAGCCATTGCAGACCCATTGTAATTTCAGTCACAACAGACCATTAAAAACCTAAAACATTCCCATAAAAATTAACTAAATTCAACGTCAATTCATGAATTAAAATTAAAATAAAATAAAATCTCCCATCTCACTACAAGCTTCACCTCTTAGCCCTAGCTAAGAGGTTTAGCCAGACATGGATGACTGGATCTCCTAAATGAAAATAAAAGAAAGAAGAAGAAAAAGAAAAAATAATAAATAAGAAAGAAAACCAAAAACTTCTGTTTCTCTCTCTTCTCTCTAATCCACGTCCAAACCCAAGCCTCCACGTCTCTCTTTTTCTTCCTTCCTATATCTGAATCCATGCTCCCCACGTCCAAAACCTCCTTATATAGCTGCTGGAGTGGTGAAAATCGAATTTGAATCGGATTTGGAAAGCTATGCATGCCCATTGAAAGCTTTTTCGCAGCCAAGTTCGGTGCCTCGAAACACGCCACTTTCCTTTCTCAAATTCTAAAGAAACACCGTCCCTTAGAATTTCATTGGGTCCTCTACATGATAGACGGTTCAGATCTGCCATATGATCAAAGATGGTGGGCCAAAACTGTCCAGAAAAATCAGTTTTCGCGGATGTGCGAAACCTTTCGCACCATTTCGCTGTTGTGATCGGTGGGCCCCACAGAAGCATTTTCTGGAAAATTCACCCCGTCCATTGGATTCATAACGAAATTTCAGTCAAAAATGGGTAGTTTTGAATGTTCATTGACGTGTCCCAGAGAAGAATTAACTAAAAGATCAGATTTGAACGCTACCGGGCAGCCCTTTTGTGGCCCCTGTATCGCTCACGTGTGTACGCATGGGTACAAAAAGTCAGCATGTTTTTATAGTATTCGAGCCTCTCTACACGGTGAACGGGTCAGATTTTCCATATAGTCAATGGGTAGGGCCCACAAACGTCCGCAAATATGGCCAGCGGCCGACGTAATTTTTATTTTTTTTAAAGAAGAAAGTCGGTCAGCGTCTTGCTGACCGACTTAACTCGTTTGGTGCACGACGAGTGCACATGTGCACTGTACACACTCATCTCATATGGGGTCCATTGCACTGTTTAGGAGAAATCTGTACCGTCCATCTGTTTTGACTCCTCATTTAAGGCGTCAATAATAATTTTGAGACAGTTCCAGATATCAGGTGGGCCCAGAATCAATGGTTTATGGGTTGATCTGTCAGTTGGGGCACTTGTCGAGATCTTCAATGGCTGAAATTTTATATGTACGGTTAATTTATGGTCCTCAGGCGACGTATGAAGTTTCGAGCCGAACGGATGGTGAGAACCTCGTGATCTTGCATTCTGGACGTCCTTCAGGCCACTTGAGCTTCAATTTCTAACTTTTCTCGGATTTCTGACCGTGTATATTTGTCAATCTTGGTCCCCTGGAGTGTGTCCCTTGCCTTTGGAGTCATCAGATCGTTAAATCTCAACTTTTAACGTCCTTTTTCCATCCATGCTCATAAAATCACTTTGCCACACAAGAATGATAAAACGAGCCATTAGACAGCATTATATTCATAAATCCAGACAATATCTGGGGTCTAATATGCAATATTTGACCCTCAACACTCATTGTATGTTGTTGATGTTTTCAAATATGAAAATCAACAGGTTAGTCGATGACAGCTCGATGCCATCGAGCAAACTTCAATACTATTGAAAAAATTTGAAAAATTCATATTTTATCGTTGAAACATTTGGTGTTTAGTTTGATGACATCAAATATGTTTGATGCTATCGATAGTCTATCAAGACCATCGAAGTGCTATCGAAGTGCCATCGAATGATCATGCAAAGTTGCGTAACTACAGGATTTTTTTTCTATTTCGATTATGATTCTCATAGAAGTAATATATAGGTGTAATGGGGAATATGGAGTATCTCATGACTTTCTAATTCATTCGTAAGGGTTTCAAGGTGTTATAAGGGAGATTTGAGGCTTGTTCGAATTGGGTAATCTTTATTTCTTTAATTTTATGCTTTCATACTGCATTACCATCGCTTTGTGCATTATTATCTCTTATAATTTTCCTGTAATGGTTTTTCCACATTAAATTTGAAATGTTTTTGTTTAGACTTAATTGTGCGATTGAAATACTTTGCTTGATTCATCTCTGTGTGCTTCCGCCATCCCCCAACACTATGAAATCTGCACCGCTCAAAAGGTCAATCCAACATTTCAATGTTATACTAACAATCACACCAATATAGAGCATGAACCATGAATGAGCCCTAAGAATTTTAAGCACTACAAGTAATCCACCACTTGCCACACAACAAAAGCGCTATTCACAATGGAAAAATTAGGCTTGCCATCACTCATCAGATTCAATCCAACAATTGGTTTAAACGACTAGCACTAAGCAGTAAGAAAAATATTTTACAAATTCATCCCATTAGTTTCTTTTAACTTCCCTGTATTGTATGGTTAGATACCCACACCAATATTTCAAGCACATGTATGGATTGAAAGTAAATTAAGGAAATATAAGGGAAAGCAGAAAATGGACTGGAATGATCCTGACATAATTAGCAGGAGGTTGGTGCAGATATCATGGGATTGTATGATTAAAATTTCCTGATAGAGTATTACAGATGGCACACATGTATGGATCCAAAATATTCTTCTAATGAGGGTCCCATTGGAGATTTTTTTTTCTCATTTGAATGTTGACTATTGGCTAGTCTTGTGTTTTCTGATTGCTCCTGTCTTCATTCAATATGGAAAGAAGGACAAGTCTATTGAGAAAAGCCATGCACAAGTCTACTGATAAAAGCGTTGTGGACAAAACAATGCCGTGAATCCTCTGCCACGGTGAAAAGTTCAAGAGAAAGAAGCGATGCCCTGTCTCCACCCAATGAATTTAATCTTTTGAGGACCCTCAACACTCAGAATCCTGAGATGATATGATATGGTGTAGCCCATGGAACCCGAGCACGCTTAAAGCCATCTCTTCATGTAACACGCTGAACGAAGATGTATGGGACTAGCTCATGCCTATGATTTTTATTCTTAAAATCTGTTAAATTGAATATCTACACCGCCAGATCTGCTCAGACATCTTAAAATATTCCGGTAATGATAGGAAGAACTTCTAGATCCACCGATTACTTTTGCCTCAGCGTGACTTTGAAGGTCAATCTGACAGTTTCATACGATAATAAGGGAAATGGATTGGCTGGTGATCATGCCACCATGGTGTTGTGAGCCCCACCATAATGTATGTGTTTTATATCCAAACCGCCATCTATTTTGGCACCTCATTTTAGAGTATGTTCTCAAAAAATAAGCAGATTCAAAGTTCAAGTGGACCACACTACAGGAAATAGTGGGGATAATGACACACTCAACTGAAACCTTCCTGGGGCTACTGTGATGCTTATTTGTCATCCGACCTTTTGATTAGGTTGCACCAACCTGAATGAAAGGAAAACAAAAATATCAGCTTGATAAAAAACTTTTATGGTCCCTAAGTAATTTTTGTTGTATTTATTTTAAAATAATATTAAATTTTTGAATTTTCAAATTTCGGTAATTTCCCTCCACATTTAAATTTTGGTGTTTTTGATGTATTGGTTTTGTCCCACATCGGATTTGACAAGAGAAATTCTCTTGTTTATATGATAGACTTTTTGCCTAGGGCTTGAGCCCCTTTCAGGGGGCATGTGAATTTGGTCCTGTGGGGGGGCTATGCCAATAGCTCTAATCTATGTCATTAACCACACACGCGCGCGCGCGCTGAGCCGAGCCGTGCCGTGCCGAGCCGAGTCCGTGTCCGCGTGCGCGATGGCACGGGCTGGGCTGGGCGCTGGTGCGGGTGCGGGTGCGGGTGCGGTGTAAGTGTACTCGCGTGGGTGTGTGTGTATGGGTACTCGCAGGACTGTATGTGCGAGAGTGTACTCGCACTTGCGCCTTTTCGTTTTAAACCAGAGAGATGCTTCCCTTCCGGATGGTCGCCCCTGTTGGGTTTAAACCCAACGGACATAACCTTTTGTAAAGGGTGCTTATGCACCATTTCGGAGTCCATATAAAGACTTCCGATTCCAGTTTCAATATACGAAAAAATACTGTCTTATAAAACTCTCTCTGATACGGTTTTACCATTGTTACTGAGTTCATTGCTGAGTCAACTCAGCACTTTCGGATTAAACTCCAAGTGGTTCGAGCCCGTGTACAGTGAGTGCACCACTGGGACCGGGTCATAGTCGTTGTATCCTGGAGGTCGATTGCTCTGGAAACCTGTTGCACTTGGGACGCTGTCCAAGGGGAGCAAATTCGATTTCAAACCGAGTGACTCAGTCACGCCTCGACTCAATTCAAGAAGTTTTTCTTTCTCTAAATTTATTTTCCTTTTTGGTTCTCGATTTTATAGTCTATTTAATTCAACATTTTGATCCAACAATTTTTATTGGTGGAACATTTAATCTCCAATGTTTCCTTTGGTGTGGTCGAATTAAGCTTTGGATTTGCTTCAGTTTTGAAGTCACTCTCTAAAAGGAGCTGACAAAATAGATGGATGGTATGAATACAACATGCATATATCACAGTAGGCCCAATAGAGCCAAGGACACTAACAAATCTACTTCCAAGATCACACCATTACAATGATAAGCCAGCGAACATCATGCCAAGCATTGCAAGATCCATTGCAGCGCCAAAATCAGCCTACAAATCACTCATCACACCAAGTTCCTATCCAGCTAGTGATATATGATTTATTATTATTATTATTTTCACACATGGCCACATGAGCACTTGAAAACTAGTGGTATGCCAATTTTTTTCACACACCCTCACATGACCACTTGAACCCGTGATGTAAGTGTTGAAATGCAACATGTATACAACTAAGTCATATGTCGTAACCCACAATCCCCCTACTAATCTTAATAGCTGACAATAGACGACAATGAACAAGCTTGAGTTGGCTGTTTTTTCCTGATCACCCAGGCTTGGCCTGGCAACACACTAGTAGTCGGATATTGAAAATTCCAAACCATTGGTGAAATTTTACAGGAGTAGAGAAAAAAAACCGATGAAACCGACTTGTATATTTCCTGCAAAAGCCTTTAGCATGAAATACTGCTATAAAAACCTAAGTGGAGCCTACAGTGGGTTTTTTTGAGAAATCCACCCCATCCAGCCGTTTTTCCATATCATTTAAGGGGTTAAGCCTAAAATCGAACCAAATCCAAGTCTCAAGTTGATCATATCACAAGAAACGGTGGGAATAATGATTTCAACCATTGAAATCTTGCTAGGCCCACAGTGATGTTCATTTGTCATCTAATTTGTTCATAAGATTATATAGACATGGATGAAGGGAAAAAACAAATATAAGCTTGATCCAAAACTTTCATGGCCTCCAAGAATTTTTCAACAGTAGACGTTCAATTCAACTGTTTCATGTGGTGTGGTCCATCTGAACATTTTTTACGATTAATTTTTGGTCCACAACCTTAAAATTATATGGTAAAATAGATGAACAGAGCAGATCAGATACATAAGTCATGGTGGACATCACAGAAGTTACTTGGTACGCTAACGCTGCTCCATCTGCTTACGTAAAACAGGGGCGCGGATTAGCTACTGATAGGTTGAGTAGCCAGACTCCATCCGGAAGTAACGTTACCAAGTTTCGTGGGCCAGCATAATGTATGTTTTGTATCCACACCTTCCATCCATTTGGAGAGATCATTTTAGGGCAATATGCAAAGAACGAGTTAAATCCAAAGTACTAGTGGACCCCAGCACAGAAAACAGTGGGGACAGTGATGCCTACCATTAAGAACTTCTAAAGGTCACCAACATTTTAGATCAAGCTGATATTGTGTTTCTCTTATTCCATGTCTTTTTAAACTTTTGAACAGGTTGGATTTCAAATAAACATTATGGGTTAAGGATAGTTTCAACGGTGGGAATCACTCTCCCGGATGTTTTCTATTGTGGGGTCAACTACAGATTTTTATACTCCTTATTCTTCGGCTCATGACTTAAATGATATCTCAAAACGAAAGGACGGTGTGAATATAACACATACATCATAGTGGGGCCACAGAATTTGGTGACATCACTTTCGCTCATGACTTAAAATGATATCTCGAAATGGATGGCTTTGTAGATATAACACATATATCATAGTGGGGCCCACAAAACTTAGTGACATCACTTTGGCTCATGACTTATGATATCTCAAAATATATGGACAGTGCGCATGCATCATAGTGGGGCCACAGAAGTTGGCGACATTACTGAACCTGTAAGTATCAAATCCGCGTCCGCACTACAGGGATCTTAAGTCGGTGACATTGTTCAACCTGTCAGTATCTGATCCGCGTCCGGACCTTTCCGCAAACGGATTGGCTACTTCCCTGCCACCGGGTAATGGCAGGTGGATGGTGCTCTGTGGCCCCACGATGATGTATGTGTTTCATCCATGCCTATTTTTCTAGATCATTTTCAAGTCTTAGACCAAAAATAAGGTATATCTCAATTTCAAGTGGACCACATTACAGGAAACAGTGTTGATTGAACGTGGATTATTAAAAAAGCTTTTAGGAGCCAAAAAAGTTTTGGATTAAGATGATATTTATTTTTTCACTTCATCTATGCCTGTATGACTTAATCAACAGATTGGATGTCAAATAACTAGTACATTGGGCCTTAGGAGAATTTTAATGGTCCAACTACTATTGTTTTCCTGTGGTGTGGTCCACTGAGCATCATATTCCTCTCATTTTTAGCAACAAGCTTTAAAATGACATGTAAAACTAGATGAAACACATACATCAGAACAAACGGAGCACTGACCAGCGGCCACTGGTTGGTGGCAGGGGAGTAGCCGATCCCTTCTCTACCGCTGCCTATTTGGAGCTTGGGACAGGCGGAGGCTCCAAGGGCTACTGAGGGGCCACCGGATGTATAAACTTTATCTATACCGTCCTTGCATTTTTTTCATGTTATTTTAGAATACTTTCCTAAAAATAACAAAGATTTAAATCTCAAATGGGCCACACAGTAGGGATTAAATTCTTACTGTTGAAAAAATCTTAGGGACCACAAAAGTTTTGGATTAGGATGATATTTGGTTTTTCACTTCATCCTGGGTTATATGGCGATATCAAGGTGTCGGACAGGAAATAAACGACTCAGTGGGCCCCTCAGAAGGTTTTAATGGTGGGCATCCTTAATACCGCTGCTTCCTATGGTATAGTCTGCTTGAGTTTAACATGTGCCTCATTTTTGGGCTTATGCTCTAGAATGATCCAAAAAAGTTGATAGATGATGTAGATCTAACACATAAATTATGGTGGGCTCAAAGAAGTGTCCCGAGTTAAAAGTCGTATAACGTAAGGGTGAAAATTTCCTTGGCAAAGGATAATTTTGGATTAAAAAATATATATACAGAGTGCATTCTTGATTCCCTGTTAAGCTAGACCCCATCACAGGAAAATTTCAACATAAATTGGTAGAAAACTTTCTTTATGCTGCTGTGTTAATAATTACCATTAAACATGAAACATTTTCCAAATTAAGGCAATCTAACACGGGGCAATGTCTTGATTTGACCGAATGTATTTGACCTTGCTCAGGTCATGCATGTGCATCTGTCCAAATTTAGGAAACCTCCCGGCAAGACGAGTCCTGTGTGATGTGCGCAACCTAACGCGTGGAAATAACATTTTCATTTGACAGGTGACTATTGACTTTGCTCAGAACATGAATGTGCATTTATCTGAACTACATAAATCTTTTAATTAACAGAAAATGAAATTAAACGTGGAAAATTTTAGCAGCTGGCAAGAACGACTTCGTTTGTAGACTATGGAGTTCACGCCAAAGACTTCTTCAATGGACACTGTATAAAACAAAGATGTTTCTAGGGTCCATCACGACTGAATTTATTGGATCTAGCCTCATGCTTGGTGATCCTAGCTATTGATTTGACAAGCTATATAGGCATGGCTGCCTCCAGTATATATCTTCAACATTGGAACATCCTAGATTATTTACCAATGGCACATAAAATACGGTTGGGAGGAAGATTGGTAGGCTGAGTAGATGGGAACCTAACCATGCACATAGTTGCATTTGGACTTGTTTACATATACATCACCTATCAGGACTGTCCATTAGGTCCAGTCCACTCTTCATTGTTAGCCTTGTGATGGATGCCTAGGCAAAGTTGGCTGTCCCAAGTGTATTCGACATTGAAACAACCTGTGGTGGGCTGAGTGCATCAGAACCTTACCATGCACATGCGTAGTCGCATTTGGACGTGTTTGCATCGACATGCCTTTTTGGACCATCTATTAGGTCCAGTCTACTCGGGCAACCATTAAAAGAAATCATAGTGCTTGGATAATCCAACATGTCCAGTCAGTGGCTCACAAAAATAGACAAGATTGTTCATTAAAGATGGGCTCTGCTGCCAAGGATGTCTAGCACCATCTTATTGTTGTGGTTTTTTTATGTAGCAATGAAGGCAATTTATTAGACCTAGTAGATGAACTGTGATGAGAATGATGACAAGTCCAAATGCAACGATGGGCATGGGAAGGTTTCCATGGAGAGCTAGTCCCTTAGATAATATTTCTCTTTCTAAGGAAAGAGTTAAACAATCATAATGATAAAATAATTCAATCTAAGAGTGTCATTATTGGGTATCCCCTGTCCAGTGAAAAACCCACCGACCATGACATTAGATCACGTGGCAGTTGTCCCCATGTTCCTATTACAAATATACATGCATAGCTAGTTTGCAGACGAGCAGCTCTGCAGTCTTCAAATGTACCTTATTTCTGTTGGAACTCGTGGAAATATGGAGAGTAGAATCGAACAAAATAATCACAATCACACAAGTAAATTGAAATAGCAAACAATTTAAATTTACATGAAAAAACTCATACATATAAAAATCACGACACAAAGCAATAATGTATTATAAAAAAAAATGAAGTTACCATAGATGAAATCTTACCGATCGAAGCCGAAAAATTAAAAAATAAAAAAAAAATAATAATAAAAAAAAATTAGCCTCTTCTCTCTTCAATATCCTCTCAAACCCTTAAACACAATTTGCATTAACCGTAATCCCATTTACACTCATGTATTTAAGCAAAAATGGAAATAGAAACAATTCAAGCAAAAACATGCAAAACTGTGCAACACGTCAACCCATCAAGTCAACTAGTCAAAATCCTTCAATTGGTTGGGTTGACCTATTGACTAGAATTTTCAATCTATCAAAAACACCAAAAACTGTCCAAAGAAAAAATAAATGGAATTAATTTGATATCCTTCAACTGGTCAACTAAATTTTTGACCAGTATAAGGCTCTTGTTTTATCATAAATTTGAGGCATCCGATTTTCAACCATCTCTACAATGACTATAATCTTCATGCTATAACATGTCATGGTTGATCCTCCATATCTACTTCGTCTCCATCATAGTTTTACAATCATCGCTTTATATATATATATAACACAAGCCTCCATTCTTTAGAAGAGAAAACCTTTACAAGATAGACTCTTCGAGCGGCCACGAGAAAGAAAAAGGATACCTGAGCCACCTATCATATCCATTTATAAAGACTCCTTTTGCAAGGACGCCTCCTTCCCCTCCTAAAACTCTTCAATGGATCCCATACCCACTATATCTAACAAAACTAAACCCCAGATGAGGGGAGGTAAGTCTGAGACCTTTTGGCGTTTGTCTTGTATAGGGTAGTCTGACTCCCTTCAGGAGGTCTCCCTCTGTCTTAGAGTCTAGTTTTTTTGTGATATATAATAGGTATGGTCCACAAGCTTTTTGTAGGGACCCACCTAAAAGGATGTAAATTTGCTGATCGATGAAAAACACCTTTATTTTTTTAAAAAAAAAAAGTCTAAGACCTTCCTATAAATTCGATTATCTTGAATTTCACTGCCTTCTCTAGCCAAACCATCATCTGAGCCATTCCCTTCTCTCGAAATGTGGGTGAATTCGATACAACCCCATTTTCTTAGACCTTTTATTCTGGTTAACTAGTACCGTCATTTCCATGTCAGCTGAGACTGACCTTTCGAGGCGTCCACCACAAAGATTGGGTCCGATTCGACCACCACCTTAGATAGCTTGAGATTCACATAGAGGGCCCGCCCGTCGTGCACCGCTCAAAGTTCTGCCCCGTTGTTGGATTCCTCCCCATTACCTTTAGAAAACGTGAAGATGAGGTTCCCATTGGCATCTCTGCATATACCTCCTCCTCCAAGCGCCCCCAAGTTTCCTCTAGTGGACTCATCCACATTCAATTTAGCCCAATCCTCTCCTAGCCTGACCCACTTCACTATTCCATACTCCTTGCTGGGAGGAGGAAGAGGGGATATCCCCAGCTCTCAGAAAATCAGAGTGTGGCTTAGTGGCTAGACTCTTGGGAAAATCATCGCTTATTGTATACACTTTGTCTTCACTCACTTTTTGTCAGACCTATAGAAGTCACATAAAACTTAAATTTCTCTACAGGAAATACCTTGCTAAAAATATCTACCAAATTCATGCTTATATGTATCTTCTCAAGGGTTACTCTGCATCCCTTCATCACCTATGAGATAAAATGATGATGCACATCAATATATTTAGTTTTAGAATGGTAATTCGTGTTCTTTTCTAAATTGATTGTATTTTCACTGTCATGATTAACTGACACGATCTCCTACTAAAGTTCCAACTGATTTATCATTCTCTTTAATCAAATCGCTTTCTTAAATGATTTTTTCACTGTCATATACTCAGCTTCAGATGTAGAAAGAGGCACCACAAACAAAAGTTTCGATATCCAACTGATCGCTTTACCCGCTAACACGCAAACGAGTAACCGGAAGATGACCTTATATTATTAACACTGGTCACGTAATCTCAATCTACATAACCTATTAAATTGTCCTCTGATTTTTCAAATGTCAAGACATAGTCCTGCGTACTTTAAATATGTTAAAGTAATCATTTCAATACTACCTCCCAGTGTTGCTTGTCGATGTTAGAAATGTATCCGCTAACAACATCCACTGCATGTAAAATATCTAGTCTCGTACAGACCATGACATTCATTAAGTTACCAACCGCACTCGAATAAGGCATGCGAGACACATAACCTATTTTTCTTCATCTATTCCAGGGAACTGTTAAGAAGAAATCCAAAAATAAGCCATGTGGGGAATGCTGATTGTCTTTGTCTTATCTTCATTTTTGATATTCGTTTGAACATTATCTCTAATACTACTTGTTGGGACTCGTGGACGCACATAAAGCGAAATCAAACAAAATAATCATAATCGCACAAGTTACAACAGGTGAAACCTTACTGATCGAAGCCTTAAGAGGATAAGCATTAGCCATTTCTCTCTCCAAATTCCTCTCAAACCCTTAAATACAAGTTGCATTAACTCTAATCCCTTTTACACCCATGTATCTAAGCTAAAAAGAAAAAAGAAAAAAAAAAAAAAAAAAAAAAAAAAAAAAAAAAAAACATGCAAAACTGTGCAACATGTTGGCTGTGGAGTTAATGGGTCTAAATCCTTCGACCTACTGGGTCAACTTGTTAACTAGAATTTTCGACCTATAAAAGATACCAAAAAATTATCCATAGAGTTTTACCAAGAAAACCGAATTCATTCAACGTACCAGTTCATCAAACTTTCAACCCATCGAAAGCACCTGTTTGTTTCAGTATAGATTTGAGGCATATGATTTTTCAACCATTTCCACATGTAAGGCATATGAAATTACTTGATTGAGTGGAGTTGGCCTTTCTCAATGTTTATGTAATGGCACTCTGGATTTGCCAAGAGAGTCTGTAACTGGGCCTGGATATGACCCAAATCTTCAGGGCCCACCATAAAGATGTCTTTTTATTCACAGTACCACCTCTTTTGGATCTCTTACCAAAAAAAACCTACACATGATTGATACAGTAATGCAAAGCTACAAAATAAAAGGGCCAAACTAATACCAAATGATAGTGAAGTAAAATTAGATTTTTTTTTTAAAAAAAAAAGAAAGACAAGGAACAAAGATTTATATGGTTCGGTGCTGGAAAATTTTGAATTTAGAAATTCTAGATACCGAAAATGTCATTTCCGCATGCCGGAAATGAGACTCTTCTCGCCAAGAGGATTCCTAAATTTGGATTGATGCAAACATATGACCTCAGCATGGTCTCAGATTATGACTAAATTGGGTGTATTTGCGTTGGGTCAAATCCACTTTCTTAGGGTAGTACTTGCAATTCAACCAAATAGTGCATCCAAACGGAGAACGGATTGGCTACTCCCCCGCCACCAGCCCCGTGGCTAGTGGTCGGTGCTCTGTGGGCCCATCATGATGTATATGTTTCATCCATTCCATTCATCCATTTTTACATATCATTTCAGAGTTTTTATCCAAAAACGATATGAATATAAATCTCAGGTGGACCACACCACAGGAAAACAATAGTGATTGGATATCTACCATTAAAATCCTCCTAAGGCCCACTGTAGTGTTTATTTGACCTCCAATCTGTTGATTAAGTCATACAAACCCAAATGAAGGGAAAAAACAAAGATCAACTTGATCCAAAACTTTTATGACCCCCAAAAAGTTTTTAATAGTTGACGTTCATTCAACACTATTTCTTGTAATGTGGTCCATTTGAGATTGGGATATACCTCATTTTTGGTCTCATACCATAAAATGATTTAAAAAAATAGATGGACAGTATGGATGAAACACATACATCATGGTGGGCCCACAGAGCACTGACCACCAGCCAGACAGTATGGATGAAACACATACATCATGGTGGGCCCACATAGCACTGAACACCAGCCATTGGCTGGTGGCAAGGGGGAGTAGCCAATCCGTTTCCATCCAAACATGCCATACGATTTGACATTTGCTAATTTGGATCTCCAGGTTTGGTTGGTAAGTACTCGCTGTGGACCCTTATCCCCTGACCTCGGCATTGAATGCTGCTCGGAAGCGGATTGGCTGGTGGGTAGATACCTCGTGGGAAGAGAAGCGCCGAGACCTACAGGTCAAACGAGATCAAAATTACATGGCCCACAATGATGTATTAATTATATCCATATTGTTCATCAAATTTTTGAGACGAGATGATTTTAGAACATTAACCAAAAAATAATCACATCCAAAACTCAAATGGACCACACCAAAAGTAGGAGTGGGGATGATTTTCACCATTAAAACATTCGCGAGGCCTACCATTACATTTATTTTCCATCTAATTTGTTCATAAGTTAAAAAATAACTGGATAGGTGAAGAGGAAAAACAAATTTAATATTGACCCGAAACTTCTGTGACCCCCAAAAGGGTGTCAATGGTAGACGTTTAATCCCCCACTGCTTTTTGCAGTGTGGTCCACTTTATCTTTAGCTCTGTCTTATTTTTCAGATCAAGCCTTGCGACAAGCTCGCCAAATGTTTGGACAGTTTAGATATAACACATACCTTATGATAAGATCCACAAAACTTGCTGATGCCAATAAAGAAGCTATATAGTTTGGTGTGTTGCACACCAGCCAATCCGCTTTCGCTTTTGTTTTAGAAAATCCTAAAGATAGCCGGCCATATGTGATTGTCTCTTCTTAAAAATACAAATTATTACCTCATTAATACAGTATTTATATCATGATACATTTTTAAATTATATTTTCATTCAAATACCTTACTAATGAAGTTATTGTCATATAGACCCAGATGAAGGGAAAAAACAAAGATAAGAATGATCCAAAACTTTTGTGGCGCTCAATTTTTTTTTAATGGTCGAGTTCTTGTAATATAGTCCACTTGAGATTGGGATATATTTCATTTTTGGTCTCATACCATAATATGATCTAGAAAAATAAATGGATGGCATGGATAAAACACATACATTATAGTGGGGCCCACAGAGCACCGACCACCAGCCATTGGCTGGTGGCAGGGGGAGTAGCCAATCCGTCTCCAACAAAAGCCTATTTTTAAACTCTTTCCAAAAAACATGGCTACCGAGAACCGAGGGGTTATTACCAAATAGGAGCCTGGAGGAGATGAAACTCTTGAGGGCTGTTGTTATTTTAGATCCACGGAAATGTTTGTGAGAAATTTACATTGTCCATCTACTTTGACAGGAAATTTTAGGACATGAGCCCTAAAAATGAGGCAGATCCAAATATTGAAATGGCCACCTGACAGAAAATGGTGAATATTGTACTGCCACATTAAAAACATTCATAGGCCTACAAAAGCTTTAGATTAGACTAATAGTTTTGTGCTTTCAGTTTATCCAACTGAGAATGGCCTTATGGACTGCTAGTATGCCTTATGAACGGATTAAATAGCCTATAAATGTGCGAAGTGGACCCCAAACACGTTTCAATGATAGGGAGATACCTTTCCAACCATTTCATATGACCCACTTCAATTTTGGATCCTATTGATTTTTGGTCTCATGTCCTAAAATGAGTTACCAAAATGAATGGACGGATTGGATTATTACCAAACATCACAGTGGGACCTATCTGTGGTGTTGTCAGGTTTGTAGGTCAATCAAACATTTGGTCATCGCAAATAAGGATGACACTTTTCTATGTAAGCTTGCAAGAGACATGAAAATCCCATTGAAAAGGGGTCGAGGTAAGTGATGAGGCCTACCAGAATGTTTGTGAGAAATCCACCTTATCCACGTGCTCTGCCATCTCATTTTTAGGCATGGGCCCAAAAACGACATGATTCCAAAGATCAAGTGGACCACATGATGGAAAAAATGGTAGGGATTAATCGCCCAACATTGGTACATTGTTTGGGCTATAGGCATTTTCTAGGCAATCCATGATATTTAGTTGTTTTGCGATATCATATTATCATATTAGGGTGTGGGTCCAAAAATAAGATAGATACAAAGCTCAAGTGTGCCACACGGCATTTTGACAACTAAAACCATTTTAGGGCATGCGAAATCATTTTTGAAGTTCAATAATCAAAAAGATAGGATTATTCGACAAAAAATGATACAACTGTCAATGAACAGGGCCCTATAGATGGATGGCTCGGATCATCAACCCAATCATACATGGAGAGCTTGACCTAAAACCTTTGGGGGATAAAGAAAACAAACATTTTAGAAGAGAGGCATTTTTGTCTTTTTCTAAAAAGAATACTATTTCATGTGACAAAGGTTAGGCAGGTTTTGAAGAGTTTAAAAACTAAGTCTCCTTAACACGTCATAAAATAAGCAGTAATCCGATCAAAAACTCTATTAAAAATCTATTATATTGCATCAGAAATATTAGAATAAGCAGCGCAGGCCTCTGGGAGGCATGACTTGCTCAGGTTGGACGGAAGATCGACCCGTTCACCTGGTGCACCATCCATGGGTTTGGCCGTGATCCCAAAAATTAGGCCGATCTTAAAGGCACGTGGGACAATTCAGCAAAAAGTTAGGATAAGGACTCCCAACTTTGAAACCTTCCATATTGTGTGTGGGATCCACCGTGGCCTGCATATCCCATCCAATCTATTCATCCAACGCACCCCACCAGGTTGAAGACACCCTCAAGAAATAATGCAATTGAAACAATCACGCGCACCACAGAATGAGAATTTTGAGGTTTCATGCAAGAGTTTACAGGATGCGGTTTTGCTGGTAACCCTATAACAGCCAGTTAGCTATTGTCAGAGCTCCGTAGACCCCACCACGATGTATATTTTTATCCATACCGTTCATCTATTTTGCCATATAATTTTAGGATAGAACCCAAATATAAGGATGATCCAAAGCTCAAGTGAATCACACCATAAGGAAACAGTGGAGATTGAATACCTGCCATCGGAAACTTGTTGGAGCCCACAGAAGTTTTGGATTAAGTTGATATTTTTGTTTTACCTTCATTTAGGATCACGTGACTTTATGAATAATTTGGATGGAAAATAAACATTTTAGTGGGCCCCAAGAAGTTTCCAATAGTAATTATTTAATCCCTCGTATGGTGTGCTTCACTTTAGCTTTAAACCTCTCTCATTTTTGGACTCATGCCCTAAAATGATGAGCTCACAAAATGGACGGAGGGCATGAATATAGCACATACATCATGATAAGAGCTACAGAACTTTGACACCTGCTAGCTGTCTAGTATTGGGTCACCCGTCCGACTGTGTCCAAGTTTACACTGCTTTCCTATGATGCGGTCCCACCTCATTGTTGGATTTCCCTGAATTTTGAAATTCAGATTGAAAAATGAGTCGTTGCATGCAATGGACGGGGTGGATCACATGTGCATTCACACAAGTGGCGTCCATTAGTGCAAGTCACACCCCAATGTCCTGCCCTGATGGATGGACAGGGCATTTATGTTCCAATGTAAACGGATGCCATCCATTGGAAATGCATTTTTGATACATTGAGATACAAACACTCAATTGTTAGGGACTTCACAATATATAATTAGCACAAGGTTGGTGGAGATATATAATACTATCTGCTATGGGAAATTCGAGCTCACGATACAATGTCAGTCCGAGCGCCAGGCTGAGCCGAGGCAAGACTCTTCCGACCTGTTTCGGGACGTGACCCGTCCGAGCAGCCAGCACGGTTGAGGTGCAGCTCGAGACAGTTCTCATACTCCGATCGGATGATCTGCTATACTGTAACCGCACGCTGCTCGACAGCCGGCCATGCCAACTACGATGAGACCGACCTAACGGGTCGGATACTCCGTGATCAGTTGAGCCGAGCCGAGTAAACGTGTAATGGCATACGCCAAATCCAGAAGTTGTCATTACCAGTTGTGGCCGAAAACTTCGCCCGCAGATATGCACTATTCGCCCGATATGCTGCGTGGTCAATAGATTGCGGGCAGTATCTCCATGATCCGGAAATTCCTATGATCGTGCCGAGATTATTGGATCCAGACTATTCCACAGGCAAGTATAAATAGCACAGTACACCATGTCTACAGGTACGCAATAGCAAGTGCTCTCCCTTCTACTTTCGACTAAGACCCCGATTCCCTTGTCCTGACTTAGCATCAGAGGGTCCCCCGGCTTAGCCAGGGTCACATTTGCCTGTTCCCTTGGTGCAGGTCCTAGGAGCGATACCTTGAAGAGAAGACGGACGCGGAGGGAGGGCTAACCAGATTTGTGCATCAACATTTTTTGGCACCGTCTGTGGGAACCTGAGACTAAAAGTCAGGTTCTCCTTTTCTTAAGTAATGTAAAGGAAGAAGAAGGCTGCAGTTGTGGAATCGGTACCAAACGAGTAGACACAGTCATCATCACCACTCCGTGCCAAGTCTGCTCCAGGACCTTCTCAACTTTCGCTCAATCGATCAAGTAAATATCGCGCCATGCAGAACGAGATTCAGTTCCTACGCAACGAGATAAACAGAATGAAGCAGCAGAGGGGACCAGAATCACGTCCGGTTCAGGAACAACCCGTTCTAGAGCAGGTGGGATTGTTCGTGGAGACTCGCTCTGTGCCGAGGAGTGTGAGACCTGAAGCTCCCCAGCACTCAGGTGTGCCGCGTTCGGCTCAAAATCCTCCTGTGGTGCACGTTGAAGGATCCGCGAGGAATGCCACTGCCCGAGCCCCTACTACCGTTCATTCAGCCACATCTGCTCTGCCACCTACGGATCTCCGTCATCAATTAGAACGGAGGAGAGAAAGAAGAACGCCGGAGATCGAGGATGCCCTGGAGATCGTAGCAGAAAATAAGGATCCGTGGGAGGCACGATTTGCGGAGCTGAAGGACCAGTTCTTGATATTAGAGAAAAAGTAATAATAATCGACAGTTCCGGCCACGATCCAGGCGATGATTGAAGAGACCGAACCTCCCTTCACCTCGGCCATCATGGCGAAGGTGGTGCCGCAGAGGTTTCGGATGCCTCCTGTCATCCAGTATTCGGGGCCTGGCGACCCATCCGAACACTTGAAAGCTTACCGGTCGTGGATGCAGATTCAGACTGCCACTGACGCGATGATGTGCAGAGGGTTTTCCATCACCTTCCCAGGGTCCGCTTGGATTTGGTATCGTCAGCTCAAACCAAATTCCCTTGGCTCTTTTACGGAGCTGAGTCGACTGTTCCTTACGAATTTATAAGCAGTAAGAGAAGTCGGAAACCCAACACTCATCTTCTCACCATTAAGCAGGCTCTGAAAGAGTCGTTGAAGGACTACATCGCCCGGTTTAATGAAGAGGCATTACATGTCAAAGACTATGATGATAAAATGGCTCTTGCTGCCATTCTGAGCGGACTAAAGGAAGGAAAGTTCACCTTCTCCATTGACAAGAATCCGTCGAAAACGCTAGCAGACTTCATGGCGAAGGCTCAGAAGTATACCAACGCCGAGGAGTTCACTAATGCTCGTAAAGGTATGCAAGTCACTGACTCGACGAACAAAGGGAAGAGGCCCAGGAACGAAGACTTCCAGCCGACAGGCAAAGGGGCGGACGACTGCACTTCCCGCGACCGTCGATCGAACCGCAGGCCGGAAGGAAAGTTCCATTCTTATACTCCACTCAATACGTCTGCCGAGCAGATTCTACTGGATATTCGAAGTGACAGGCTACTTAATTGGCCAGTCTGCATGAGGGCTGACCCGGAGCATCGGGATAAGTAAAAGTTCTGCCGCTTTCACCGAGACCATGGTCACAACACGGACGACTGCGTGGACCTGAAAGACGAGATTGAATCTCTCATTCACAAAGGACATCTACGCTGTTACACTAAAAAAAAGAAGTTCGTTCGGAGAGAAGAACGACCGCGAGAACAGCCGAACAACCCCCCAGAAGAACCCGCCGAAATCCGTACCATCTTCGGGGGCTCGGCCGGAGGGGGAGATTCAAACAGGGCTCGAAAAGTCCATTCCCGGAGATTCGAGTCAGAACACCACGTTCACCTAGCAGAACGTCCCAGCAAGGAACTCCGAGCCACTCCGTGCAGCCTGACTTTCACAGAAGATGACGCATGCGGGATCCAGCACCCGCACGATGACGCGCTAGTGGTCGCCATGATCATAACAAATCACAAAGTATATCGCATCCTGGTCGACATCGGGAGTTCAGCTGATGTGATATACTCCGAAGCATTCGAGAAGACGGGAATTCCACGGTCTCGCCTCCGACCCGTGAAGACTCCCCTACACGGCTTTGCCGGAGAGACAGTAATCTCCGAAGGAGCCATCTCCCTCACAGTAACAGCGGGAGAAGGGCAACATCAAGTCACACTTTTGGTAAACTTTTTGGTTGTCAATGTTCCATTTGTCCACAATGTGATCCTGGGCCGGCCTTCTCTCAACATTATGAGAGCAGTCGTCTCAACTTACCATCTGATGATGAAATTTTTAGCTGAAGGTGGGGTCGGTTTCCTTCGAGGAGATCAACGCGAGGCCCAAAGGTGCTATGCTGTAACAGTTAGAAAAGGAGCCGCCAAATAGGCCCTCGTCGTGGACGCCTTGGACCCTCGAGGACCGACAAAAAGCTCATCAGTCGAAGATCTGAAAAAAGTCCCCTTCGATGAATCAGACCAGAGCAAAACTGTCCAGCTCGGATCATCGTTGAATTCCGAGCGAAAGAACGAGTTATTGGCCTTCTTGAGGCAGCACCGGGATGTCTTCGCATGGTCTCACGCAGACATGCCAGGGATTTCTCTTGACGTGTTGGTTCATAGGTTAAATGTGGACCCAGATCATAAGTTAGTTAAGCAAAAAATAAGACCGTTCGATGTCGAACAATATGAAGCCATTACCGGGGAGGTCTCCGTTCTTCTTGATGCGGGTTTCATAGAGGAAGTATATTACCCTGACTGGATAGCGAATGTTGTGCTCGTCAGAAAATTCAATGGAAAGTGGTGGGTCTGCGTATACTACTTTGATCTGAATAAGGCGTGTCCTTAAGACAACTTCTCGTTACCTCGGATCAACCAACTAGTGGATAGCACGGCCGGACATGAATTACTCTCATTTTTGGACATCTATTACGGATATAACCAGATCGTTATGTATCCCCCAAATAGGTAGAAGACTACCTTTGTCACGGACAGAGGACTCTACTGTTACCGGGTCATGTCATTCGGCCTGAAGAATGCTGGGGCAACATATCAGAGGCTGGTGAACCAGATGTTCGCTGGACAGATTGGGCGCACCATGGAAGTATACGTCGATGATATGCTAGTGAAGAGTACCAGAGCCTCTGACCATCTGCCGACCTCGAGGAAACATTCAGTGTCCTCCGAGAATATCAGATGAAGCTGAATCCCGCTAAGTGTGCATTCGGGGTTGAGTCAGAGACAATGTTGTCAAAACGCATATGCGATCCCGTGCGATTGCATATGCGTTTGCGCATATGCGATCGCACAATCACATATGCAGTCGCATATTTTTTTTATTTTTTTTTGCATTTTTCCAAATTTAAAAAAAAATCATAAAAATCATAAAAAAATCAAAATAAATCAAAATAAATTATTATATGTCATTGGGACATGAAATACATTTAATTTAAGTAAAAAAAATAAAATAAAACCCTACATGATACATGATACATATTATTACATAAGCATAACATCATAATTCATACATACATATACATTTACAATTTAGTAATTTATAAATTACAATATAGTTAACTTCTTAAATGATCTTAAGTCTTAACTCTTAAGTTCTTAACATTAACAATTAACATTTTAGTTAATAGTTAGTTACATAACTTACATAGTTACATTTATGATTTAACAATAAGTTAATAACAAATATATAATATGAAACATGATTTATGAAATAAAAATGTCCATATTCAACATTCAACAGTCAACACTACATGTACTGATGTACATGAATGATAGATAGATGATACAAATACAATCATACAATACATAATATATCAAGTTAGTTATCACTGATTCACTTATCAATGATTCAATATCAAGTTATCTGTTATCAACAAACAATCGATAACGTCAACACATTTAGACTTATGAGACCATTAAACAAAATTAAGAAGTTATGTATTTATTATTTATCTAATCAATAATCATGATATACATTATTCTAGCATCCATTGTGGCACATCACCACCAGGTCCACCACCACCACCATCATCATCATCATCATCATTCGAGTCATCTCCTTCTTCCACATACACTTCTTCTTCTTCTGTTTCTTCGTCATCTGTACGTACTAATACTTCATCAACATCCAATGGTGGATGGTCTTCAATTTAATCATCATTATCACCTTCTCCTTCTTCAATCTCATCAACAGGTTGACAGCTACTACTTGCCCCCCGGCTTCCCCCCGTCCTTCGCCTTCAAGTGGTACTATTACCTTCACTAGGTGTCAATCCATATGTGACATCTTCAACTTGTGCCCATGTCAGATCCTCTCCAGTAAATACCGGGTCCTTCGTCTCTACGAGCCACTCGTTATCTGCATCCAACTCATCTAAGCAGATAGGGTCAAAGGAGCCGGGCTTTTCTTTCCTACTTTGGAATCGTTCTTGAAATTTTTGATTGTATTGAATGAAAACCAAGTCGTTGAGCTTTTTTTGCTAAAGGCAATTCCTTTTCTTAGTATGAATCTTTAAAAAAGAAAGCGCATTTGGCATTAGCTATTTAGGCAATTAATTTAGCTTACTAGCTTAAGCCACTAAAAAATTAAAGTATATAAAAAAAATTACTAAACAGTCTAAACTTACCATCTCGAACGTGCTCCAATTGTGCTCGCAACCACTGACAGAACACATGAGTCTAAGAATCTTCATAGCCAGTTTCTTTAGAGCTGGATCCTTCCTGTTCGGGTCCACTCCATAGGCAGCCCACCAGTCAGCTGAGAAAAATAGTTTAAGTATATGTTAGATCTCTTAGAGACACTTTGTAGAAAAACTTTTTGTAAGAGTTCAGTACACAGTTGACAGTGTACACTAACATTCATTCATAGAAGTACTTACAGGGTAATTTCATTGTCCGATGTCTTATTACGATATCCCTTGAGAATATCCCTTCACTTTTTGTGTAGAAGTCCAACAAAGTTGAGATATTGTCCTGTTCTCCTCTATCTGAAATCATTCTTTCCAAGATATCAATAAATCCAACCATATGCATAGTTAGTGCTTCTATTGGATCAGCAGAAGCGAATAAACAGGTTGGGTTAAGGATGTAAGCAGCCGAATACAATGGGGATGACATTTGGCTGCCCCATCTTCTATCTATAATTTCTAAAATTGGCCAATAATCACGATCTCTATAGTTAAAGTGTTTAATGATCTTATTTTTCACTCTCTCCATCGCATCATATATATAGCCCATTGCGGGCTTCTCATCTCCGTCCACCAATCGCAACACAGTGACTAAGGGCTCAGATGATTTTAGCGCCTTTACCACTTGAGTCCAAAAACTTTGAGAAAGAATTATTTATTGAACCTGTTTCCCTTCAACCTTCCTTGACCAAGGCCCACTTGTAAAATCGACCGACACTACAAAGCTTCTAAGTTCTGATTTCTTTGCGTGTAGCCTTTGTAGTGTTAAAAAGGTTGTAGCGAAACGGGTAATTGCTGGACGTAGCAAGTTACCCCCAATGTGTTTTCTCATTCGACTAAGAAGAAGGGTGTGTTTGTACATAAAGACCGTGATTTTTCTAGCCCTTACAATAACAGTTATAAATAATCTACCTATATCTTCTAACATGAGATCAATACAATGGGCCGCAAAGGGGGTCCAAAATAAACGTCGCCTCTTCTCCATAAGAAGACGACCGGCCATTACATACGAGGCTGCGTTATCTGTAATTACTTATATAACGTAGTCCTCACCTATTTCTTCAACTACACTATCTAGTAAGTTAAACAAATATTCTCCTGTGTGTGAATGACCTGACGCATCCACAGACTTCAAGAACATTGTCCCAGTTGGACAATTTATCAAGAAGTTAATGAGAGACCTACCGGATTTATCGGTCCATCCATCGGCCATTAGTGAACAACCATATATTTTCCATGATTCCCTATATTTAGCTATGAAGGATTGTGTATATTTAACTTCAGTTCTAAGGCATGTCTCCCTCATTTCATGATATGAAAGAAGTTTAAGCTCAGGTCCAAATTGACCTATAGCCTCAGTCATTACTTTGAAGCTTTTCAATTTAACGGCGTTGAAAGCAAGCCAGTTTGGTAAAACCACTTAGCAATATATTGAATTGTGATTTTCTTATCTTTTTGTTTATACCGGTTCTCTAAAGTTGTTTGAGCCGGCCCTTTCCCTCTACCCCTTTGGTCGACCACATCCTCGGGGTGTGGTCTACACCATCTATCTAAGGGTCCATGCCCTTGGGCTCTTTTCGATGGTTGTACTTGTGGTCTAGAGCGGTCTGTCGAAGTAGGGGGAGTGGGACTAGCTTCATCGACATCTACTATATTTATATCTTCATATGCATCTTGTTTCATATATTCCTCCTGACGTATGGCACTATCGTATTTCGTGTTTGATTATTTTTGCATATACTCCACGATCTCCCTTCAGATTTCTGTAGTAATCTTCTCACATGCTTTTGCATTGGACCCGGATAAATGTGCAAGTTGTTGCTTGTGCCTTGCAATGCCACCGAAACTCACAAATTCATATAAATCACATACTATATGAGTTTTTTCGGCAGCACTACGATAGTGCCCACACTTCCAACCCGGGTCATTCGACTTGGGCCTCAAAGAGGAAGATTGGGAAGAAGACATTATGAATTTATGATGGTGGATGGTGGTGTATCTATTAGCACTAAAAAGTAACTAGCTAGCTACTAACTAGAAACTAGAAAGTAAACTACAAATAAAAAGAAAACTAGAACTTGGGACTTAGCCACTTAGGGTTAGGGAAGAGAGAGAGAGAGAGTTACACACTTACACTCACACACACACACACTTACACTTATAGTCTTGTAGAAACTAGAAAGGGAGAAGAAGAGGGAGAGAGAGAGAGAGAGAGAGTTGAGTTACTTACACACTTACACTTGAAGAAAGGGAGAAGAAGAGGGAAAAGAAAATGAGAAAAAGAGAAGAGAGAGTTGTTACACTTGTAGAAAGAGAAGGGGAGAGAGAGAGAGAGAGAGAGAGAGAGAGAGAGAGAGAGAGAGAGAGAGAGAGTTACACACTTACACTTGTAGAAACTAGAAAGGGAGAAGAAGAGGGAGAGAGAGAGTTGAGTTACACACTTACACACACACTTACACTTGTAGAAACTAAAAAGGGAGAAGAAGAGGGAGAGAGAGAGTTGAGTTACACACTTAAACTTGAAGAAAGGGAGAAGAAGAGGGAAAAGAAAATGAGAAAAAGAGAAGAGAGAGTTGTTACAACTTACACTTGTAGAAAGAGAAGGAGAGAGAGAGAGAGAGAGAGAGAGAGAGAGAGGGAGAGAGATTTACACAAATAAAATTAAAATTACAAATCTAAAAGAGATTCAGGTTCCTAACTTCCAACTTTCAACTTCCAAAACTCCAAATTCTTGTCTAAGTTGTCTACTTGTCTTCTCTTCACCTTTGCCTCTTCACTTGAGTATTGTATTTGTTCTTGAATTCTTGTTGTAACTTGTACTTGTAACTTGTAAGATGTAATGTAACTTGTAAGTTGTAACTTCAAAGTTCAAACTTTTAAGTTGCTAACAACTAACAAAGTAACAACTAACAAATGAATCAATTAACAAACAAAATAAATTAAATAATAATAATAATAAATGATAGAAAGAAGTTGTTAGAAATTAGAATTTAGAATTAGAAACTTGGAAATTAGAAAACTTAGTGGATGGAGATTGGAGAGTGAGGAGTCTCTTGAGTCTTGACTCTCTTGTTTTGAATTTTGATTCTTGATTCTTGAACAATGAATATGGATTGGATCAATGATGTATCATGTATCTTGTTGGTGGATTCTTGATTCTTCTATGGTTATACTTGTACACTTGTAGTTGTACCCTTCCTTGATTCTTAATCTTGAATGTTAAAAGAAAAGAAAAGAAATATGAAAAATTGGAAATGGAATTGGATGGAGAGGAGAAGATGAAGATCATGTAACTTGTAAGACTCTTAGAATGTATGTAGGAATGAGAGAAATAGAAAATAGAGAGAGAGTTTGAAGTTTTTTTTGCATTTAGGAATGCTTAGAATGCATCTTTATAGAGAAAAAATCTGGATTTAAAAAAAAAAAAAAACGGTCAAAAAATGGTCAGAAATCTGACCGTTGGCTAGTATGCGATCGCATATGCTGGCTCAAGTGGCATATGCGATTGCATACTGGCCAGATCGCATATGCCACTGCCGCATATGCGATCGGCCCACAAAAATGCGAATATGCGATCGCATATTCGCATATACGATCGCATTTGACAACACTGGTCAGGGAAGTTCCTTGGCTTTCAAGTTAGTCAGCGAGGTATCGAGGCCAACTCGGATAAGATCAAGGCTCTCCTCGACATGAACTCACCTCGGACCGTTAAGGAGATACAGTGTCTCACGGAAAGAGTTGCAGCCCTCGGACGCTTTATATCTAGGGCTACAGATAGATGCCTTCCTTTCTTCCAGCAGCTGAAGGGCCACAAGAGGGCGAAGTGGACACCTGAGTGTGAGCAAGCCTTCCAGCAATTGAAACAGTACTTAGGTTCACCGCCTCTCTTGTCCAAGCCTGAAGAAGGGGAGCCCTTGCTCCTCTACCTCGCAGTCTCAGCTTCAGCTGTAAGCTTGGCTCTGATCAGGGAAGTCGGAAGCAAACAGTACCCTGTGTACTATGTGAGTAAAGCTATGGTACCGGCGGAAAGGAGATACCATTCCTTGAAAAAACTGGCACTCTGCCTCGTCGTCTCAGATAGAAGATTGCAGCCGTACTTCCAGGCCCATTCTATCATTGTGTTGACCGACTCTCCTCTGAGGCAGGTCCTCCAACGACCCGAAGTGTCAGGTCAGATCACCAAGTGGACCGTGGAGCTCGGAGAGTTTGACATTCAATTCCGTCCTAGGGTGGAAATCAAGGGTCAAGCTGTAGCCGATTTCATCACCGAGTTCACAACTCCGAGTAAAGAAGAAATCAGTAAGGAAGTCGAAGTCGAGATGACACCGCCCGTCCCGTCAATCGACAAAGAGCCAACGTCGAATCCGGGATGGGTCCTTTATGTTGATGGGTCGTCCAACGTTAAAGGAGTGGGAGCCGGCGTCGTCCTGGTTGCGCCCGACTCAATGACAATTCAATACGCAATCAGACTCGGGTTCAACGTCTCTAACAATGAGGCCGAGTATGAAGCACTATTAGCTGGACTCAGGCTGGTCGTGAGCCTAGGTGTCCAAACCCTACAAGTCTGTTGTGACTCACAGTTGGTATGAACCACATCTCTTCGGAGTATGAAGCCAAAGAAGTCAGAATGATCGCCTACCTCGAAGAGGCGAGAAAATTGATCGAGAAATTTTGGAGTTACACCATCCAGCAGATCCCCAGAGCCGAAAACTCATGGGATGATGCCTTAGCGAGACTCGCCTCGGCCTCCGAGGGAAAGATTCCGCATTTTATTCCCGTGGAATTCATCGAGCACCCGAGTATCAGCCAGTCAGATAAGGTCAATCCCGTCCATTTCATTCCAAGTTGGATGGACCAGATTTTCAATTATTTGTCATCCGGCGAAATCCCCTCGGACAAGTTAGAGGCGAGGCAACTCAGAGTCAGAGTGGCCAGATACGTCATACTGGACGGAGTGTTATACAAGAAGGGGCATTCCTAGCCTTACCTCAGATGCCTCCGACCGGATGAGGCCGACTACGTGATTTGGGAGATTCACGAGGGAATCTGCGGAAACCATTCAGGCAGCCGTGCCCTGGCCATGAAGGTACTCCGACAAGGGTATTTCTCGCCGACTCTCAAGCAGGACTTGAAGGACTTTGTTCAGAAGTGCGACAAATGTCAGCGTTTTTCAGCTGTGTCGAGGCAACCGGCGGAAGAAATGACTCCCATGAGTGGGCCCTGGCTGTTCGCCCAATGGGGGATCGACATTATCGGTCATTTGCCTACAAGGAAGGGACATGTCAAGTTCGTTATAGTTGTGATCAATTACTTCATTAAGTGGGCCGAGGCCGAGCCGGTCGCGAAGATCACCGAGCAAAAAGTAATCGACTTTGTGTGGAAAAATATCATCTGCCTGTTCAGAATCCCGCGGATCATCGTCTCTGATAACAACCTCCAGTTCGATAATGATAAGTTCCGTTGTATGTGTCAGGGACTTGGCATCATTAATGCTTACTCATCGCCTCGGCACTCGCAGTCCAATGGACAGGTGGAAGCGGTCAACAAAATCATCAAGCACCATCTCAAAATAAAGCTAGAAAAGGCAAAGGAAAATTGGGCTGAGGAGCTCCCCTTTGTCCTCTGGGCTTACGGGACTACAACTCAAACTTCAATGGGTGAAACCCCGTTTTGGTTTTCTTATGGATCGGAGGTAATGGTGCTAGTAGAAATCAGACTCCCAACAGTTCGAGTGAGGAATTTCGAAGAAAATTAAAACTCCGAGCAGATCGCCGCTAATCTGGATCTGCTTAAAGAACTTAGAGATGTTGCCAAGATCCGAGCGGCGGCTCGACATCAGCAGGTAGCGCATTTCTACAACTCGAAGGTCAAAGTCAGGCATTTTCGCCCAGGGGATTTAGTCCTTCATCGGGTCTTCCAGAACACAGCCGAACCAGGAGCGGGAGCGCTCGGACCCAACTGGGAAGGACCATATCGCGTGGTCAGATCTGTCAAACAGGGCTTATACCACCCAGAAGACCTCGAAGGTCGCCAGTTCCCTCATCCCTGGAATGCTGAGCATCTGAAGATCTACTACCCATGAGGAACTAGCCTTTAAGTCTCATAATAAAGTATATGCCTCCGAGCGACTAGCCTTTAAAGCTCTTAATAAAAGTTTCAATTCAGCCTCGGATGTTTACTCAACTGTCTTGTTAGTACAAGTACGACCTAATGGTCCGACCCCCAAGGGGCCGGAACCTAACCCTACAAAGGCTCGACAAGGCATCCCCTCGAGGGAAAAAGTCTGATAATGACTCGAATCTCCGATGGAGTACTCGGCTCATCATACAACGGAATGAAGGGTCCTTGCCAGACAAGCAACGAGCCGAGCAATCCAAAAGATCTGACCCAACTAAGACTTGGGCCGAGAACGGATTAAGCAATAATAATAGGGCCAGACCCGTAAAGAGGTCAGCTCGGCCACAAAACGGCATCACAAGTAAAGAGTGGACAAATTCTAAGAAAGCTTTTCTCATTCAGCAAATCCCCCTCAAAGGGGAAAAAGTACATCAACAGCAAAGAAAAAAAAAAGAGAAAGAGAAAAAACAGTCTTTATGCGGGAGGAGCTTGGGCTCGGGGGCTTGTTCCGAGCGGACGACTTCAGTAGGGGCAGCAGGGACATCTTCAAGGTCCTCAGGCAGAAGAGGATCAAGATCGAGGTTAGGGTATAAATCCGAGACTGCCTCGATACAGGCATCGAAGCCGTGGTTGTAAAACATCACAGTTTCAGCCTCCCTCTCCTTGGAGGTCTTGAAATCTTCAACCGCGGCAGCAACTGCCGCTGCCGGGGCCTCCACAGCCTGAGCGATAGCTCGGGTCCGCTCTTCGGTCGCCTCAGCCTTAGTGCGTTCCAAGGCCTCACCCAGCCGGGTGGTCTTTGTTGCCAAGGAATCCGCATGGGCTCTGGCGCGGGTCAGCTCAGCGGTGGTTATATCATTGCTAGCTTTGAGGTTATTAGCCTTCTCCCGCAGCTGCAGCTCTCTGGCCTCTAGGTCAACCACAACCCCCTATAGCCAACCTCCTTTGGCCCTCTCGTCCGAGAGCTGCTGACACATGATAAACCTGTTTAGTAGAACATTTAAATAAGAGCTTTTTGTAGTAGTAGATGTCATTTTGAAAGATTATGATAACACTCCATTATAAAAGCAATCCAGGTGGTTGTTCCAGTGGATCTCAGCATAGACTAACCATATCCTAAATGACAAAACAATGGATGGTTGCAATCTTCATGTTTAAAGGCATTCGACACATCCATTGTGCAGGGTATTGGCTATGGATCGTACATCATATAGAGCCCACCTTTAATATAGACCTTCCATTGTGTAAGCTAAACCTTCAAAGTGGATCGTCCATCATGTGAGGCCCGTCTTGGATGCATACCATTCATTATTAAGGGTTGAGCTTTGATGTGGACCATCCATTATGTAGAGCCCACCTTGATGTAAGTCATTTATCATGTGGGGCCCACCATCAATGCTAATTGTCCTTTATATGCGGCCCCAATGTTCACTATCCATCACCCATCACATAGAGTTCACATTTGATTTGTCCTTTGTGTGGACCCTACCTTGGAAGTGGATTGTCCATAATGTGGGGCTTACTTTTGATATTTACCATCCATCATATGGGACACACCATCTATGCAGATCATCTATCATATTGGGCCACTTTGGATATGGGTAGTCTATCATGCGAGACCTTGGATGTGGACCATCCATTAGGTGGGGCCCACTTGTTGTGGATTGTCCATCATGAGGGGTCACACATTGATGTGGGCTATTCATCATATGAAGCCCACTATGTCCATTATGTGGGTCCACCTTGATGTCGACCATTCGTCATGGGGGCCCCACCTTCAATATGGGTCATTCATCATGTCGGCCCACTTTTGATGTCAATTGTCCATCATGTTGGCCCACGTTCAATGTCCATCATCCATCAAGTGGGGCCCACTTGATGTGGACGGTCATCATGTTGGGCCACACTTTGATGTAGACTATCCATCATGTGGGGCCCACCTTCGATTTGAACCATGCATTATGTGGGCTCACCTTGATGTGGACCGTTCATCATATAAAGCCATACCTTCAATATGGGTTGTTCATCATGTGAGTACACCTTTGATCTCCACCATCCATCATGTGCGTCCCACCTTTGTGATGGACCATCCATCATGTGGGGCCCGCTTAATGTGTTTAGTCTATCATGTAGGGCCGCATTTTGAAGTGGGCCATCCGTCACGTAGGTCCCACCTTTGTTATTTACCGCCCATCTCATGGGGCCGCTTGATGTGAATAGTCCATCATGCGAGGCCATATTTTAATTGATGTGGGCCATTCATCATGTGGGGTCCAGCTTCAATGTCCACCATCTATCATGTGGGTCCCACCTTTACTGTAGACCATCCATCATGTGGGGCTCAACCTTCAATATGGGTAGTTCGTCATGTCAGCCCACCTTTGATATCAACCCTTCATCAAGTGGTCCCACATTCAATGTCCATCATCCATCATGTGGGTCCCACCTTTAATGTGGACCAACCATCATGTGGGGCCTACTTGATGTAGATCATACATTATGTGGAGCCCACCTTTGATGTGACTGTGCATTGTATGTACCCACTTTGATGTGGACCATTCATCATGTGAAGCCACATTTGTCATTAATTATGTGGGCCTATCCTAGAGAAATTGTAAAGAGAAAAGAAGATGACGAGATGGGAATTACTTAAAAAGTCTAAAGATGAACTTATCCAAAAATTAACTAAAGATATCTATCTACATGTAAAAGTCAAATGAGCTCTAAAAAACTAAGTGGCGTTTCATAACTTATTTTTGTAAGAATTGTTTTGTTAGTTTCTATAAAATTAAATGATAAAACCAAATATAAAAATTTGCCAAACAATTCTTTAATTTATTATTTATTTTTTTTTAATTTTTTTTTTGAGTTAGCTTGTTAGTACACACCAATGTCAGGACACACACTCCATGCTAGCCACCCCCGCTAGGGATCGATTCCAAAACCTCAAAGTGTTGGAACGAGGTATCTCCATTCAGTCTGCCAGTTGAGCTATGGATCTGGGTGTAACAACTCTTTAATTTACACCAACGAAATTACATGCCGTGAGCATCAAGTATTTTGGAAAAAAAGACGAAAAGAAAATCTACATCGTCAGATATCTGGCCAAACATCTAAAATCTCCTTGCAATGGTAAGAAGAACTTCCACATCCACGGAATACTTCGGACCACACATCACGCCACTTCGAAGGTGAATTTGACGATTCAATATGACGAGTGAAGAGAATTTCACCTGGGTGCCGTGGGGACTACCGTGATGTATGTATTATATATCTACACCGTCCACCCATGTTATCACCTCCTTTTAGAGTATAAACCCGAAAATGAAGCAGATCCAATGCTCAAGTGGACCACACCACAAAAAATTATGGGGATAAAGACACCCACAGTTAAAACCTTATTGGGACCCACCATGACACTAATTTGCCATCCAACCTGTTAATAAGGTCTCCCAGACCTAGATAAAGGGAAAACACAAATATAAGCTTTATTCAAAACTTTTGTGCCCTTGAGAACTTTTAATGGTGGCGTTCAATCACCAATGTTTCCAATGGTGTGGTCCACTTGAGCTTTGGATCTACTTCATCTTTTTGGGCTTATGTCCTAAAATAAGCTTACAAAATAGATGAATGGTATAGATATAATATACATACATCAAGATGGGCCCCACAGCACCAAGGGCACTAGGCAATCCACTTCAAACGAACAAGGAATACACCAATACAATGCATAGGATAAGAATTAAAAAAAAATAATAACCCAAGACATCACAAGCAGTTGATCAACAACCTGCTATGCATCTAAAGCACCAGTGCACCACCAAAATTAGAGTACAGGTCACTCATAACCACACCAAGTTTCAATCCAACTAGAGGTCAAAATAACTGACAATGGACGAAAATGAGCAAGCCTGGGCGCAGTTGGGTTGGCTCACCCATATTCAAAATATTGATTTTTTCTGACCCACGCTTGGCCCCATTGCTAGCCCTAATCATTCCATATATTCAACATCAATATCTACATCTTAATAACAAAATATTCAACTATTTTGTTCCATTGTTTAAAAAAAAAAAAAACAAATTACTAATAAAATATTCAACTATATTCCATATATTCAACATCAATATCTACTTCTTACTAATAAAATATTCAACTATTTTGTTCCATTTTTTTTTATTTTTTATTTTAAAAACAAATTACTAATAAAATATTTAACTATATTCCATATATTCAACATCAATATCTACATCTTACTAATAAAATATTCAACTATTTTGTTCCATGTTTTTTTATATATAAAAAAAAAAAAACAAATTGCTAATAAAATATTCAACTATATTCCATATATTCAACATTAATATCTACATCTTACTAATAAAATATTCAACTATTTTGTTCCATTGTTTTTTTTTTTTTTTTTTTAAAAAAAAAAAAAAACAAATTATTTAGGTCACAAATTGTACAATTGGATGTCCAAATCAATATCTTTGCAGTGAGACTGATGCAACCACATAATAGACTGGATTGAAAAGCCCAAACAAGAAAACTGATGGCCTGTTTAAATCAACCACATATTTGAGGAGTACCCTCCTCCTCCATAGATCTGAGGGCAAAGATGGCAGTCGCATGTGATGGCCTGAATCTAAATGCACATATCCGGCTCCACCTCAATCCAGTTACCCCATCTTCATCCTATATGGAAAGAAGTCAAGTCTACGGAGAATGGCCCGTGAAACAATTGATGCCATCCAAATGTTTTCCCTGCCTTGGTGATAAAATGGTTCAAATCAAACTTTCATGGGGTTAATCAATTAGCATGGGAAATTGAAGTTTGATTGATTGAATTCTCTAATAAATATTAGCTATTAAAATATGTTTGATGGACTATTTGCACTCTCATATCTACCCCCGTCTTCTTAAAATACCCTCACCATGATAGGAATGTACGGAGAATTTCTTAATCACCACTGCATGCGACAGAATCTACACTACTCAAAAGGTGGACCTGACATTTCAATATTACACCAAGGATCACCCAATCCAGAGCATGAGCCATGAATGAGTCCAAAACATCGTATTAAAGTAATTATAGTGATGGAATTGATTGTTTGGGGATATCATTTCAGTGGGCCATGTGGCCAATAGATTAATTGCTTAGTGGCACATGTTACACATACAACTCTTAGAAGGATTTTATAATGTAATCCAACATTTCACCTTGGATTTGAAACCCCCATTTACTTTATGATGCCAAACATACAAGGGATTTGAAATCCCCTCAAAGCCTCCAAATCCATGGTGCCAAACGACCCCTTGTGGAAGATGAGTTTGTCTTGCACTCACCCTGGTGGTGGCATAGAAATACCCGGGCTGCTCAATGACTCTCACAAAACTGCCCTTATTTTGCTAACCTTCCTTCAAGATTAAGCGTGTGATAATAGTCCGGCACTGCACACGTATCATAAACAAGTTTTATATAGACTAGTCTGATTTTGGTAAAATGCACACGTAAAGTAATGGAACATGATGAATCACCTGCAAGTGTTGTTGATCCAGACTATCCGATTAGTGGGTCCTATTGTAGATGGGCCATAATCCCCAAGGTGCACTATTCATCACTCGTTCCTTTGTCAGTTCTTCTCTGGCATTTGTTCTTCTGATTGAATATTAGGTCCCACAAAATTATTTTGCAGAAAAGTATCGTGACATGGCTGTAAGGTTCCATGTTCTCTCCCTGTGGACACAGATTCAGTGGATCTAGGAAGGGGGAGGCAACTGTGATGTATATGTTTTATACCCCATATTGTCCATTCGTTTTTCCAGTTCATTTTAAGAGCATGAAATAAAAACGAAGCAGATCCAAAGCTGAGATAGACCACACCACAAGAAATAGTAGTGATTGAAAACTCACCATTTAAAACTTTCTAAGGCCCATCACAATGTTCATTTGCATCCAACCTGTTATTAAGGTCTCACTAACCAAGATGAAGGGAAAACATATATCTCAGCTTGATCTAAAACTTGTGTGGCCCCAAAAAGTTTCTAATTGTGGGCATCAATCAACATTGTTTCTGTAGCGTGCTCCACCTGAGATGTGGATCTGCTTTATTATCAGGGGCATTTCCATCAAATAATCTGGCAATACAGATGGACTGTGTGGATATAAAACACATACATCATGGTTGGCCGCACAATCAAAGATCCACCCAGCTCAGTGGCTGTGAAAAGCTGAGATCATTTTGCTCTGTAAAACACCAGCTCTGTTTGGTGAGCACCTAACTCGGGATGCTGCATCAAATGGTTGGAGTGTATCTCACATAAACATACAATGGGTCATGTAAGAAACCAAGGGCGTGCATCCCTCTACCCAATGGTTTCCCTTGGTATGCTCCACCTTAATCACAAACCAGTTTGATTTTTGGGACTTAAGCCTAATAATAATGATGGTGGTGATTACAATAAGAATAACAAAAATAACAACAAAAATGATAATGATAGGAAATATATGAAATTATTACCTGGAGCGATGTACCCAATAGATCCCTTCATCCCAGCTGAGCTAGTTTGGGCAACCTCAAATAAGAACCTGGCTAGCCCAAAATCACCCATGCTAGCAATCATGTCTTCATCAAGAAGAATGTTGGTTGGCTTTAAATCTCGATGAATGATTGACGTTTGGCAATGATTATGTAGATAATCCAGTGCAGAAGCCACATCTGTAGATAATCACCCATGCTAGCAATCATGTCATCATCAAGAAGAATGTTGGTCGGCTTTAAACCTCGATGAATGATTGAAGTTCGGCAATGATTATGTAGATAATCCAGTGCAGAAGTCACATCTATAGCTATGTTTAACCTTTGAGTAAACTTGTCATGGCCATCTTTGGGCAACCACTTCTCTAGACTTCCATTGGGCATGTACACGTAAACTAGAGCTTTAAAATCATTGCCCTTAAAATCAATGCTCAAGCAACAAGTTAAGATCTTAACAAGATTCCAATGCCTAATGTTTCTCAAGGCATCACATTCCGCCATGAAGCTCCCCAGAGCTCCTTGTCGTTAAAGGTTGAAGACTTTCACTGCTACCATAATCCCAACATGATCTAGAATCCCTTCACATACGGCACCAAAACTTCCAGTTCTGATCAAATTGGCAGGAGAGAACTCATCTGTTGCTTTGAAGAGCTCCACATAAGAGACGTTCATAAAAGGATCCTCCACAGAAGGCACAGAAAAAAGTTTCCTTCTCGACTTTCTTACCCAATGAAGAGTGGTAAAGAGAGACAATAATGATATAAGACACAGGACAACACCAATTATTGAGAATTTGACTTTTGAAGCAAGAGGCTTCTCCCGTTTCTTGGAAGCTTGGCTAGAGCATGGATGCAATTGTAATTCTTGAATACCACCACAAAGCTTACTATTTCCAAGCACTGAAATTCGACTGGCATTTCCAAAGACCCCTTGTTTTGGTAATTCACCCTCGAAATTATTGAAGGATAGATTTAGATACTATAGAGAAAACTTCTCCAGATATCTTTGAATCTTCCCAGATAAGTTGTTGCGTGAAAGATCCAGGTATCGAAAGCCTTTTAGAGTACTAAATGTTGATGGAATTGATCCTTGAAAGAAGTTCCCATCCAACCCGAGATACTCTAGGCTGAGACAACTGCCTAGCCAGCTTGGAATTTCGCCTGATAATTTGTTATCGAAAACACTGAATATTTCAAGAGCTTGCAAGTAACTGGCTCCATGTGGCAGATTCGTGAAAAAGTTGTCTTGAGCTCGGAGATCAAGCAGAGATGGAATGCTGAAAAGTTGTTTGGGTGAGGTACCTCTAAAGTTATTATTGAAGAGGTATATGAAGTTCAGGTTTATACAATTACCAAGAGTTGAAGGTATGCTCCCTGATAGTTTGTTTTCATGTAAACTGAGTAGGTACAATCTGGTGATGGTGCCCAAGGAAGATGGAATTTGTCTTGATAATCCATTTGAATCCAAGTACAGTTTCCCCAACTTGTTAAGCTTCCCAACACCAATGGGAATTGTACCTGTCAGAAAGTTATACTCCATATTCAGTACTGTTAAGCCAATAAGATTCTGAATCCCAGATGGAATGCTTCCGAATATCATATTACTTCCTAAAGATAGGAATGTCAGTTGGGTCGAAAGATTTGCTATGGAGTTGCACAACGCACCACAGAGACGATTTCTGCTCACCTCCACCACTTGTGAGCTACTGCAATTGGTCAAAGAATCAAGAAAACTCAAGTCACGAGCTTTCCCAATTCCAAGTTCATTTACCCCCAAAACTAATCGGAAGAGACCCTTGAGGTTTCCAAAATTCATGGGCACAGATCCGCTAAAACTATTCATAGCAAGGTTAATTACTGCAAGTGGGAAGTATTGGATAATGAAACTGGTATGGGTCCTGTGAGTTGGTTTCCTCCAACATAGAGTCCTTGGAGATTAGGAAGAGTGAGGCCTATATTAGGGGGAAGATTTCCATGAAATCTGTTAAATCCCACGTCAAACATGACAATAGAGGAGAGATTGTAGAGCTGAGGCAGAATCATACCTGACAGTTTATTTTCACCTATGCTAAGAAACTTTAAGCTCACCAATTGACAAAGGTCGTCTGGGATGCTGCCCTCCAGACTATTTCTTGAGAGATAAAGGTCAGTGAGAGACGAAAGGTTTCCAAGTGAAGGCGGGATGCTTCCTGCAAGACTTGTGATGAAGGTTTAAGTAGGTGAGCTTCGATAGAGAGCCAAGCTTGGTCGGAATCCTCCCTGTGAGCTGATTCCCGGAAAGATCAAGAAATTGGAGTTTCAAACAGTGGGTCAGATTTGCTGGAATTTCTCCAGTGAATGTGTTATTGGTCAGACGGAGATACGTCAAGTGGGACAACCGGCCAATCTCTTTAGGAATTGTCCCATGGAAGCTGTTGGTTGAGAGACTGATTATCCTGAGAAAGGTGAGGTTCCCTATGAAGGGTGATATGGAGCCCACCAAGTTTTGGCCAGTGAGGTTCAAGGCGGTGACCCTTTGAGGATGCCGTCGACCACCGCAAGTGACACCTTGCCAGTGGCGGAAGTGGAGAGTGTGGTTCCATGAGCTCAAGGAATGTAAAGGATCGTCGGTTATCAGATGTTTGAATTTGAGCAAAGCAAGGAGATCCGTTTCATTGGAGAAGTGAGAGGCAGATCCGAAGAAACATGGAAGGTGAATGGAAGATAGAAGTAGAAATGACCAAATTGCCCATACGCTCATATGTGGGAGCTCCATTTTGGAGTTTGTGAATGCAGTAAAAAGGAATAGTGAGGAGAGAAATATGGCATGGATTCTCCCATATATTTATAGTCGGGTTGGGCAGCCTGAGGGTGGCCTGACCTGCTCCCCTCCGGTTTTCCTTCCTTGCGATAGGTGGGCCAGTGGGCATTTATGTTGGCCCTGCCTGAAATTTTTGTCTTGTATAGTGTGATGTGTTTCACATCCTTTTCAATAAAAGTTGTCTTTGCCTTTATCACTTCCAAAAGATGGTTTCTATGCTAGCGATAGCTCAGTGGTTTTAAACAATTTGATGATCATAATCTGGTATCAACAATTAGAGTTGACCCGATGACATCATGTGAATATTCAGCTTTCATATTTCGTTGTGAGACAAAAAATGAAGTTATGTTCATCGAAAGAAGAGATTTACAGAATTTGTGGTATCAGAATGTAAAGAAAGATGCAAAAGCAAAAAATCTGTTGAAAGTAATAAAAGCACCTTGTGTTTGCAAAATTTACAGAAAGGATTTTATAGAAACAAGAAATACCACGACATCAAATGCCTATCTGCCATTGGGGAAGCATTGCTGCTTGGGAACTAGTCAACTAGTTGCTCATTCACACCGTCACCAAATTGAATAACAAAACTGTAGCCTGTTTGTAACATAAAAGCACTACCATTATGACTTTACAACATTTATTTAAACACGTAATCCGACAGTCAAATGCAAACGAAATAGGAGACAGGTAAAGAAATTTGTAATCATTACAAATTTTCATTATACTACAATGGCAATCTCCTATCCAAACATGCACAGGTGTATTTTTCTTGTTGATTTTTGACATTTCAGTAATAGAAGTATCATCATTATGATTTTACCATGCCTATCCAAACATGGGAATTTTGGTCAAATTACCTGTTTTCCAAGAGACGGGTATTGTAATTTATAACCATTGCACTTTTACAATGAATTGCTGATGTAATTCGCAATCCAAAAATTCTACTGGGAATTATAGGATCCTAAGGCATATCAACACATAGTGATTTCCCACCCTTCGTCCTATTCATTGCATTGATTTTTTATTTTATTTTTTTGAAAGGTGAAATTTTATTAAGAAAAAAAGAAAAAGGGGCACACAGGCAAAACAGACTAACAACAGAAAAAGACAAGAAAACAGAAAAGTAAAAAACCTTAAAAATAAAATAAAATAAAATGAAGAAGAAGAAGAAGAAGAAGAAAGAAGAAGAAGAAGAAGAAGAGAAAACCTTAAGGATATAAATACAACAACAATCAGCTCCATGTCTGGAACAACCCTCAAAAACATTACGGATCCAATCCCGCATAAATTGGAGAACCCTAGAGAAAACCCTTGCTTCCGCTCCTCTTGTTGCGGAAACATTGACCATTCCTTTTATCCCATAAAGACCATAATACCGCTAACAAGGCTACACGCCATCTCCTCCTCCCCAGCTTTCCCCCATCCAAGGCATGCCAAGCCAGGAGAAGGTAGTCAATAGATTGTGGCATAACCCAATGGACCAATACATGATCTAGGATCCCGTTCCATACACCCGGCGAAGGAGCAGTGAAGGAATAGGTGATTGATAGTCTCAGCTTGATCATAGTACATCAGGCACACGTTTGGAAGTACCAATCCCCTATTCATTGCTTTAATGAGAACCAAAAATCATCTATGCCCTTGCAGAATACAGGTGAAGCTCTCAGAACAGAGCAGTCTACTGGAAACATGCAGAAAAGGAAAAAGGGTACTGTTTGCCTATTTCAACAGGGAAATAACAACATGCACGAGAGAGCACAAGAAATTAAGAAATGCTATATTTTGATAGATTCATGAATAAGAAATCATAAGACTTCAGGAAATACTAAACTACTCACAAAATACAACATGAAAAAGATCCATGCACAAAATGTAGAAACATACATTTTGATAACATTATAGAATGAAAGTTCATGAAAAGCCTATCTACTAGGTAAAAGGAACGAAACCATACTAAGATTAAAAGGTTGACCCTAGGAGAACAACCCTTTCCTTGAGAACATATAATAGCATATGTGGAGCTCTAAATGTTAAGAAACAATAACATCTGTTTGCAACCAATTCTTTATTGCCCAAGCTCAGACAAGGGCATTTTCTAATGTCCCTACAGTTACGTTCAACTAAATAAATATCCAAGTGTAACATGCAGGGTTGTCACAATAAATTAATTGCACAAGACAGCTGCATGAAAACAATAAGAAACACAAAATACACCAAGAAGACAGATTCATAGCTATCCCATTAGAGATGCTGTCACAGAACTTTGTAGCATTCAAGTAATGCAATTGCAAGGATTGATAACTCAGAATCCACAAGTCATACTGAGGGCTCACCCTAGACTTCAGTGCAGTTGGACGAGCTTTGGGGGTTACAATCTGACCGGGGGTGGATTTGTTTGACTCCATTTCCAGGGAAGGAAAAAGTGGAGTACCAGGTGGCGTAAGAAGCCTGGAATCAGAAAAGAATCCTCAGTAAGTCTCAATCCATACTCATTTGTATAACCTCACTCACATCATGCATAAGCCACCAATAAAATTTCAAATAAAATCTTCCAGTTCCGATGCAGATGCATCTCGAACAGGCACACATGTGAAAGCAAAAAAATCAAGATGCTTAACAAATAACAATGATTAAAAAAGGCAGAATATACTTTCCATCTTGAAAGGAAGTAAATTTCCACTTTACAAGGAAAAAAGCAGAGAAATGAATTTCTCAATCAATTTCACTACAATATTTCCGGAAGAACTAATGCAAAAGAGAATTGTTTCTGAGAAGAGTGTTCTATTTTTTTATTTTTTTTTTGAAAGGTAAGATTGTTCTTTTAATATTTTGTGATATAAGAAAATTCAACATTGCTAATTTGTAGTGCAAATTATATAAAAAGGAGAATCGGATCATTTCCTGACAAGAATGTTGGTTGTTAACTTCACCACCTAAAAGTCAAGCAAATATGCCCTAACCAAACACAAACCAAGCATGATTTTGGTGGATTAGATATACCATATTGAAATACATAAAATAAGGATGAAAAAAAGTGGAAAGCAGTGGACTGATGGCTCAACCCTTCTTCCTATCCCCCCTACCCCCCAAATGATCTATTTTGCTTGGATTAATCAACCCCCACTAATATCTTATGTTTTGATCCCCAAAATAGGCCTGGATGTAGTAACAAGTTGAGTTTCTCCGCTTCCCTTATAGTTTGAGTGAGGAAAGAAGTGGGAAATGAAAAAGGCTTTTTCTTTTGTAATGGACCAGTTCACCCTGTATCACATAACGGGCCAGCCGGATATGGCCATATAATAACCAATTTTCAAAACCGTGTGCATGCATCTCTAGATCACCTATGTGACAAGCACTATGAGATGGGAATTGTAGCTGTAGGGAGAGAAAAAAAACAAAACACATAAACACCCCCAAGCAAGCTTTTCTACGTATGTCTCATTGTTGAGTTGTGGCAAATTCAATTGCCATCTTTAAAAAGGATGACATGCTTGCCACAGAAGAGGCAAACGTGAAGTGTTGCCCCTCAAAAAGTTTGCCTTGCACAAGAAACAAACTATGCCAAAAGTGATTCTAGTGCAGTACATGATGCAAACAACATGTTCTAACAAAGAATCTTGTACCAAGGTACTGCTTGAGAACCTCATTCCTTCTTTTGTTCCAGAACTTATCTTGCACCCATCTTCAACTGCTGTGATTAATGATTCTACCAAATCAATCTATTTTCTACTCATATGCAACTCTCGTTCTAAACTAAATATTACTAGTTATACACACACAATCCATAAAAACCTTATAACTATATTAAATATGGATGCATGCTTTACATTTAACTCTATAGTACACAACTAGAGGGCTGTCGAAAATTGTCTTCACAGCTTCTTCACAGCTTCTTTACACCACCAGTTTTAATTCCTCGGTATACGAATTTTCTGAAACTTTTGGTGGTAGGAGTGCTGCACTACATGGTATGCATGTGCATCTCCAATCCTTTGCAAGTAGTTTTGTTTGATTCTACAGTGTTTTTTTTTAAATTAAAAAAAAAATAAAATAATGTGCGTTACAGTTTACAACTCAACTTTTACAACAAAAACCTGCCAGAACACTTAATGTTAGGGGAAATCTGGGCGATCTAATTCCCAGGCCGATAAGATGCTGCTGCCAAATTATTAGACAAGAATGACACCTCAGTTGTGATTGGGGAAGGAAAGGGTGGGAAATGCTAACATGATTAATGGGTTCTTCCCAAGTACCAGATGTACAGACTGCACTTTGGAAGCCCTGCCACCCACAACTTGATGGTGCACCCAAATATTCCTTATCATCAATGTTTTTCAGCATTCCTTAATAAGTAGATGAGATGCTGTAACATTACCAATCATAATCATTTTTCTCGCTGTCGGAGTTTAGGAAGTCATCAGAAGCAGTTTTACATGGTGTTGATGACACTATCTTGAATATAGGAGAACTGCCTGGTTTGGACCCTGTTATCCAGAAACATTTGCAAGTTAGAAGATGGAAAAGATCTACTACCTTGTGGATAAGTCCAGTTTTACAAGATTGATAACACTAATTAACAATAGGTGATTTTGATACACACATTTTCAAATGCAGCCATACATGTCAAAATGGCACGTGTTTGGGACATCCAAACCGTGCATCAGGTGGCCCCCACCTCGTAGATGACCCAACCGAAAGAGCAGGTCGGTCCACCCATCATGTGGGCTACACTTGTATGCTTCATGTATACCAGATAGAAACTTGCTACCGAACATCTATTGGTGTGTGTCCTACACCATATCTGATGAGTAGACTAGCCCAATGTCGGGAGTAGGTCATCTACATGGAGGGGTCCACCTCAGGAACATATATGCCGTAGATACACAAATTACAAAGGAGATTTAAACGTTGCACTGTCGAAAGTGAAATTCGAATAAAAAAGAATATCTGAGTTCTGAAGCTATCGCTCATTGGACATTGAAATCCGATTCATAGAAAACTAATAAGAAACCCAAAAAAAAAAAAAATGATGCGAAATAGCAATTTGGCAGCATTTTCAAAACCTAAGGTCTGGAAAGAACTGAATCTAACCCCAAGAAGTCTGAATGTTACAGAGGGAACCATCGGAGCTCATACCTAAAGGAGGATCGAAATCTTCGGAGGTGTGGAGGAGAAGCAAGCTATTCCGCTCCTTCTCGCGCTTCCGCATCTCGAGAAACAACGCAAGATCCTCTTCCTAGTCCTTCATCACAGCTCCAAGGCTCCTCACTTGCCTCTGCTTCTGTACGGGCGCTTGCATTTGCGACTCTGCAGCCCTGAAACTCCGATTCATCGCTATACGGCAACGAAAACGACAGCGAAAAATAGCAATTTCCTGATCTAAACCCTAACTCTCAACCACTCCATTAGATCTGTAAACGAGCTGCCAAACTCTCATTTTCTACAACGAGACTCCATCAGACTTCATCGCGACCGTTCGATTGATCCGTAAGCCAGAGAGAGAGAGGAGGGGAGAGAGAGAGAGAGAGAGAGAGAGAGGAGGCGAAAATATGCGACAATGGAAGGGCATTTCAGAGCAAGCGGAGAAAGGGGGCAATCACGAGATCAGGAGCTCCTTTGCTTTTGATTTATTGACGCGACAGCACATCTCCCTCTCCTTCTCTCTCTCGCAAACGCTTCGTTTCTGGATTATATTGAAGGGAAACTAGCGTCAAATGCCCCCCCCGGTTCCATGGATAACTACTGTAATGCTAAAATAGATTTTTTATTGGGAAAACGCTTGGTACATACCGGGGTCACTTTCTCCGTAAACGACTTAACGTGCGTGAAATCTACAGCGTCCATCAAGTACATCACCCTTTTTTTCTTTTCTTTTTTTTCTTGATTAGCAAAATCAGGATGATTCAACAGTAAACACACGTGTCTAGTCTATGGGATTAAATGGCATTGAAGTGTCTAGTCTATGGGATTAAATGGCATTGAACTGTATTCGACGGATATTGCCCCATGCTTACTGCGTGTCTGGAAATAAGATGGTATTTTGATCATCAATCAATATTTTTAGGATAAACTTCTAGATATTGAAAAAAATATTGGAGTAAGCAAAATCTTCCTTGGTGGACCATGAAATTGTAAACAATGAATTAAAATTCACTTGTATAGATAAACACATAAATCAATGTAAGGCACACATATATAATCATATAATCGATTTCAAAATTTATGAAAATCCTAAATAAGATCAAATACAATTCTATTCTAGTTAATCCCAACCTTTACCATCTTCTCCAAAAGCCAGATAGAATTTGGAGTGATCAAATACAATTCCATCCCACTTAATCTCATTTAATACCATACCCCAAATAGGATCATTTAGATACCACCAAATACGTTAGGTTTATGATTAAATTATAAATACTTTTTTATATTATTTAAAATTACTTAATCACTTTAGTTTTATAAGTAAAAATCAAGATAAGCTTTTCTTAAATAGTTTATAATCTAAACGCCACTTAAAATACCGTGTAAACTCCACAATAGGCCCAACCTACCTATCTTATGGATGACTGTAAATTTAGGCTTTCAAGGTTAACTTGATACAACTTACCTAATGACAATAGTGGATCTTACGAAAGTTTCACCACATGGCTTTTGGTTAGACTAGTGCCGCTATTTTTACTAGACGAGGTGAGCTATTTGAGAGCTTTGGTCCTGGAATACCTAAATTCCAAATCAAGTGGATTTAAAGTCAAGGATAATTTTGAATTATTTAGCTGTATTTAGCAACTCGTATGTGAAATTACTGATAATTCAAAAATACTAATGCATTGAAATTATGTAGCATATATTATAGGAGTTTGAATGTAATAACTAAATTAATGTTAATATCCTTAATTAGGAGACATGTAATGTTTGATATAGTGATTATAATCAACTAATTAAAATATATAAGTTGGCAAAAAATGATAAAATTTCAGATTTCGGATTGCCCACATCATAGGATCACAACTGAACCACTATCTTTTTTAATCATTGATTTATAGGGCTAATTTATGGACTGCTCAAATTATTCCATTGATATAATTTTAGTTATGTAGTCGATAATGAATTAATGACTCAGTGACAACTATGAATGTTACACATCCCACTCTCTCTCTTTTCTTTCTTCCAAAAATAAACAAAATAGGAAAACAATTGATAATCTCACTAAAAAGAGAAAGCAAAATCAGCCTGGGAGATGATTGACAATACCCTTAATTCCAAATACATACCCATGCTTTCAAATGAATTTTGGATTCCGAAAACCCATCAACGCCGTCAAATCCTCCCAATCTATGCTGCCAAACAAGACTTGATTCACTCAACACGCCTGCCTCGGTGATGCAGACATGTGCTAATTTTGGATGTTGTTAGGACACATGGCAATATCAAACGTTTATGCTTTTCAAATGGGTGGGGATGATGTTTTAAAAAGCAGCTGTTTTACTCACGTGGACTACAGTGTCCCTTGTATACTTTAAACTACTAGTTTAAAGAATTTTCTAGCCGTCCATTAATCTAGAAATGAAGCAGATTCATTTCTCAAGTGTACCTACTAGCGGTGATTGATCATTAATGTGCCAAAACATTAGGATCAAGCCAATATATGTTTTTTTCCCTTCGCTTAAGTTGATCTTATCAGTAGGCTGGATAGAAAATAAACTTCATAGAAACTTTACTATAGTCTCTAAGAAGTTTTTAATAATAAAATGTTCGATCACCACTGTTTCTTATAATATGGTCCACCAGAAATTTGGGTGTTTTTTATTTTTTAAGCTCATTCCCTATAATGATCTTGGAAAAAGGGATGGAAAACATAGATATAAGATCACACGTGTTTCAAAATAATAACATTGGCCGTAACAGCCACCACCAATACCGTTCTAATACGGACTTTTTTCATTTTTTTTGAAAAAACTGTTATAGAATCCTTTCGGGACTGTTAAGAGGCTGTTATGGCCATTTCAACACCTCAACCCCACAATGCATAACGATTATTACTGTTATCACTAAGTAACAGCCAGCTGTTGGGTAATAGAATTTGAATGCGATTACAAATTGAAGTTGGGCCAACCAATATTGACAGCACCTTCTAGGGTGCGGTCAGGGCCTGAAATGCAATTTTAAAATTTTATATAACTAAGCTACCCTTCCATAGCACTTTAAGAACGGATTGGATGGTTACGATGGTTTGCTAGGATCATTGCTCAGTATCACCATGACATAACATGAAATATATGTTTCTTTTTATTGGGGGCCTTATACAAAACCTTAGGATCTAGCCTCCCGAACAAATTAGAATTATGGGATAATAATGTAATGAAAACAATCAAAGCACAATCACACACCACACAAGAGATTTTTACGTGGAAAACCCTCAAAGAGGTAAAAATCACGGGACTTCGTCCACATCAACAATCCACTATGAAAGCAGAACGTTACAACCTTCGTCACTCATGCAGGAGCGGATAAACAATAAGAGAATAAAAAGAAAACTGAGATATCTCACCAATCACGAGGACGTAGAAGCGCTGAGATGACGGCTCCCTTCCACAAGCTTCCTCTCTCTCTTTTCTCTCACTCTCTCACCCTAAACCCTTTAGCAAAACCCTTGCAAAGCCTTTAGGAAACCCTCTTGTGATTTTTCTGTATATGAAAAATCCTAGAAAACCTCAATTTATAATTTTTGAAAACTCCCTTCCGCATCCCGGTTGCGAAAGGAATTGCGACACAAAATCCGCGCAAAATCGCGGAACGAATCTGCGTGTAGCTTCGACTGGTCGTACCGAGTCCACGACCGGTCGAGCGCCACCTACGACCGGTCGTGGACCACCTACGACCGAACGAGCACCCTCTGAAAAAATAGTTCGTACTTGTTGGACTTCGAGTCGAGCTACGACTTGACTCCATGACTGGTCGTGACCAGCCCTCGATCGGTCGAGTAGGGCTCACGACCAGTCGACCACGGGGTAAAAAAACCCCATCAAATCTTTTTCTTTTTTACCTAGGAGAGATCCACTTTCTTCAAGCCAGTCCGGTTTCTACAAACCTCAAACTTGCCCTTGAGTAAAGCCTTGGTCATCATGTCTGACCCATTATTGTCCATGTGGATTTTATCAAGCTGTAACGTCTTTTGTTCTAAAGTATCCCTGATCCAGTGATACCGAATCTCTATGTACTTCGATTTGGAATGCTGACTTGGATTCTTGCTCAAGTGTATAGCACTCTGACTATAGCAATAGACCACGTGCTCCTCCTGCTTCTGGCTAAGTTCCTGTAGGAACCTCTTCATACAAAGTATCTCTTTACATGCCTCTATGACTACAATGTCTCGGCCTCTGTCGTCGACAATGCTACGACCTTCTGTAACTTGTTCTGCCAAGAAACCGCTCCCCCTGCAAACGTAAACATGAACCCCAATGTAGACTTTCTAGAGTCTATGTCGTCTGCCATATCTTCATCTGTGTAGCCCTCTAGCACAGGTTTACCGTCACCATAGCATAGGCTCAACCTGGATGAGCCTCTTAGAATTATGGGATAATAATGCAATGAAAACAATCAAAGCACAATCACACACCACACAAGAGATTTTTACGTGAAAAATCCTCAAAGAGGTAAAAACCGCGCGACTTCGTCCAGATCAATAATCCACTATGAAAGAAGAACGTTACAACCTTCGTCACTCATGCAGGAGCGGATAAACAATAAGAGAATAAAAAGAAAACTGAGAAATCTCACCAATCACGAGGACGTAGAAGCGCTGAGACGACGGCTCCCTTCCACAAGCTTCCTCTCTCTCTTTTCTCTCACTCTCTCACCCTAAACCCTTTAGCAAAACCCTTGCAAAGCCTTTAGGAAACCCTCTTGTGATTTTTTTGTATATGAAAAATTATAGAAAACCCCAATTTATAATTTTTGGAAACTCCCTTCCGCATCCCGGTTGCGAAAGGAATTGCGACACGAAATCCACGCAAAATCGGGGAACGAATCTGCGTGTAGCTTCGACTAGTCGTACCGAGTCCACGACCGGTCGAGCGCCACCTACGACCGGTCGTGGACCACCTACGTCCGAACGAGCACCCTCTGAAAAAATAGTCCGTAGTCGCTGGACTTCGAGTCGAGCTACGACTTGACTCCACGACTGGTCGTGACCAGCCCTCGACCGGTCGAGCAGGGCTCACGACCAGTCGACCACGGGGCAAAAAAACCCCATCAAATCTCCTCCTTTTTTATCCAGGAGAGATCCACTTTCTTCAAGACAGTCTGGTCTGTACAAACCTCAAACTTGCCCTTGAGTAAAGCCTTGGTCATCATGTCTGACCCATTATTGTCCATGTGGACTTTATCAAGCTGTAACGCCTTTTGTTCTAAAGTATCCCTGATCCAGTGATACCGAATCTCTATATACTTCGATTTGGAATGCTGACTTGGATTCTTACTCAAGTGTATAGCATTCTGACTATCGCAATAGACCACGTACTCCTCCTGCTTCAGGATAAGTTCCTGTAGGAACCTCTTCATACAAAGCATCTCTTTACATGCCTCTATGACTGCAATGTGTCAGCCTCTGTCGTCGACAATGCTACGACCTTCTGTAGCTTGTTCTGCCAAGAAACCGCTCCCCCTGCAAACGTAAACATGAACCCCGATGTAGACTTCCTAGAGCCTATGTCGCCTGCCATATCTTCATATGTGTAGCCCTGTAGCACAGGTTTACCGTTACCATAGCATAAGCTCAACCTGGATGAGCCTCTTAGAATTATGAGATAATAATGCAATGAAAACAATCAAAGCACAATCACACACCACATAAGAGATTTTTACGTGGAAAACCCTCAAAGAGGTAAAAACCACGGGACTTCGTCCACATCAACAATCCACTATGAAAGAAGAACGTTACAACCTTCGTCACTCATGTAGGAGCGGATAAACAATAAGAGAATAAAAAGAAAACTGAGAGATTTCACCAATCACGAGAACGTAGAAGCGCTGAGACGACGGCTCCCTTCCACAAGCTTCCTCTCTCTCTTTTCTCTCACTCTCTCACCCTAAACCCTTTAGCAAAACCCTTGCAAAGCCTTTAGGAAACCCTCTTGTGATTTTTCTGTATATGAAAAATTCTAGAAAACCCCAATTTATAATTTTTGAAAACTCCCTTCCGCATCCCGGTTGCGAAAGGAATTGCGACACGAAATCCGCGTAAAATCGCGGAATGAATCTGCGTGTAGCTTCGAATGGTCGTACCGAGTCTACGACCAGTCGAGCGCCACCTACGACCGGTCGTGAACCACCTACGACCGAACGAGCACCCTCTGAAAAAATAGTCCGTAGTCGCTGGACTTCGATTCGAGCTACGACTTGACTCCACGACTGGTCGTGACCAGCCCTCGACCGGTCAAGCAGGGCTCACGACCAGTCGACCACGGGGTAAAAAAACTCCATCAAATCTCTCCCTTTTTTACCCAGGAGAGATCCACTTTCTTCAAGCCAGTCTGATTTCTACAAACCTCAAACTTGCCCTTGAGTAAAGCCTTGGTCATCATGTCTGACCCATTATTGTCCGTGTGGACTTTCTCAAGCTGTAACGCCTTTTGTTCTAAAGTACCCCTGATCCAGTGATACCGAATCTCTATATACTTCGACTTGGAATGCTGACTTGGATTCTTGCTCAAGTGTATAGCACTCTTACTATCGCAATAGACCACGTGCTCCTCCTGCTTCAGGCTAAGTTCCTGTAAGAACCTCTTCATACGAAGCATTTCTTTACATGCCTCTATGACTGCAATGTCTCGGCCTCTGTCGTCGACAATGCTACGACCTTCTGTAGCTTGTTCTGCCAAGAAACCGCTCCCCCTGCAAACATGAACCCGATGTAGACTTCCTAGAGTCTATGTCGCCTACCATATCTTTATCTGTGTAGCCCTCTAGCACATGTTTACCGTCACCATAGCATAGGCTCAACCTGGATGAGCCTCTTAGATACCGTAGTATTCACTTCACCACTGTCCAATATTCTTTACCAGGATTGACAAGATACCAGCTAACAACACCAACCGCATATGCTATGTCTGGGTGTGTACACACCATAGCATACAACAAACTTTGTGCAGGAGACGCGTAGGGTATCTTCTGCATCTCTTCCACCTCTGCCCTTGTCTTGGGACACTGTCTGTCGCTCAATCTGAAGTGACCATCCAGTGAAGTACTGACCGGCTTCACTACATTCATATTGAACTGCTTTAAGACTTTCTCAATATACCACTCTTGTGACAGTCAAAGCTTCCTGCTGCTTCTGTCACGGGTTATCTCCATTCCTAGGATCTGTTTAACCGAGCCCAAGTCTTTCATCGCAAAAGACTTGCCCAACTCCTGTTTCAGCCTGTCGATCTTCTTGATGTCATTTCTCATAATGAGCATAACATCAACGTATAACAGTAGAACTATGAAATCACAATCTAAGAACTTGTGCTGAACACACAGTGGTCCGACTCCGTTCTGTCATACCCATGCTGTAACATGAACGAATCGAACTTCTTGTATTATTGTCGTGGAGCTTGTTTCAGCCCATACAAGCTCTTCCTCAGCCTACACACCATATGTATCTTGCCCTTGACTTCGAACCCTTCTGGTTGGTGCATGTAGATCTCTTCTTCCGGGTCACCATGGAGAAAAGCAGTTTTAATGTCCAACTGCTCTATCTCCAGATCCATGCTAGTCGTCAACCCAAGCAACACCCGTATGGATGTCATCTTCACCACTGGTGAGAATATCTCCTCGAAGTCTATGCCTTTTCTCTGACCGAACCCTTTTACCACAAGTCTGGCCTTGAACCTCGTTTGTGAATTCTTCTTCTCAACCTTCTTTCTGAACACTCACTTGTTGCTCAAAGCTTTCTTGCCCTTAGGCAATTTCACCATATCATAGGTGTGGTTCTTATGCAACGATTCCATCTCCTCTTGCATAGCTTTCAACCACTCTTCCTTATGCTTATCGGCTAGGGCCTCAGAATAATCTTCTGGCTCTCCCCCATCAGTCAGCATAATGTACTCATGCGGCGAGTACCTCTTAGACGGCTGTCTGTCCCTAGATGACCTCCTCACCTGTAGCTCAACAGGTGAATCAAGTGGGGACTGCTCCCCCGATCCATCTTCTGTAGGAACCCCCTCGTCCTCTGCACCTCGCTGTACTCCCCCGTCATCAGGCACCACGGGAGGAAAAACTGGATCCATGTCCTCTAGCTCACTTGAACTAGGTTGATTCTTCTCTATCTTACCAATGTCTTCAATACACTGATCTTTAAAGAAAACCACATCTCTACTCCTGACGAACTTCTTCTCGGTCGGATCCCACAATCTGTAACCAAATTTTTCATCACCGTACCCTAGGAACACACACTGTCTGATCTTCATATCGAGCTTGGACCTCTCGTCCTTCGGTACGTGAACGGATGCCCTACATCCAAACACCCTAAGATGACTGTACGATGGATCCTGTCCAGTCCACACTTTCTCAGGTACTTCTCCATTCAATGAGGCTGATGGAGACCTGTTTATCAGATATATCGTCGTGTGCATTGCTTCTCCCCAGAACGTCTTGGGCAACTTTGCATGGGATAACATACATCTGATTCTCTCAACAATGGTGCGATTCATTCGCTCAGCTACATCATTATGCTGGGGGGTCTTGGGAACCGTCTGTTCATGCCATATACCCAGGGACTTACAGTACTCATGGAAGTCGCCAATGTATTCACCACCATTATCAGTGCGGATGCACTTCAATGATCTATCTGTCTCTTTCTCGACCATAGCATGAAACAATTTAAACACACTAAAGACCTCATCCTTGAATTTCAATGTATAAACCCAAACCCTCCTAGATGCATCATCTATAAAAGTAACAAAATACAATGCCTCACCTAAGGTTTTTGTCCTCATAAGACCACAAAAATTAGAATAAACCAAATCTAATGCATGCACTTTATTAACATGAGAAGCAGTTTTAACAAATGAAATTCTATACTGTTTCTCTGATAAACAATCAAGACAGGTTTTGAGAGGTATACCTGTCACGTCTGGAAGGAGCCGCTTCCTCGCTAGTAGCTGAAGCTTTTTTTCACTCATGTGGCCTAGACGCCTGTGCCACATGTCTATAGCTGAATCTTCCACTGCGTTCAACCCACCCTTGCATACACTGACACTTGCCTTGTACAGGGTGCAATACTTCTTTCCTCTAGCTGCGATCAATGAACACTTGATGAGCTTCCAGCGCCCACCAGCAAACCGACTTTCATAGCCATCATCATCTAACCTTCCCGTCAACATCAAGTTGAGGCGAAGGTCTGGGATATACCTCACATCCCTGAGAACTAATGTGCAGCCCACATCGGTCTTCACACAAATATCACCGACCCCTACGATCTTCGATACACCAGAATTTTTCATCTTCACGGTCTCATAGTCACCTGACTTGTAGCTTGTGAAGAAATCTTTACGTGGAGTCGCATGAAAAGAATCTCCCTAGTCTATCACCCAGTTGGTGTCTTGACTCGTAACCGTGAGACATACATCATGATCTGTAGAAAGAATAATAACAACATCGCCATCTGAAGCGACCGCAGTAGAATCAGATTTATCTTCCTTCTCCTTTCATTTTCCTTTCTTGTCGTTTTTAGCCTTACGACATTCATGCTTATAGTGGCCCTTCTTCCACAATTCCATCATTCAACATCTTTTCTGTTACTCGACTTACCTCTTGATTTATCTCGGGCCTTTCCGCCCTTCATGTTCTTTCCTCTCCTCCGTTCCTGTGTCACAAGTGCCTCTTGCTGAGTAGACCCCTGACACTTCCTCCTTGTCTCTTTATTGAAGAGACAGCTAGTAACCTGTTCCATAGATATCTTTTCGTCTGGCACGAAGTTACTTAGAGACACCACCAATGTCTCTCAACTATCAGGCAATGAACTAAGCAATAGTAAAGTCTGCAATTCATCATCCAGGACCATCTTCATAGAAGAGAGTTGGTTCACTATATTGCTAACCTCATTCATGTGCTTGGCCACAGAACTACTATCCTTGAACTTGAGATTCACAAGTCGCCTTATCAGAAAAATCTTATTACCGGCTGTCTTTCTCTCATACAGCCCTTGTAGTTTCAGTCATAGGCTAGCGACTGAGGTTTCCGTAAACACATGGTGGAATACAGAATCATCCAACTATTGTCTAATAAACCTCACCGCCTTCCGGTCTAACTTCTTCCAATCATCATCAGATATATCCTTGGATTTTGCTGATATGCCTAAAATTGAAGAATATAGTTCCTTACAATAAAGCAAGTCCTCCATCTTAGCCTTCTATATGGTCTAGTTAGAACCATTGAGGTTGATCATCCTTGATGAGCCACCTTCCATAATTTCAAACCGATCCAACCCGTTCAATGAACCTAGCGCTCTGATACCACTTTGTTGGGGGCCTTGCACAAAACCTTAGGATCTAGCCTCCCGAACAAACCAGAATTATGGGATAATAATGCAATAAAAACAATCGAAGCACAATCACACACCACACAAGAGATTTTTACGTGGAAAATCCTCAAAGAGGTAAAAATCACGGGACCTCGTACAGATCAACAATCCACTATGAAAGCAGAACGTTACAACCTTCGTCACTCACGCAGGAGCAGATAAACAATAAGAGAATAAAAAGAAAACTGAGAGATCTCACCGATCACGAGGACGTAAAAGCGCTGAGACGACGGCTCCCTTCCACAAGCTTCCTCTTTCTCTTTTCTCTCACTCTTTCACCCTAAACCCTTTAGTAAAATTCTTGCAAAGCCTTTATAAAACCCTCTTGTGATTTTTCCATATATGAAAAATCCTAGAAAACTCCAATTTATAGTTTTTGGAAACTTCCTTCCGCATCCCGGTTGCGAAAGGACTTGCGACACGAAATCCGCGTAAAATCGCGGAATGAATCTGCGTAGCTTCGACTGGTCGTACCGAGTCCACGACCGATCGAGCGCCACCTATGACCGGTCATGGACCACCTACGACCGGTCGAGCACCCTCTGAAAAAATAGTCCGTAGTCGCTGGACTTTGAGTCGAGCTACGACTCAACTCCACGACTGGTCGAGCAGGGCTCGTGTCACGCCCTAAACTCAAAAATTGAGCTTACAAAATTCCTGATCACTGAATCTGGCGCTGATAGCCTCCGTAGAACCCCATTCTGGGCTCCCAGCTCCCATTCGCTAGGTTTCGATCCTAAGATGCTACGAGGAGGATTTTTAAAATTAGTTTGATTTGTAATAAACATAACCAAAGGCATAACCCACAACAATAACCCAAAACTCCATTACATTTCCACTATGATCAAAAACTTTAAAAGTACAATGAGCATAACGGGAAATACAATGATGATAGACCAAAAGCTCCAAAATAATCTGCCACGTGCTCAAGTCTCAACGCTGCTACAATCCAACGTCACCTGCACGCAACGGTCGTGCATAAGCTTATAAAAAACTTAGAGGGTGGTGAAAGTGTGTGCACAAGGTAGTAATATGATCATGTAATATCAGACTAATGTGGAAAATACTGATAGACCCATGAATATTGTTAGCCGTACCAAGGCTATGCGATGCAAAGTGAATGATGTCGATCATACCAAGGCCATTCGATGCGAAGTGCAACTCAAGCATGCGAATCCTCATCTAAGTCCACATATTAATACAGCTCAACTCTGGGATATCACCGGGGTCTAGTACACTCTAAACCAGATCGTCTCCTCATTGCGCGCAATAAGGTAAGTAGAAGAGACCTCACTATTCGCCTGCCAATATCTCGGTTCGTCAATAGCGGACCCATTCCTCGAGCTGGTCAAACTCAGCCTAGCATTGCCTCCTATACTCGGGCGGGTAAGGCCGCACCTCCTTCCAACCGACCACGACACAGTGGAGAGCGCAACCATCTGGTAATCGGCACTCAACGCTCATCTACCCACTCGGTCTACACGTTGGAGCAACCTCTTGGTACCATAAGGGTTTAGGGACTTTCACCCAGGGATATCTATAACATCCCATGTAGAACAAGATTTTCGGTATCCAATCCTGCCAACCACGATATGCCTGTGGAGGTTATGGTCTTGACGTCACATGTCACGTAAATGCGAGATGCATGAGTCACACTATACAATCATGCAACAATCTCGTGCGCACCATGCGCTCATGTGGGACACTCCGTCTTATAAGGAGTCCCGTAAATGTCTCGGCCCAACGACTTATGCGATGATCAAACATGCCTCATTTCAAGTATGCATATGATGCATATGGGCATGAATAATGGAATTATACTAAGCATGTTACAAAGTAATGAGTTATCCTTACAACACAGATGGGCTTAAACGGCCTACACACAATAATTATGGCCTATCAATGGCCCTAGGGAGAGTCATAATGCAGACATTTAACCAACACTATACTTGCAATGTGGACGTCAAACCACCATTGCTCTCAAGCCATAACCCGTAGTAAACATCATTACACAAACCATGATGGGTTTGCACATTGTAATGGACCTTAGGTACATCCTATTGGGCCTTCATTACATCAAATGGGATACATTAGTGGGCCTTATGTTCATCAAATGGGCTGCATTACTGGGCTTCACCAATGGCCTTGGGTACATTGCAATGGGTCATAACCCATGGGCCTCAGAGTACATCATAATGGGTCTAATCACATGGGTCTTATGTGTCTTAAATGGGCTTAATCCCATGGGCTTTATACATATCAAATGGGCCTAATCTTGTAGGCCTTATATAAATCAAATGGGCCTAAACCCATAGGCCTTATATATCAAATGGGCCTAAATCCATGGCCTTACATAAATCAAATGGGCCTAAATCCATAGGCCTTATATATCAAATGGGCCTAAACCCATAGGCCTTATATGTCAAATGGGCCTAAATCCATAGGCCTTATATGCCAAATGGGCCACACCCAAACATAGGTGGCCCACTTGATCATAGATCGGTCTCATTCTTCAACTCATGCCTTAAAATGATCTTTCCAAGTGGATGGACGGTCTGGATGCATCACATGCATCATGGCGGGTCCCACTGTCGCTGGACAGTGCAAACAAAACACATGCATCACAGAGGGCTCCATCGTCCGCTGGTCGGACGGTGTAAATAAAACAAATATATCATGGTGGGTACCACCGTCCGCCTGGACGGTGGATGTAAAACACATACATCACTGTGGGTCCCGTGTGGGGCCCACCACAATGTTTATATGTCATCTGACCCGTTGACAAGGTCACACGGACCTGAGTGAAAGGAAAACACAAATTTCATTTTGATCCAAAACTTTTGTGGCCCACAGAAGGGTTTCAATGGCAAAGGTTCAATCCCACTGTTTTCAGCAGCGTGGGCCACCTGAGTGTTGGATAGAGCTGAAACTTGGAGGGGGCCCACTAATTGGGGTGGCCCACCTCATGAACAGGTTGGATTTCACATATACATCATGGTGGGGCCCACGACAGCAGCCGTGCCCGTCCGCTACACGCAGCACGCTGCTGCTGCAGCGTCAGAGAGCCAAAGGCGCTGCCTCTTGCGTTTTTATATATTTTTATTTTTTTTATTTTCTTGAGAAAAATCACATGTGGGGCCCACTTCTCAAAAATTTACACCGTCCAATGGATTTATGGGCTCAAAATACACTGAACAAGTCCAATGTTCAGCATTTTTGGCGTGTAAATACAACAAGGTGGGTCTTAACAACTTTGAATGGTAAAAAACACAGTTTTCTATGGTATGGCCCGCCTGATTAACAGATCAGCCTCAATTTTCGGCTCAACGCCTAAAATGAGTTGGAAAAAGGGATGAACGACATGGATTGATTACATACAACAAGGTGGGGCCTACACAATGGTCTACCCCCAAAGCTTTGAACCAAGCTTATATTTGTGTTTTTCTTATACAGAGACGTCCAGCGTCCCAGACGCTGGATGGTTAAACATATGAATTGAGGTGGGCCCTGATTAGGTGAGCCACTTCATGGAGAATAGTGTGGATACATCACACATAAAGTGGGCCACACTTGATGATTTGGATAGAATATAAGCCTCATGGTGGGGTCCATTCAAATAGGCCACACAACCCTATTATAATCTCATAAAATAAAAAAAATGAAATAAAAAGGGAGAGAGAGAGATAGAGAGTGGGACATGCGTGTGATGGAGGGATCCGCAATTATAAGCCCTCTCTCATATGAAGTCATACATCAATGGATCCCTCTACACATGGATTCATCAAAATCGAAAATCAACGGTGGAGTCCTCTCCCCACCAATTTGGACGGTTTAGATGACCTTTTTAATGCAAGGAAATAAATATCACGATGGAGTCCATGGATAATGGCCCCATCATAGAATGATCATGATGATCTTAGTGGGCCATCGGCCACATCTTAGGGTCCCAAGTGAGATCCAAACCATTGATCGGTTGGTCTCACTTGGCCCATCTTAAAAATATGAAAAACTACTATTATCTAGCACCCACCGTTCGATCTTCTTGCTTCTATGGGTTCCTTAGCACCTTAGCTTTGATTTCAATGGAGGAGATGAGGAATGGATGGTTGAGATGGGAGATGAAGGAGTAGGAAAGGTAGACCACACTTGGAGTTTTGGAAGAGAGGGAGAGGCTCATACATATGAGATTTTTGGTTGCTTGGAATGAAGCTTGAGAAATGAGAGAGTTGTAAAGGGAGAGAGAGAGAGAGAGAGAGAGAGAGAGAGAGAGAGAGAGAGAGAGAGAGAGAGAGAGAGTGATGGGTGATGGATGTGGTGAGTGATGGGTGTGTAAGAAATTCTTGACTTTTGTGGCCATTTGTGTAAGAAAGGCATGGGTGGTGTAAGAACTTTTTAACTTTGGAGGCATTTTGTGTAAGAAAGGTATGGGCTTGTAAGAACTTTTGGACTTTTGTGGCTTGTTTGGGAAAGGGTGAAAAGTGATGTGTACTTGACATGTGCTTGACATGTGATGTGATGGGATTGATTGATTGATGGGATTGATGTGACACCTCGTAGAGATTCTCTTGGACTTCTCAACACGCGGCGTTTTTCTTGCACCAAACGTTAGCCCACATCTCCTGACCAGGGTATCGCCTTGGCGCGCGAGTCACGGCATCGGAACCGCAACGACGGCGCGGTCACTATGGTAAAGGTCTTGGGTTGAGTCGATACGGGTTGACAGCATGTGAATCAGGGTCGCGCGTAAATATCGGTTAAGGATCGAAGATTGCCGGAATTCGACCTGTAAGACCGCGAAAGTCTATGAAACGGTACGAACTAAGATACATGTCTTACAGCTCACGACCGGTCGACCACGGGGCAAAAAAACTCCTTCACTTTTTTTTCCACAAATGGCCCCGCCTGTACCACTTAAGAAATTTGACAGTGATTTTGAAAAACGCATCAGTGGGCTAATAAGTGCAGGGGGACCCACATCATCAATCTGGACCATTCATTTAATTGACAGGTGGTTCTAACCATCCAACTAATAGCATGAAGAAACAATTGAATGGCATTTTTTTTGCCAAGAGGTAATTGGGATCATCAAAGCCAATCATACTTTGGAGGGGCATTTACTGAAAGGATGAAGATAAAAACGACTAGAATCATCTAGTTTGTGTGATTTCACACTGAGCCCCAGGAAGAGTGTTCTGGACCCGTGAGCAGTCCAGATCAATGATATGGTATATCTAAATGCAAATGCATCTATAGGTTTGATGGTTGGCCCACCGTTGTGTGTCAGGGCTGCCGAACAAAGAAAAAACAACAGCAGCAGCCACATACCTTACGACATCTTACTTGGAAATTGCGCGGAATTTTTTTAAGTGAAATGATAGAATTGACCTCAGCTTCCTTTAGCCATTAACCAAGAAAAGTCACTTTAAACCATTAAAGCATAGCTTATTAATGAAATGGTGGCTAAGTGTATGGGACCTGTTCATGCCCATATTTTAGTCTGGGCTCGTTGGCATCCAAACTACCTACATGGACCGTCCATCAGGTCCAGTGCACTCTCCCTGTGGAGTGCCTTGAAAGATTCATACTGATGAGATGATTGTAAGCGTCTAATTAGTGACATACAAAATGGATGTAGAAATTTGTTCTTGAAAGATAGAACCAGTCATGCAAATAAATAAATATATATATCTATATATATATATATATATATATATATATATATATATATATATATATATATATAGAACCATCTGATTGAAGAAGTGGAACCAGATGTAATGGACAGTTCTGATAGGTGATTTGAATATCCAAAGTCCAAAATCAACTATGTACATTGTGCACCGTAAGGTTTTGGTAAATCAAGGTCGCTGGATCATTACTCAACATAGATCACGTGTTGTCACATCATCAGTGGCAGTGAAATGCAGAAAACTACAGTTTACTGCCACTAGCCATGACTAGGGACCCATACTTTTCATAATTGAGTTTAATTAGTGCATTCTAGCAACGTGGTTTTGGCTTAAAGCATCTTAAGACAGTTTTCATCCGTGAATTGCATTTATTCCACACAATATGCTCCGTTCAACTAAGCGTAGCAATGGGCTGCACCTTGCTCAACAAATCAAAATTTTGAATTGGTTGGCTTAATAGTCTCATATGACCATTTCAAAATCCAGGCCCTGCCTTGGCTCATCGCTAGGCCTACCTTCAAAGTAGCATGAAAGAATATCATTTAGTCTATTATGATTCCGCTTTGATCATTACAATTATGACCAGTACATCAGTACATCGAATAATGTCGATACTGGGTCTTATTGATGTAGAACTCAAAGAAATGTAATAAAGAGAAAGAAAGAAAAACTTTGTTATTATAATTTAGATCAAGAGAATATAAGCTGAATGAGAATGAGAAAAGGAGGTACTTTGGAGAATCACTTACCCAACCCAAGGGAGTGAGGAATCATTCACCCAATAAGGAATATCTTAGGATTCACTCACCCAAGGGGATAGAGAATCACTCACCTAACAAGAGAGGAATTAATCAATTCACAAATTCAAATCTTTTGGAAAATAACTAAAAAATTGAATGCCTTTCCATTACAAAGTAGATCGTTTTATATATCAATTACAACTACCCCTCATAAATACATTAATAACAATCTTGTGTTTTTAATGTATTACTACATATTTTTAAAACAAAGGAACAACTTCAAAATTAATGCCAAATACATTCCTAATACCTACTTCAATTTCAAACTCTTCCCTTTTTCTATGCATGCAACAGTCCCATGCATCATGAATGCACTTGGGCTAAAATAATGGGCTGAATACCAAGGCCGAGATTGATTGATGAATTAGGCTTTCCCCTTGAATTTTGGACATTGTTAGACCACTTGATTTTCTGCACAAACTTTGTATTGAAGCAAGTTGATTTTTTTTATTTTTTTAACATATGCATGTGCCTTTTCTTGCTTCCTTACCAGTAGTATTCCATTATCCAATTTAAATAGGCATGGCCTATGGTTCCCATGGACTTTTCATGGGCTAGTTGCTAGGGCTAGGGTTTGGCTCATTATTCTCATTATTCTAATATCCTTAACTGGTTTAGGTTGTTGATACACCTTTTTAATAGCTCAGTCCTTCAATGATAGTGGTAACTTTGCGATTATAAAACTAACTTGAAAAAAATCATGGATGTTATAGCTCTTTCTATTACTAAATTAGTTGCGATTATTTGCATCTCATGTAATCAATCTGATATAGATTTGTCATTTGGCATCTTAAAATTGAAATACTAACTTAATATGTTTTTTTTTCAGCATCTTTGGGTCTTTATTTCTTCACAAGCACATCCAAAATCTCAAATTCTTTACAGAAGAACAATGGATTTATTATAAATTCGAATACTCTTGTTGGCATTGTATTGGACATTTGAAAAAGAACAATGATTCACATTCATCAGAGAAAATATATCTTAATCCATAACGGGACTCATTGGATGACTCATACTACTGCCAAGTGGAAATAGTTCAACTATTAAAATGCTTCTGCCGGATTGTGATGACATTTTGAAAGGGGTTTTATAAAATGTTTCAGCGATTAAACATCTTAAGAACCCAATAATCTTCTTATTGTAATAAGATGATATCTTTATCATATTACATACATCATACAATCTCCCTTTACCTAAAACCAGGACTAAAAGAAAAAGAAAGGTAGCTTCCTATGCATAAACCGTCAGTACAAGAACACTCCTACCCAGTTTGCAGGCGGTGTTGCCTATTTGATTGGAGTGGTCCGAAAGCCAGTGGATCTAAAGGAGCAGAGGCTGCTGTCGTATTGAGTCTGTTGTGGACTTGATGGCTGCAACATCATTCGGCCATTGCTTTCCCTGCTTCCAGATTTTGATGTAGTGGAGCCTGTATCAGAGTGCCTCTGGCTGGATGTTGTTTTCAGAGTCTGTTGTGGATCCAAGTTGATTGTATTGTAATTTTTTGTTGATTCTGACCTGTGGAATTATATGATAGGTGAGGTCCGTTTGTTTTTTGTTGAGCCCACCTTAATGACTGTACATCATCCCAATCGATCAACAAAGTCACAGGTGATGTGCTTCCATCTTTATGTGGAAAAAGAAAAAAAAAACTCTTTCCCCAAAATTAAATATATCTAAAGCTTGTTAAGAAAAGAAATAAACTTATTTTATTTGGAAATCTCTTTCAACCTCTTCACATAATTATTGTGACCTAAGTCGTTTGTCTCGGTGAATTCTGACCCCAAGATACAAGTCCTTCAGTGCATGCATTTCCATGACAACATCTTTCATCTTCATTGTTCTCTAGGCGATTCCTCCGAACACAACACAACAATTCTGATCATTGAATTCAAGCAGTCATGTATTCTATTTCTTGTGTTGATATGATTTCCGTTGACTTCAATAACTTTGGCTTCTTCCAAAAGAAATGGATCTACAATCTCCATTACTCGTTCAGGCAAGGCTAACTTAGCAAAATGATGAAGGCTAAGATTATCTTTAAACATGTCATCAGTTGGCCTATTATCACTAGTAGAAGAATTCAATAGCTATGAACATCTCCTTGTGTGGATGATTTACCGCCTATTGCATCCTCGGTAATTTATATCTCTCACAAGAATGTAGGCAACCACTTATATACAAATAAAAATAAAGGTTGAATCCATTTAAACAAGTAATTAGCATTTCTGTTTTTCCGAAAGTTAGGAATTTCTAACATTAATCCATGTACTATGACCTTTGACCGGATAGTGGGTACCCATTTCCCAATCTTATTATTAATGTTATTTTTAATTACTTGAGTAACTATTGGAATTTTACTCTCAATGTAGCTATAAGAATATACTCTCACTTACGTCTAGGAATGTGCTATGGCTTAGGATTTTGGATTGTCTTATTTAAACATTTGTAAAACTCATTCTAATTAGAAAAAAAAAAAAAAAAGGCTGTTAAAGGATTTATCAGTGGTCCACATTCAACTTGCACGAGTGGCCTACCAGATCACCAGAAAGATTAGGAAAAGGCAATATACCAGTTAGAGCCCACTTAGAGAACATGCCTTCGTCGTATGTGGAGTGCATGAATGTGTGCCATTCAACAGGTTGGAGCCACTATTAAAATAGCAGATGAAGACAAGAAAAAGCTCCATTAATTAATTGGGCCACAAGTATAAGAAAATTTAGAAACTTAGAAGCTATATGTATGACTAATGTTTGATATTCAAGGTATCATGTAGCTGATGAATGTACATGGGTTTACTAATTCAACATGGAAGCATGATGTTAGCCCTATGATTGTTTGAAATGGGTCTCAGCAGATGGATGGCTCTGTTTTTATGAATGTGTATCATAATGCCATAATCTAATACTGTTGTACATGAGGTACCAAGAGAATCCATCCATTCATATGATAATCCATACATCTCTGGCAAGATAAATTTAATCTTTAATGTAAATTTTACAACTCAAACTTCCAACTCGACTTATTCCGATCCCGAAGAAACCAATTCTCTCTGTTGTTCTTTTTTCTTTTTTCCTTTTTACCTTTTTTTAGGCAAGCACAGCAAAAAGATCCAGCCTCACCTATCATATAAACTGCATACAGAATCCCCAAGCCAATCCTTTGACAAAGGCATGGAGCTACCAAAATCAATCCATACATCTCTGGCTAGATAAACTTAATGTTTTATGTAACTTTTACAACTTAAACTTCCAACTCAAGTTATTCCAATCGTGGTGAAACGAATAGCAATCTGCCTCGCTCTGTTTTTTGTTTTGTTTTTGTTTGGGGGGTGCAAGGTTAAAAAAGAAAAAAGAAAACATGATAAAAATAATCAGGGCTATCAATGCGCTGGGCACTGGCCTACCAAAATCAAAATTTTGGAACGGCTAGACTCGAAACAATTCAAATTTTGGGCCAAAGCCAACCCCAGGCCTAGCTCATTGAAAGGCCTACTAAGCATCCCATACCTGCATTGTCCATAGCCAGCAGGAGCTCACCCCAACTATGGAACAAACAGTTAGGTTTGCTCACAAGTATTCCTAAACCATCTGCCACTGAATTTCCTTACCTAAAAGTGCCAGATTTCCTAAAATTTATAAGAATTTTCAAACAGGAAATATCCCCCACCTGATACCAAATCTTCCATGGGGCTAGTGCAAGGGGATTAGAAATGGCATTAAAAAAATGGAATCTGATAACACAATAACATTCCTTAGCCCTAGGTCAATGCAATACTAATTAATGCTGTCAAAGGCTGCATGTGTTTCAGCCACATTATTAGTGACCCTGTCATAGAAGTTATGAAAGGCAAAGATAACTTAATCCATATGATCTCTAAAGATTCTACCCCCTCCATCCTCATCAGGATTCCCACAGGAGGATCTGTTAACATTTAGTTTTATCCATCCCTGTTCCGCCTTAGCACATTTTATTCCGGCCTATCCCATCCCTGTTGGTATTCACAGTTTTAATTGTACCATCCATTACATCAGAGATTACTATGGTCTGATAATTTTAACCATCTTGTTAGTTGTACATCAACATACATTTGAAAACATAGCAATGATTCACATTCGTCAGGCGAAAGAATCACTTACATCAATTAGATGAACCATTGGATCATACAAGTTCATTCATTTTTTTACTTTCATTTTTTTTTTTTTTGGCCAAATCCATGGTAGAATTCATTGGACGAATACCTCATCAAACTTATATCAAGTTTGTAGTCCAAATGCTAGACTAATTTCTTAACATTGTAAAGTTTTATTAAATTCATGATACAATCTCCCTTTGCCTAGAAAAAAAAAAAAAACGTCTTCTCATATATTCAATATCAATACAAATACACTCTTAAACTAAGTCTAAATAATATATCTAGAGCTTGTTTAGGGAAGGATTCAACAAACTCATTTCATTTGGAAATCTTTCTCAAAACAACTACTAACAATAACTTAGTAATGCCTGAGGTAAGACAAACTTTCATCTAATATTTGTGACCTAACTTGTTTGTCTTGGTGAATCATGACCCCGAGATACAAGTTCTTGATTGTGTGCATTTCAGCAACAACATCTCTCATTTGCATTCGTTTTCTTGGAGATTCTACAGAGCACAACACACCGATTTTGACCATTGAAATCAAGCAGTCATGCATTCTATTTCTTGTATTGATTTGATTTTCATTGCCTTGAATAACTTCAGCTTCTTCTAAGAGCAGTTGTGGATCAACAATCTCCATCACTCCTTCAGCCAAAGCCAGCTTAGCAAAATGATGAAGGCTTAGATTGTCCTTAAACATGTCATCCGTTGGCCCCTTTCCAGTGCTCATCTCCAGTAGAAGGATTCCGTAGCTGTAAACATCTCCTTGTGTAGATGCTTTTCCGCCCATCGCATACTCTACAATTTATACAACTTATGTTAGAATCTAAGTGACCATGGCTCACTGGTAAACAGTGAGTTTCAACTCCGAGGTCATGGGTTTGAGTACACATGTGGTGACTGTGAACAAAAAAGACCATTTGGATACAAATAATATCAAAGGTTAGAATTGAGAGAGAGAGAGAGAGGAAATATTCTATTTAAAAATTAAAGAGAGAGAAAAAAAACCTAAGGCCATTAACAGAAAAGAAATCATCATACCTTATTATGGTGTGATTCATGTGCGGGGTGCAAGTGAGTATGTATACCACTTTGTATATCTAGATCTTAGAGAATCTTGCCAGGTGTGGATCCTTCAATAATAATAATAATAATAATAATAATAGGAAATAGATGAAATTATTACCTGGAGCAATGTACCCAATAGATCCCTTCATCCCAACTGAGCTGCTTTGAGCAACCTCAGATAAGAACCTGGCAAGTCCAAAATCACCCACACGAGCTATCATGTCATCATCAAGAAGAATGTTGCTTGGCTTTAAATCTTGATGAATGATTGATGTTTGGCAATGATTATGTAGATAATCCAGTGCAGAAGCCACATCTATAGCAATGTTTAGCCTTTGAGTAAACTTCAAATTCCTTCTCGGCTGGTCATGGCCCTCCCTGTGCAGCCACTTCTCTAGACTTCCATTGGACATGTACTCGTAAACTAGAGCTTTAAAATCATTGCCCTTAAAATCAATGCTTGAGCAACAAGTTAATATCTTAACAAGATTCCGATGCCTAATGTTTCTCAAGGCATTGCATTCGGCCATGAAGCTCTGCAGAGCTCCTTGTTGTTGAAGGTTGAAGACTTTCACTGCTACCATAGTCCCAACACGATCTAGAATCCCTTTATATACAGCACCGAAACTTCCGGTTCCGATCAAATTGGCTGGAGAGAACTCATTTGTTGCTTTAAAGAGCTCCGCATAAGACACGTTCATAAAAGGAGCCTCCATAGAAGGCACAACAAAAGGTTTCCTTCTTGACTTTCTTACCCGATAAAGAATGGTAAAGAAACATAATAATGAAATAAGACCCACAACAGCACCAATTATTGAGAATTTGACTTTTGAAGTGAGAGAGATCCCCCTTTTCATGGAAGCTTGGCTAGAGCATGGAGGCAATTGTAATTCATGAATACCCCCACAAAGCTTACTATTTCCAAGCATTGAAACTCGACTGGCATTTCGAAAGACCCCTTGTTTTGGTAATTCACCCTCGAAATTATTGAAGGATAGATTTAGATACTCTAGAGCAAACTTCTCGAGATATCTTGGAATCTTCCTAGATAAGTTGTTGCGTGAAAGATCCAGGGATCGAAGGCCTTTTAGAGTACTAAATGTTGATGGAATTGATCCTTGAAAGAAGTTCCCATCCAACCCAAGATACTCTAGGCTGAGACAATTGCCTAGCCAGCTTGGAATTTCGCCTGACAATTTGTTATTAGAAACATTGAATGCTCCAAGAGCTTTCAAGTAACTGGCTTCATGTGGCAGATTAGTGAAAAAATTGTTTTGAGCTTGGAGATCAATCAGAGATGGAATGCTGAAAAGTTGCTTGGGTAAGGTACCGCTGAAGTTATTATAGCTGAGGTATATGAAGTTCAGGTTAATGCAATTACCAAGAGTTGAAGGTATGCTCCCCGATAGTTTGTTTTCATCTAAATAGAGTCGGTACAATCTGGTGATGTTGCCCAATGAAGGTGGAATTTTCCCTGACAATCCATTTGAATGCAAGTAAAGTACCTCCAACTTGTTAAGCTTCCCAACACCAATGGGAATGGCACTTGTTAAAAAATTTCTCCCCATAGCCAGTGCTGTTAAGTCGACAAGATTCTGAATTCCAGATGGGATGCTTCCGAATATCTTGTTACCTCCAAAGGATAGCCGTGCCAGTTGGGTCGAAAGATTTGCTATGGAGTTGGGCAACGCACCGCTGAGACGATTGCTGCTCACCCCCAGCACTTGTAAACTACTGCAATTGGTCAAAGAATCGAGAAAACTCAAGTCACGAGCTTTTCCAATTCCAAGTTCGTTGCCCCCCAAATTTAACCAGTTGAGACCTTTGAGGCTTCCAAAATTCAGAGGCACAGATCCGCTAAAACTATTGTCTTCAAGTTCAATATGTAAAAGTCCGGAAGCATTGGATAATGAAACTGGTATGGGTCCTGTGAATTGGTTACCTCCGGTATTAAGCTCTTGGAGATTAGGAAGAGTGAGGCCTAAGTTAGGTGGAAGATTTCCATGCAATCTGTTCCCTCCCACGTCCAAAAGGTTAATAAAGGAGAGATTGTAGAGCCGAGGCGGAATCGTACCTGACAGTTTATTTGCACCTATGCTAAGAAAATTTAAGCTCACCAACTGACAAAGGTCATCTGGGATGCTGCCCTCCAGACTGTTATAAGTAAGATAAAGGTAAGTGAGAGACGAAAGGTTTCCAAGTGAAGGTGGGATACTTCCTGTAAGATTGTTTTTACCAAGGATTAAGTAGGTGAGCTTCGATAGAGAGCCAAGCTCAGTCGGAATCCTCCCTGTGAGCTGATTCCCGTAAAGATCAAGAACTTGGAGTTTGGAACAGTGGGTCAGATTTGCTGAAATTTCTCCAGTGAATGTGTTATTGGTCAGAGCGAGTAACCTCAAGCGGAACAACCGGCCAATCTCTTCAGGAATCGTCCCGTGAAAGCCATTGCGTCTGAGATCGATTCGCCTGAGGAAGGTGAGGTTCCCAATGAAAGGCGATATGGAGCCCACCAAATTTTGGCCAATGAGGTTCAAGGCCGTAACCCTTTGAGGATGCCGGGGACCACCGCAAGTGACACCTTGCCAGTGGCAGAAGTGGAGAGTATGGTTCCATGAGCTCAAAGAATGGAGAGGATCGTCGGTTATTAGATGTTTGAAATTGAGCAAAGCAAGGAAATCAGTTTCGTTGGAGAAGTGAGCGGGAGATCCAAAGAAACATGGAAGGTGAATGGAAGAGACAAGGAGAAATGACCAAATTGCCCATAAGCTCAAACGTGGGAGCTCCATTATGGAGTTTGTGAATGCAGGAAAGGCAAAGTGCGGAGACATGTATGGCATGGATTCTCCCATATATACAGAGAAGGGCGACTTCTCGTCCGTTTATGTTTTTATTTATTTCTTATTTCTTTTTTTTTTAGGCTAAGTTTTCGGCTTACATATGCAGACCTGCAACCGCAGCTTTATTACTGGTCCACGTCAGTCTAAGTGCCACGTCACCCTTTTAAAAAAAATTACGGATTGCGTAGGAAGTTACTCAGTACGCTGTCATTCTATGAGTAAAATCAGTTGGGCCCACCTTGTATGTATATGTATATGGTTTATCCACGCCGTCCATCCGTTTTTCCATGTAATTTAAACGGTTGATCCCAAAATTTAAGTATATCCAAATATGAAGTGGATCATTCCACAGTAAACAGTGGAGATAATGATTTCCACCGTTGAAACCTTACTAGGTCCCACAGTGATGTTTAATTGTCATCCAACCGTTCATAAGGTCATACAGATATGGATGAAGGGAAAACATAAATATAAGCTTATCCTGAACTTTTGTAACCCCTAAGGAAATTTTCAACGTAAACGTTCAATTCGACTGTTTCCTATAGTGCGGTGCATTTGAACATCGTGTATTTTCATTTTTAGTCTCACGCCCTTGAATTATCCGGTAAAATTGATAAAGGGAGCAGATAAAATACATAAATCATGATGGACCCGCAGAGTTTACTAAGTACCAAACATTATCGAGTTACTCATCACGCAGTCGGCTTCCTTCCTGCCGGATATTCAGCGCAATGATTGAGCAGCGAGAATCACTACTCGAGCGACGTTACTTAGTTATGTGGGTCCGACATGTTGTATGTTTTGTATCCACGCTGCCCATTCATTTGGAGATATCATTTTAAGACATGAGCCAGAGAATGAATCAGATCCAAAACTCAACTGGACTCCACCACAAACAACAGTGGAGAGATCAGGCCCACCATTAAAAACTTCTAAGGGTCAAAAAGTTTTTGGATCAAGCTAATATTTGTATTTTCCCTTCTTTAATTTCTGTGTTACCTTCTGAACAGGTTGGATCTCAAATAATAATTACGGTGGACATTAGGAAGGCTTCAACGGTGGATTTCACTCTCCTCACTGTTTTATATGGTGAGGTCCCCTCCAGCTTTGGATCTGCCTCATTCTTTTGATCATGCCCTAAAATGATCTCTCCAAATGGATGGGTGAATTTCACTCTCCTCACTGTTTTATATGGTAGGGTCCCCTCCAGCTTTGAATCTGCCTCATTCTTTTGATCATGCCCTAAAATGATCTCTCCAAATGGATAAACAATATGTATACAACAACACATCATGGTCACTTTAGTGGCGAGTCTTGCTACTCAATCCGTCCAATGATTATTTATTTATGTTTTAATTTTTTTTGAAACGGGGTGGGGGTGTTTCGGCTTATTATTATTATTATTAGTTTTTGGGTAAACTGCCTCTACTTTGGTCGACCGCAAAGTCGTTAGTCTTAAACTATTTCTCAGAAAAAAAAAAAAAAAAAAAACCTGTTATTTACATATGCAGAGCTGCCACCACACCTTTCAACTAAAGTAATGTCACGGTTAATTAAGAAAAGGACAATTTTATAATTCTTTAGTGGTCCTTTGAATGCCCGAAAAGTCTTTTAAGTTGTAAATGGATTAAAGATAATCTAGTTACAAGGGCCATTTGGATGTATGTATTTGACCGGACAGGCTTTACACGCAGCAAACATATTACAGCTTTTGGATGTCATCTAGTACCTGATAAAAAACCATGTTACATATTTCACATAAAGTCTTTACCACTAAAAGTGCATTATACACGTTAGAAAATAATGATTAATATACTCATGATACATATATGATACATCTAATCTATTCATCATGTATTTGCCTTAATGCTCTCCTATAGCTTTAAAAAATAATTCATCCATTACTAAATGGCCACACAAGGGAAGGATGGGATGTCCATCATTAAAACTTTTAGATTAATAGCATTTGGGGCCCACCATGATGGATGAAAGACATTCAGTCCATTTAGTGGTTTATACTTTAATGCTTTCTTAGGGTCCTAAAAAAAATAAAATAAAATCTTTATATGATTTGCAGATTTTGGAAGGTTCAGTCCATGCTCTATTGTATGAATATCTACTTTATTCATGATAAACACTTAACCAGCTGGTCAAACACACAACCTATTCCGTTTACATTATCACTTAAAAGTCATATAGAATAATGCGTAAACCGATTACAGCTGAAAAATAAGTCTAGGGACAGAACCAATGCCCTATCCCCTTTTGTTTGAAAAGTATGCCCCATCTCCACCCTATGGGTTTGATCTTTCAGGAATAATCCACTAAACTCCAACAATCCTAAGATAATACGGTATAGTTTGTAGAGAAATTGATGCCATCTAAAATGTTTTCCTTTCTTTGGATGGGTAAATGATCCAAATATAGATTCTGCACTGCTCAAAAGGTTAGGAAGATGAGAAAAATTTCTGAATCACCATAAGCTGCTATGGAATCTGCACCACTCAGAAGGTCAATCCAACATTTCAATATTACACCAACGATCACATCAATACAGAGCATGAACCATGAATGAGCCCTAAACGTTTTAAGCATTTCAAGCAATCCATGACTTGGCACACAACAAAGCACTATTTACAGTGGCAAAATTAGCCTTCCAGTCACTCGTCAGATTCCATCCAACAATTGGTTAAATGACTAGCAACAAGTAGAAAGAAAAATATTCAACAAATTCATTTCGTTAGTTTCTTTCAACTTCCATGGATTGTATGGTTAGATAGCCACATCAATATTTCAAGCACATGCATGGATTGAAAGTAAATTAGGGAAATATAAGGGAAAGCAGAAAATGCACCGGAATGATCCTGACATAATTAGCAGGAGGTTGGTGCAGATATTACTGGGATTGTATGGTTAAAATTTCCTGATAATAGAGTATTACAGATGGCACACATGTATAGACCAGTAATCTTCTTTTAATGAGGGCAACATGTGATTTTTTTTTTCCCCCTCATTTGGATGTTGACTATTAGCTAGTCTTGTGTTTTCTGGTTGCTCCTGGCTTCATCTGATGCGGAAGGAAGGACAAGTCTTACTGAGAAAAGCCATGCCCTTAAAACCATAGGCGTGAGTTCCATTATTCAGCCGGGGAGTTCCAGGAATAATATTTAGGGAATCCTCTTATTAATAGAGAAGGCCTACTTCTCAACCATTGATGAGTTGGGGGAAGGCTAATAATGACAGAAGATCACATAATTTTGTGGCTTTTCTAAGTTTTTTCTTCGTTAAAAATCCAACTACTCTTGTTAAGAATCCAACTGCCCTGTCTATTTGGAAGGGCACCCTCATTATTGCATCCGAAATATTAAAAACCCAACCACCCTTTTTTGTGCAATGATCCAACTACCTTTATTAAGAACCCAACCACTCTTGCAGACCTTAGGGTGGCGTGACCTGACTAGCTTAAGAGGGAATTGCTGCAAGTTCATGAGACCTACCACGTCCATCTGGTGCACCACCCTTGGGTTTGTCCCTCATCCCAAAAATCAGGACAATCTCAATTTCCAAAGTCATCTAGGCCACCAAATGAGAATTTAGACGTTTCAAGCAAGAGTTTACAATGTTCCCTGTGGTGTAGTCCCACCTAATTTCTATATTGGCCTGAATTTTGAAATCCAGGTTGAAAAATGAGGTGGTGTACCATGGGTGATGTTCGTCACACGAACATTCACCCCAAGTGGCACTCTACTAGAGCAGGTCACACCTTCGTGTCCCTACCCGATGGATGGACAGGTGTACCACCTGTACGTTCCAATCTAAACGGATGCTACCTATTGGAATGTATTTTTAATACATCGAGAAGTAAACACAACCGTTAGGTGTCTTTTTGCAATAAAGGCTCCCATCGGAACGGACGGTGATAATAGCTTATAAATTAACTATCAAGCACTCAATCACTGTACACGTGTCACACATGTATAGACCCACAATTTCATCCATGGAACGCCTCATTGGAGGGGAGTCGATTAGGTGCGGCCAGCCTCACCCAACACGGCATTGTCCTGACCGGAGGGTCACTCTGATCTATATTTTGTATATCCACACCTTTCATCGGTTTTTCCAATTCATTTTAGACATGATCCCAAAAATGAAGCAGTTCAATATCTCAAGTACACCACATCTTAGGAAACAGTGGCAATTGGACACTCACCTAAAAAAAATTCCTAAGGCCCACCATAATGTTTATTTGCCATCCAACGTGTTGATAAGCTCACACGGACCTTGGTGAAGGGGGAAAAACAAATATCAGCTTGATTCCACAAGAAAATTTTATTGGTCAATCACTACTGTTTCCTTTGGTATGGTCCCCCTGATATTGGATCTGCTTCATTTTCTGGGTCATGGCCTAAAATGAGCTGGCAAAACGGATGAATTGCGTGGATATGTAAAATGTACGTCAAGGTGGGGGCTGCAGTCAGGCGCGCACCCAATCCAGTTCCATTCGAGAGGGAGATGTAACCGTAGAGCTAGAAGTGCCAGAATATGGTGAAGCCACGTGGCAGAGTGATGGATATGTAGGTCCACCTATGCATTGGGAACCCCACGAATGGCTCACATTTTGAAAATAAAACCCACTAGACGGACCTATCCTTCACTCATTCAACAGTTGATTCCATGCGGATTACCAAGAGACTTGGTTGAAATCTTTAGAGCACACGGTGCCGCATGTGTTTTATCCACACCGTCCATCTGTTTTATAAGCTAAATTTAGAACATGAACCCAAAAGCAAGAAAATCTGAATTTCAAGTGGACCACACTAAAGGAGATAATGAGAATTGGAAAACTTTTGAGAGGAGATACATCTTGTGAATTTTAATATACGAATGCTAGAAACTTGTGGCATAGGTGGTCTCCATGGCAGCTCTCTCTTTCATCTCCCTGTGTGGATGATTTACCGCCCATTGCATACTTGGTAATTTATGTCTGGTCACAAGAATGTAAGCAACCAGTTATATACAAATAAAAATAGAGGTTGAATCCATTTAAATAACTAATTAGCATTTATGTTTTTCGTGAAGTTAGAAATTTCCAACATGAAGCCATGTGCTATATACTCTGACCGGATAGTGAATATCCATTTATAATTTTATTGGAAGCGGATTGTGTACTGAGTAACTCAGTACCCTTTACGTACTGAGTAAACTGTGTGGGTTCCACTGTTATTTATTTATTTTATTCACTTTATTAATTTATGTTAAAAGATAATTTTAGGGCTTGATCCCAAAAACGAAGTAAATTAAAATCTCAAGTGGGCTATACCATAGGAAACAGTTTAATTGAACCTCTACCATTGAAAACTTTTTGGATGCCAAAGAAGTTTTGGATCAAGCTAATGTTTGTAGTTTCTCTTCATCCATGTCTTTATGATCTCATGGATAGGTTGGATGACAAATAAAAATTACTTTGGACCCTAGGAAGGTTTCAATGGTGGAAATCATTATTCCACACTGTTTCTTGTGTAATGGTCCACTTGAGCTTTGGATTTACTTCAATTTTAGGATCAACCCCTAAAATTAGCAGTAAAAATGGATGAATGGTGTGGATAAACCATATAAATTCACAGTGGGCCCAACTGAGTTTACTCAGTATGATAAAAGCGTGCTGAGTAACTCAGTACGCAATCCGATTTCATTAATACTATGGGAACTTACTCTCAGTGGCGTTTAGGCATTCGGGGAAATCGGATTGTCGTACTGAGTTACTCCTTATGCTATCATGGTACTGAGTAAGCTCAGTTGGTCCCACCTTGAATGTATGTATTTAATCCATGCCCTTCATCCGATTTTTCAGCTCATTTAAGGGGTTGAACCCAAAATTTAAGAATATCCAAACCTCGAATGTATCATACCACAGGAAATAGTAGTAATAATTATTTTTCACCGTTGAAACGTTTCTGGTCCTCACGGTGATGTTTAGTTGACATCCAACTTGTTCATAAGATCTTACAGACGTGGATGAAAGGAAAACACAAATATAAGCTTGATAAAAAAATTCTATGGCCCACAAGAATTTTTCATTGGGAGAGGCTCAATTCACGCTGTTTCCTACAGTGTGATCAATTCAAGCTTTGGACATGATTCATCTTTTGGCTCACGCACTCAAAGTATCAGGTAAAATGGATGGACAGACGATCATTGTCACTTTGTAACGTAGTTCTTTTCAACATAAAATTGTATTTATCTTTCGATTGTTTGATTTTACTTGAAATTTACTTTCGCAGTTTCCCAACAGAAGTGATGCACACGTAACATTGAACTTCTTAATAAATATATATGTTTGCTTGATTTTTGGGTTAAAGCTTTCGAACATAGTTTTTATCGCTGAATAACATCTATATCCCACACAATTTATGTTCTGTTTATCTAAACCTGACAATGGGTGGGCCTGATCCCTAAACCTGACAATTTTGAATTGGGCTATTCCAATATTCCGGCCCAACCAGTTCAATATTCAAGCAAGAGCCATGGTCTGTTGCCAGAATAATTGCAATATTTCTTCTTGCAATAGCCACGAATGGCACACAAGAAGCACTTTTATTTATTTGGCTTATTTTTCTTGTCATTCTAATGTCCTTAATTGGTTTAGGTTGTTGATTCACTTTGAATGGTCTATGGTTATGATAATAATGTGAACTTCTGCAACCAACTCTAATTGTTCCACATCCTTTAAACTCAACTCATCTTTGATAGCCGCAGCTTTACGATTATAAAACTTGAGTGAAAGAAATTCATGGATGTTTTCTATTACCTAAAATGGGATAAACTCATTTTTTTAGGTGCAAACCAAACAGGGGCCTAAAACAATTGACACGTTTGTAATAAAACCCACATTAAATTTATACAAGATAATAATATTTAAAATATTTTAATTTGAAAAATCTTTCAAACCCAATACGGCTATCAAGAACACTACTTAATTTGCGGTTCTAGAAATGTTATGAATGGTACGTTGGTGTCAAAACCTGGTTGTCGATTGGTTGGAAGTTTGATGCTCTCCCTCAGGTTCTGTTGTATTGGTGGATAACAGTTAAAGAGAATCTTCAAGCAGGAAATTTTAAATTGAATTATGTGATTTGGGAGGCCAAGTCAGTTGCGGATGGGCTTTCCAGGATTGGGATTTAGATCACCAGCTATGTAGATCTTTCGCGAGCTATCAAAGGTGACATTTTCCACGACAGGGTGGGGCTGGGTGCTCTGTGGTTCGGCTAATGGTAGAGGCCACACATTTTTTTTTTTTCAATTATTTTTTTACTATTATTTTTTATAATCTTGCCCCAGTTGTGATTGGTGCTCTGTGTGGTGATTGTGCGATTCAGCGTGGGGCTCTGTACAAGTTTTGTTGCTTCCTCTGCTTTCCCTGTTTTTATTATTGGTTTTTGGATGAGGCTGTCTGCAGGGAGGCTGCTTACTGGAATTTACGTAGTGGTGGGCTGTGTCCTCTGTGGCTACTTCAGCCAGGCTGCCCGGGTTGCAGTTGCGGAGTAGTCCTCTGCTGTTTTGATGGTAGATTTTGGTGATGTTTGTTCAGCAGTATTTGGGAGCGTAATTTCAGAGTGCCATTTTGTGTTTGTTGGGGCTGTTTGTTTTGGTGTGGTTGTTGTAGCCCGTGTAGGTTGGAGTTCGCAGCAGGCCAGATTGTGCTGACTCTGGTTTCTCTGTTCTCTGTACCGAAGAGGTCCCAGATGTTTGTGTGTGTGTGTGTGTGTGTGTGTGCGCGCACACGCGCGCCCGCACTTTTTTATGATAATTGCATGTTTTATATTTTTGTATACTTGAGACAGTGGCTGGATCTTCGTGGGTGGAGTTTCACAAGAAGCAACTGGTTATAATGACATGCATAGTGAATTTAGCTTTTGAATTTATAGAGTTAGCTTTCGGGAATCCAAACTGTTTATTAAGATGGGGTTCACCTTAGATGAATGATAAAAAGAAGTATTTTAATCATTTGATCATTTGGCTCTTTTACTTCGTACGTATGTCTCTTTACATTTTGAATAGTCTAGAATTTTAACTTTGGAACAGTAAAATTTTAAATATATATTTTCAGTTGAGAGTCCCCTTGGATATTATCTGTCCATGATAATGGCCACCATAAGAAAAGTTTGGGTCATTGAAAATTAGGGCTAGCTATGAGCTGTGCCACTGTGAGAGTAGAGTTCTCCCACCTTTCTCAAAATAAATAAATAAATAAAATAAAGGTGTGCCACTGTGCAAACCAAGCGGTTGTCCGTTGCTTTTGTACAAGGTGGCCCACTTAAGTGTGGAACAGCTCAACTTTTACGTTCGAATCTCTAAATAGTTTAGCCCATTAATTAAAATTCTTGGCTCTTTTTCTTGAGTTCCTTTCCAAGATTTGCAGATGCCAGGCTCACATACATGTGAAGCTATGCCCATCTACAAGAATGCACATGCGCCTATACAGCACAAGGATATAAGACATGAACTCTCCATTGTGTGGGCACGGAGTTTGGATGTTTGGCCTTTCTTTTTTTCTTTTTTCTTTTTTTTTTTAAATAATGAAAAATAAAATGCTATTTCAGATATAAGGAGTTAAAAAACTGTACATAGCATGGATGGACCTGTTAAACAAAAAGGAAATAAACATCCCACCAACCAAAAGGAATAAACTATCCATCAGGCTGTTTAACCTCCAAAATTGTTTGCGTACATTCTGGCACACCTGAGGAGTAAAATGGCCTTATTTTGAATAACCAGAACTAACAAGTGTGGCTCAGCTGGTGCAAGGCTCACATGTCACACATACTCCACATTGGCATGTGTGTGATTTCATGTAATGGACAGTGCTCTATCTGCGTGTGGGTCCAATAAACCTGTGCTTTCTAGTGACATGCTGTGCCAATCCTTCCTGCAAACCTCCAGTGACATTTCTTCAAACACCGTAAACGAATTCATCATTTCAAATGCCTATATATCAAACTATTTTTACGGAGGGAATCTATCTGTACAATCCATTATGTCTGAGATTACTATGGTTTGATAATTCCAGCCATCTGGTTAGTGATGCATCAAGATACGTTTGAAAACAAAGCAATGATTCACATTCACCAGGTAGAAAAATTTCATCAGTTAGATGGAACTATTAGATCAATCATTTTTATTTTTTATTTTTCTGCCTAATCAGTAGTGGGATTCACTGGATGAATAACTCATCAGATTAATATCCAGTTGGTAGTCCATCAGCTAAACTAATTCCTTAAGATTGTAATGCCATTTTGAAAAGCATTGCATAAAAAGTATAAGTGAGTAAACATCGTAGTAGCTCAATATTGTTGTTGTTGTTGCTGCTGTTTCTGCTGTTGTTTTTGTGGTTGTTATTATTATTATTATAAAATGATGACTTCCTCTTATTAAATTCATGATACATTCTCCCTTTTCGTAATTAACACAGGATAAAACAAAGAAAAGGAAAACACATCTTTCCAAATATTCAATATCAATACAAGCACACTCTTAAGTCAAGACTAAACATATAAAGAGCTTATTTAAAAAGTATTGAATGAGCTCACTTTATTTTGAAATATTTCTTAACATAGCTATCCATAATAACTTAATAATTATTGAGAAAAGACGAACCTTTATCTAACATTTGCAATGTAACCTATCCGTCTCAGTGAATCCTGACCTTGAGATACAGGTCCTTGACTGTAAGCATTTCTGCAACAGCATCTCTCTTCTGCATTCGTTCTCTTGGAGATTCCTTGGAGCATAACATACTGATTTTGACCATTGAAATCAAGCAATCTTGCATTCCATTTCTTATATTGATATGATTTTTGTTGCCTTGAGTAACTTCAGCTTCTTTTACGAGCAGCCGTAGATCAACAATCTCCATTACTTGATCAGGCAAAGCCAACATAGCAAAATGATGAAGGCTTAGATTGTCCTTAAATATGTTATCAGTTGGTCTCTTTCTAGTGATCATCTCCAATAAAAGGATTCCATAGCTGTAGACATCTCCTTATGTAGATGGTTTACTAGCCATTGCATACTCTACAATTTATACATCTCAAATTAAAGTGTCAGAGACCATTTAGCTACATATAATATCAAATGTTGAATTTTGAGGGAGAAGTAATTGACAATTGTTCTTTTATATAGAATTTCTAGCATCAATTGGTGTGCTATAAACTTGTGAGTTCTTGCAAAGATATTCTACATTGAACAAGACTACTACTCAAATGAAAGAACTCAACTCCTCAATCAAGTGAACACGTGTTATAGTGATGATTTTTATGTAAAACATATCTCAACTAAAGCAATTATCATAAAAGAATTCTTCTTACCTTATTATAGTGTGATTCATGTGGGGGTGCAAGTGAGTACTACCTTGTACATTCATATCTTTGAAATCAATTAGATTTCGATGCCATCAAGTTTGAATCTTGCCATGTGTGGGCCATCAAATCTGAGGTCATTCTTTTAGGACCTGGATCCGGATAAAATCAGGTTTGGGTGGCCATCAAGTACTTGGACCTTCATTTTGAATTAGGCGCAGGTCAGGTTCAAATCTGATCTAAGTCAAGTACTTGATTGGGTCCACCCGATTCATGGAATAAATTGCACATGTGCACCACTTTTATCCATGCATGGTGTGTAATAGGGTCTCATACATGCTTGTAGATCAGCAAACCTCATTTCACAAGATGTGTTCATGTAATCCAGGCCACATCACCCTTCAGCTGTTTTTGATGAAGACTGAGGAAAAAATTACGCTAGTTTGCAATTCAGGCAACTCTTGTAAAAATCAAAGGATGGGCATCCCACCGACTGTGCTGTGTCCCACCTGATTTTTGGACCGAGTTTCATAAGTTCTTGGTTCTCATATGTTCTTGTAAAAATGGGTTCTCCATAGAAGTTATACACACATGCACACATACATACATGCTAGAAATGCTTATACACAACTAGTTATACATCTAAATAGCTGGTGTGTGGTTCAACATGGTATTGTGTGACAGCTCTCCCATCCATTTAAGTTGTCCACGCTGTTAGAGCATTCGTAGCCATTCAATTTATGGAGATCTAATAAATGCTTAAAAGTAAAATAATTAGTGCTATGAAGTCTAAGGAAAACAGTGCGCTGAGGTCTAGGCATCCATTCCCTAGTGGGGGGGGGGGGGGGGGGGGGGGGGGCTAACGGTGAAGTGTGATCTTACAGTGGGTGAACTAACAAGCTAACCCCAAAAAAAAAACAGTCCCAGGGTAAAATCAGATGGCTCCTTTTATCTTATCAATACACTTTTGGTTTATGCTTAATTTACAATTGGGTTATCTGCACAGTTTGGATTACTGTAGTCTCATGTATGTGTACGGTTGAAAAGTCACCGCCATTTTTAAAATGGTGGTCATTCTTTATGAAACAAATAATTGAGAAAGTTTGGATTCCTGTAGTCTCATGCAAGTACACAGTTGAAGAATCGCTGCCATTTTTCTGTTATCTTATTAGCTGATTTGATAGGTAAGGCTCAATTATTTTTGTTATCTTTTTCTGTTTTTTTTTTTTTTTTAAATTTCTCAAAAAAAAAAAAAAAAAAACACTGCCATTTTTTAATTGGTGGCCATTCTTCATGAAACAAATAATTGAGAAATGGTAAAAAGCCTAGCCATACTTTTGCAAATGGCTGCCTTCATACTGTGGGCTACCTTGTCCCAGGCAGTCAAGTAGGCACAGCTGTATGTGGGGCTGGAATACTTTTTGAAAATAATTGACAATTTCCCCGCCCTCCCAAAAGCATTAACATGCCTCATAGCTCACACCCTTTGGATATATTGTCAAGTAGGCATAGCTGTACGTGGGGCTGGAATACCTTTTGAAAATAATTGACAATTTCCCCGCTCTCCCAAAAGCATTAATATGCCTCATAGTTTATACCTTTTGGATATATATATATATATATATATATATATATATATATATATATATATATATATATATATATATATATATATAGATTGACACACTTAGCCATACATACATATAGACGTGTACACGTATGGAGTCGATGGGCCAAGCTCAGGCCAGAAAAATCAGAATTTTGAGTAGGGCTAGCCCAACGGCCCAGCCAGCAACAGTTCAAAATCTGGGCCAAGACCTATTCCAAGCTCAGCCCATTGAGAGCCTTTCATATGTGTGTCTATCAGCCAGCAACAGTTCAAAATCTGGGCCAAGATCTATACTAGGCCCAGCCCATTGATAACCCTATATATATATATATATATATATATATATATATATATCCGAATGGGTAGCACTCCAAAATATGAACGGTCCACATGAAGCAGCACCTCATGAAACCCCTTGGGCCCAAATTTTACTTTGATCCAAAATTTGGTGGGCCATGAAAAATGAAAACAGTTTCCTTCCTTGATTTGCATTTCTCTTTGGTATGGCCCACCAGAATTTTAGATTAGGGTGAAAATTTGTACAGTAGAGTTCCATGGGATTCTGCATCATATGGACCGTTCGGATTAGAAGTGCCCATGACATGTGTGCAAATGTGTGCACGTGCGCAGGTGAGCATGACTCTGCACTTCTTCTTTTTTTTTTTTTCTTCTTTTTTTTTTTTATAAAGAAAAGTGGACATTTTCCACAGAAATTTCATTGATGAAACAAGATTTACAACCTTTCAGGCGGGTCCAGGCAAAAAGAAATGGACCTCACCTATCATATACCAAGAAAAAGAAGGCTACACAGAGAAGCTAGCTAACAAAGAAAAAAGCAGGAGCACCAGGAATAGAGAAACTGGAAACATCCGTGAAGAGCAAGGGAACCAGCAACAGAGCATAAAACAGGGCCACTCAGCTGCTCGGCCCAGCACCAGTCGGACCCTCCCTGCTGGACACACACACACACACACACACACACACACACACACACACACACACACATATATATATATATATATATATATATATAGGTTTCATGTCCAGTTGGACCACAAGATATAATCCACCCAATGGATAACTTTGGACTTATTAAGTGAAGAGGACATCCAATAGGATTGGCCTACCATGATTATCAACTAGTGCAAAAATGAGTCCCATCTATTTTTCAAATGAATCACGCTCAGAATACAACGTCTAACCATTGATAAATAGCGGAATAGAAGATCACCCGATAAAAGAAGCTAATTTTTGCATGAGAAAATCATCATGATATGACCAACCTATTGCATAGATTAAATAAAGCAAGTACGTGAAAGGTTACAAGTTATCTCTGCACTGTAACTTGACCCTTTGTGAGACCAAAGAGGTTGGAGGCTGATGTAGAGCGGGTCGCGGACAATTTCATGGCTAAGATGGATCAGAAAAGGCACGGTCGGCGACAGAAGTGATCCGGACCATCGGACCTTAGATCGGGCGTATCTCACAATCCGGAATGAGTTATCTGACGTAAAATATATGATTTTGGGGTAAAACGAGCTACTTTAGCCAACCAACCGGGTTGCGCAGCCCGGATTTGCTAAAAACCCCCTGATCAACGGTCGTTTCCTCGTTTTAATTTTATTTTTACTATAAATAGTAAGTTTTAGTTTGAGTATAACTTTTCATCCGTTGGGCTTTAGGAGTTGTGTCCAATATGAAAAGTGCTTAGGATAATTAGGAGAACGGTTTGTTGAAGCCAAATAGGACACTTACTATTTTTGGCTGAAAACCTTGCGCACTAGTAGACATCGTGACCGTCTATAAATAGTAAGTTTACTATTTATAGTAAGTTGCGAATTCTAGGAGTTTTAGTTGTAGTATGAGTCTGATTTCTTTCATGTTGCTTGGTTCCCTTATTTAAAGGGGTGTAAACTCGTTTTTAATTATTCATCAATCAATTTTGAATTTATTAGAATTATTTTTATTTTCCTTCTTTCTTTCCTCGTGGATTCGAAAAGTCTCTGTGAGGAGTCCAGAGAAGCTCCGTGGATTCGGAGTAGTTATCCTTGAGGAAGACGGTGATCGACCTCATCACGTTCATCCCTGCGTCAGAGGCTTAGGTAGGCCCCACCCTAATGCTTGTGTGAAAGTCACTCTGACTGCTAGGTCCGCACGCAAGGCCAAAAATCAGCCTCATCACTTAATCTAGGCGGACCACATGATTAGAAATAATATAAAAAGTAGCACACCCTCAAAACTATTATTACTCTTTGTTTTACCGGCTTGAATATTGAATGGACCTAATTTTTTGCCACAGGTCTATATTTCAATGTATCATCTAATGTTCAGAGTGATTTTCAAATTATCATCACGGTGGGCCTAGAAAAAGTGAAGGGTGGACACCACACTCCCAACTGCTTCCTTTATTGTGCTAATCACTTGAGATGAACATCTTTTTTCTGAACATCTCATTGTCAGAGGAGATTTCAGGTAAATATCATAGCAGGCAATGTAAAGATCAAGGGTGAGCATCCCTGGCCCAACTATTTCCCTCAAGTATGGTCACTAGAATAATTATCGATTTGATTTTGGAGTCTTAGCCCTAAGATGGGCTGATGCATCAGTTCATTGGAGTGGATTTCACATAAACATTATAATAGGCCATTTCACATACATACATCGCACATGGTATTGCATGTCCAAACAAATTAAAAGAAACAGGTGAAATTGTAACCGGGAGCGATGTACCCAATATATCCGTTCATTCTACTTGAGCTAGTACTAGCAACTTCAGATAAGAACCTGGTAAGGCCGAAATCACCCACGTGATCAATCATGTCATCATCAAGACGAATGTTGCTCGGTTTTAGATCTCGGTGAATGACTGATGTTTGACAATGATTACGTAGATAATCCAGTGCAGAAGCCATATCTACAGCTATATTTAGCCTTTGAGTAAACTTCAAGTTCTTTCTCAGCTGGTCATCATCATCACTGTGCAACCACTCGTCTAGACTTCCATTGGGCATATACTCGTAAATTAGAGCTTTAAAATCATTGCCCTTAAAATCAATGCTCGAGCAACAAGTCAAGATCTTAACAAGATTCCGATGCCTAATGTTTCTCAAGGCATCACATTCGGCCATGAAGCTCCGCAGAGATCCTTGTCGTTGAAGGTTGAAGACTTTTACTGCTACCATTGTTGCATCACGATCCAGAATCCCTTTATATACAGCACCAAAACTTCCAGTGCCCACCAAATTGTCAGAAGAGAACCCATCTGTTGCTTTAAAGAGCTCCGCATAAGACACGTTCATAGAAGGATCCTCTGTAGAAGGTGCAGTGAAAGCTTTTGTTCTGCACTTTCTTACCCAATAAAGAGTGGTAAAGAAACATGATAATGAAATAAGAACCAGAACAACACCAATTACTGAGAATTTGACTTTTGAAGCAAGAGAGTTCCTCCGTTTCTTGGAAGCTTTGCCAGAGCATGGAGGCAATTGTAATTCTTGAATACCTCCACAAAGCTTGCTATTTCCGAGCACAGAAATTTCACTAGCATTTCCAAAAACCCCTTGTTTTGGTAATTCGCCCTCGAAATTATTGAAAGATAGATTTAAAGACCGTAGAGCAAGCTTCTCCAAATATTTTGGAATCTCCCCAGACATGTTGTTGCGTGAAAGATCCAGGATTTGAAGGCCTCTTAGAGTACCAAATGTTGGAGGAATTGATCCGCGAAAGAAGTTCCCATCGAACAGGAGATACTCTAGGCTGAGACAATTGCCTAGACAACTTGGAATTTATCCCGACAATTTATTATTAGAAACAATGAAGCTTCCAAGAGCATTGAAGTAACCAGCTTCTTGTGGTAGATAACCGTTAAGAGAGTTATTCTGAACATGGAATTCTATCAAAGAGGGAAAGCCGAAAAGTCGTCTGGGTAAGGTACCGCTAAAGTTATTATTTTCTAGGTATAGAAACTGCAAGTTTGTACAATTTCCAAGACTTGAAGGTATGCTCCCCATTAGATTGTTTCTAGATAAACTGAGTTGGTATAATTGAGAGATGTTGCCCAAGGAAGACGGAATTTGCCCTGATAATTCATTTCCGCTCAAGTAAAGTTGCTCCACCTTGTTAGGCATCCCAACACCAATGGGAATTCTACCTGTTAGAAAGTTATTCCCCAAATTGACTACTGTTAGGCCGATGAGATTCTGAATCCCAGATGGGATGCTTCCGAATATCATGTTATTGTCTAACGATAGTTCATTCAGCTGGGTTGAAAGATTCGCTATGGCGTTGGGCAACAAGCCACTGAGATTATTAATGCCTACATCCAATAGTTGTAAACTACTGCAATTGATCAAAGAATCAAGAAAACCCCAGTCACTACCTTTTCCAATTCCAAGTTCATTTCCCCACAAACGTAACCTAGAGAGATTCTTGAGGCTTCCAAAACTATTGTTATTAAGGTTAACAAGCGCAAGTCCAGAAGCATTGGATAATGAAACTGGTATGAGTCCTGTGAATTTGTTTACTCCGAAAAGAAGCTGTTGGAGATTAGGAAGAGTGAGGCCTAAGTTAGGTGGAAGAGTTCCATGCAATCTGTTCAATCCCACGTCGAAAATGTTAATAGAGGAGAGATTGTATAACCGGGGCGGAATCGTAACTGAAAGTTCATTTTCACGAATACCAAGAATGTTTAACCTCACCAACCGACTGAGATCGTCTGGGATGCTGCCCTCCAGACGGTTTCTTGAGAGATAAAGGAGTGTGAGAGACGAAAGGTTTCCAAGTGAAGGTGGGATGTTTCTGGTATAAGATTGTTGATACCAAGGGCTAATACGGTGAGCTTTGATAGAGAGCCAACCTCAGTTGGAATACTCCCTATAAGCTGATTCCGAAGAAGATAAAGGAGCTGGAGTTCAGAACAGCGGGTCAGATTTGCTGGAATTTCTCCGGTGAATTTGTTATCGTCCAGACTGAGAAACCGCAAGTGGAGCAACTGACCCATCTCTTCAGGAATCCGCCCGTTGAAGCTGTTGTTCCCGAGTTCGATTCTCCTGAGGAAGGTAAGGTTCCCTATGAAGGAAGATATGGGTCCCACCAATTTCTGGCCAGTGAGGTTCAAGGCCCTGACCCTTTGAGGATGGAGGCGACCACCGCATGTGACTCCTTGCCAGTGACAGAAGTGGAGAGTATGATTCCATGAGCTCAAGGAATTGAGAGGGTCTTCGGTTATCAGATGTTTGAAGTGATGGCTGTATTAGCCAAAGCTCCTCTTGGCTTTACAAAGCCTAAGCTTCTAGCTCACTGGACACGGACACGTGAAGAGAACTTTGTTATATTTCTATTGCTTACAAGCTGACTGGGTTGGCTTACAAACGAACTACAACACTTCCTTATATAGACATTTCTCACCAATGTGAAAAGACACAAATGCCCATCTAAAATATACTACAGGGGCATAGCATTTACTACAGTTAAAAAACCAAAATAAAATATTAAATACTTTGCATCAGAAACTGAACAGTCGTATGGAGAAGCTAAACAATTGCACGGAGGAGAACGCCATGGATGCTGGAAGCTTCCTCCTCATTTACTCTTCTTGAGACTCCAACGGACAGATGCACCGGATTGGTTTGATCTTCCAACACTCCCCTTCAAACCAAAACTGATTTCATTCCGAGCATCATTCTTAGTCATTTGAATGCATCTATCGGTAATGCCTTTGTAAAAATATCTGCCACCTGTTCCGTAGTATAACAATACTCTAATTTTATCGTTTTCTGCTTCACATGATCTCTCAGAAAATGATATCGGGTATCAATGTGTTTGATTCTTCCATGCTGCACTGGATTTTTGGCTAATTCGATTGCTTACTTGTTATCCACATATATGACTGTGGATCCTTCCTGCGGATGCTTCAGCTCCTTTAGTAAGTTTCTCAGCCAAATTCCCTTACAGACAGTGGACGATGCTGCCACATACTCTGCTTCACATGTGGACAGGGCGACCACACTCTGCTTCTTTGAATTCCATGTGAAAGCAGTCGTTCCGAGATAGAATACATAGCCAGTGGTGCTTTTTCTTTCATCTTGGTCACCTCCCCAATCACTATCTGAGTATCCATATAGCATTGCTTCATCATTGTATGGATAGAAAAGACCGAATTCTATTGTTCCTTTGATGTACCTGAGAATTCTTTTTGTAGCTAGCCAGTGTGATTCTTTTGGTGCTTCCATGTATCTACTTATAAGCCCAACACTGTAGACGATATCCGGCCTTGTGATTGTGAGGTACCTTAGGCTTCCAATCAGACTCTTGAATATAGTCGAGTCGACGTTTCTTCCTTCTCCGTCCTTTGTCAGTTTTAAGCCCGTTGCTACAGGCGTGCTTACGGTATTGCAATTGGCCATCTTGAACTTTTTAAGCAATTCCTTGACATACTTCTTCTGAGATATATAGATACCACTATGTTACTGCTTTACTTCGATGCCCAAGAAAAAGGACATGAGACCTCCGTCAGTCATTTCGAACTCCTTAAACATGGCCTTCTTGAATTCATCAAACATCGATCGACTGTTTCCAGTAAACAATAAATCATCAACATACAGGTATGCTATAAGCATTTCGCCATAAGCATTTTTCTTGATGTAGACTGCATGCTCATATGGACACTAGGCGAAGGCATTCTTTTGAAGATAGTTATCGATGCGTGCATTCTAAGCACGTGGAGCTTGCTTCAACCCATAAATGGCTTTCTTCAGTCGATATACCTTGCGCTCCTCCCCTTGCATCACAAAGCCTTCAGGTTGTTCAACATAGACCTCTTCTTCCAAAATTTCATTCAGGAATGCAGATTTTACATCCAGTTGGTAGATCTTCCAACTATGATGGGCTGCAAGGGAGATAATTATCCTCACAGTGTCAAGACGAGGAACAGGAGCAAAGACTTCTTCATAGTCCACCCCGTACTTCTGTTTTTAGCCCTTTGCTACGAGTCTTGCCTTATAGCGATCGATCTCACCATCAGCATTTCTCTTGATCTTGTACACCCATTTGACGCCAATAGTTTTCTGGCCATTAGGAAGCGTAGTCAGCTTCCATGTGTTTTTTCTCAATGGCATGAATTTCTTCTTTCATAGCGATTCTCCAACATTCTTCTTTTATGGCCTCCTGAAATGTCAGAGGCTCATGATCTGCATACAGGCAGAAAAGATTGACCTCTTCAGTTTGCTCATAAATGTCACTTAAGCTTTTTATTTTTATAGGTGCCATGGGTGAGGACGAGCTAACCGAATTTTGACTTGATGGAGTAATTTCAGGAGTGATGGAATGTACTCCTGGACTTCTTTGAACTGATGATATAGTCGAAGGTGTTGCGGGTGTTTGCTCTTGACGATCATGCCTTTCTTCAGGTTCTTCTGTTTCGACTAGAATATCTTTTGTCAATTCTTCATCGTTCCATTTCCAGGCTTCTTCCTCGCTAAAGACCACATCTCTACTCACCACTACTTTATTAGTTAGTGGGTTGTAGAGCTTGTAGGCTTTAGATGCTTCACTGTAACCGATAAAGATATTTTTTGCCCCGATCATCAAGCTTCCTTCTTTTTGCTTCTAGAACTTGAGCGTAGGCGATACACCCAAAGATCCTTAGGTGCGCCATGTTCGGTTTGTAGCCGCTCCATGCCTCCTGTGGTGTCATGTTTCTGATGCTATTGGTTGGACACCGATTGAGCAGGTAGGCAGTACATGCAACTGCCTCTGCCCAGAAGCTCTTTGGCAGGCCTTTCTCCTTCAGCATGGTCCTTGTTATGTCAAGGATGGTGCGGTTCTTTCGTTCTGTAATGCCATTCTGCTGTGGCGTGTAGGCTGCAGTGTATTGTTGCTTGATGCCTTGTTCCCTGCAAAAATCTCGAAATGCATTTGAGGTGTACTCTCCACCTCTGTCAGATCTGAGTACTTTAACTTTATGACCACTTTCAACTTCAACTCGTGCTTTGAAAGTTTTAAAGATAGTGAAAGCGGAAGATTTTTCTTTGATGCAATACACCCAAAGTTTTCTACTGAAATCGTCAATGAAGGTAATAAAGTATCTATTACCTCCAAGAGAAGGTGTTTCAAGTGGTCCGCAAATATCAGTGTGAACCAACTGAAGTGGTTCTTTTGCTCTTCTGGATACTCCACTTGGGAAAGAGTTCCTTTGTTGCTTGCTGAGTGTGCACGCCTCACACACATGTTTTGAAGCTTCAATAGCCGGCAAACCATGCACCATGCTTGATGAGGATAAGAGTTTCAGGCCACTAAAATGGAGATGCCCAAAGCGAAGATGCCATCTCCATGAATCATTCTTCACGAGTCCATAAAAACACTTCTCAGCCTTTGTGTTAATATGGAGCGGAAACATGCGATTCTTCGCCATTTGGACTTGAGCCACAAGTCTCTTGTGAGCATCTCTTACAGAGAGATAACAGTTCTCCATGTGTATGACATACCCCTTTTTAAGGAGTTGGCCGATACTGAGGATGTTATTTTTTATATTTGGTACGTAATACACATTGGAGATGTAATTTGGCTCATCATTCTTCTGATAGATTTTAACTTTTTCTTTGCCTATCACGGGTACCTTTGATGAGTCGCCAAAACTCACGTCGCTATGAACTCCTTCTGTGAGTTCCATGAACAGTTCTTTGTTACCACTCATGTGGTTGCTTGCACCTGTGTCGAGATACCACACATTTTGCTGTTCACATGCCTTTTCTTGTGCGAGGAGGAGTGTGGAGTCTTCTTATTCATGACGTGATGCTTCAGCATAGTTGGATCGTTCATCTTGATCCACTTTGCTCCAACACTCAGAGGCATAATGGTCGAATTTCTTGCAATTGTGGCATTGAAAGTTTTTTGTGTTTCCACGACCACGTGTGAATCGGCCTCTACCATTTCCTCTTCCACGGAAATTGGTAAACTTTTGTTGATTTTGTTGATAGCTTGGATGATATCCACACCCTCTGCCTCTTGCACGATTACTAGCGCCACGGCCACCTCGTTGTGTATGGCCATTCTTTTGTTCTTTTAGAGTCAACTTAGACTCTAAGGCATGTTCAAGCGTTGGACCAGCATTCTTTTGTATTCGTTGCTCATGCACTTGCAACGATCCCATCAGTTCTTCAATGGACAGTTTTTCCAAGTCCTTTGATTCTTCAATCGCTACAACCACGTGCTCAAACTTGGTTGTGAGAGATCGCAGTGCCTTTTCAATGACACGTATGTCTTCAACTTTTTCACCATTTCTTTTTAAATTGTTAATAATAACAATTAGACGTGAGAAGTAGTCAGAGATACTTTCACCTTCCTTCATGTGCGTTGCTTCGAACTCGGCCCTTAGTGTTTGAAGGCGAACCCGTTTCACTCGATCAACACCCTTGAAGATGGTCACAAGGGTATCCCAAGCTTGCTTGCTTGATGTTGCTTCAGCAATCTTTTCAAAGGTTGATTCATCCAACCCTTGATAGAGGAGAAACAAAGCCTTATTGTCTTTCTTCCTTTGATTTTTGAGGGCGGTCCTTTCTTCGTTGGTGAAGGCGGCTTCTTCCTCCATAGTGGGTTCTACATACCCATCAATGACGATCTCCCATAGTTCTTGCGATCCTAACAAAGCCTTCATTTGGATGCACCACATTTCATAGTTGTCTTTAGACAACTTAGGAACCTGCTGCTGGATTGTGCTGGCCATCTCTCTTATATATATATATATATATATATATATATATATATATATATATATATATATATATATAATAAAGGAGGAATGACTGATTTTTAATGAAGGGAGAGAAGGATAGATGATCTGGTTTTTTTTTTAACAGATTTTTTAAAAACAGATTTGGCTGGAAAAAAAAACTGCTGAAATATGAAATTTTTAGACAGATATTTGGTTGAAAAATAGCTGAAGTCTGATTTTTCTCGGCTGAAAAACTGCTGGAACAGATGTTTCTTTCCTTGCTGAAAAAAAAACAGAAAACGCTGGCAACTTCATGCAGCAAAAGTCTTGGCCTTGCAATCTGATTTTTTTTTTTTTTTTTTTTTTGAAGAGAAAAAAAAACTGTTGCAATCTGATTTTTTTACTGAAAAATTGTTGACAACTCCAACCAGGAAAACTAAAGAAAAAACTGCTGGAAAACTTCTCGTAGGAGAAGAACCAAAGCTCTGATACCAGTTTGATGGCTGTACTAGCCAAAGCTCCTCCTGGCTTTACAAAGCCTAAGCTTCTAGCTCACTGGACACGGACACGTGAAGAGAACTTTGTTATATTTCTATTGCTTACAAGCTGACTGGGTTGGCTTACAAACGAACTACAACACTCCCTTATATAGACATTTCTCACCAATGTGAAAAGACACAAATGCCCATCTAAAATACACTACAGGGGCATAGCATTTACTACAGTTAAAAAACCAAAATAAAATATTAAATACTTTGCATCAGAAACTGAACAGTCGTATGGAGAAGCTAAACAATTGCACGGAGGAGAACGCCATGGATGCTGGAAGCTTCCTCCTCATTTACTCTTCTGTTCACTCCCCAAGTGCAGGGTTGTGATGTAGTAATAACTCGGTAAGACCGAGGTCGAATCCCAAGGGACTGAAACTTGTACGTTATCTAAAACTAACCAGAACTAGAACTAGATTAAGATGAAATCTAAACTAAATGTAATTTGAGAAATAATGGTGAAATAATTATATAAACTTGAGAGAAATCAGGAGAAGGGAACTAGGGATTCAGAGGATCCACTTGTAGAGATCAGAGAGATCTTATGCATGTTTCATGGAAATTAACTGAACTGACATTGATCTAGTTTTCAAAGAGATGAAAGGTGTATGAATTAGAATGGATTCCATCACCAAACCATGCCCAAAAGACTATGGCAAACAACAGAATTAAACTAATTACCACCTAATCACATGTATGAAAGTTAGGAAGGGTACCGTCATCCAACCATGCCCAGGAGACTATGGTGAACAACAGGACATCCTGACGTCATAAACATGAAAAGAAAATAGAAATATTCAAAGCATCGCAGACCCATTGTAATTTCAGTCACAACAGACCATTAAGAATTAAAAATATTCCCATAATAATTAACTAAAATCAAAGTCAATTCATGCATTAAAATTAAAATAAAATCAAATCTCCCATCTTACTACAAGCTTCACCTCTTAGCCCTAGCTAGGAGGTTTTAGCCTGACATGATGTGGCCAAAATCTAAAATAAACTAAAAGAAAAAGAAGAACAAAAGAAAGAAAAAGAAAAGAAAAAGAAAAAAAATCTCTCTCTCCTCCTCTCCCACGTCCAAGCTCGAGCCCTCTGTTCTTCCTCTCAAGACCTGAATGAATGCTCCCCACGTCCAAAACCTCCTTATATAGCTGCTGGAGTGGTGAAAATCGGATTTGAATCGGATTTGGAAAGCTATGCATGCCCATTGAAAGCTTTTTCGCAGCCAAGTTCGGTGCCTCGAAACACGCCACTTTCCTTGCTCAAATTCTAAAGAAACACCGTTCCTTAAGATTTCATTGGGTCCTCTACATAATAGACGGTTCAGATCTGCCATATGATCAAAGATGGTGGGCCAAAACTGTCCGGAAAAATCAATTTTCGCGGATGTGCGAAACCTTTCGTACCATTTCGCTGTTGTGATCGGTGGGCCCCACAGAAGCATTTTCTGGAAAATCCACCCCATCCATTGGATTCAGAACGAAATTTCAGTCAAGAATGGGTAGTTTTGAACGTTCATTGACGTGTCCCAGAGAAGAAATAATTAAAAGATCAGATTTGAACGCTACCGGGCAGCCCTTTTGTGGCCTCTGTATCTCACACGTGTGCACGCATGGGTGCAAAAGGTCAGCATGGTTTTATAGTTCTCGAAGCCCTCTACACGGTGGACGGATCAGATTGGCCAAACGAGCAATGGGTGGGGCCCACTACCGTTCGCAAAAACGGCCAGCGGCCGTGCGTCCGCTGTGCGATTTTTTTTTTTTTTTTTTTTTAAGAAGAAAGTCGGTCAGCGTTTTGCTGACCGACTTAACTCGTTTGGTGCACGACGAGTGCACATGTGCACTGTACACACTCATTTCATATGGGGTCCATTGCACTGTTTAGGAGAAATCTGCACCGTCCATCTGTTTTGACTCCTCATTTAAGGCGTCAATAATAATTTTGAGACAGTTCCAGATATCAGGTGGGCCCAGAATCAACGGTTTATGGGCTGATCTGTCAGTTGGGGCACTTCCCGAGATCGTCAATGGCTGAAATTTTATATGTACGGTTAATTTATGGTCCTCAGGCGACGTATGAAGTTTCGAGCCAAACGGATGGTGGGAACCTCGTGATCTTGCATTCTGGACGTCCTTCAGGCCACTTGAGCTTCAATTTCTAACTTTTTTCGAATTTCTGACCATGTATATTTGTCAATCTTGGTCCCCTGGAGTGTGTCCCTTGCCTTTGGCGTCATCAGATCGTTAAATCTCAACTTTTAACGTCCTTTTTCCATCCATGCTCATAAAATCACTTTGCCACACAAGAATGAGAAAACGAGACATTAGACAGCATTATATTCGTAAATCTAGACAATATCTGGGGTCTAATATGCAATATTTGACCCTCAACATCTTCTTGAGACTCCAACGGACAGATGCACAGGATTGGTTTGATCTTCCAACATGAAGTGCAGCAAAGCAAGGCGATCTGTTTCGTTGGAGAAGTTAGCAGCAAATCCAAAGAAGCATAGGACGTGCATGGAAGAGAGAAAGAGAAATGACCAGAATGCCCATAAGCCATATGCGGGAGCTCCATTATAGAGTTTCTGATGCAGGAAGGCCAGAGTGAGGAAGCAAATACGAGTGGGATTCTCAATCAATCTATAGAAAAAGAGCGCGTGGATCCCAGATCCACCAAGGTGGATGGATCCCTAACCGTGGGACCATCTTAATTTATATAACTTACATCCATGCCGTCCATCCGTTTTGAAATTTCATTTAGGGAATTATTCCAAAACTTCAAAGGATTTAAATCTTAGCTAGATCTCACCTCAGGAAATAGTGGTGAATGAATCCCCACCATAAAAAATTTCTTTGGGGCCACCAAAACGTTTATTTTCCATCCAACCTTTTGATCTAAGGTCACAAAGTGGTGGATGAAGGTCCCAAACAAATATCGTCTTGATCCAAAACTATTGTGGCCCACAAGAAGTTTTTGATTGTCATTCACCACTTTTTCCTTTGATGTGGTCCAAATGAGATTTGGATATAATTCATAAAATGATCCAGAAAAACAATTATACTACATGGATTTATGAAAAATATATCGAGGTGGGCCCCACAGTCACGGATCTCAACCCCGGGTCCACCGAAGCCATGCCCATAGAAAAAGACCTACTTAATAGTCCGTCGATTACTTTCGTTGCTAGTTATAGTAAATAATTGAATGTGGATTGTCACTGCCCCTACCGACTAGGGGAAGGGTCTAACACTGCCCTACCAGGCCCCATAGGCTATAGTTTTCGCTGAACGCGGATGGGCACTGCCCCGACCGCTACGGGCAGGCTCTTTGACCCGATGTGTATGGGTTTTAAATGCACCGTCTAACAATTTTACCATATTAACACCGTCTTTGTTGAAAGTCAACTCCGAACTCCGGCGCCGCCTCCTCTTATTGGTCCCGTCACTGTTCATGACGCCTGATACCTTCTTAGTGCTCCACTTAAGCTTTAGATACCCTTTAATTTTGAGATTATGCAATGAAGACAAGTACTCCAAATGCAACGATGGGCATAGCAGGGTTTCCATAGACTCTTTCAAAGGAAAGTAATATTACTGGGTATCCCCAATCCAGTGAAAGACCCCATCCTCACGTGGATGGCTTCAATTACCGGCCACCACACTGCGTCAAGTAGCAGTGTCCCCATGTTTCTATTGTAAATATACATGCATATAGAGTTGGGCACGGACGACTCAACTTGACTAACTCGACTCGTTCAACTCGTTCGGACCCGACTCGATTCGAACCGAATGGGTGAGTCGGTCTGAACCGAGTGGGCTTTGCCTAATCCGAACTCAAACGGAGTCGAGTTCGATTTACCTAGTAACTCGACCCGACTTGACCTGAAACTCGATCCAAAACCGATTCGACTTGGATTCGGGCCAACTCAACTCTATGCCCAACTCAACTCTATGCCCAACTCTACATGCATAGCTTATCCGGTTGATGGGCAGCTCTGCAGTCATACAAATGTACTTGATTGCTATTGGGACTAGCCAAAGCATGTCGAGTATTAAAAAAATAATCACAATTACACAATCAAATCTAAATAGTAAATAATCTAAATTTACATGGAAAAACCTTTGCTGAAAAAAACCACAACGCAAAGTGAGAATGTATTATGAAAAATGGAGTTACAAGATATGAAAATCTTACCGATCGAAGCCCCAAAAAGAAAAGCCCTAGCCTTTTCTCTCTTCAAAAGACTCTTAAAACCTTAAGCATAACTTACATTAACCATAATCCCATTTACACCCATGTATTTGAGCAAAAACGAAAATATAAATAATTCAGGAAAAAATGCGCAAAATTGTGCAACACGTCAACATGTCGAGTTGATCGGTCGAAATCCTTCGATCGATCGACTAGAATTTTTGATATGTTGAAAACACCAAAAACTATCCAAATAGTTTTGCTAAAAATGGAATTAATTCAATATTATTTGATTGGTTGACTGAACTAATGACCGGTAGAAGGCCCCTGTTTCAGCATAGATTTGAGGCATCCGATTTTCAACAATCTCTACCATGACTCTAATCTCCCTACTACAACATGCCACGCTCAATCCTCCATGTTTATTTCGTCTCCATCATACCTCCACAATCATCACTTTTTGTGCATACTCTATATTCACTCAATTTTTGCCAGACATAGAGAAGTTGTATATAACCTAAACTTCTCTGTAGGAACTACCTTGGTAAGCATATCCATCGGATTCATGCTTGTATGTATCTTCTCGATGATCACTCCGCCTTCCTCTAGCACTTATCAGATAAAATGATGATGCACATTAATATGTTTAGTTCTAGAATGGTAAACAACGTTCTTTGCCAAATTGATCATGCATACTTTCGTTGTCACAATTAACTGACTTCCTTTTAAAGTCTCAACTGATTTATCATTCCCCTTAATCAAACCACTTCCTTAAATACTTCTGTCATTTTCATATACTCAGCTTCGGATGTGAAAAGAGCTACCACATATTAAAACTTCGACATCCAATTGATCACTCCACCCGCTAACACAAATGAATAACCAGAAGATGACCTTTTATTATCCACACTGTCGGTATAATCCGAATCCACATAACCTACTAACTTGTCTCATGACTTTTCGAATGTCGAGACGTAGTCATGCGTACCTCAAACATATCGAAGTAGCCATTTTACTACCTCTCAGTGTTGCTTACCAATGTTAGACATGTATTTGCTAACAACACCCATTATGCGTGAAATATTTGATCTCGAATATACCATGGCATACATTAAGTTGCCAACAATACTCAAATAAGGGACATGAGACATAAGTTGTTTTTCTTCATCCGTTTTAGGACACTGTTAAGAAGAAAGCCGAAAACGAGCTGCATGAAGAACGCTAATGGCTTTGCCTTGTCTTCAGATTTGATATGCTTCCCAACGTTATCTTTGATACTACTTGTTGGGATTCGTGGAAGCACATGGAGTGGGATCAAACAAATTAATCACAATCGTATAAGCAAATCCAAACATAAAACAATTTGAATTTACATGAAAAAACTTTTGTGGCAAAAAACTATGGCACAAAGTGAGAGTGCACTATGAAAAACGAATTTGCAAGAGATGCAACGGTAAGGTTTACTATATTTTGTCAAATCAAGACGTTGTGCCCTTGTGTTGAATGGAAGCGAATTGGCTGGTGTACCACACACCAACCATATAGCTGGTGTATTAACGTCAGCAAGTTCTGTAGGTCTAATCATGAGGTGTGTGTTATATCCAAGCCGTCTATACATTTTTTGACCTCGTCTTAAGGCTTGAGACGAAAAAATAAGACAAATCTAACTATCAAGTGGACTACACTGCAAAAAGCAGTGGGGGATTGAACGTTTACCATTGAAACCCTTTTAGGGGTCACAGAAGTTTTGGATCGATATGAAATTTGTTTTTCCTCTTCATCCAGGTCTTCGTGACCTTATGAACAGATTTGATGGAAAATAAATGTTCTAGTGGGCCCTACGAATTTTTTAATGGTGAAAATCATTATCCCTGCTACTATTCGTGGTGTGGTCCAGTTGATCTTTGGATATGATTCATTTTTTGGATAATGCTCTAAAATGATCCCGAAAAATGGATGAACAGTGTGGATATAATAAATACATGAGTTGCATCCACTTTATGAAACTGAGATTAGGTCTACCTGCACCCTACTCATTAAACAAAAGGGTCAGCTACTGTTGACAACACATTAGTTATTTTTTTACTTAGAGCCAATCACAGCCTGATCCGAATTTTGATGGGTTGTGTGGTCTAAAATTCTAACCTGATTTTTAAATGGGTGGGGTCTAGTCCTCCCTTCAACTTGACCCGATCCATTTACTCCCCTGTACAGAGTAGATGGTGGTTACCTCAAAGATCTATATAAATGGCCCGTGGAGATAAAGAGACTGTGCGTAATCAAAGTGGAAAACATAAAAAAGGTTAAATAGTCAAAAGGACTGATCTGTGAATTCTTTTTTTTAGTATATTCAACCCGCAGAATCTGACTAAATCGGGATGTATTTGCGTTGGGTCATATCCACTTTCTTACGTAGTAGTACGTGCAATTCAACCAAATAGTTCACACAAACACGCCATAACATTTGACATTTGCTGATTTGGATCTCTAGGGTTTGGTTGGTAAGTACCTGCTGGTGGACAATTGAATCATGCTCGTTACTGCTCCAAATAGAGGAATGATGGAGAGCCGTTTTTGGACAATCATGGTTCAAATGATCCAAACCATTGATATGGTGTGCCTTACTGTTCCAAAAAATCACCAGGACAGGGAGACTATGAAAGTATAATATTTGGCCTTGTTACTGTAATATGCTACCTTTCTCGGTTGACCACCTATTGAACAGTTAGGATTCTTCCAATGTTGAAAAGTTTTGGTGCAGGGGCCGTCACTTTCAAGGCCTTTTGTTTGGGTCTTTTTTCATTTTCATTTTTTCTTCTTCTCTCGTATTTTGCTTGTTGCCCTTTCTCAATGGGTCCCTGCTTCTCTGCTTTTGATATCGGGTTTCCTCCCATGATAAATGGAATTGGTCATCTCCTCTATTTAAAAATAAAGGAAGAAAGGAGTCCGCTAGAAAGAGACGTGGAAGAGTGGGACTCCGTGGGAGTACCGGCTATGGATGACTACAAAACGCCTGTTGAAGAAAAAAATTTTTTAAAAAAAAAAGAAAAAAAGGCTGTAAGCCTCCTGTCCAAGAGTAACAGTAACCTTTTTATTTTTATTTTATAACATTTTGGAAGAAGAATTTAAATCATACATTTGGTGGGCACCAGTTCGAATTCCCAGGATTTCCAAGAAACAACGTTGGTCCAAGGATGAGAACCAGCTGACCTAAATGGCATGTAAAAGTCATGTTTTATAAAGAAAGAAAGGGAAAACAAATGACCTCAACACACTCGTGAAGGGTCAGTCTCTTCCCATCCTTTCGATATGCCATCCTTCCATGTGTAGCTGTGGATGTTATGGTTAGTGGTGGTGAATGGAGTATGTATACTTGTGGCTAGGTTCTACTCCAGAGACTCCATCTACACATGTTTTTGGTTGGTGAGGAGGTGCTAATGCGCCCATTTGGTAATTGACCATCATTTCAGGCCCCAGCCCACAAACTTAATGTTGGATGTGCCGGGCCATCCCATGGTAGGAAATCTTCTAGTAAATATCTCACAACCTAGTAAATTGGGCTAATGATCAATCAATCAAGCCCTAGGGTTTACCTGGCCTGGCCTGCTTCAGATTGTTTCCGGGCCTGATCCATAAACAGATGACCTGATTCCAAGCCCAGCCCACAATGAGACAAAATAGTCTAAGATTGGTCCACTAGCACCAACGCATTTCTTGGTCAAGCAGTTAGGTCTTCTTGAAGGCTCTAAGGAAAAGGCCTAGCACAACCAGCTATTGGTTTGGATGGCATATAAACATCATGGTTGGCTCAGGATGGCTTCAATAGTAGAATTTCCATGGTGACTGCTGTTTGTGCTGTGACTCACCTGAGTTTTGGATCTGCCTAATTTTCGGTCTCTTTTCCTAATGTGAGCATGAAAACCAGATGGACAGAGTGGTTTCAGGTATCCTCTCATGATTGCTTGGAATTTTCTGAAAAGACCATGACCCAGAGTAAAAAGAGGAGCGCTCCTCTGCTACCAGTACCACCTTAAGCTTAGGGAGGGATCGGGCAGATGTAGACACCACATGGTATATGTATCCAACCGGTGCATCAGATGTGTTCCCTCGTGTCAGCTACAGGGCCTTCAAATCTTGATGCAAAACAATGGTGGGCCACCCTTGATTCTCACCGCGGCCCTCCTTATTTGCAGAACAGCCTGATTTTTATCCTGATCCTCATCCAGGTCATATGAAGGGTCTGGACAGGCCTAGATTTATTATACATAACCCCAAATGAAAATGAAGGGTCTGGACAGGCCTGGGCATGATACGATGGAGGAGATGACTGTCTTGGAGAAAAATCAGACATAGGAACTCGTTGATTTACCTGCGGGATAGCAGGCAGTGGGTTGTAAATGGGTGTACACTCTTAAGTATAAGTCCGATGGTACTGTTGATCGGTATAAAGCTCACTTTGTTGCAAAAGGCTTTACTCATACCTATGACATTGACTACACCGAGACGTTCACTCCTATAGTCAAAATGAATTCCATTCATGTCCTTTTGTCTCTTGCAGCAAATTTAGGTTGGCCACTTCATCAACTTGATGTAAAAAAGGCCTTTTTACATGGTGATCTTGATGAGAAAGTCTATACGAGCCTCCCACCCAGTTTTTGCCGAAAGGGGAGGAAAAGAAATTGTGCCGCCTTCGCAAATCTATATATGGCCTAAGCAATCGCCGCGTGCATGGTTTTTTGATAAATTAACTCATGCAATCCGGGTTGCTTCTTTTCATTGGTGCAGCTTGTTGGGATTTTGACTTGCGGAATCACACAGATCTAGACCTAGGATAACAATTCCTTGTTGGAGATTTTACCTGCGGAATCACACAGATCTAGATCTAGGATAGCAATTCAATGGCACCAAGCACATACAAGAGAACACAAAGATTTAACGTGAAAAATCCTTACGGGAAAAAACTACAGCACAAAGCGACAGATCTCCACTATGAAAATAGAAATTACAAAGAGAGAGGACTTACCCGATTCGAACAACCTCGAATCTCACCCTTGCTACACCCTTTTAATTTTCTTAAAACATCTTTAGAAAGCCTTAGAATTATTTCTCATGCCCTAGAAAAGCCCTAGGAACACCTACTTATAGTTTAGGAAACTTTCCTTCCACATCCCAGTTGCAAAAGGACTCAAAATCCGTAATCCGCACAAAATCGCAGAACGAATCTGCTTAACCACGATCGGTTGATACTAGATTGTTACAGATGTCTTAAATTTTAACGTGCATGACCGGTCGTGGGTCAGGTTCAACCGATCGTGGGAGTGGCTCGACTAGTCGTAGCCCACTAGACTCAAAGTTCAGCGAGCATAAAATTTTGGAGTCCAAGGTGCTCGACCGGTCGTGGGTAGCGATCGACCAGTCTTGCAGTCCACTCGACTGATTGTGGTTACGTAGATTCGTTCCGCGATTTTGTGCGGATTGCGAATTTTGAGTCCTTTCGCAACTGGGATGCGGAAGGGAAGTTGCCTAATAAGTGTTCCTAGGGCTTTTCTAGGGAATGAGAAATAATTCTAAGGCTTTCTAAAGGGGTTTTAGAAAAATTAAAAGGGTGTAGTAAGGGTGAGATTCGAGGTTATTCGAATCGGGTAAGTCCTCTCTTTGTAATTTCTATTTTCATAGTAGAGATCTGTCGCTTTGTTCCGTAGTTTTTTCCCGCAAGGATTTTTCACGTTAAATCTTTGTTCTCTAGTATGTGCTTGGTGTCATTGAATTGCTATCCTAAATCTAGATCTGTGTGATTTCGCAGGTCAAAATCCCAACAAATGGTATCAAAGTTATCGTTGGGGCACTGATCTGAATCTAAGGGATTAGTAATAATGGTGAGCACCAGATATGAGATTGAGAAGTACTCAGGAAAAAATAATTTTGAGTTATGGAAAATTAAGATGATGAGTTCCTTAATCAAGAAAGGTGAAGATGGTGCTCTTGAGGAGCGGAAGTCTACTATGACTGATGACGAGTGGAATGCTCTTGATAAGAAGGCTTTATCATCGATCCGTCCATATCTCACAGATGAGATTCTCTACAACATCATGAGGGAGAAACTGCGACTAAGTTATGAGCGAAGTTAAAGGATGTTTATGTGAAAAAATCCTCTGAAAATCGTCTGCACTTGAAGCGAGAGTGGTATAACTTCAAGATGGCAGAGGGTGGAGATCTGAAGGCTCACATCAGCAAGTTTAATAAATTAGTTCACAAATTGCTTGATATAGAGGAAGTAATGAAAAATAAAGAACAAGTATGTATATTGGTGAATTCTCTTCCAGCGTCTTATGAGTCATTAAAGGACACTATGTGTAGCATGAATAAAATCCAGAGTGTCGACACTATTATCTCAGCCCTTCAAAGGAAGGCTATGGGACAACTAAACAGCTACATGGGGATATCTTCTGATGCACTATTTACAGTGGATAGGAATTCTAGATTAGGTACAGATTCTTTAGGTTCTAAATCTAAATCTAAGGGCAAGGGCAAAGGAAAGGTAAAATGCTGAAACTTTGGAAAGGAAGGACATGTGAAGAAGGATTGTGAAAATCCTAAATCGAAGAGGGAAGATTCTGAAGCTTCATGCAGGGAGGCCAACGGTGCCATGTCAGATGGATGTGATGGTGATGTTTTATCTATGTCTTTGCTCAGACAGTCATACGATGATCATAAGGACGAGTGGATGCTAGACACAAGAGCATCTTTTCACACGACTCCTCATCGGGTTTGGTTCATCACCTACAAGAAGTGCGATGGTGGACAGGTATTTATGGGCAATGATATTGCCTATAATGTTGTGGCTATTAGTTTGGTGAGTATCAGGATGTTTGATGGGGTGAAGCGTACCTTGACAAATGTGAGGCACATTCCTGATTTGAAACAGAATCTGATTTCTCTTGCTGTACTCGAGGCAAAAGGATGCAAGTGCACAGGTATTAATGGTGCTCTTAAAGTATCTAAGGGGATACGAGTAATCATGAAAGCGTAATAACTCGGTAACTTGTACAGGTTGATCGAGAGTACTTCAAAAGGTGGAGCTGCAATGGATGTAGCGAATTCCATCTCTGCACGTGTGTGGCATGTTAGGTATGGCCACATGAGCGAGCAAGGTAGGAAGGCTGAGATGTGCGGACAGGGATATAGAGTAGGTAGAGCAATCACTTATAAGAAGAATCACACGCATGATCGCAGAATATCAGCAAGGTACATGGACGACACCAATATCACAGGAGATTCATCTTCTATTCAGATGGCTCTAGGTAAGCCTGGTGCTGAGAAGTGAAAGGTGATTATGGGCAATGTGATGGATTCGTTGTACCAAACCGATATATGGGAGTAGGTGGAGCTTCCAGTGGGCTGGAAAGCGGTTGGATGCAGGTGGATCTTCAGGATGATACAACATAGATACAAGGCGAGGTTGGTAGCGAAGAGTTATGCTCAAAGAGAAGGGATCGACCTCTCAGAGATATTCGCGCCGACGGTATAGCAGGTGTCTATTAGATCTGTGATTGGTGCTGGTTGGCCAATGTGATCTTGAGATGGAAAGATGAATGTGGAGTCTGCACTTTTATAAGGGAAAGTAAAGAGCAGATTTACATGAAGTAACTAGAGTGGTTCAAAGTTAAAGGGGCTGAGAAAAGACTTTGCAGGAGGTCGTGGTTCGACCTGTTGCCTAGGCAGTGGTTTGATTCTTTCATGGATGAAGGATCGGGGGGCTGCAAAGATGGTTCTTGGTATTGAGACTAAAGGAGGAGTAGGCTTTGGTAATCACCGGAGGAATACCTTGTGTGTAGGTATTGATCAATGATGTGATGGGTCAGGTAAAGCCAGAGAGCGTTCCCTACACGTCACTCCTCAAGTTTTCCTTAAGACATGTCCCAAAACAAATGAGGAAAAGCAGAATATCTCATGAGCCTTATTCGAATGTGGTTCGTAGTATATTTCATAGTCTGGATTAGACCGATTATTTCACAGGTTATCAGTGTTGTGAGCAAGTACCCCGGCAAGAAATATTGGTTAGTGGTGAGATGGTAAGAAGACTACGTCTTTCTTTTTGAGAAGACAAGAGCAAAAGTGGTTGAGCACGTGGATTTTGATCCGGCAGACATGCTCACCTAGATCGTTCCTACGGAGAAGTTCATGTTATGTGTAACTTCTCTAAGTTTGGCGATGGCGTAAAAGAAGGACGGAGTGTACACAAGAAGCTATGATGTGATACAGAAATAAGAGAAGAGCTCAAGAAGCTACACAGTTTAAGATTGAAGACATGGTAGATATTGTTACAAATGTCTTAAATTTGAACATGCATGACCGGTCGTGGGTCAAGTTCGACTAGTTGTATGAGCGGCTCGACTAGTCGTAGCCCGCTCGACTCAAAGTCCAGCGAGCATAAAATTTTGGAGTCTGAGGTGCTTGACCGGTCGTGGGCCATGCTCGACCGGTCGTGTAATCCGCTTGACCGATCTTGGTTACGCAGATTCATTACCCGATTTTATGCGAATTGCTGATGTTGAGTCCTTTCGCAACTTGGATGCGGAAGGGAAGTTACCTAAATTATAAGTAGGTGTTCCTATGGCTTTTCTAGGGAATGAGAAATAATTTTAAGGTTTTCTAAAGGGGTTCTAGGAAAATTAAAAGAGTGTAGCAAGGGTGAGATTCGAGGTTATTCGAATCGGGTAAGTCCTATCTCTTTGTAATTTCTATTTTCATAGTGGAGATCTGTCGCTTTGTGCCATGATTTTTTCCCGTAAGGGTTTTCCACGTTAAATCTATGCGTTCTCTTGGATGTGCTTGGTGCCATTGAATTGCTATCCTAGATCTAGATCTGTGTGATTCCGCAGGTCAAAATCCCAACACAGCTCAAATCATTCTATCTTTTGGAAATACTCAGCAAAGGGGATTACAATTGTTTTTGTTTATATCGATGATATTATTGTCATGAGGGACTTTAACACTCCAACAGTCCATGTTGTGGTCCACCTAAGCTAACATTTTGGCTGATTTGTATTTTCAGGTGGCAACACAAGGCCACACATCTAAGGGATTTAGACATCTCACATAGGCCGTCATTCTCCAATGCTATCCTAAGTTAGGGTAGCAAGGGAGCGGATTCAGTGAGGTCGGGGTAACACCAAGTCTAGTGAGGCTACATTCCCGTTTCTGACACCCACCTCTGCTTCTTGATGCTATCTGCGGCGATGCTCTCTGTCAGCGTGATATGGTTGTGTTGTGGCTGGTTGTGCTGGTACTTGGTCAAACAGGAAGTGGTGGATTTTGGCTATACAGGGTTCTGGCTGTTAGGAGTGGCTTGCACCAAAGTGTTTAAAGAGCTGTTGCAGGTCAAGCTGGCATGGGATGTTGAGGTGGTGGTTTCCGTGGCGTCTCTGGTGCTGTGGTGAATGTTACCTTCAATCATTTTCCTAAGGTTTTGGAGGTTGTTAGGGGCTTTCAGGAATCATTCTGTGTGGGTGTCTGGTTTGCTTGCTGGGAACTGCTATGGCTGGTGATGAAGGGGCTTTGAGTAAACTGGGAAGAAGCCTACGCTAAGGTTCATGAATGCAAGCCAGAGTTTTGGTGTAGGTTTTATGCTGCCCTGTTTTCAGATATTGAGTCCAATAGTATCAAGCATTTTGTTGTGGCTATGTGTATTCCTGTATTTAGCTCCTTCCTTAACTAGGCATCATTTGGTTTATTGTGGCTAAATTGGATGCTTACTAGTTTTGGCCGAAAACCACAGAGTTTAGTAGAAATAAAGGTCATCTATAAATAATAAGTTTACTATTTATAGCAAGTCACGTTTTGAGGGTGTTTGATACATAAGGCTCAAAAAAAAAAAAAGAAGAAAGGATTGGACATGCTAAAGGATGATTCAAAGCCATTGATTTGTCAGCTGAATGTGAACCGTTGACATTTTCTTTTAATGGTCCATCCAACTTCAAATGCAATACTGAAGGTCGCAACATTGAGATTTTTGTGTAGGCCAACTCAAAATTTATTACATGGTCAAACTTTTTGAGATTTTTCTATTCTAAAAATCAGGCCATTTCACTCACTCACTCTCAGCTTCCGACCTTCCCTTTCAGTCGCGGGGAGCCTCTCTTAGACAAGGTGGGCTTGGGAGTTGTCAGGAACAACTGATGGGGCAGCTATCAGCTTTGGTGATTGCAGGCTGTCTGTTAATAAGGGATTTCCAGCTCCAGATGCAGAGTGCAAAGAGTCTGGCCGTTTAGGGATTTCCAGCTCAGACAGGGCAGCAAATTCTCCATTTGAGTTCGGGCAGCGTGTTCAGCTCGGTCTGGGGGCTTCATGCAGATCTGAGGAGGTGCAATCTCCGTTGAAATGGGGAAGTCCAAGTCCTGCTAGTAGGGAAGTTTCGGTTTTGGAGATTTTTTCTGCAGGGAGGATAGTGCGAGTCATGATGTTTCTGTTTTTCTGTTTAGCCCATATGATTGGTGAGGCCTAATTATTTTGTGTGGACCCCACCCGAATATCTAGCTTGTACTGTTGTACATAATCTGTTCCGTCTTAACAAAGATATAAGGGCATGGCTCTTCTTTTAGAAAAAAAGAAGAAACGTAACAGATGCCTATTTTTTATTTTTTATTTTGTTTTTTTTTTATTATTTTTTTAAAAGGTGCTCTATTGTGCAAAACAAGCAGCTGTCTATTACTTTATGCTTTGCAATTACGTGGGCAACACCCTCTTCTTTGACAAATTAACCAGCAATCATCATCTCTAACTGAATGCTCAACCTCCAGTTCTAGTGCGTGAAAAAAATTATAGTTCCACACAAATACCTTGCCTTGAGGAGAGAGAATTTGCTTAGGACATCCCACTGAGTGGGTAACGGCTTGATTTTTAAGATTGAATTTCTAAATAGTCTTGCCCACATGCGTGTGAAGCCCTGCCCATTTATGAGCAAGTACATGTGCCAATATAGCGCAAAGGTATATACGAGATATGAACTCTCTATCATGTAGGCAAGAAGTTTGGATGTGTTGGCCTATCAATCAGAACAGTTAATTTCCGAAATTGTTTGGGCTGGTCATTTGTCTTGCACGCTTTGGCTAACCTGAGGAGTGAGATGGCTCTATTTTGAGTCACAAGAACTAATAGGTGGGGCTCAGCTGGTGAAAGGGTAAGATGTGACACATACTCTACATTTTGGAACGTGTGATTGCTTGTGATTAGAGCTGTACACGAGTAAAGTTAGCTCTATAACTCACTCGACTCGGCTTGAAAAAGCTCGACTCAATTCAAATCGAAATTCTATTCGAACCGAATCAAGCTATTTTTTGGGAGGTTGGAACATTTCGAATCGAGTCCGAGCTGGACCTAGCTCGACTCCGCTCGATTCGGTATTGAACTCAACTCAACTCGACTCGGCTCGTACTCGACTCGGATCGAGTTTTAAGTGAATATATAAGGGTTTAAAAACAAAAAAATAATAATAATAAAAAAAACCCTCATTTTCCAACCCTACCCACTTCACCCAACCCAGCAACCCTAACCCATTTCTCCCTCCCTTTCGCCCAAATTGGCTGTCCGTTCGCCCAATACTCTCTCAATTCTCCACCGCCCGACGAAACTCCTCCTTTCAGCATCTGTCCGGACGACCTCCTCTCCCAAAGTGAGTCCTCTCCTCCCCTCTATCCATTTTTTCCAACGAGTAGCATTCGTCTAAGTAGCGGAACCTATTAGACCAACGACCACTGGCCGAGTGGCTCTAGTACAGTCGGACGAACTCATCTGACTAGCGACCACTGGCTCAAAGACTCAAACTCAAACTCGACTCAAAAATTCGGCTTAAACTCGGCTCGAATTGGACTGAGCTGTCGGTCAAGCCGAGCACGAGCTGCTGTTCCAGGCTCGAAGGCTGAGCCAAGCCGAGCACAAGCTAAGACTCAAGCTGTCCGAGTCGAGCACGAGCTGAGCAAAGCTCGGCTCGGCTCAACTCGTGTACACCTCTAGTACTTGTGATGGACAGAACTCTGTTAGCATGTGCAACCAACAAACTCGTACTTTCTGTTGCCATGTTCTACTAATCCTCCCTGCAAAACTCCATTCATATTTCTTCAAATACACGATACGAATTCCTCCTTTCAAATCCTTATAATCTATATTTACGCAAGGAGAGGTAGTCGTTATGGCACATATCAGTATTCAGAGTCGTTTTATATATATATATATATATATATATATATATATATATATATATATATCCTCCTTTCAAATCCTTTTAATATATATTTACGCAAGGAGAGGTAGTCATTATGGCACATATCAGTATTCAGAGTCGTTTTAGATATATATATATATATATATATATATATATATATATATATATATATATATATATATATATGTATGTATGTATGTATGTATGTATGTATGTATGTATGTATGTGTGTGTGTGTGTGTGTGTGTGTGTGTGTGTGTGTGTGTGTGTGTGTGTGTGTGTGTATCTACACACACACACACACATATTAGAAGCAAGCCAGCCACAACAACACATTGACTATATTCAATGAAGCACCAAGGATGCAGCACAGCACAGACTGCAGGTGCCCGGAGATATTCAAGCAGGAGCAACTACAGACATTGACGCAGGGATGAACGTGATGAGGTCGATCACCGTCTTCCTCAAGGATAACTACTCTGAATCCATGGAGCTTCTCTAGACTCCTCACTCCTCACAGAGACTTCTCGAATCCACGAGGAAAGAAAGCAAGAGAATAGAAATAAATTCTAATAAAATTCAAATTTGATTAATGCATGAATAAAAATGAGTTCACAACCCTTTAAATAAGGATACCAAGTAATAAGAAAGAAATCAGAATCAAACTACAACTAAAACTCCTAGAATCCGCGACTTACTATAAATAGTAAACTTACTATTTATAGATGGTCATGATGTCTACTAGTGCGCAAGGTTTTTGGCCAAAAATAGTAAGTGCCCTATTTGGCTTCACCAAACCGTTCTCCTAATTATTCTAAGCACTTTTCATGTTGGACACAACTCTTAAAGTCCAACGGATGAAAAGTTATAATCAAACTAAAACTTACTATTTATAGTAAAAACGAAAATAAAACAAGGAAACGACCATCAATCCAGGGGTATTTTGTAAATCCGGGCTGCGTAACCCGGCATAGTGGGGTTGGTTGGCTAAAGTAACTCGTTCTACCCCAAAATCATATATTTTACGTCAGATAACTCATTCTGGATTGCGAGATATGCCCGATTTAAGGCCCGACAGTCCAGATCACTTCTGTCATCGACTGGGCCTTTTCTAATCCATCTTGGCCATGAAACTATCTGTGACCCGCTCTACATCAGACATCCACAGGAAGCAGAGCTGGATGACATTCAGGAGCTCATCGCAGACACCACCTTAGCCTCAACAACCAGCCAAACAACATGTAGCGAGGCCCAGGCAGCTTTAGCCAACAAGCAGCTTCCTTGTGGCCAGCCAAAAAAAACCCTAGGATCCATTGAGCCCAACTCTCCTCCATAAACTTCAACTCAACTAATTTCTGTAGAAACCAACAACAGGCCAGTCCAAATGCTAAATTAATTCCTTAAGATTGCAACTAATATCAAGTTGGTAGTCCAAATGCTAAACTGATTCCTTAAGATTGTAAAGTCATATAGAAAAAATTTTCATAAAATATATTAGTGATTAAACATATTAGTCATTCAATGTTATTCTTATTATAATAGAATTGTCTTTTTCTTAATAAATTCATGATACAATCTTCCTTTGCCTAACATAAGTCCCAAGGAAAAAAAAAAAAAAGGAAAGAAAAAAAAAAGGAAAAGAAAGAGAAATACATCTCATATATTCAATAATCAATACAAGTAGACTCTTCAGCCAAGATTAAAAACATATAGAACTTGTTTAGAGAAGCATTCAACAAACTCTTTTTATTTGGAAATCTTTTTCAACATAACTTCCAATATGAACTTAGTAATGACTGAGGTTAGACAAACCTTCATCTAATATTTGCAACCTGGCCTGTCTGTCTTGGTGAATCCCAACCCCAAGATACAAGTCCTTGATTGCATGCATTTCAGCAACAACATCTCTCATATGCATTCGTTTTCTTGGAGATTCTGCAGAGCACAACACACCAATTTTGACCATCGAAATCAAGCAGTCATGCATTCTGTTTCTTGTGTTGGCATGATTTTCATTGCCTTGAATAACTTCAACTTCTTCTAAGAGCAGTTGTGGATCAACAATCTCCATTACTCGTTCAGACAAAGCCAACTTAGCAAAATGATGAAGGATTAGATTGCCCTTAAACATGTCATCAGTCGGCCCCTTCCCAGTAATCATCTCCAATAGAAGGATTCCATAGCTGTAAACATCTACTTCTGTAGATGGTTTTCCACCCATCGCATACTCTGTAATTTATACTTTTATTAGAATCTAAGTGACCATAAGTCTGGTGGTAGATAGTGCGTTTCAACACCGAGGTCATGGGTTTGAGTGTCCATGTGGGGGTGTGTAAAAAAAAAAAAAGAAAAGAAAAAAACAAACAGAGAGAGAGAAAGAGAGAGTATTCTATTTGAGCAAGTAATTTTCCTTTTTCCTTTACTAAGGATCTAAATTCCTAACATCAATTGGTGTGCTATAAACTTATAAGTTCTTATAAAGATGTACATTGAAAAAGTATCTTCGTCTCAAATGAAAGAAATCAGCTCCTCAATCATCAATTGATGTTATGATTTTAATGTAACACATCATAACTAGAGCCATTAACAGAAAAGAATTATTCATACCTTACCATGGTGTGATTCATGTGGTGTGCAAGTGAGTATCACTTTGTATATCCAGATCTTTGTGAATCTTTCCGGGTGTGGGTCCTTCCAATTTGGGGTCATTCTTTTAGGACCCTGATTTGAATAAAATCCGGTTGGTGTAGTCATCAAGTCCTTGGACCTTCGTTTTGATTTAGGCCCAGGTCAGGTTCGAATCTGTTCTAGGGCAACTACTGTTTATGTGAAACCCAATCCCCCAGCGAGGTTGTTGTCAATTGGGATAATCCGCTCACAAGCTGGAATTGTTTGCATAGAGGCAGCTGTGAAAAGCTTGCGTATAGATGCTCTATTAAGGAGGACGTTGTCTACTATGGGGGCGATTAGCTACCTCTGCTTTTGTACCACTGTTGTAGCCCACACCCAACCACCCTAGCAGGCGTGTTATACCATGTTAGGCTCAGGGCCGAAAAATCAACCCAGTCTATGATTCAGGTGGACCACATGATTGGAAACTGTGTACCAAGGGCAATGTTCAGCTCTAAACTATTTCCCTTCATGTGGTCCACCTTAATCATGGATTGCTTATTTTTGGGCCCCCGGCCTAGATTTTAGTGTGCTGTCTAATGGTTGGAGTGAATTTCATGTTATCATCATGGTGGGCCTTATAAAAATTCAAGGGTGAATATATCTCTCTCAGTCGTTTATTATTTTGTTGTGGTCCACTTCAATCATAGGTTAGCCTCATCTTCTGGTCCTGAACCTAACTCAGGATGCCACATCAAATGGTTGGAGTGTATTTCACATAAACATAAAATGGGTTATGTAAAAAACCAAGAGCCTGCATCGCTCTACCCAACTGTTCCCCTTGGAATGGTCCACCTGAATCACAAACCAGTTTGATTTTTGGGCCTTAAGCCTTGTGTTTTGGGCCTTTTCTGTCAAGCAAGAAAGCTCTATGATCTGTTTTCTGGCTCTGTTATGAAGCTCGACTACTCTTGAGTTTGGTGTGGTGGTTCATGGTTGGTTTATGTTTATTGGGAGTCATTACTCTGTAGAGGCTTCGCTGTTTGAATTGTGGTGGGTATGCTCTCAGGTTTCAGACGCTCTGTTCTGATTAGAAGGAAGCTATCTGCCGGTATTGTTTTGGGGCTGTGTTTTTTTTTTAAGCCATTGCAAGTTTATTTTTTTGCAGCATTTGATGAAATTTTGTAGATCTTTCTTTGTTAGGGTATATGATAGGCGAGGCATGGCCCTTTTTGTGGTGCTCGCACGAAGTATATGTAAATCTCTTTCATGATCAACAAAAGTTATGTGGTGTGCCATTGTGCTCCCACCTTTCTTGAAAAAAATAATAATGATGATGATGGTGATTACGATAAGAACAACAGCAATAACAACAAAGATGATGATGATGATGATGATGATAGAAAATAGATGAAATTGTTACCTGGAGCAATGTACCCAATAGATCCCTTCATACCAACTGAGCTGCTTTGAGAAACCTCAGATAAGAACCTAGCTAGCCCAAAGTCACCCACACGAGCAATCATGTCATCATCAAGAAGAATGTTGGTGGGCTTTAAATCTCGATGAATGATTGACGTTTGGCAATGATTATGTAGATAATCCAATGCAGAAGCCACATCTATAGCTATGTTTAGCCTTTGAGCAAACTTCAATCTCCTTCTCGGCTGGTCATTGCCATCTTTGGGCAACCACTTCTCTAGACTTCCATTGGCAATGTATTCGTAAACGAGAGCTTTAAAATCATTGCCCTTAAAATCAATGCTCGAGCAACAAGTTAAGATCTTAACAATATTCCGATGCCTAATGTTTCTCAATGCTTCACATTCGGCCATGAAGCTCCTCAGAGCTCCTAGTCGTTCGAGGTTAAAGACTTTCACTGCTACCATAGTTCCATCATGATCTAAAATCCCTTTATATACGGCTCCAAAACTTCCAGTTCCGATCAAATTGGCAGGAGAGAACTCATCTGTTCCTTTGAAGAGCTCCGCATAAGACACGTTCATAAAAGGTTCCTCCACGGAAGGCACAGAAAACAGATTCCTTCTCGACTTTCTTACCCAATGAAGGGTGGTAAAGAAACACAACAATGATATAAGACACAGGACAACACCGATTATAGAGAATTTGACTTTTGAAGCAAGTGGCTTCTCCCGTTTCTTGGAAGCTTGGCTAGAGCATGGCGGCAATTGTAATTCATGAATACCCCCACAAAGCTTACTATTTCCTAGCACTGACACTCCACTGGCATTTCCAAAGACCCCTTGTTTTGGTAATTCACCCTCAAAATTATTGAAAGATAGATTTAGATACTCTAGAGCAAAATTCTCCAGATATCTTGGAATGTCCCCAGACAAGTTATTGCGTGAAAGATCCAGGTATCGAAGGCCTTTTAGAGTATTGAATGTTGGAGGAATTGATCCTAGAAAGAAGTTCCCATCCAACTGGAGATACTCTAGGCTGAGACAATTGCCTAGCCAGCTTGGAATTTCTCCTGACAATCTGTTATTCAACACATTGAAGTTTTTAAGAGCATTCAAGTGACTGGCTTCGGATGGCAGACTAGAAAAAAAGTTGTTTTGAGCTTGGAGTTCAATCAAAGATGGAAAGCTGAAAAGTTGTTTGGGTAAGCTACCTCTGAAGTTGTTAAAGCTGAGGTATATGAACTGCAAGTTTTTGCAATTACCAAGACTTGAAGGTATGGTTCCGGATAGATTGTTTCCAGATAAACTGAATTGGAACAGTTGGGAGAAGTTGCCAAATGTAGGTGGAATTTGCCCTGATAATTTATTTCCCTCAAAGACAAGTCGCCCCAGCTTGTTTAGCTTCCCAACACCAGTGGGAATAGTACCTGTTAGAAAGTTATACTCCATTCCCAGTGTTGTTAAGCCGACAAGATTCTGAATCCCAGATGGGATGCTTCCAAACATGCTGTTACGTCCTAACGACAGGAAGCTAAGCTGGGTCGAAAGATTAGAAAGGGATTCAGGCAACACACCATTGAGACGATTCTCGTTCACCTCCAGCACTTGTAAGCTACTACAATTGGTCAAAGAATCGAGAAAACTCAAGTCACCACCTTTACCAATTCCGAGTTCATTGCCCCACAAATATAACCTGGTGATACCCTTGAGGCTTCCAAAATTCATGGGCACGGATCCACTAAATCTATTCCCAGAAAGTGCAACGAGTGTAAGTCCCGAAGCATTGGGCAATGAAATTGGTATGGGTCCTGTTAATTGGTTTGATCCGACATGAAACCATTGGAGATTAGGAAGAGTATGGCCTAAGTTAGGTGGAAGATTTCCATGCAATCTGTTATGTCCCATGTCCAAAACGTTAATAGAGGAGAGATTGTATAGGCCGGGCGGAAACGTACCTGACAGTTTATTTAAACTACTGGCAAGAACGCTTAACCTCACCAATCGACCAAGTTCATCAGGGATTCTTCCCTCCAGATTATTTATCGAGAGATAAAGGAATGTGAGAGACGAAAGGTTTCCAAGTGAAGGCGGGATGCTTCCTGTAAGATAGTAGTTGTGACCAAGGTCCAATCTCGTGAGCTTGGATAGAGAACCAAGCTCAGTTGGAATCCTTCCAGAGAGCCAGTTCCTACGAAGATGAAGGAATACGAGTTCCGAACAGTGAGTCAGATTTGCTGGAATTTCTCCTGTAAGTGTGTTGTTAACCAGTTGCAGATGCTGCAAATGGAACAAACGACCCATTTCTTCTGGAATCCTCCCGTGGAGGTTGTTTGCTGAGAGATCGATTGTCCTGAGGAAGGTGAGGTTTGCTATGTAGGGAGATATGGGGCCCACCAACTTCTGGCCGGTGAGATTCAAGACCGTGACCCTATGAGGATGGCGGCGACCACCGCATGTGACTCCTTGCCAGTGGCAGAAGTGAAGAGTATGGTTCCATGAGCTCAAGGAATGGAGAGGATCGTCGGTTATCAGATGCTTGAAATGGAGCAAAGCAATCCGATCCGTTTCGTTGGAGAAGTTAGCCATAGAACCCAACAAGCATGGAATGTACATGGAAGACAGAAAGAGAAACGACCAAAATGGCCATAGACTCATAGGCAGGAATTCCATTATCGACTCTGTGAATGCAAGAAAGAGAAAGTGATGATGAGAGAAATATGAAGTGGAATCTACTCTATTTATAGAGAAGTGCCGTTGACGACGGACTCGGATTTGGTAGTGACCCCTCCAGTACTGAGTTTAGTAATGGTAAGCTATGAGGTTAGCAGTATCGAGTTTGTGAATGCAAGAAAGCCAAAGCGACGAAAATATTCCATAGATTTTGAACGCTGATATTGACGATAATATCCATTTCTCAACTAACACACATTTCCAGTAATTCCTTTCATGCAACCCATCAATCTAGGTGGGGCAAACCTTGGTGATGTTAGTGATAAATCCATACCGTCCACCAGTTTCACTAGATTATTTTAATTCCTGGTTGAAAGATTTAGGCAGATCTAAAGCCTAAGTGGGTCAAAGAAGAGTAAAAAGAGGAGTAGAAAATACATACAGTTGAAACCTTCTGAGGTCCAACATGATGCTTATATGCCATCTAAATCGTTGATACGGTTTATCAAATTGTTCATCTTGTCATTCCCACTTGTATGAGCTTAAAACACATAAATGGTAGCATAATTCAAAACTTAATTAATTTAATGGTACCACTAGCATTTTAACGGTGAGCGTTTCATACTCAATATTTTCAACCATGTGACTCACCAGAGTTTTAGATGCATTATTTTTGGGCGCATCTCCTAAAATCATATAAAGAGACTAGCATATGATTTTGAAACTATTATTTTTTCAAACATTAAAGGTTAAAAAGACTTTTGGCCCGTCGCCAACGCGGTGCAGATCGATGTAAAAAGCAGACGGTTATTTCACGACTGCAGAAAAGAAAGCCTGCTTTTAGACAAGGGAAGAAAAAACTTTCCTTTTTCTTTTTCTTTTCTTTCGACTGTAAAAGGTCCGGAAAGACTTGAAACAAGAAGAGTAGGGGCCTACATTGGAGCTTCTTGCGACGCCTGTTTGTGGAAATTGGCGTGCATCATGATGTGGGTGCGGATTAGCTACTGAAGTCGACAGTGGCGAGAGTCTGGCTACCGAAGTGAGGTCACCAGGTTCCGTGGGCCCCACCATGATGCATGTATTGTATCCACACCGACCATCCATTTGGAAAGATCATTTTAGGGGATAAACCAAAAAATAAGGCAGATCCCAAGTTCAAGTGAACCCTACCACAGAAAATAGTGGGACAGTCATGCCCACCGTTGAAAATTCTTAGGGCCCACCATAATGTTTTTTTGAGATCCAACCTGTTTATAAGTTAAAACAGACATGGAATATGGGTAAACACAAATTTCATCTTGATTGAGGAACATTACGGCTCTAATGAAGTTGAGAGACAGTCGTCCGAGGATGATGTTGTAGGTTGAGGGGTAGTTTACCATCAAGAAGTCGACCATTGTGGTGATATAGTTCTGCCCTTCTCCAGTTGTAAAAGGGAGGAGAATGACACCTTTGGAGATGACTTTGTCCCCCCTACAAAGCCGTGCAATGGGGTCTTAGCAGGTCGGAGACGCGATCTATCAACCCCCATCTTATTAAATGCCTTGGAGAAGAGTATGTCGGCCAAGCTACCTGTATATACGAGAATGCGATACACCTTTCGGTTGGCTATGGTCATGGCCATGTCCAGAGCGTCATCATGCAGGTGTTGGATGTCGCGGGCATCCTCCTCGAAGAACGCTAAGCTGCACGGATGCATTCGTTATTCCTTACATGGCCTGTTGGCAAAGTGAACGTAATGGTCTTGATCAGTGCTTCGAGCATGAGCCTTCCGGGCTCAATTTGAAACTTCGTTGCCGCAGGCCCACCGCAAATGGTGCGGATTTCAAGACTGGTGTCGCTAGTTCCACTTGGTTGTTCGTCCTTCCGAGTTGGCCATCCCTCCTTAATGTACTCCCGCAAGTACTGACTGCGGATGAGGGTTTCAATCTCCTCTTTGAGGTCGAAACAATCACTGGTGTTATGATCGTGGTCCTGGTGGAAACGGCAATATTTTTGCTTATCTCGCTGATTCGCATTGGTCTTCATATAGCTCAACCACTTCAGTAGTCGTTTGTCTTGGACTTCTAGAAGGACCTACTTTGGAAAGGTGTTAAGCGGGGTGTACGAGCTGAACCGACTCTCAAGACATCTGTTCGGTCACTAACTACGTCGTCCGATCTCTTCTTGTTAGAGGTAGTCCAAGGTGGAACTTCCTCTTTGTGCTTCTTATATTTTGCTGAGTTCTCGGTATTTCACGTGGACTTATGGGAATTGAAGAGATCTTCAGCATTTGAGTACTTCGGTTCATGAGCTCTCCCAGGGTAGTCAAAGGGTTCTTCTCGATTGAGAAGAGGAACATTCCTTCCCTGAGATCAGAAACTATTGCAGTCAGCGTGATCTTATCCGAGTAGTCGTCAACTGCACCGCCTCCCCATTGAACCACACGATGTAATCCTTCAGAGTTTCTCACTCATTTTGCTTGATAGTGAGCATATGAGTGGATTGTTGGGGATTTTGACCTACGGAATCACACAGATCTAGATCTAGATAGCAATCCAATGGCACCAAGCACACAAGAGAACACAGAGAACACCTAGATTTAACGTGGAAAACCCTTGCGGAAAAAAACCATGGCACAAAGCGACAGATCTCTACTATGAAAACAGAAATTACAAAGAGAAAGGACTTACCCGATTCGAACAACCTCGAATCTCACCCTTACTACACCCTCTAATTTCACTAGAACCCCTTTAGAAAGCTTTCTCATACCCTAGAAAAATCCTAGGAACACCTATTTATAGTTTAGGCAACTTTCCTTTCGCATCCCGGTTACGAAAGGACTCAAAATCCGCAATCCGCACAAAATCGCGGAACGAATTTGTGTAACCTACGACTAGTCGAGCACTTCGAACTACAAACCTTTATGCTCACTGGACTTCGAGTCGAGTAGGCTACGACTAGTTAAGCCGCTCCCACGACCGGTCTAACCATGCTCACGACCGGTCGAGCACACTAAAGAATTTCCAGATTTAAGACATCTCTCAACAATCTCCACCATGTCTTCAATCTTTAACCGTGTAGCTCCTTGACCTCTTCTCTTAATTCTACATCACACCATATCATTTTGTGCACACTCCGTCTTTCTTTTACGCCATCGCCAAGCCCAGAGAAGTTACACATAACTTGAACTTCTCTGCAAGAACGACCTAGGTGAGCATGTCTGCCGGATCAAAATTCACATGCCAAACCACCTTTACTCCTGTCTTCCCAAAATAAAAACATAGTCTTTTTACCATCTCACCGCTACCCAATATTGATGCCGGGATAATTGCTCATAACACTGATAGCCTGTGAAATAACCGATCTAAATCAGACCATGGCATACACTACCCAGCGCATTCGAATAAGGCTCATGACATATCCTGCTTTTCCTCATTTGTTTTGGGACAAATCCTGAGGAAAACGTGAGGAGAAATACGTAGGGAACGCTCTTTGGCATTACCTGGCCCATCACATCCTAGATAAATACCTACACACAAGGTATTCCTCCTGTGATTACCAAAGCCTACTCCTCCTTCAGTCTCAACGCCGAGAACCATCTTTGCAACCTCCCAATAGTTCATTCTCAATGTTCCAATTGACCGAGTCTTCAGTACATTAATTTCAGACATGTGACAATTGGTGATCCACACATCATCAACATATAATACCTGACCCACCATGAAGGAATCAAATCACTGCCTAGGCGACAGGCCGAACAACGACCTCCTTCAAAGTCTTTTCTCAGCCCCTTTCACTTCGAACCGCCCTGGTTGCTTCATGTAGATCTGCTCTTCACTTTTTCTTACAGAAGTGCAGACTCCACATCCTTCCTTCCAGCTCAAGATCACATTGGCCAACCAGTGCCAATCACTGATCTAATAAACACCTGCTATACTGTCGACACGAATATCTCTGAGAAGCCGATCCCTTCTCCCTGAGCATAACCCATCGCCACCAACCTCGCTCTGTATCTATGTTGTATCTTCCTGAAGACCCACCTACATCCAACTGCTTTTCGGCCCACTGGAAGCTCCACCCGCTCCCATATGTCGGTCTGGTATAACGAATCCATCACATCGCCCATAGTCACATTTCACTTCTCAGCACCAGGCTCACCTAGAGCCATCTGAATAGAAAATGAATACTCCTGTGATATTGGAGTCGTCCATGTACCTTGTCGATATCCCGCGATCATGCCATGTGTTTCTTCTCACAGGTGGCTGCTTCACCTGCTCTGTATCCCTGTCTGCGCATCTCAGCCTTCCTACCCTGCCCGCTCATGTGGCCATGCCCAACATGCCACACACGTGCAGAGGTGGAATCCGTTACATCCACCGTAGCTCCACCTTTCGAAGTGCTCCCGATCAACTTGTATAAGTTACCGAGTCGTTGTTCTTTCATGATTACCCGTGCCCCCTTGGATACATTAAGAGCATCATCAATGCTTGTGTACTTACATCCTTTTGCCTCAAGCACACCAAGAGAAATCAGATTCCGCTTCAAATCAGGAACGTGCCTGTAACACCCCGAATTTTTGCCAACCTGGGGTTATACGTCCTTAGGCAATGGGTCAACTTTATCACTTTCAGAGCTCAATCTCAAAACCAAAGAAATCACTCTTCAACCCATTTCCTTTAAAACTCACCTTTCACCACCTCATTCTTCAAATTTCTCCAAGTACTTTCATATTAGACATGACTCCTCAAGTTTAAATAGTAAAGAACACCAATCCTAGGGTATTAATGATGAAGAACAATACCGAAGCTAAAAATTACCGTGAATAGCAAATAAATGGATAAAATGGGTTTCGACCATTAACCTTTTGGAATATAATAAAATAGATAGGTTAGTTGGATAGATTAGCGTCTCCTACTCCAAAATCATATGCTATATGTCATAGAAATTCATTTTGATTTATAAAATGGCCCCGAAACGCCTCGAATGGAGTTGTGGGCCCACCCACGCTAATCCACAATGATTCAAGGTGGGCTCCACATATTTTTGGGCACCCCAGGGTAGGAGGACCCAGCCCAGATGGCCGGGCATCGCCGAAACCAAGTTCAGTCGGCGAGGACCTCGCCGGTCAACGGGCCAGGCTGGGTCCGAGCTTCGGACCGACGCAGTTTGGGGGGTAGGGTACCTCCCCTAGGTGTGAGCCGTCCCTTAAAACCTCCCCGATCAGGTACTTCCTTCACAAAGTGACCCTCCAAGTTCTCCTTTCTCACCAAAACGTCTGATTTTTGACAAAAATCACCCCTCCAAACTCTTCCTTCTTCCGTTTCCAAACACCCTTGCTCCACCCTTCAAATCTCATATCAAACAAAAATCAATAAGGCTACTTCCTTTAGAAATTCAACGAGAATCAACTAACGCTACACTAGATGACCTGTGAAATTCTCACCAATCACTTTCAATATGATCTGCTAGAGTCAAAACGTATAGGATAGGTGACGCTACAATACCGTAAAACTTAGGATCAAACTCTATTCCCGATTGCTCTCGTGAGCACCTTGAAACTTTGTATCGGCTCTGAACCGCACGTCGGAAGTCTGATTACTCCGAACTTAGACAATCCTGACTGCCTAGTTGGACTTGACAATCACCTTAAAAATTAAGTCCAAATGATATCCCACGACGATTTCTTTGAGTCCAGAGTGAAGAGTGTGAGAAATATTAAAAATTAATAAAATTTCTGAAATCTGACACGTGTCGCTTGCGTGACATTTTCTAAGCATTCTGACAGTCAGAATTCGATCAAATTTTACCCTCAGATTAGGATAGGTGGCCCTTACATGTCAACGCACTTGTGGCCCTGATCGAGTACCGGTAGCCGTTGAACTGAAACTGATCCGCCACGTGCGATCTGGGAACACTACCGGACTGAAAACTTGATGTGAGGAGGATCCAGTATACATGAGCTTAAGTCCGACCGCATTCGGCTAGGGGACCTCCAGAAATGCTCCGTTGAGACGGAACAGTCCGTATTTGGATATAAAATAAGTATACTTTGGCCCCAAGTCTATTTTCGTCGCTTTTAAACTTATAAAAAGGGCTTAAACCCTTACTCTTTCATTCCATACGAATTTGGAGAGAGAAGAGAGAAAAGAGAGGGAGAAAGAGAGAGAAAGGGAGGGAGATTTTGGAGCTCTCTCCTGGGATTCTTATCTGCTGCTCCATGTTCCATAGCCGCCGCTTCTACGCCGCCATTTCGGTGTTTTCAGCTCCATTCTTAGGTAAGAAATCCTAACCCTAATCTGATTTGAAGCTTAGAATAGTTGTAGTGTTGGTATTTCTAACCTGTTTCATGTCATAGGTCGCCATAATGCCGCTGACGAAGCATTGACGTTCTATTCGAATCAATACACGTCTACGGCAAAGGTGAGGATTTTAGACGCTTTGATTGACTGATTTCAAAGCTTTCAATGTCGTTTAATAGTAGATTATCGAAGAGAATGTTTTTTAACATGTAGAACATGCTGTCCGTTTTCCATTTCGACTGCGTACGGGAAATATGAGACTTAGGGTATTTTAGGTATTTGTAGAAAATACTGTATACGTACGTATTTTGCCGACATGATTGTCATGGGTCTTTGCCGTGTATTTATACTAGTTATGGATGTATGATCTGTTTGGCGAAGAGATTCGCCTTAATGCACATATTGGCCGACATATGCTATGTAGACTAATGTGTATAGACTAAGTGTTTGTTGAAATGTCTAAATCAATATGATTTATGCCTGCCATATGTTTTGAATGTAAGAACATGATTGTGTGTACTAGACAACTCCTTGATATAAGGATCTGTCATATTATATGTTGAAATCAACATACGTCAAGTACGTTGGAATTGTGTGGACTAAGTGTTTGTATAAATGTCTGTATTAGTAAGTATTGAGTAAATGGTGTTGTAGATTAGCGTTGAGAATGGATTCTCAACCAATTTAATGATGCACATGATTTCCTCCATACTTGTTGTATTTGAATTGGTTACCTTATGTGTGAAATACTCGTGTTTGGTTAACTGCTTATGATGTACGTTACAACATGCTGATAACATGCTGAAATTTCTTGTATTTCAATTCTGCCTGTCTCATTTGATTACTGTTTCACATTACATGTGCTTGGGGCTATACTCTAGTCCAAGCAGTCGGTAACAGTTTAGAATTCGTGGTTGGATTCTATTCACCACGAAGGATGTGTATGACGAACCCGAGTCGTAATAGTGTCGTCGGCAGTGGTCAGGCCACATGAAGTGCTTGTGCACTTCATGTCGGTCGATTCAACGTGCGATCGTGCTAGTCAGACTCACCAAGTAACCCGACTGACCATTGTATGTTCATCTTGTATTTGTCATAACTGCTTGAACCTAGGGTACTGAACTTACCATTGAAAATCCTGTTAACCATGGTACCTTGATCCATAAAGACTCATGAGCCGGGCATGGTGGGATGGGACACCGTGGTCGAGCTGTCGGCCTATGCTGGGGCCACAAACCTCCCCGTAGTGACCAGTGAGCACCCTACTCTGAGCAGATTATGGTGGTATGGGACACTATATTCTTGCTGTCGGCCTACACTGATTGGTGACGAGCCCTTTGTAGTGACCTTGAGTCTATCCTGACACCGCATGGGGACGACGAGTCATGATGCAGTTTTAAGGATATAAATAGGCCTGTATTGATAAGGTGATGGAGGAGAGGAGCAACGAGTGCGTGCAACAGCCCTAACAGCCCTTGTAGCGACCTATAAATATAACATCGTATGAGATTACTAGGAGTGACAACCCTAGACAGGATCTGTGTTGGGATTGATATAAGGAAGGTACCTTAGTTTTCCAATCATGCTGTATGAAAAGGACTAATAACAACTTGATAATCATTATCCATATCGCATTGCATGTGCCTGGAAGATGTGGAGCACTGCGGGAAGAAAGCATGCCGCGGGCGTAAGATAGTGCCGTATGAGGGAGTATGTCGGTGAGGGCATCCATCATGTCATTTTATGCATGCATTAACAACAGTATCTAGGAATGTTTGATTGTTTGTCTTACTATTAACACGTGATTGATTTGATAACATGCTAATCTTTGCTCTATTATTCCACTGAGTTGATCACTCACTCCCACGTTACGGGACGGTGTTTTCGGACACCCACCAGACCCGGTTGTAGTTGCAGATGATGGCGCTGCTTGTGAAGCGGAGCCGGACTTGTATGATGATGAGGAGGACTTCTCCTCCGTGTTCTGATCGACGGGATTACAGGGAGGTTGATTAGACACCTTGACACTTGTCATTTTATATTTTTGGAGCACTCATGTATATTCTTTTCTTTCCATTTTTGGAGTATACATATATTTAATTAACCTGGTAACATGTTCACACTCTAGAGACTTACAATCAATTATATATTTCATGTATTTATCACAGTCTTTCGCTTGCTGATTTAACTGTCTCTGGAGTATGATATGCTGTTTTGGCTTAGTCTCAATCTTGTTTAATGCCATTCTACAGACAACATGCATTTATCATTATCTATGTTGCATAAGTGACGTTTTAGAACTCGAGAGTTGGGTTTCTACCCGACCCCCGATTTTCAGAATGTTACAGTGCCTCACATCTTTCAAGGTACACTACACCCCATCAAATATCCTGATGCGCATAGAACCAACAGGCACAACATTACAGGCAATGTCATTACCCATAAATACCTATCCACCATCGCACTCCCTGTAGCTGGTGAACCAACTCCGATGAGGAGTCATGTGAAAGGATGCCCCTGTGTCTAGCATCCACTCGTCCTTACGATCATCGTATGACCGTTTGAGCGAAAACACAGATAAAACATCACCATCACATCCACTCGATCCATCTGACGTAGCAACATTAGCCTCCTTGCATGAAGCCTCAGAATCTTTCCTCTTCGATTTAGGATTTTCACAATCCCTCTTCACATGTCCTTCCTTCTCATAATTCCAGCACTTTACCTTTCCTTTGCCCTTGTCCCTGGATTTGGATCTAGAACCTGTACCTTATCCAGAATTCCTACTCACTGTAAACAGTGTATCAGAAGACATTCCCATGTCACTATTTAGTTGTCTCATAGCCTTCCCTTGAAGGGCTGAAATAACTGTGTCGACACTCAGGGTTTTATTCATACTGTACATAGTGTCCTTGAATGCTTCATAGGACGGCGGGAGAGAATTCAGCAACATACATGCTTGTTCTTCATCTTTCATCACTTCCTCCATATCCAGCAATTTGCAAACCAATTTATTAAAGTTACTGATGTGAGCCTCCAGATCTCCACCCTCTGTCATCTTGAAATTATACCACTGCCGCTTCAAGTGTAGGCGATTTTCTGAGGATTTCTTCGCATAAACATCCTCTAACTTCGCCCACAAACTAGCCGTAGTTTTCTCCCTCATGACGTTGTAGAGAACCTTATCCGTGAGACATAAACGGATCGATGATAAAACTTTCTTATCAAGAGTATTCCAATCAGCATCAGTCATAGTAGACTTCCGCTCCTCAAGAGCACCATTTTCGCCTTACTTGGTTAACAGGCTAATCATCTTAACCTTCCATAACTCAAAATTATTTTTTCCTGAGTACTTCTCAATCTCATACTTAGTGCTCGCCATTATTACTAATCCTTTAGATTCAGATCTGTGCCCCAACGATCGTTCTGATACCACTTGTTGGGGATTTTGACCTGCGGAATCACACAGATCTAGATCTAGGATACCAATCCAATGGCACTAAGCACACAAGAGAACACAGAGAATACCCAGATTTAACGTGGAAAACCCTTGCGGAAAAAAATCATGGCATAAAGCGACAAATCTCTACTATGAAAACAAAAATTATAAAGAGAGAAGACTTACCCAATTCGAACAACCTCGAATCTCACCCTTGCCAGACCCTTTAATTTCCCTGAAACCCCTTTAGAAAGCTTTCTCATACCCTAGAAAAATCCTAGAAACACTTATTTATAGTTTAGGCAACTTCCCTTCTGCATTCCGGTTGCGAAAGGACTCAAAATCCGCAATCCGCACAAAATTACGGAACGAATCTGCGTAACCTACGACCAGTCAAGTGGACTGCACGACCGGTCGAGCGTCACCCACGACCGGTCAGGCATGGCCCACGACCGGTCGAGCATCTCGAACCACAAACCTTTATGTTCGCTGGACTTTGAGTCAAGTAGGCTACTACTAGTCGAGCCGCTCCCACTATCGGTCGAACCATGCTCACGACCGGTCGAGCACACTAAAGAATTTCCAGATTTAAGACATCTCTCAACATGGACAGCTTCCGTCACTCTTTCCTAACAATGAATTGTGTGAGGAATGCTTTGCTAAGGTCGACGAATGAGCTGATTGACCTCGGCTTTAGTTGTCTATACCAGCTCCGTGGAGCCCCCATGAGGGTCAGGGAGAAGGCACGACACGATTGACCCGAATACCAACTGGAGCTCCATTAAGGATCTATAAGACTCCATGTGCTCGGTTGGATCCTCGAAACCCGAAGACGGGGCGATGGGTGGCATCCGAAATCTTGAGGGCAACGCTGAACCCATAATTTCACTGGTGAATGGTGGCTCAATCTCTTCCATCATCACATCTATCGTTGTTGGAGCTTGCGCCTGGTAAGCCCATCGCATGACGATGATCTAGCCTCGTAACTCATCGAGCTGAGCTTCCCAAGGATCTTTATTCTCAACGATAGTCTCAGGGACTAGATCCTCTTCAAGCGCCTTCCCGTGCCTTCATTTCTCCAATTCGTGACGCAAGTTGGAAGGCGCCAATGCCAAAGTCCCTGATATGTGGGATGGTGCCTGAGCAAACATGGCATGGGACGCTTCTCTCTTGGAGTTAATGGGTATAAAATCTTTGACACCTATTGGGGCCACTGCCTCCTGGTTGGGGAGGGGAAGCTGCCTTTCTAATAATCACTTCAATTGGCCGAGCTCGCTGGCCAATGTTTCAAGTTGATTCTGCAGTGAGAGGTATCGGCCTCCTCGGTTCTGAGATCGTTGCGTTGGTCTTGTAGGAGCCGATTTGGCCTGAAGCTAAGAAGATGAGTTATGCTGTCCAACTAATTTAGGGCTGGCAGCCGTGGTCGGAGGAAGTGTTTTCTTCTTTCCTTTCACCATTGCTCTCTCTAGTTAAGCAGAAACGACTTTCATGTCATTGCCCACAGACGACGCCAAAATGTTAATGCAAAAATTCAGTCCACCCTCACCAAGTTACTGATCTTCCAAACACCTGTACAATGGGGAGAAGGCAATGGAGACCCTAACTAAAGCAAGGGACCCTCCGATGCCAAAGTCAGGCTATGAATCTGGGTCTGATAGTGAAGAGGGGTTCTTGGGTGAAAGATTTTGCGTACCTGTTCAAGTAGGTGGGTCCCTTATTTATAATGTTCATAGGATAGGGTGGCCCGTCATTCTACGCACAATCTCAGCCATTAGACGAGATGTGCATGAGTGATGATGTTGTCAATTATCCTAGAATGGTGTGCTAGGAGGTTATTTTTATCATACGTTACTAGAGGGGATCTTGCACCTAGCTGATCTGGTTAAGCTCTCCTGGTTGAGCAAAGACGATCCAAGTCGAGCTTCTCTAAACCGAGCTCTATTGAACGGCCGAGGACAACTTAGATTGGGCTTATCAGAACTTAACCTTGTTGGTCTCGATGGTTCTTTGATCATACTAGGCCATCTAGTTCTCGGTAAGTGTGAATGGCCAGACACTTGAGGCCTCGTCATGCCGAGGACTATGTTTGTCTGCCTTATGTCAATTCTTTTAGGTAGTGTCTTGAGAACGCCTAAAGTGATCGAGCTGAGCCATTCTTGATCATGGCCGGGCCGAGGGGTCCTTGAAGGTGTCGGATTATATCTTCCGGTGATATAAACCATACTTCCAAGAAATAGTAGCGATTGAGGGCAATTGACACTATAAAATGAAAATAAAAAATAAAAAGCAAAAAACTTTTTTGGGGTCGTAGGAGCGTTTATTTGCCATCCAACCCAACGTATTGACAAAGCTACAAAGACTCGGATGAAGTGACTACACAAATCACTTGGGGCATGTTTGGCCGGCTGGATTAGATGGGCTTACGTGGGATGGAATTGCATCTGGTCCTGTGCCAATTCCACTCCATGTTTGGGGAGAGTGGAAAATCTTGGAAGTAGGTTAGATGGAATCCTATTGGGTCCAGTGCCAATTTCAGTCCATGTTAGCAAGTTGTGTAGGTCCCACCATGATGTGTGAGCTATATCTACATCGTTCACCCATTTTTCAAGATTATTTTAGAGCATGGGCCAAAAATTAAGTAGATCTAAAGCTCAAGTGGACCCCACCATAGAAAGCAACGGGGATTGAATACTTACCGCTGAAAACTTCTTTGGGGCCTCTTAAGTTTTGGATCTGCCTCATTTTTAGGCCTATGCCATAAATGAGGTTACAAAATAAATGAACAATTTAGATATAACACATGTGTTACTCTTTATAGTTTCGAATGATGGTAGATATATCCTTTCAATGTACAACCATATTACAAACAAAACAGGGAATTAAGCTTATCCCATTGTTACAGGGACAATCCCTGCCATGGGTAATAATTTTATTTTTTGAATCCTATTCCACCTAATCCTTGCCAATGCAACTGGCCAAACAGGCCTTTACCAATTTCTCTGTCTTTTCTTTTGTCTGTGAAAGGTCTGAAAAGACTTGAAACACGAGGAGAAGGGGCCCCACACAAACAAAAGCTCCATTGTGCCTACCTTGGAGCTTCTTGCGAGGACTGTTTGTGGAAATTGGCGTGCACCATGATGAATGTCGACACGGATTAGCTACTGATCAACTCGACGGTAGCGAGTCTGGCGACTGAAGCGAGGTCATCACGTTCTGTGAGCCCCATCATGATGTATGTATTGTATCCATACCGTCCATCCATTTGGAAAGATCATTTTAGTACATAAACCAAAGAATAAGGCAGATCCTAAGTTCAATTGAACCCCACCACAGAAAATAGTGGGGATTGAACGCCTACCATTAAAAACTTCTTTGAGCCACAGAAGTTTCTCGATCAAGCTGAAATTTGTATTTTTCCTTATTCCATGTCTTTTTTAACTTATAAACAGGTTGGATCTCAAATAAACATCATGGTGGGCCGTAGGAATTTTCAACAGTGGATGTGACTACCCCACTGTTTTTTGTCGTGGGATCCACTTAAACTTTGGATATACTTCATTCTTTTTGCTCATGACCTAAAATGGTCTCTCCAAGTGGATGAATGGTGTGGATACAATACATACATCATGGTGGGGTCCAAAGAATGTGATGACGTCACTTCAGTAGCCAACTCGCCACTGTCGGATTCAGTAGCTAATCCACGTCCGATGAATGCACATGTACGACTTAACACTGTTTTATCTTTAATTACTACAACCTGGATGCGTGAATCATGCAACATGATACACGAAAAGAAAAGTAACACCGGTTGGATCCACCTACTCCATGGGCCATTGAATCTTGACCCGATGTGGAAAGGAAGTCTATAGAAGTCATCCATTACTTTTCCCAAGAGGAATGCGTGGTGTGTCACACACTTGATGTGGCAAAGCTCTTTGGGCTCCACCATGATGTATGTGTTATATTCAAACTGACTGTCCATTTTACCAAATCATTTTAAGCTACAAACCTACAAATAAGATAGATCCAAGGTTCAAGTGGACCACACCATAGAAAGCATGGAGGAGGGCAATGACGCTCACAGTTGAAATCTTTCTTGGGCCACTTTCGATGTTTATTTGTCATACAACGTGTTCACAGAGTCACACAAACTTAGATGAAGCTTTCAATGGCAAGCTTTCAATCTCCACCGAGTTCTGATACGCTTGAGCTGCGGATCTACTTCAATTTTGGGGCATGTCTATCAAAATGGATGTACGGTGTGGATATAATATATAGAGCTTGGTAGTGCCATGGAACTTTATCACATCAGCACACTAGAAATGTCAGGCAATCCAAGGATGCTGCTTATGTGGAACCTACCATTATGCATGTTTCTCATATTCTTGCCGTCTGTTCATCTTAACAACTCATTTTACCCCAGATGATCTGACATTGAAGCAAATCCAAATTTCAGTAGACACACCACAAGAAATAGCAGTGATTGAGTGCCACCACCGTAAAAACGATAAAATAAAATAAACCTTTATGAGGGTCCAAAAATAATTAGCTTAATCAAAAACTTTTGGTAGGGCCCACCATGATGTATGTACATTACATCCATGCCATCCAACTGTTTTAACAGATCGTTTTAGGTTATGATAAAAAAAATATAAAGTAAATTCAAATTTCAGGTGGACCACACGTCAAGAAACAATGGCGAAACAATATCCACCATTAAAAGCTTCTTGAGATTCACTGGAATGTTTATTTGCCATCCAACCTGGTGGTAAGGTCACAAATAGCTGGATGAAGGGACCACACAAACATCAGCTTGATCCAAAACTTTCATGGCCATAAAAAGTTTTAAATGGTCAACCATTGGCGTTAATTTCCTATACGGTGAGTGCCACTTAACATTTGGATATGCTTCATTTTTAGCACTCTCCCTCTAAGATAAGCTGTCAAAATGGGTTAACAGCATAGATATAGGGCACATACATCACAGTGGACCCCCCACCGAATCATTACTACAGAAAGTTCATGCAATCCAAGTACGGGCTTTTGCGAGCTCACTAATATGTATGTTTCTTATATTAATGCCATCCTTTCATTTTACCAACTCATTTTACACAGATGTTCCAAACAATGAAATAAATCCAAATTTCATGTAAACCATACTTACAAGAAATAGTAGTGGTTGAGGGCAATTGACACTATAAAATGTAAATATATATATATACAAAAAACTTTTTTAGGGTTGTCAGAATGTTTATTTGTCATCCAACGTGGTGATAAAGTGGTAAAGACTTGGATGAAGTGACTACACAAATCATTAGCTTGATCTAAAACTTTTGTCGTTCTTATGAAGAACTTTTTAATGGTTGATCACTGTTGTTTCTTGTGGTGTGGTTTGCTTGAGATTTGAATCTACTTCAACGGATGTATATGCACCTAAGACACATACATCTCAGTGGGCCCTACGAATGGGTGGATCCCTGACAAAAACTTGGATGAAGTGACTACACAACTCGGATTGGACTCCTCAGAACTTAGCCTTGTTATTCTCGATGGTTCTTCGATCATACTAGGTCATCTCGTTATCAGTAAGTGTGAATGGTTGGACACTTAGGCCTCGTCATGCAGAGGATTATGTTTGTCTACCTTATGTCAATTCTTTTAAATAGTGTCTTGAGAACAAAGGTTCGTTGGGCCGAGGTGACCTTAAAAGTGATCGAGCCAAGTAGAGCCATTCTTGATCATGGCCATGCGGAGCTATCATTGAGGTGGTCGGATTATATCTTCCAGTAATATAAACCATACTTACGAGAAATAGTAGCAATTGAGGGCAATTGACACAATAAAATGAAAAAAAATTAAAAACAAAAAACTTTTTTTAGGGTCGTCGGAGTGTTTATTTGCCATCCAACCCAACGTGTTGACGAAGGTACAAAGACTCGGATGAAGTGACTACGCAAATCACTTCCCATTTCTGTCTTTTCTTTTGACTGTAAAAGGTCTGGAAAGACTTGGAAACACGAGGAGTAGGGGGCCACACAAACAAAAGCTCCATGGGGCCTACATTGGAGCTTCTTGCGAGGACTGTTCGTGGAAATTGGCGTGCATCACGATGAATGTCGACGCGGATTAGCTACTGATCAACTCGACGGTTGCGAGTCTGGCTACTGAAGTGATGTCACCACATGCTGTGGGCCCCACCATGATGTATGTATTGTATCCATAAGGTCTATCCATTTGGAAAGATCATTTTAGTGCATAAACCAAAGAATAAGGCAGATCCCAAGTTCAAGTAAACCCTACCACAGAAAATAGTGGGGATTGAATGCCTACCATACAAAATTTCTTTGGGCCATGGAAGTTTCTCAATCAAGCTGTAATTTGTGTTTTCCTTATTCCATGTCTGTTTTAACTTATAAACAGGTTGGATCTCAAATAAATGTCATGGTGGGCCCTAGGAATTTTCAACAGTGGGTGTGACTGCCCACTGTTTCTTGTGGTGGGATCCACTTGAGCTTTGGATATACCTCATTCTTTTGCTCATGACCCAAAATGGTCTCTCCAAGTGGATGAATGGTGGGGATATACATACATCATGGTGGAGCCTAAAGAACGTGGTGACGTCGCTTCAGTAGCCAACTCGCCACTGCCGGTTTCAGTAGCTAATCTACGTCCGATGAATGCACATGTACGATTTAACACTGTTTTATCTTTAATTACCACAACCGATGCGTGAATCATGCAACATGATACAGGAAAAGAAAAGTAATACCGGTTGGATCCCCTACTCCATGGGCCATTGAATCTTGACGGGATGTAGTAAGCCTATAGAAGTCATCCATTACTTTCCCCAGTAGGATTGCGTGCGTGGTGTCAGACACTTGATGTGGCAAAGCTCTGTGGCCCCATCATGATGTATGTATTATATATATTCAAACCGTCCATCCAGTTTACCATATCATTTTAAGCCGCAAGCCGAAAATGAGGTGGATCCAATGCTCAAGTGGACCACACCACAGAAAGCATCGAGGAGGGCAATGACGCTCACCGTTGAAATCTTTCTTGGGCCACTTATGATGTTTGTTTGTCATACGGCATATTCATAGGATCACATGGACTTAGATGAAGTTTTCAATGACAAGCTTTCAATCTCCACCGATTTATGATCCGCTTGAGCTTCGGATCTACTTCAATTTTGGGGCATGTCTATCAAAATAGGTGGATGGTGTGGATATAATATATATAGCATGGTAGTGCCCATGGAACTTTATCACATCAGCACACTCGAAAGTTCTGGCAATCCAAGGATGCTGCTTATGTGGAACCTAACATTATGCATGTTTCCCATAATCTAGCCGTCTGTTCATTTTAACAACTCATTTTACCCCAGATGATCTGGCAATGAAACAAATCCAAATTTCAGTAGACACACCACAAGAAATAGTAGTGATTGAGTGCCACCACCCTAAAAACGATAAAATAAAACAAATCTTTACGAGGGGGTTCAAAAATAATTAGCTTAATCAAAAACTTTTGGTGCGGCTGATGTATGTGCGTTACATCCATGCCATCCAACTGTTTTAACAGATCATTTTAGGTTATGATTAAAAATATAAAGTAGATCCAAACTTCAGGTGGACCACACCACAAGAAACAATGGCAAAACAATATCCAGCATTAAAAGCTTCTTGAGATTCACCGAAATGTTTATTTGCCATCCAACCTGGTGGTAAGGTCACAAATAGCTGGATGAAGGGACCACACAAACATCAGCTTGATCCAAAACTTTCATGGCCCATAAAAAGTTGTAAATGGTCAACCATCGGTGTTAATTTCCTACGGTGAGTTCCACGTAACATTTGGATATGCTTCATTTTTAGCACTCTCCCTCTAAAATAAGCTGTCAAAAATGGATTAACAGTATAGATAAAGGGCACATACATCACAGTGGACCCCACTGTCAGGGATCCACCCACCGAATCATTACTACATAAAGTTAATGCAATCCAAGGACGGGCATCTGCGAACCCACTACTATGTATGTTTCTTATATTAATGCCATCCTTTCATTTTGACAACTCATTTTACACAGATTTTCCAAACAATGAAATAGATCCAAATTTCATGTAAACCATACTACAAGAAATAGCAGTGGTTGAGGGCAATTGACACTATAAAATGGAAAAAAAAAAAAAAAAAAAAAAACTTTTTTAGGGTCGTCCGAATGTTTATTTGCCATCCGACATGGTGATAAAGTGAAAAAAATTGGATGAAGTGACTACACAAATCATTAGCTTGATCCAAAACTTTTGTGGTCCATGAGATGTTTTTAATGGTTGATCACTGTTGTTTCCTGTAGTGTGGTTTGCTTGAGATTTGGATCTACTTCAACAGATGTACATGCACCTAAGACACATACATCATGGTGGGCCCCACGATCCCTGATTATAAGGTCAGGGAGAGCTGGATGAAGGGACGACAGGAATATCTGGACTTCTTTGGTCATTCCGCGCTCTCTTCTCTCACTCGACTTTGCTTGTTGCCATCTCACAGGGGGCCCTGCTTTTGTCATCAGGTTTCTTTAAGTGACTAATAAAATCTGACTTTTTTTATTTAAAGAGAGAAAAAGAAACAAAAGAAAGGCGTTTGTTAGAAAGAGATGGGAAATTAAGGGCAGTCTATGGTCCATTGAATCCAAATATAAAATTAAGAGAAAAAAAAAGACCAGAAAGAAAATGAAAAAAGCAGCATGCCTCCGAGTCAAAAGGTATTAGTAATTCTATTTTATTTATTTATTTTTTTTAAAAAAATAGCATTTGTTGAAAAGGTCTTTCTATTATATTTTGAATCATACATTTAGTGGGCCCCAGCTCTGATTGCCCAGGATTTGGAAAGAAACACCCATGGTCCAAGGATGAGAACCAACTGACCTATATATTGCTTGTAAAAGTAATGTTTTACGAAGAATCTTGTCAACCCTCAATTACATGGCTTGTAAAAGGAATGTTTCACGGAGAATCTTGTTATAACCCCAACATATTATGGTTGCTTGTGGTGCATGAGGTTGTTTGCTTATGGCTAGGTTCCACTTCAGACACGCTATCTATACATGTTTTTAGTTAGTGGGGGATTTCCAGTGTGCTGGCCTTTGAAATCTAACCAATTTTAAAAGGGACAAAATTCCCCTTTTAAAAGAAAAGAAAAGGGAAAAAAAAAAAAAAAAACAGATACAAAATTCAATCCCAAGCCTACCCAATCGACAATCATTCCAAGCCCAAGCCCACAAAATTAAGGCTGGAATTGGGGGAAAGAGGCCGGTATGGAGGAGCGCATCTAATGGACGGATTGGATGTCACTCAAAAATCACTATGTGCTCCTACACAGCTTGAACCTAGTATACATGAAATCCCTTCCATTATAAGGGTAATCCCAATTTATGATCAGGGCAAAAAATCAGGCTGACCTATGATTTAGGTGGGCCACACCAAAGAAAATAGTTAAGAGAAATGTTCACTCTTGATTTTTACAGGGCTCACGGTGACAAGAATATAAAATCTACTCCAACTATTAGATGACATATCAAAATTTACTCACAGGGCCCGAACATCAGGCCTATCCCTCATTCAAGTGGTGCCACACCAAGAAAAAACGGTTTAAAAGGTGAGGGCTGCCTTCTACATTGTTTTCAACCATATGGTCCATTTGAATAATAGATTGGACTGATTTTTGAGCCTTGGGCTTAACATTAGTGAGGTCCATAGTGATAAGGGTGGATTCACATAAACATCACAGTAAGGCTCACCCGAACTGCAAATGCCTTGCTCACACTGCTAACACCAGCTTAGGTTAAGAAATATATATATATATATATGAAATCTAACGGCCGATGATTACCTAAATTCACAAGATTACTGTACTGAAATAAATTTTTAAAAGCTACCGGAATGTAAATTGAATAATAGGCAGGCAGTCTTTTATAAATTTCTCTATTTCTTTCTTTCTTTTTCTTTTTTCTTTTATTTATTTATTTATTTATTTATTTATTTTAATTGCTTATCCTTTTACTTTGCTATGAGGTCGCGATTGGCTTTTGGTATGGGTTTCTATCAGTTTCTTTACTTAAAAAAGAAAAAGAAAAGAAAAAGTCATGTGGGCACCATTATAATATATTTGTTATATTCACATCATCTATCCAATTTTACAAATCATCACAGGACATATACGAAAAATGAGTCAGATTCTAATGTACTGAGTGTACACCGTGATTTATGTATTTTATCCACTCTGTCAGCAGATAATTAAATTTAGTGATTGAATCCAAAATATGAATTATGTGCAAAGCTCACCATGGAAACCGGGTGAATTAAAATTCTACTGTTGTTAAGTCTTGGACCAATCTGTCAGTTGTTTACTCCCTTCATCCATGACAGTGTGATCTTATGAACAGGTTGAATAAACACCACTGTACCGCTTGAAGAGGAGGAAGACGAGGGAGAAAGAATGAGTTTGGGATTGGGTCGGGGTGGGGTGGGGTGTATAGGATTAGAGATACTTAAAAATTAAAAATTAGAGTTTATACACACACACCCCCAAATCCGAGTTGAGTCGGTTTCAAATCGAGTCGAGTTTGACCGGATTAAGTTTCGGGTTACTGAATAACTTGAATTCAACTCGGTATGAGTTAAGATTGGGCGAAACTTACTTGGTTCGGACCAACTCACCCATTCAATTTAGGTTGAGTCGGATGTGAACAAGCCGAATCAGTCTCTCTGATGTCCAGAATGCACCCTTGAGAACCATAATCATGCTACTTAAAAATCTATCACAATAAAAATGCTGTAGAAGGTAGATTTTGTCGCTATCAAATCTGTTGAAATGGAACAGATCTGACCATCTAGAAACTCTCAGTTACAAGAAATAATGACCACAAAATAACCTTAAGAATTTCAGCAAATCTGGACCCTAGACAGTCCAAGAACGATTGCAATTAAGTTCCATTAAAAGGCCAGATTTGGACCGTCCAATCTGACGGTCAGATCAGGACCATTGAGGATGGCATTTTCTGGATGGTTAGAAATTCAAGATTGGGTCAGTTCCACATACTAAAATCTATCTGAATAACTATTTGTTATAATACTTCATCAATCACTACTATATACTTCAACCTGGATGACTTTTCATTTACGGTTTTTCTCCAACTTTTGAAGCTGTTATGCTACTCAAATGCGACATTATTCTGACCATTAAAAGGGCTCAAAAGAACCATAATCTAAGGGCCTTGAAATCCTTAAACAGGGAAAGATGTTATGCCAACCAAAAGATCATGGAGTACGTACGATCACATATTGTTCCATGTAATGTTTGAATGCCCATATTAAGAAGTCAGATCTGACCACTTGGCAGCCGTTTTTGATTCATATCTCTGATCTAAAAAGGCTGTTTTAAAGCCTAATTATGAAGAAAATTTGGGGTTAGACCGTAATCTGGAACATGGGATGAACTAGATGTGGTAGTTGGGTCCTTACCTCTTGCCTGGCTGGTTGACTCCCCAGGAGTTTCAACTTCCGGTCAAGGGTTTCGAGTGCCCATAGGTGGTGAAATTCCACTAGCGTGAGTGTGTGGGGTGTGTGTGCGTGTGTTAAAAAAAAAAAAAAAAACTAGATGTGGTAGTTGTCATTTCAGAATAAAATCTACCTACTACAACATTTTTGGGTCAGCCAAAGAATCGTTTCAGAACAAAAAGAATCAAATCTGGATTAATAAAGTGGGCATATTAAGTGTGACCGACTAACATCCCAACTCAGCTTTGGGTCAGCAAAAGAACCATGAATTATGAATTTTGTGTTTTGAGGAAAGGTAGTTGTCCCTCCTGTTAGAATGATTGTAGACACTAGGGGTGGGCCATTAATTGGAGACATTTAAAAATAAAGTCAGATTTGCCAAAGCCCACTGGGCTTGCATCAAGCCCATTACTTTTTATATTGGACCATTTGGGGCCTGCTATTGGAGGGGGGCCTAGTGAACCTAATGGCATAGTCAAGACCCACTAGTGTACCAACAATCACAATTATATATGTTTTGAAATGAATAAAACTAAGAACCTATGTTGGTTTGGATAAATCTGAAGGGTGTAGATTACCTCAATGGGCCTAGGGTAATGAATTGGGTTTCTAAATGGACTAAAAGGAATATACTGATAGAAAAACTACAAACTAAATGACAGGTCAAGATTATGGGAAATTGGTTGGACAAGGAGGATAGGGTAGTGACGCAGGGAAGGACATGAGGTCAAGCACAGTCTTCCTCAAGATGATAAATATTCCGAATCCACAGAACTTCTCTGTTCTCCTCACAGAGACTTCTCGAATCCACGAGGAAAGGAAGTAGAAAATAAGAATAATTTCTAATAAATTCGAAATTGATTAATGAAATCCTAAACAACCCTTTAAATAAGGGAACCAAGCAATAAGAAAGAAATCAGACTCAAACTACAACTAAAACTCCTAGAATTCGCAACTTACTATAAATAGTAAACTTACTATTTATATATGGTGGTGATGTCTACTAGTGCGCAAGGTTTTCGGCCAAAAATAGTAAGTGTCCTATTTGGCTTCACCAAACCGTTCTCCTAGTTATCCTAAGCACTTTTCATGTTGAACACAACTCCTAAAGCCCAACGGATGAAAAGTTATACTCAAACTAAAACTTACTATTTATAGTAAAAACAAAATTAAAACGAGGAAACAACCGTCGATCAGGGGGTTTCTCGCAAATTCGGGTTGTGCAACCCGGCGTAGCGGGGTTGGTTGGCTAAAGTAGCTCGTTCTACCCCAAATTCATATATTTTACGTCGGATAACTCATTCCGGATTGTGAGATACGTCCGATCTAAGGTCCGATGGTCCATATCACTTCTGTCGCCGACCGTGCCTTTTCTGATCCATCTTGGCCATGAAATTGTCTGCGACCTGCTCTACATCAATCCTCTCCATTTGAAAAGAACTCGTCCTCGAGTTCTCCTCCTGCGCTGGTTCATGATATTCGGTCAGGTCCGTAACGTTGAAAGTCCGTGAGATCGCCATGCCATCTGGAAGATCAATAACATAAGCATTGTCATTGATCTTTCGGATGATTGGTACCTCTCCAATCTTTTTATTCTTCAGCTTGTTGTACGTCCCGGTCGAAAATTTTTCTTTTCGCAGATAGACCATTACCTGGTCGCCCACCTCGAACACCTTTTGTCGAGATGCTTGTCCGCTTGTTCCTTATACTTTTCGTTCGAGGCATATAGTTTAGTCTGCACCTCCGCATGAATACCCATGATCCTGTCTGCCATATGTTCTGCTGCAATACTCATGCCTGGGAGCTTAGGCAGAAGTACCAAGTCTAGTGTGTGGCGAGGTACTCGTCTGTAAATAACCTGGAACGGGGATTTTCCTGTCGAACGGTTTACCATGTTGTTGAATGAAAACTCCGCTTGAGACAAGGCCAAATCCCACTGCTTCGGTTTCTCTCCTGAAATACATCGAAGGAGGTTTCCCAAAGTGCGATTCACAACCTCAGTTTGACCGTCAGTCTGTGGGTGGTAGGCGCTATTGAAATGAAGTCGTGTATCGAATCGAGTCCACAAAGTTCGCCAAAAATGACTTATGAATTTCGTGTCACGGTCAGAAGTAATAGTCTTGGGAACCCCGTGTAGCCGCACAATTTCTCTGAAGAATAGATTCGCCACGTGTGTTGCATCGAGAGTTTTCTTGCATGGAATAAAGTGCGCCATCTTGGAGAAACGATCTACTACCACGAACACCGAATCCATGCCACGTTGTGTTCGTGGGAGACCAAGCACGAAATTCATGGATAAATCCTCCTAAGGGCCATCAGGCACGGGCAACGGAGTATAGAGGCCCGTATTATGAGATTGCCCCTTGGAGGTTTGACAAATATAACAACGTTAGACTGCCCTTCCCACATCACGTACCAACTGCGGCCAATAATACCGTTCTTCCATAAGAGCCCATGTCTTGTCTCGCCCAAGGTGTCCACTGAGGCCACCTCCATGTAGCTCTTGGATTATCTGCTCCCTTAGCGAACTGTTCGGGATGCACAATCGATTTTCCTTGAAAAGGAACCCGTCTTGCATATGTAAGTCGCCGGAATGACCTTCTTGGCATCTAACCCATGTGTCCCTGAAGTCGTCGTCATCGGCATATATGTCTTTGAGGCACTCAAACCTGACGACTTCATTGCTCATAGTTACTAACAAATTTGCACGGTGACTCAACGCATCAACTACCTTGTTCTGTTGTCCTGACTTATGTTTTACCACGAACGTGAATTTCTGTAAAAACGAGATCCATCTAGCATGCGTACGGTTAATGTTAGCTTGACTATTAATAAATTTGAGAGCTTGATGGTCCGTGTAAAGTATGAATTCCCTTTGAATCAAATAGTGTCGCCAATGTCGTAGTGCCTGGACCACCGCGTATAACTCGATCTCGTATGTAGACCACTTTTTGCGTGCATCGCTAAGTTTCTCACTGTAGAAGGCTACCGGCCTACCTTCTTGAGACAAAACTCTCCCAATTCCGACATATGAGGCATCACATTCGACTTCAAACAGTTTGTCGAAGTTGGAAAGTACAAGAACCGGGGTCGTAGATAATCTGCGCTTGATTTCGGCAAAGCTCTTGTCGGCTTCGTTAGTCCACTGAAACTGCCCTTTCTTCATGCAATCTGTGATTGGTGACACAATAGTACTGAAATTTCTCACGAACCGACGATAGAATGTCGTCTGTCTATGAAAACTTCGCACTTCGTAAATATTTGTGAGAACTAGTAATTCTCTGGTTGCCTTCACCTTTTCCTCATCCACTCGAATGCCCGTGGACGTTACGACAAAATCCAGAAACAATAGGCTATTAGTCATGAAGTTACACTTCTTTAAATTGAGATACAGTTTATTTTCAGTAAGCACCTGAAGGACCTTCTTGAGGTGTTCCATATGGGTAGTTTCGTCTTAACTGTATATCAAAAGATCATCGAAATAAACCACAATGAATCGTCCAATGAAAGGTTTCAGAACTTGGTTCATCAATCTCATGAACGTGCTAGGCGCATTCGAAAGACCGAAGGGCATGACCATCCATTCATACAATCCTTCTTTGGTCTTAAAGGACGTTTTCCACTCATCACCCAGTCATATTCGAATCTGATGATAGCCACTCCTTAGATCCAATTTAAAAAATATTTTGGCACCCTCTAACATGTCCAACATATCGTCCAACCGGGGTATAGAAAACCTGTACTTTATGGTGATTTTGTTGATGGCTCGGCTGTCGACACACATGCGCCAATCCCATCTTTCTTTGGAGTTAACAGAGCTGGTACAACACATGAACTCATACTTTCTCGAATAAGACCCTTACGGATCAACTCTTCCGCTTGCCCTTGAAGAATCTCGCACTCATTTGGTAATGAGGCTGATTGGGTAGACTGGACCCGGGGATAAAGTCGATATGGTGTTGGATATCCCGTATGGGAGGTAACCCATCGGGAAGGTCATCGGGCCAGATTTCTTTGAATTCATGTAGCAAGGGCTTTAGTCTTTCAGGGATGATGGTAGGCTCCAGTTCTTCCCCTTTTACAATTAATGCATAAGCCTGTCCTGTTTCTTTAGATTCTTCCACGAAGTCTCGTATGGTTAAGAGAAAATGATCCTCCACTTTAGAAGTTTCAGGTGGTCCCTCTGGATCCATAGGGGCCAATATGGTCTTCCGGCCATCCTTGACGAAGATATATATGTCATCTCGCCCTTTATGAGTGGCATCACGGTCAGATTGCCAAGGTCGACCGAGTAGTATGTGACATGATTCCATGTCAACCACATCGCATACTACTTCATCCTTATAATGTTTACTAATTGAAAATGATATGGTGCACCGTTCAGTTACCTTTGTTTCACTGACCTTCTTGATCCAACCGATTGTATATGGAGAGGGATGCCGCTCTGTTTTTAATTATAATTTCTCCACCATGACCTTGGAGACGATATTCTTGCTGCTGCCACTATCAATAATCACGTCACAAACCTTTCGATTCACCGTACACCTAGTGCGGAAGATGTTATGCCTCTGTGGATGCACTTCTTCTCTTTGCGCATATAAGAGCCGCCTCATGACGAGTGACTCGCCGCGATCTTGTTGAACCCAACTTGATTATCTACCTCATCCTCGGTGATATGCTCCTGCTCTTCATCATCTGGATCTTCATCGGCGTTATCAGTACTACCATCATTGATGGTGAGGTTCGCCACCTTTCGCTGGGGACAAGTATTTGATAGGTGGCCCGGTTGGCTACAACGATAACAGTTGTTAGGTCGGGTTCGAGCGTAAGGGTTCGGGATTCTACTTGGACCAGCAGCAGTCAATACGTCCCTTTGGGGCCTAGCTTATCCGCTTCCCTGATCTCGGCTCTCAGACGTAGGAGGTTGAGTGCGTGCTCCTACGAGTTCCTTCCCCTTAGCCTGTGGAGCTCCCTGGGGTGGACCTGCCGTAGTGATCCTTGCGATAGAATAGGGTCGTGTGGTAGAACGTTCAAGTTGTGCTTCTGCCCGAGTAGCCAACTTGATCGCATCATTCATCGTCTAGACGGGCTGCATCTGAACCCGATCCTGGATCGCCATACGCAGTCTACCGTTGAATCGGGCGACTTGCTGTGATTCAGTCTCGACTAAATCATTACGCGCCGCCAGACGATAAAATTCTTCTGCGTATTCTCTCACCGACCGACTACCCTGTCGACAATTTTGGTATTGTTGAAATAATACCTGATCGTAATCGCTAGGGAGGAATCGGGCACGTAATAGCTGCTTCATCCGCTGCCATGTGCGGATTGGTGCTTTCATTTGTCTAGTTCGTGCGAGTTGCAGTTATTTCCACCAAGCTGAAGCTCCTCCTTTCAACTTGTATGCCATAAGCTTGACCTTCTTTACTTCAGGGATATTCATATAGTTGAAAAATCGCTTAACTTCAGAAAGCCAATCGAGAAAATCCTCAATGTGTAGTTGCCCATTGAAGTTAGGAATATCAACCCGCATCTTAAATTCTCGATCTGTCCTATCTACTCGATCGCCGCCTTGTCTGGGGTATTGAAAGATTATGTCATCGATTTCCTCCTCACTGGAGCCCCCTTCCTCAGGAATGACCCATGGATGCATCGCTGGTACTATCCTACGATCAGGGCGATTGCGAGTTTCGACAATCGGCGGTGGAAGATTACCACCAGGAACACGGAGTTGCCCTAGGATTTTCGCCATGAGATTCGCTATGCGGTCCATAGAAGCCTGCAGCCCTTGCATGGCTTGTTGATTCTCTTGCATGGTTGCTTTGAAAACTGCCGCCGTTAAAGGTAAATTTCCTAGGGCACTGCCCATGGGATTGTTGCCCGACCCGTCGTTAGAAGCCATCAATCCGAGGAGAAACCTCGCTCTGATACCAAACTGACGTAGGGAAGGACGTGAGGTCGAGCACCGTCTTCCTCAAGATGATAAATATTCCGAATCCACCGAACTTCTCTGGACTCCTCATAGAGACTTCTCGAATCCACGAGGAAAGGAAGTAGAAAATAAGAATAATTTCTAATAAATTCGAAATTGATTAATGAAATCCTAAACAACCCTTTAAATAAGGGAACCAAGCAATAAGAAAGAAATCAGACTCAAACAACAACTAAAACTCCTAGAATTCGCAACTTACTATAAATAGTAAACTTACTATTTATAAACAGTGGTGATGTCTACTAGTGCGCAAGGTTTTCGGCCAAAAATAGTAAGTGTCCTATTTGGCTTCACCAAACCGTTCTCCTAGTTATCCTAAACACTTTTCATGTTGGACACAACTCCTAAAGCCCAACGGATGAAAAGTTATACTCAAACTAAGACTTACTATTTATAGTAAAAACAAATTTAAAACAAGGAAACGACCATCGATCAGGGGGTTTCTCGCAAATTCGGGCTGCGCAACCCGGCGTAGCAGGGTTGGTTGGCTAAAATAGCTCGTTCTACCCCAAATTCATATATTTTATGTCGGATAACTCATTCCGGATTGTGAGATACGCCCGATCTAAGGTCCGATGGTCCAGATCACTTCTGTCGCCGACCGTGCCTTTTCTGATCCATCTTGGCCATGAAATTGTCCGCGACCTGCTCTACATCAGGTAGCTCTATGCTCGAGGATAAATAGTGAAATTAAATATTAGGAGTTGCTATTTTATTTTATGTGGAGATTGATGGATGATGATTAAAAACAATGATGAATGATGAATGTTGGTTATAATTTTAAATAAATTAAATAATTGCGTAGTGGTTGGTATTATATCTTGTGGTTTGGATGTGGACATTTTCTGAATAATTATTTCGTAGCTTAACTAAAGTCATGACTCTAAACTTGAGGCTATGATTAGTCTTAACCCTAGTTTCGGATTTAGAGTCATGACAGAGAGGTAGTTGTATTTGCATATGTTGTTATTCACAGTCTATCTGTACCATCAAATACATTGGAGACTACCATGGTTTGATAATTCTAACCCTCTTGTTAGTGGCATATAACATACCTCTAAAAACAGAGCAATGATTCGCATTCATTAGCCAAAAGAACTTCATCAGTTGGATGGAATGTTGAGGGTCAAATAGTGCATATTAGACCCCATTTATTACTTGGATTTACGAGCATAATATTGTTTAATGCCCAGTTTTAATCGTGTTTTGTTGCAGGGTGTGATTAGGAGAGTTGACTGAAAAAAGATGCCAACAGCTTGGATTTAACGTTCTGATGATCACTAGGGCAAGGGACGGACTTCAGAGGACTAAGATTGACGGATATACATGGTCAGAAATCCGAGAAAACTAAGAAACTGAAGCTCAAGTGGCTTGAAACGCATCCAGAATGCAAGATCACATGGTTCCCGACATCTGATCGGTTCAAAACTTTATACATGAGATAAGGGCCATAAATTAACTGTACATTTCAAATTTTAGCTCTTGGATAATTATAAAAGTGCTCCAACTGACCGATCAGCTTATAAACCGTCGATTCTGGGCCCACCTGATATCTGGAATTGCCTCGAATTTGGAGACAACGCCTTAAATGAGGAGACAAAACAGATGGACGGTGCAGATTTCTCCAAAACAGTGCAATGGACCCCATATGAGATGAGTGTGTACAGTGCACATATGCACTCGTCGTGCACCAAACGAGTTAAGTCGGTCAGCAAGACGCTGACCGACTTTCTTCTTAAAAAAAATAAAAATAAAAAATTCACACCGCGTAACGCAGGCCGCTGGCCGTTTTTACTGACGGTTGTGGGCCCTACCCATTGACCGTACGGAAAATCTAACCCGTTCACCGTGTAGAGGGGCTCGAATACTACAAAAAAATGTTGACACTTTTCACCTATACGTGCACACGTGGGAGATACAGAGGCCACAAAAGGGCTGCCCGGTAGCGTACAAATCTGATCTTTTAGTTATTTCTTCTCTGGGACACGTCAATGGACATTCAAAACCACCCATTCTTGACTGAAATTTCGTTCTGAATCTAATGGATGGGGTGGATTTTTCAGAAAATTCTTCTGTGGGGCCCACCGATCACAACAGCGAAATGGTACGAAAGGTTTCGCACATCCGCGAAAACTGACTTTTTCAGGCTGTTTTGGCCCACCATCTTTGATCATATGGCAGATCTGAACCGTCTATCATGTAGAGGACCCAATAAAATCCTAAGGAACAGTGTTTATTTGGAATTTGAGCGAGAAAAGTGACGTGTTTCGAGGCACCAAACTTGGCTGCGAAAAAGCTTTCACTAGGCATGCATAGCTTTCCAAATCCGATTCAAATCCGATTTTCACCACCCCAGCAGCTATATAAGGAGGTTTTGGACGTGAGGAGCATTCATTCAGGTCTTTGGAGGAAGAACAGAGGGCTCCAGCTTGGGTTTCAACGTGAGCAGAGGAGAGAGAGAGGAGCTTGGTTTTTTCTTTTCCTTTTCTTTTCCTTTTCTTTTTCTCTTTATTTATTTGGATTGAGCCCATCCATGGCAGGCTAAATCCTCCTAGCTAGGGCTAAGAGGTGAAGCTTGTAGTGAGATGGGAGATTTGATTTTATTTAAATTTTAATGCATGAATTGACGTTGATTTTAGTTAATTAATATGAGAATGTTTTAGGTTTTTAATGGTCTGTTGTGACTGAAATTACAATGGGTCTGTAATGGCTTTGAATATTTCTGTTCTCTTTAATGTTTATGATGTCAGGAAGCCCTGTTGTTCACCATAGTCTCTTGGGCATGGTCGGATGACGGTACCCTTCCTAACTTACATACATGTGATTGGGTGGTAATTAGTTTGATTCTGTTGTTGCCATAGTTTTTGGGCATGGTTTGGTGATGGAATCCATTCTAATTTATCTTCCTTTCATCTTTTTAAAGACTAGATCAACGGCAGTTCAGTAATTTTCATAATTTTTGATGCAAGCATAAGTTCTCCCTGATCTCTACAAGTGGATCCTCTGAATCCCTAGTTTCCTATCTCTGATTTGTTTCCTAAGTTTTAGATTAATTATTCTACAAGTATTCCACCATTGCTAATTGATTTAGAATTCATCTTAGCCTAGTTCTAGTTCTAGATAAATTTAGATAACGTACAAGTTTCAGTCCCTTGGGATTCGACCTCGGTCTTACCGAGTTATTACTACATCACAACCCTGCACTTGGGGAGTGAACAAGTTTTTGGCGCCGTTGCCGGGGACTGTCGGCTACGTTTTTCTGAAATTAATTAGTTTTAGGATTAGATTTTCTTTTTAGAAATTTTTAATTCTAGGTTTAGAAGCTTAGTTATTTTCCTTATTAGAAATTTTTCCTAACTTTAGAAACTTTCTATTCTTCCTTCTATCTGATTTTTAAAACTAACTCAATTTTTCTGCTTTGTAGGAAACTTCTAATTTAGTAAGCTCTTTTTAATTTTTTCTTTTTTTGTTTTCCTTTCTCTAGAAATTAGTTTACTTTTAATTAGAACTTTCTATTCTTAGAAACTAACTTATTTTGTTTTGTTTTGCAGATTCTTAACCTAGGACTCCAACTTTGGTAACTTCTTTCCATCTTTCTCTTTTATTTTCTAGATTTCTACTTCTTCCTTTCTCTTAGGTTTAATTTAGAATTTGAGGGCTGAGTATGTTTTATGCCCCAGTGGGCACGCGACAACACTCGACGTCTCGTGACTGAGGGAGGATTAGTTGAGGGGTTGACTGTCCATCGCAGGACTAGACACCACTTGAATTCTCCTGAGTTAGAAGACGTTATGGCTGAAAATCAACCTCAAGCACTACCCCAACCAGGGGTTGAGGAAGTACATGATGAGAATGAGGTGCATCAGGCACCCCCGCCTCGTACTTTACGAGATTATTTACAACCGGCGGGGGTGAGTACACCCTCATGCATGATTTTTCTTGAGAATACAGGACATATGGACATCAAGCCAGGGGTTATCCAACTCCTTCCTAAGTTCCATGCGCTTGAATTTGAAGAACCATACTTGCATTTGAAAGAATTCGATGAAATCATAGGCACCTTATACTTTCCTAATGTATCTGAGGATACTATTAGGCTGAAACTCTTTCCATTTTTCTTGAAAGAAAAAGCCAAGACGTGGTTACATTCACTTCGTCCTAGATCCATTGGCACATGGAATGATATACAGAGGGAATTTATAAAGAAAATTTCCCCACATCATAAGACAATTACCCTCAGGAGAGCAATCATGAACTTTGCCCAAAAGGAAGATGAAACATTCTTCCAATGTTGGGAAAGGTTCAAGGATCTAGTTAATGCATGCCCACAACATGGCTTTGAAATATGGCGCATTATAAATTTTTTCTATGATGGGCTAACATCTTCCATGCGCCAAATGGTCGAGACAATGTGTAACAGAGAATTCATCAATAAAAATGTCGACGAGGTATGGGATTACCTCGATAGTCTCGCTGAAAAAACGCAATCATGGGACTATTACCCAAGGACAAACACTACGTCTAGGCCGACTCATTCAAGGAAAAAAGGAGAAATATATCTCCTGAAAGAGGATAATGATCTTAACGCTAAGGTGGCCAATCTCACCAGAAAATTTAAGGCCATGGAAGGAAGGAAGGAAAAGGTTAATGAAAGTGTTTGCGGCATCTGTGATTGCAACATTCATACTACTAAAAATTGTCCTTCAATACCTGCCTTTTGAGAAGTATTGAATGAACAATCTAATGCCGTAAATAACTATCAAAGACCTTTCAATGGACCACCCTCTAATACTTACAATCCTGGCTGGAAAAATCATCCGAATTTTAGTTGGAGGAACGGACAAACTGCTACCCCTCAAGGTTTCTTCAATCAAAATCCAAAACAGGGGAAACCTCAAGAAGAATCGGTTCAAATTTCCATACAAGAGCTGGCGCGGACAATGCAAGGAATTTCAGATTTTATGCAAAAAATAGATTCACGTATGACGGCTATGGAAAAAGGGATGCTCCCTGCACAATCACTCCCTAATCCGAAACCGCAATACGAGACAAGTGATCCCAGCTCTTCAAATCAAATGGGGCACGCTAAATCCATCACCACTCTTAGGAGTGGGAAGGTTATTGATAAAACCCTTCCGGTTAGGCCTGAAAAGCCTCAAGAACCAGAAGAGGACAACAATGATGGATCTAGTGGCGCCCCACAAAAATTTGAACCGGAACCTCTAGAAAAGTCAGTTGCTCCGTTTCCCCAACGGTTGATTGAACCAAAACGTCTATCTAACTCTCAGGATATCCTAGAGGTGTTAAAACAAGTGAAAGTCAATATTCCTCTGCTTGATGTTGTAAAACAGATACCTTCATATGCTAAATTTTTAAAGGACTTATGCACTACCAAACGACGAAAAAGTATTCAAAAGAAGATCTCCTTGACTGAGAAAGTGAGTGCCATCCTAAAACAAGATGTGCCGCAAAAATTCAAAGATCCCGGTTGCCCAACCATATCATGTGTAATCGGGAACTATCGAATTGATCACGCACTTCTTGACTTAGAAGCAAGCGCCAATTTGATTCCCTACTCGGTATACCAACAGTTAGGTTTGGGTGAATTAAAACCTACTCGATCCACACTACAACTTGCTGATCGTTCTGTTCGTATACCAAGAGGGATCATCGAGGATGTGTTGGTCCAGGTGGATAGATTCTACTACCCTGTTGATTTCATCATCTTGGACACCGAACCCATCAATGGTACGAGCACTCAGATTCCCATCATTCTTGGTCGCCCATTCCTGTCCACTTCAAATGCAATTATCAATTGCAGGAATGGTGTCATGACTATGTCCTTTGGAAATTTGACATTGAAATCTAATATATTTTTCAATAATGGTAGCAACTCAGAGGATGATGACGATTTCCACGATGTTAACATGATTGATTCTTTTGTGGAAGATAGAACGCCTCTCACCTTATCCTTTGATCCTCTAGAGACGTGCCTGACCCACTCCCATTATCTTGATGATGATATAATTAGGGAGACGTGTACCATGCTTGATACTGCACCGGTACTTGAAGTTAACCGGTGGAGGCCACACATTGAAGAATTGCCCCAAACTTATGTAGTGCCTCTACCGTCTAACCTCAAGCCACCGAAGCTTGACCTAAAACCTTTGCCGTCTGATTTAAAATATGTCTATTTAGGTCAAAATGAGACATACCCGGTGATGATCTCTGCCCACCTGGGAAAAGAACAGGAGAGTATGCTGATATCTACTCTCATTGAGCATAGGGGAGCTCTTGGATGGACGATAGCGGACCTCAAAGGAATTAACCCATCGATTTGTACTCACCGTATATATCTTGAGGACAATGCAATGGATGTTTGGCAATCACAACGTAGATTAAATCCAAACATGAAGGAAGTGGTTAAGGCCGAGGTTCTCAAACTATTGGAAGTGGAGATCATATACCCCATATCCGATAGTCAATGGGTGAGTCCAACTCAGGTGGTTCCTAAGAAGTCCGGGATCACCATCGTAGCCAATGCCAATAATGAACTCGTGCCAACCAGAGTTACTACTGGTTGGAGAATGTGCATTGACTACAGGAAGCTGAATACCGTCACTAGGAAGGACCACTTTCCTTTGCCCTTTATAGATCAGATCTTGGAAAGGTTAGCTGGTCATTCTTATTATTGTTTCCTTGACGGGTATTCAGGTTATAATCAGATTGAAATCACCCCTGAGGATCAGGAAAAGACCATATTTACATGTCCCTATGGCACCTTTGCTTACAGAAGGATGTCATTTGGGTTATGTAATGCCCCTGCCACCTTTCAGCGATGCATGATGAGTATCTTTTCTGACATGGTGGGAAAATATCTAGAGGTCTTCATGGACGACTTCTCTGTTTTTGGTTCACCTTTCAGCGAATGCTTAGCAAGTCTTAAATGTGTGCTGAAAAGATGTGAAGAAAAAAACTTGGTACTTAACTGGGAGAAGTGTCATTTTATGGTTCAAAAGGGAATTGTCCTTGGACATATCATCTCGTCCAAAGCAATCGAGGTAGATAAGGCAAAAATTGATCTTATCTCTAACCTACCTCCACCCAAGAATATCAGAGACATGCGATCCTTCTTAGGACACGCAGGCTTTTACAGATGATTCATAAAGGACTTTAGTCTCCTCTCTCGTCCTTTATGTAATCTTCTTCAAAAGGATACACCATACGAGTGGACTGAGCAGTGCCAAGAAGCTTTCACTAAGCTTAAGGGTATGTTAACCACTACACCTATCATGTAGCCACCTGACTGGAGTCTTCCTTTTGAACTTATGTGCCACGCCTCTGATTATGCTCTTGGAGCGGTTCTAGGCCAGAGAAAAGATAAGCGGCCTTACGTTATTCACTACGCAAGTAGGACTCTAAATCCTGCCCAAGTGAACTACTCAACTACGGAAAAGGAACTCTTGGCCGTAGTGTTCGCCTTGGATAAATTTAGGTCCTACCTGATCGGATCCAAGATCATCATCTACACAGATCACGCGGCACTTAAGTATCTTCTTTCTAAGAATGATTCTAAGCCCCGCCTGATACGATGGATCCTTCTACTCCAAGAATTCGATTTGAAAATTAAAGACAAAAAGGGAGTAGAGAACGTAGTGGCCGATCATCTTTCTCGCCTTAATACCTCTGATTCCCTTGAGGCGACCCATATCAATGACATGTTCCCTGATGAACAACTGTTTAGAGTCTCCCATTCACCTTGGTTCGCTGATATTGCTAATTATCTTGCTACAGGTTCAATACCGACACATTGGACATCGCAAGATAAGAAGAAATTCTTTACTAAGGTGCGTAACTTTTTCTGGGATGATCCTTATTTGTTTAAATATTGCCCAGACCAAATCTTAAGGAGATGCGTACCAGACGATGAGCATCATAGTGTCATCTCCTTCTGTCACTCACAGGCCTGTGGTGATCACTTTTCTGCTAAAAAGACCACGACCAAGATTTTACAGTGTGGCTTCTACTGGCCCACTATGTTCAGAGACACTCATGAGTTTTGCAAGGCTTGTGAGCGTTGTCAGAAATTAGGAGCATTGTCCTAAATCCCATCCTTATGATAGAAGCATTTGATTGTTGGGGCATCGATTTCATGGGACCATTCCCCCAATCATTTGAAAATCTGTATATTTTGCTCGCTGTAGACTATGTCACTAAATAGGTCGAAGCAATTCCGTGCCGCAAAAATGACCATCGCACGGTCATTAAATTTTTGAAAGAAAATATCCTGTCGCGGTTCGGCACGCCTCGAGCCATCATTAGTGACGGGGGCTCACACTTCTGCAATAGACCATTTGAGAGTTTAATGAAAAAATACGGTATCTCGCATAAGGTGAGCACCCCATACCATCCACAAACAAGTGGACAAGCTGAGATTTCCAATAGAGAGATCAAACATATCCTGGAGAAAACAGTTAACCCTAACCATAAGGATCGGTCAATCCGATTGACCGATGCCTTATGGGCGTACCGTACTACTTTTAAGACTCCTATTAGAACATCTCCCTTTAAACTTGTCTACGGAAAGGCTTGTCATTTGCCTGTGGAATTGGAATATAAAGCATACTGGGCGATCAAAAATCTGAATTTCAATCTGGACAATGCTGGCTCACTGCGCAAATTTCAATTAAATGAACTTGAAGAAATCCGGAACGATGCATATGAGAACTCGAGAATTCACAAGGAAAAGATGAAGGCGTTTCATGATCAACATATTCTACGAAAATCATTCACGTCAGGTCAGAAAGTCCTTTTGTACGATTCTCGACTACATCTCTTTCCGGGTAAGCTTCGATCTCGTTGGACTGGCCCTTACATTGTTGTTACTGCTTATCCTCATGGGGCCGTCTAGATAAGAGATCCTGACAATGACAAGGAGTTTAAAGTAAATGGACATCGATTAAAGCCATTTGTCGAGGCATTTGATTCAAAGGACATGTCCATGCCTCTGATTGCTCCTGTTTATCAGGACTGATCTCCTAGTCTGATGGAGGTATAGGTAGGTTTATCGCTTTCATAGGACTAGGATTGTTGCTTTATTTGTCTGGCTGAAGACAGTAAATTTAGCGCTCCTGGGAGGCAACCCAGCATTTCATTTCATTTTTCTAGTTAGATGATTCAATGTTTGTGGGTAACATTACTGCAAACCCTCACGAGACTACAACTCGTCCACTAGGGGTAACCTAGGGGTTTAAAGGCTTGTTGCACACGCTAAATGCAATCGAGAGCACCTGCGAAAGTGGTATAGGTAGGATTTTATTTTCGTTATTTTTGTTCTGCTTTCTCTCTCATGCTGACAAGCTTCCATGCCGTGATCTAATGGAAAATCTCTCTTGATTCGTTATTCAGGTACTATCTTCCCATCACTTCTCACTTCACTTTCGTTGTCCCATGTGCATTGCATGTTTATATCTTTTACATTGAGGACAATATAGATTTTTGGTTGGGGGTGGGAGATTAGGTTTCCTAATCAGTATTTTTTGTCTTGAGCAAAAATTGTGAATTTTTAAAATTTTTCTGACATTTCTTGTAAATTCAATGTGATTTTGACATCTATCTTTGATTTAGAATTACGAGATACATAATGGTGGATTTATGACTCTTGGATTCCGTATCTGTTGGATTTCATAGTTAAGTGAATTATTAATCCATGATTAGAAGTTGTAAACATTGATTGAATCATGATTTCAGGACACATCTTGCTTACATATTAAGATTTCAGTTCCATATCGAAGGATTAACTTGATAATCACTAAGCACGAAAGGAACCAGCCTGAAATATCTTGCCATCATGGTATAAAAATTGGAAAGGTTGGATAATTAATCTTCACCATAGGTTTGCTCCCTATAGGTGTGGAGTTAATTCCCCATGAATGATATCTAAAAAGAGTCTGGTGTACGATCTTCACCATAGGTTTGCTCCCTATAGGTGAGGATTTGATTCCCCTTCCTTGGCATTACTTTAAACAGAAAAATCACAAGTTAATAGGCTAATCTATGAGGCAAGTTTTGGATTAGGTTTTGGTTGTCATGAATTTTCTTGTTGGTTACCAATGATATCATGAAATTGACGATTGGATCTCTTAATGATGATAAGCCGAGATTAGACTATACATCCATGGATCTCAATGTTTAAAATTTTTCTAATTGATGGATTAATACTTTACACTTGATTATGAAGTCTACCGTGCGCTTGAGCTCAGGAGAAAACAATTTCTAACATTCATGAATATTAAATTTTTCGTATCTTGTTCAAAATCTCACTCGATTTCATAGAAAGTTCTCCTATAATTCTCAACTTATTTTTCGCAAAATTTGCTCGGGACTAGCAAAATGCTGGTTGGGGGTTGTGTTGAGGGTCAAATAGTGCATATTAGACCCCATTTATTACTTGGATTTACGAGCATAATATTGCTTAATGCCCAGTTTTAATTGTGTTTTGTTGCAGGGTGTGATTAGGAGAGTTGACTGAAAAAGGATGCCAAAAGCTTGGATTTAACGTTCTGATGATCACTAGGGCAAGGGACGGACTTCAGAGGACCAAGATTGACGGATATACATGGTCAGAAATCCGAGAAAACTAAGAAACTGAAGATCAAGTGGCTTGAAACGCATCCAGAATGCAAGATCACATGGTTCCCGACATCTGATCGGTTCGAAACTTTATACATGAGATAAGGGCCATAAATTAACTATACATTTCAAATTTCAGCTCTTGGATCACTAAAAAAGTGCTCCAACTGACCGATCAGCTTATAAACCGTCGATTCTGGGCCCACCTGATATCTGGAATTGCCTCGAATTTGGAGTCAACGCCTTAAATGAGGAGTCAAAACAGATGGACGGTGCAAATTTCTCCAAAACAGTGCAATGGACCCCATATGAGATGAGTGTGCACAGTGCACATGTGCACTCGTCGTGCACCAAAAGAGTTAAGTCGGTCAGCAAGACGCTGACCGACTTTCTTCTTAAAAAAAAAAATAATAATAAAAAATAAAATTTCACACCGCGTAACGCAGGCCGCTGGCCGTTTTTGCTGACAGTTGTGGGCCCTACCCATTGACCGTACGGAAAATCTGACCCGTTCACCGTGTAAAGGGGCTCGAATACTACAAAAAATGTTGACACTTTTCACCCACGCGTGCACACGTGGGAGATACAGAGGCCACAAAAGGGTTGCCCGGTAGCATTCAAATCTTATCTTTTAGTTATTTCTTCTCTGGGACACGTCAATGGACGTTCAAAACCACCCATTCTTGACTGAAATTTCGTTCTGAATCTAATGGACGGGGTGAATTTTCCAGAAAATGCTTCTGTGGGGCCCACCGATCACAACAGCGAAATGGTACGAAAGGTTTCGCACATCCGCGAAAACCAACTTTTTCAGGCTGTTTTGGCCCACCATCTTTGATCATATGGCAGATCTGAACCGTCTATCATGTAGAGGACCCAATAAAATCCTTAGGAACAATGTTTATTTGACATTTGAGCGAGAAAAGTGGCGTGTTTCGAGGCACCAAACTTGGCTGCGAAAAAGCTTTCACTAGGCATACATAGCTTTCCAAATCCGATTCAAATCCAATTTTCACCACTCTAGCAGCTATATAAGGAGGTTTTGGACGTGGGGAGCATTCATTCAGGTCTTTGGAGGAAGAACAGAGGGCTCGAGCTTGGGTTTTAACGTGGGCAGAGGAGAGAGAGAGGAGCTTGGTTTTTTCTTTCCCTTTTCTTTTCCTTTTCTTTTTCTCTTTATTTATTTGGATTGAGCCCATCCATGGCAGGCTAAATCCTCCTAGCTAGGGCTAAGAGGTGAAGCTTGTAGTGAGATGGGAGATTTGATTTTATTTAAATTTTAATGCATGAATTGACGTTGATTTTAGTTAATTAATATGGGAATGTTTTAGGTTTTTAATGGTCTGTTGTGACTGAAATTATAATGGGTCTGTAATGGCTTTGAATATTTCCGTTCTCTTTAATGTTTATGATGTCAGGAAGCCCTGTTGTTCACCATAGTCTCTTGGGCATGATCGGATGATGGTACCCTTCCTAACTTACATACATGTGATTGGGTGGTAATTAGTTTGATTCTGTTGTTTGTCATAGTCTTTGGGCATGGTTTGGTGATGGAATCCATTCTAGTTTATCTTCCTTTCATCTCTTTGAAAACTAGATCAACGGCAGTTCAGTAATTTCCATAATTTTTGATGCAAGCATAAGTTCTCCCTGATCTCTACAAGTGGATCCTCTGAATCCCTAGTTTCCTATCTCTGATTTGTTTCCTAAGTTTTAGATTAATTATTCTACAAGTATTCCACCATTGCTAATTGATTTAAAATTCATCTTAGCCTAGTTCTAGTTCTAGATAATTTTAGATAACGTACAAGTTTCAGTCCCTTGGGATTCGACCTCGGTCTTACCGAGTTATTACTACATCACAACCCTGCACTTGGGGAGTGAACATGGAACCATTGGATCATGCTTTTTATTTTTTTGCCAAATCCATAGTGGGACTCACTGGATTTCATCAGACTAATGACAAGCTGGTAGTCCAACTTCTAAACCAATTCCTTAAGATTGTAACATCATTGCGAAAACTTTTGCATAAAAATATTAGTAATTAAACATCTTATTAGAAACCCAATATGATTCTTATTATAATAAGATGATATCTTTTTCTTATTGCATTCATGATACAATCTCCCTTTGCCTAACACAAGACAAAATAAAGAAAAGGAAACACTTTCTCATATATTCAATATCAATACAAGCACTCTCTCAAGCCTAGACTAAATATATTTAGAGCTTATTTAGAAAAGTATTCAACAAACTCATTTTATTTTAAAATCTTTCTCAAAATAACTATCAATAATAACTTAGTAATGACTGAAGTAAGATGAGCCTTTATCTAATATTTGTGACCTAATCTCAGTGTCTTGATGAATCCCAACTCCAAGATGTAAGTCCTTGATTGCATGCAATTCTGCAAAAACATCTCTCATTTGCATTCGTTCTCTTGGAGATTCCATAGAGCATAGGACACCGATTTTGACCATTGAAATCAAACAATCATACATTATATTTCCTGCATTGATATGAATTTCACGGCCTTGAGTAACTTCAGCTTCTTCTATGCATAGTTGTGGATCAACAATCTCCATTACTCGTTCGGGCAAAATCAACTTAGCAATATGATGAATGCTTACATTGTCCTTAAATATGTCATCAGTAGGCCCCTTTCCAGTGATCATCACCAATAGAAGGATTCCATATCTGTAAACATCTCCTTGTGCAGATGCTTTACCACACATTGCATACTCTGTAATTTAAACATCTCATATTGGAATTTCAGTGACCACTTTTATACAAATAATAGTAAAGGTTGAATTTTGAAAGGAAAGAGAAGTAATATTCAAAGGTTGAATTGGCATGTTTTGTATTCTAAGGATTTGAATTTCTAACATTAATTGTTGTGCTATAAACTTATAAGTTCTTGCAAATAAGTTTTTCATGGAACAAGATTGCTACTCGATTGAAAGAACTCAATTCTTCAATCATCAAGTGAACATATGAATTATTGTTATGATTTGTATGTAATACATATCTCAGCTAAATCCATTATCAGAAAAGAAGCCTTCATGCCTAATTATGGTGTGATTCATGTTGGGTGCCAGTGAATACAGCTTTGTATGTCTAGGTTTTTGAAATCAATGGAATTTTTATGCTCAGGTTTGAATCTTTCTGGGTGTGGGTCTTTCAAATCTGAGGTCACTCTTTTAAAAATTAATTGGATCCGGATAAAATCGGTTCAGGTACTGGCCATTAGGTCCTTGGACCTTCATTTTGATTTAAGCTAAGGTCAAGTCAGAATCTGGTCTAGGTAAAGTACTTGACTGGGCCACCCGATTCTATGGGTTAGATCACAAGTGTAGCACTCTTACACATGCATGGTGTGTAATAGCCTCTCATGTGTGCCTGTAGCTTGCAGACCTCACTCCACGTGATGTGTATAGGAAATTCAGGCGATATAGACCCTTCATTTCGCTTAGATGAAATCTTGGAAAAAAATTCACATGTTTTGCAACTCAGGTTGTGCCCCGGTAAAAACTCAAGGCATCCCCTCTCAATTAGCTACCGTAGACCCTATATATATATATATATATATATATATATATATATATATATATATATATATATATATATATATATATATATATATATATATATATAAAATCCAGGTGATGTGGAATCCCGTGAAACTCTAGGGGGCAAAATTTTACCTTGATTTAAAGTTCTGGTGGGCCATAACAAAGAGAAATGCAAATCAAGAGAGGAAACTGCTTTCATTTCATATGGCTACAAAAGTTTTGGATCAAAGTAAAAATTAGGTCAATGAGGTTTCATGAGGTGTTAAATCCCATGGACGGTTCAGATTTTAGTGTCACATCACCTATGATGACTTCTAAAAAAAGTTAGCGATCCGAGGGAACTAGTTGGCAGGTAAGCACTCGGATATATATGTGTGGGGGAAATGCTCGACCCCATGGGAAGTTCCCATAAGATCCAGCTGTGTCGACTCCACCGTGATGCATGTCAAACATCAATACCGTGCATTTGAAGGGTCCCCTTTAAATGATATAATATCCCAAAAATCAGCCATATATGGAACTTAGGTGCCATACTATCTAAAATAATGTGAAGACATACCTAAAACATATAAAAGCACTTGGTGAGGCTCACCTAAAATTTGGATACATCTGAAACTTGGCATGACCCCTCATGGGACACACATAATTGATGGGTTGGATTTCTGAACCACATCTCGGTGGGCCCAACAAATGATTATGAATGTTTTAATGGAAGAGTAACCCCTCTCAACTTTTGCATATGGTGTGGCCCACAAAAGTCATGGATTGACTTGATTTTTAAGACCTGTGCCCACCATGGAATGGTGCATCTGATTAATGGGGTAGATGTTTGACCCACATCACGGTGGGGCCCGCACAGCTCAACCTCATGGGAAGTTCCCATGAGGTCGAGCGCATAGAACCATTTCCCATATGTGTTGTCTTGCTGCAGGAGACCATTCCATCTAGCAAAGGAGTTGACAGTTAGGGTGGGCCCTACAGTGATGTTTAAATGAAATCCATCCTACATCATGGATGGGCCCTACAAAAATCAGTCGTATCTAAAACCCAGGTGGTCCACATCATTTGAAACCATGTTAAATCATGCTTAAAACATATAAAAGCTTTTGTTTGGCTGACCTGAGGTTTGAAATGGGTTGAAATTTTGTATGTTCCTCATCCTAGTGGGACACAATGAATTAGCTAGATGTCTCAACCTCATCTCATTAGGCCTTATAAACAATCAAGAAGGTTTTAATGTGTGGGTACACCGTCACTAATTTTTGTTTGTGATGTGGCCCTCCTAAGTTGTGGAGTGGTCTGATTTTATGCCTATGGTACACCATTGAAGGATGAATAACACGTCATGGTGGGGCCCACAAAGCTTGGCCTCATGGGAATTAGCTCCCGTGAGGTGGACATCATATAGCATCTTTCTTGTAAATAAATAAATATAAAATAACAATAATAGGAAGAAGAAGAAGGAAATGGATGAAACTGTTACCTGGAGCAATGTACCCAATAGATCCCTTCATCCCAAACGTGCTAGCTTGAGAAACCTCAGGTAAGAACTTCGCTGGCCCAAAATCACCCACCCGGGCAATCATGTCATCATGAAGAACAATGTTGCTGGGTTTTAAATCAGATGAATGATTGACGTCTGGCAATGATTATGTAGATAATCCAATGCAGACGCCACATCAATAGCTATTTTTAGCCTTTGAATAAAATTCGAGTTCCTCCTCGGCTGATCATCATTATGCAACCACTTGTCTAGACTCCCATTCGGCATGTACTCGTAAACTAGTGCTTTGAAATCATTGCCGTTAAAGTCGATGCTTGAGCAACAAGTTAAGATCTTAACAAGATTTTGATGCCTAATGTTTCTCAAGGCTTCGCATTCAGCCATGAAGCTCTTCAGAGCTTCTTGTTGTTGAAGGTTGAAGACTTTCATTGCTACCATAGTTGCATCACGATCTAAAATACCTTTATATACACTGCCAAAGCTTCCGGTGCCGACCAAATTGGCAGAAGAGACGGCATCTGTTGCTTTAAAGAGCTCCGCATAAGACACGTTAAGAGAAGGATCGCCAACAGAAGGCACAAAAGAAGATTTCCTTCTTGATTTCCTTCCCCGATAAAGAATGGCAAAGAAACATGATAATGAAATAAGACATAGGGCAACACCAATGATTGAGAATTTTAGTTTGGAAGCAAGAGACTTCCCCCGTTTCTTGGAAGCTTGGCTAGAGCATGGAGGTAATTGTAATTCCTGAATACCCCCCACAAAGTTTACTATTTCCGAGCACTGAAACTTGACTGGCGTTTCCGAAGACCCCTTGTTTTGGTAATTCACCCTCGAACTTATTGAAAGACAGATTTAGATACTGCAGAAAAAGAAGCTTCTCTTGGTATTCTGGAATCTTCCCAGACAAGTTGTGTGAAAGATCCAGAGATTGAATGCCTCTTTAGAGTGATCAATGTTGGAGGAATTGATCCTTGAAAGAAGTTCCCATCCAACCAGAGATACTCTAAGTTGAGACGATTGCCTAGAGTGCTTGGAATTTCGCCTGACAATTTGTTATTAGAAGCAATGAATCTTCCAAGAGCTTTCAAATAACCAACTTCCACTGGTAGATAACCCGTAAGAGAATTATTTTCAATAGAAAGTTGAATCAATGAGGAAATGAGGAAAAGTTGTTTGGGTAAGTCACTGCTCAAGTTATTATTGTCAAGGTATAGGAATTGCAGGTTTATGCATTTACCAAGAGTCGAAGGTATGCTTCTCGATAGATTGTTTTGAAATAATTCAAGTTTGTACAATCCAGTGATGTTGCCCAAGGAAGACGGAATGTGCCTTGATAATTCATTTCCATTCAAGTAAAGTTCCCCGATCTTGTTAAGCATCCCGACACCAATAGGAATAGTACCTGCTAGAAAGCTATTTCCTATGTCCAATACTGTTAAACCGACACTACAAAAAAATAGGCAAAGTCGGCGGATGTGTGGTGGTTTTAGCTACGGATTTTACTCGTAGATTATAGGCGGATAAAATCCGTAGCTGAATCCCCAAAATTCGTTGCTAAAATATCAATTTTTAAGGGTGGACGTTCAATTGCTACTATTTTCCTGTGGTGTTGTTCACAGGAGATTTATTTTGAGCTGATATGCTTTTGTAAACCTTAAAAGATTGTTTTAAAATGGATTTACGGTTTGGATTAAATAAAAACATCATGGTGGGGCCCATAGAGCCCTACCAGATCCAAAGCTCCAGCTACCGTTTTCATTTGTACGGTGAAAACGTGTTAGTTTTGCATTTTATGTTAAATAGCGGTGACTCATTCATAGAAAATGTGGGTTTGATATATGGCTATCCAGACCATCCAAATAATGGGTATTGTTGTAGATGTTTGATATTTATAATTATCTAATGTAGTATTATCTTAACCATTCACTAAATGGACCATATATTGTACGGTTTTGAATATGGTTTGTTTTATAAACTATGAAAAACTCACATTTTTGGGATTTGGATTCTTGTCCCAATTCAATAGAGGAAAATTCATTTTCCCTCTTTCGACCGCCTTTTTTCTTCATCTCCCTTCCCTCTTTCGAGCGCCATCTTCATCGCCAATCGATCGCCTTTTAAGGTGATGATTTGAAAGATGGACTGCTTCCTCGCCCTACAGATGCACGCTAACTGGGTGAGGGATGTGGCATGGGCCCCGAATCTGGGGCTCCCAAAATCGACGATCGCTTGTGCTTCTCAGGATGGGACGGTTGTCATATGGACGGTGGCAAAGGAAGGAGATCAGTGGGAGGGGAAGGTCTTGAACGATTTCAGGATGCCAGTGTTGAGGGTGTCATGGTCACTGACTGGGAATATATTGACAGTGGCAGACGGGAACAACAATGTGATGTTGTGGAAGGAGGCGGTAGATGGAGAGTGGCAGCAGGTGACGACAATTGAACCCTAGATCCAGGTTCTTGGGTTTCTCTCTCTGTTACTGTCTTCGTGCTTTGTGGCTGTGACTGCAATTTTTTTCTTTTTTTCTTTTCCTAGTGAATTTCTCAGTGTGTTTCTCTATGATTTGGTTTGGATAAATTTGGTTAATATTTGTTATGTGTAGCCCATACCGTGGGGCCACCTCAATGTATTTATTTTATCTATTTTTCCAGATCATTTTGAGGTATGCAGATCCAATTCTCAGGTGGACAATAGCATGGAAAAAGGTGATGATTGACCATTAATCGGCCACAAAAGTTTTGAATCAAGCTGATATTTTTGTTCTTTTTAATATTAAATTTAAAATTTTTTAATAAAATACCATCCATGGAGGTTTGTTTGACCTTATCAACGTGTTGAATGGCAAATAAAAATTACAAAAACATTACAGTGGGCCGTAGGAAGTTTTTAATGGTAGGGTGTTCAATCACCATTGTTTCCGATGATATGGTTCACCTGAGATTTGGAACTTCGTTTTTTGGGCTCATGCCATAAAATGATATGGAAAAACAGATGGACGGTGTAGATATAACATATATACATCAAGGTGGGCCCCACTGTCTTGGGTGAGGCCCAGTCGCACTTAATCCGCTTAGCCCTCTTGGGTTTTATTTTATTTATTTCTGACATGGTCCTTATATCGTTGCTCCGTTGGATTAACGGTTTGGTTGTTATCATGGGACCCACTCGTTAGTGCTCAGGGCCTGGGATGCTACCCATGTCCTGGTTGAGGATCATACCCGAGTTGGGAAGACTGGTGTAGTTGAATGCCTATCCCGTTGTGGATGGTCCATTGGTTGTAGGGAGGCTGATTCAATGGTTAAGATTGTCGAATCTGTAGATTATCGGAGTTCTAGAAGATCCTGACGGTGGAACTGTTTACAGTAGTACTTTTTAATTTTCTTTAGACTTGTAATTTCATGCACAAATTGTAATGGTCACAATCTTCCCTTAAGCGTAATTTTATGGTGGACCATAAATCATAATAGAGTTACAACATGGATGGTGGCCATTGAGCAGCACACACGTACGCTGGACCCTAACTTGCAATAGAGACAAATTCAATTCTTCCCAATTCCCTGTATTTGGTTAAGAAAAAGAATGGAACTGCTCGTGATTTGGGGAAGAGAAAGAGGGAAAAGAAATTCCTATTTAATGTATATTCCATTTCCTGTGGTTCTCCAAATCCCTACAAGGGTTTCTTTTGCATCTATCAAGCATATTCATTTTTCACTTCAGTTCTTAATATTTCCCCTCTTATGTTAGTGACAGGAGCTAACTGAAAGTTGCCCCTATTATATAGAACTACATTGACTTCTTAACCATCTTGGTTACTGGAATTACTAGCACAGTTTTACAAAATTCTGTTGTAGTACTGTCTGATAACCTCGTTGATTTCTAGTTCAGGCCCCTAACTTGCATTTCCTTCTTGTGTAATCCGAATGAAGTGCCTGAGGTATTGATTGATGTAATAGCTCTTAACGCAAGTGTTCACTCCCCAAGTGCAGGGTTGTGATGTAGTAATAACTCGGTAAGACCGAGGTCGAATCCCAAGGGACTGAAACTGTACGTAATCTAAAATTATCTAGAACTAGAACTAGGATAAGATGAAATCTAATTTGATTGAATTTGAAGGAATACTGGTGAAATAATTATCTAAACTTGAGAGAAATCAAGAGAAGGGAACTAGGGATTCAGAGGATCCACTTGTAGAGATCAGGGAGATCTTATGCATGTTTCATGAAAATTAACTGAACTGTCATTGATCTAGTTTTCAAGAGATGAAAGGTATATGAATTAGAATGGATTCCATCACCAAACCATGCCCAAAAGACTATGGCAAACAACAGAATTAAACTAATTACCACCCAATCACATGTATGAAAGTTAGGAAGGGTACCGTCATTTAACCATGCCCAGGATACTATGGTGAACAACAGGGCTTCCTGACATCATAAACATTAAAAAGAACGGAAATATTCAAAGCCATTGCAGACCCATTGTAATTTCAGTCACAACAGACCATTAAAAACCTAAAACATTCCCATAATAATTGACTAAAATCAAAGTCAATTCATGCATTAAAATTAAAATAAAATCAAATCTCCCATCTCACTACAAGCTTCACCTCTTAGCCCTAGCTAAGAAGTTTAGCCAGACATGGATGGGCTAAATCTCCACAATTGAAATAAATTAAAAAAAGAAAATACTCTTTTTTTTTCTTCTGCTTCACGTCCCTGCCCAATCCTCCACGTCTCTCTTTTTCTTCCTTTCTAAGACCTGAATGAATGCTCCCCACATCCAAAACCTCTTTTTATAGCTGCTGGAAGGCTGGAGTCGGTGACAGAGTTGTAGCAGGATACGGAGTGCAATTTTTGCAGCCAAGTTCGGTGCCTCGAAACACGCCACTTTTCTCGCTCAAATTCTAAAGAAACACCGTCCCTTAGTACTTTCTTGGGTTCTATACATGATAGATGGTTCAGATCTGCCATACGATCAAAGATGGTGGGCCAAAACTACCTGAAAAAGTCAGTTTTCGCGGATGTGCGAAACCTTTCGCACCATTTCGCTGTTGTGATCGGTGGGCCCCACAGAAGCATTTTCTGAAAAATCCACCCCGTCCATTGGATTTAAGATGAAATTTCAGTAAAGAATGGGTGGTTTTGAACGTCCATTGACGTGGCCCAGAGAAGAAATAACTAAAAGATAAGATTTGAACGCTATAGGGCAGGCCTTTTGTGGCCCCTGTATCGCACACGTGTGCACGCATGGATGTAAAAGGTCACCATAGTTTTATAGTATTCGAACCCCTCTACAAGATGGACGGCTTGGATCAGACGTACAGCTAATGAGTAGGGCCCACAACCATCCGCAAAAACGGCCAGCGGCCGTGCATCCGCTGTCGGTGCGTAAAATTTTATTTTATTTTATTATTATTATTTTTTTTAAGAAGAAAGTCGGTCAGCGTCTTGCTGACCGACTTGACTCGTTTGGTGCACGACGAGTGCACATGTGCACTGTACACATGCTACACTAGATGTGCTCTATTATGATGTTTATGAGCAATCCAGTCCATCCATCTCGTAAATCAGATCTTTTTAACAGTTGGGACAAATTTTGTGGCATATACGGATAGTAGGTGGGCTCCAGATGGACGATTTATGAGCTAATCTGGCTGTTGGGCCACTTTCACAGGGATTAAATGGATGAAATTCGAAGTGTACGGTTAATTTATGGTCCTCAGGCGACGTATGAAGTTTCGAGCCGAACGGATGGTGGGAACCTCGTGATCTTACATTCTGGACTCGTTTCAAGCCACTTGAGCTTCAGTTTCTTATTTTTCTCGAATTTCTGACCATGTATATCTGTCAATTTTGGTCCCCTGGAGTGTGTCCCATGCTTTGGTGAATTTGGAGCGTTAAATCCATGCATTTAGTATCCTATTTCGATCCAAGCTTGTAAAATCAACTTGCAACATCAACACGATTAAATCAGCCATTAAACACTATTATGCTCGTAAATCCGGACAATATTTGGGGTCTAATATGCACTATTTGACCCTCAACAACAAGTCTGTCTCGCATTGTCAGCATTCGTCATTCATGCAGTAGAACACAAGAAGCCCATTGAGCAGCTATTTTCTAGTCTTGACTGACTGCGAACCCAGGATAATGGTAATATTGCTGTTTTAGAGATGCTTACTGTTCTTCCAGAGGAAGTCATTAAGGATCAAAATACTGATTGTAACATCAGTTCAGATCGTAGATGCCAGTATGGCCGAGAGGTTTGAGAATTTTTACAATCATTATTATAGTACTCTTTCTTGATTTTGTTCTAAGTTATTTCTGAAGAATCATGGCTGTTCCTTTCTGTTCCCCTTGTGCATGTTGCATGATAATCTTGTTATATTTATTCTGATGCTGCATGATCATCTTGCTATATTTATTTTGTTCTTCATAGATGGATATATTTCTTCTACTCATAAGGCAACCTTTGATTCTCAAACAGCTTCTCTCACATACTTCTACCGTTCTTGAATTCCTGCTGCACCAATCTAGGCAACGATCTGAGGATGGTGTTCAGCTTCATGAGAAGAGTCGGAAAATATTGAGATGTTTGCTGAGTTGGGCAAGATATTTTTTGAAAGACTTTGCTATTTTGTTACAATGATGTTTTCTGATCTCAGTTGTTACTATTTATTTTTCTTTTCTGCTCCTTCAATCAATAGCAGAAAGTACGATAAAAAAGGGCAGAAATTTATCATCTTTTCTAATGGGTTAATTGAGCACAATTCTTGATGATACCATCAAAGCTCCAGCCTGAACTAGTACGAGAGTTGACCCATCTCAGTTTAATGTGTCCGCATTTGAACATAGAATAAACACAAGTTAAACAACTTTGTTTTTTCCAATGTCAGAAAGTAATATCTATGTAGGTAATGTGTGTGTGTGTGCATGCACTCATGCTCACATGTGTGTGGGATGGGCTGTTAGCTTATGCATGGGAAAAATGAAAACAAAAATCAGGAAGGGAGAAGTGAAGAGAAGAAAGATTTGTGCAACTGCAAGAGTTATGTCTAAACTAACCCTAGACATAGTTATGGTGCCCAGAGGGAGTACAATAACGTGACGTGCACACATACACATTCTCTACAATCTCAATATCATCTGAATATGCACTAAAAACAAAAAGTAAAAATGCATACTGTAAGTGATCACAACCATAAGCTAGTTTCCAAACTAGTTTTTCTGCCTGCATGTTAGCCCCTCCATGGATAAACCAAAGTTTTCGATGAGATTGTGAGCTGAATGACTGGGGAACTTGATTGTGAGTGTGACTTTGTCTCGCATTGATGAAACTCGTTGTGTTGACTTTCTTACTGGATTTATACTTCAACAATTGTATTTCTTTATGTGCTTTTAACAACCATCTCTCCGGCAGGGTGTACCCTAGGTTTTGTTGTTCAGAGTACAATTTCTTAAAGAAGCACTTCTTCTACCTGCTCTTGCTAATAGCAATGAGCAAGTCATTGGTGGTCTTACATGCTTGATGTCCAAAATTGGCAGTTGCGACAAGCTATGATCTTACATTATTTTGCATTTGTGTATCTGTTTCTGTCTAAATCTTTTTTAATCATCCAAAGCTGTACATATTTAGCTTTCTTAAGGTCGGGTCAAAATGGGATACACTTTTCGAATTGAGTTCTATAGTTGCCTCATAATCACCTCCAAGACTGACCCACTCTTGTATGATTTTGATTGTATTGATAGGGTGTTTGATTGTTTTATAAATAGAATGTCAATTTCAGATGATTATATTGCCTGGGTGTTTGATTATTTTGACCTGAAGCCATATATTGAAATTGATTTAAGAGGAGAATTGATATATAACATTTATTTAGATATATATAATTTATGGAGCTTTGATGTGTTTTTGTGTGTGTGTGTGTGTGTGTGTGTGTGTGTGTGTGTGAATTCAGTTAGAAGTATTAGACTATCAAACAGCCTACAAAAGGAGTAAGATCTGGACAGATTGAATTGCAGAATTGTACTTATAGTATAGATTCCAAAATCTTTTTTTTTTTAATGGCTGGAGGTAAATACAGCCTGATGTTTTTTAATAACATGGTTGGAATCTGAAATTTAAGGCTATGTTTCCTTTTGTTTGCAGCTTGATTTTGAGTTTTATGATGGATTTTCATGAAAGCTTCTTTTACAATTGCATTTTCATTTAATTTCCTTTTTATTCCATGCAGGTGATGATAAAAAAATCTGGAGCAAGTGGTGACGATGGTTTTGAACTCGTTCCAAGTTCCCCACCCTCGTGTGCGTTGGGCTGCTATTAATGCAAATGGGCAATTGTCTACAAATTTGGAGCCAGACCTTCAAGTTCAGTATCATCAACAGGTGTTGCATGCATTAGCCTCAGCTATGGATGATTTCCAAAATCCTTAAGTACAGGTAAGTGGATTTCTGGCATTGTGGTTCATACTTGATAGAACAATGTCCGGTCATTATCTATATCTTTTTTAGTTGCATTGAAAACTATATCAACCAAGGACGTGTCGAAAGTGCAGATTGGATGCCATTGGCTGATGTGGGATTGATATATGTTTAGAGGCCCAATGATTGTCACTTAATTCCAATGATCTAGGGAAGGGCCTACTTCAATGTCCAACACAAAATATGAAGTATTTGTAAAACATCCAATGAAATCAGTGTTTAAACTAAACATTCAACTATTCACAATTTCCATCAAATGAGGGTCAATTTCTAGCAGTTAGAAAATGATTTTCAACAACTAGCGGAATTTGATGGTCGACGTGCATGCGCTAGAGTTTGATGTGCACTTGATGGTCTAATTGTGTTCATGCAAGCAGTCATCAGTAATTCTAACTGAGGGAATACTTTGATACTCTGGCAGAGTTTGATGGTCGATGTGCATGCGCTAGAAATTTGTACACGTGGCATACAAGTAAAACTCAAACTAAACCGCCCAAATCATGGCCCCCACTCTAGATGGGCCACGAAGCAAAGGTGATGGTTAAAATGAAAAATAGTCTATGGTACAAACCCAACAGAAAAATGTCCATTAACCAGAGTTCTCAGATTGGTCCAACATTCTGATTTTGGGTTCTCAGCCTATCCAATGTGGGTCCCATAATTTTGGACCATGTAGGTTGAGTTAGTGCATGGCATGTGTACAATTTATGCACCTGTGTATCAAACATCACACCCTGCCAGAGTATTAAAGAACTCCCCCTCTTATAGGATGCTTTTGCTTACAAGAGTTGTTGATATTAAATTCCATGACGTTCAAATTGGTTCTATTGTTTGGGCTATGTGTTATCCAAGAGGTGGTCCACTGATTGGATGGTTTGGATCCATAACAAAATAGGCCAATCAAGGTTAATACCAGTTACTAAATGGTACTCAACTCTCCTAAAACTTATCTTAAGAAAACTAATCAGTAATGAAGAGTATACTTAAATACATTGATGAGCATTTCAAGTTTCTACAGGAGCTGTGTCCGAGTTTTTTTTCTCATACTGTTTGGCAGACCTGGTGCAAGTCCATCAGATACCCACGGTTTTGTTGTGGATTACCATTTGCAATCTTGAAATGCAGCGAATTTCCTGCCATCGGGTCATAAATACAGTGATGAAAGAGCAACACCAGAATTTCACATGGTAAAGGTGAATAGCTGCTACTGCAGTTGAAAATCGACTCCATGGATTGAAAGCCTCCATTATGATTAGATAGATGGTGTGATGTGGTCCCTGTTCTCTAACACCTTGATTTTCACATGGTTATTCTTATTTTTCCTTCATTTTGTGGAGTTAAACTAGTTATATGATTGATTCTTGTTATGTATCGCAGTTCTTTCAGTTATCCTTCTATGGCATTTAACCAAGTTTTCCATTTTTGTTATATAGTTATTTAAAAAATAAAAATAAAAATCTGTTGAGCACAGCTGGAAAATGTTTTATTCAGTGCACTGGGTTGATATTGAAAATGTGGCATAACAGTCCATGATCTAGACTGTCATACTCTGGGTCACATTGTGGATCGGCGACAAACAGAGAAATGCCATTGATTTCTTTTTTTCTTTTTTTTTTTGCATTCAAATGTTTCTTTTCGAGAGTTAGTTTAGAGTTATTATTTTTTGATCCTATTTGTGTAACCACATGGATTGTTGCTTTGGATTCTATTTGTGTTTGCAGCCCCCACGATGTGTTGCTATATATGCTTGTAACCACCCTTTCCTTGTTATGAGGTGAGAAAATTTTGAGTTCTTTTCCATTCAATCTGTTTTGTGATTATTCGCAATGGATTCTTGCTTGAGGAAATGAGCCTACTGTCTGGAATTTTAGGACTAAAAGCAAGATTTTGCAACTATTTTAATGAGTAATATCGTGTCTAAAACTTCATGGACTGCACGCCAATACATCTTATGGTAGAGGTTGAATGTGTGCATGGTGATCAGGACTATTGGTTTGGTGAGCTAACAAAATGCAAGGAGATTGATTGTGGTGGTTAATGTTTATCTTTGCACTACAGGAAAATTCCCTTTTATGGGCTTTTCTTAGCATCTGCCCCTCTATCTGCATTATAAAACTTTTTGAATAGGAAGATTTTGTTTCATTTAAACAACAGGAATAAAAGATTCAGACACTGGGTTAGCTGCACCCAGCTAGTGGAATCTTGTTTCTGATAAACAAATGATGCAAGAGGAGCAGCCTTTTCAGGTAATCTTTAAGAGGGCTGCCTGTCATTGTGATTATGACTACATGGTATGTTGTTTGACTTTACATGTGTTTATTTATGTTTTGAGCAGGTTGCAAGATGCACAAAAATAATAAACCAGAATTCTGAGGAAGCAAAGTATGTAATAAATGTTAAGCAAATTGCCAAGGAATATTTTCTATGCGATGTTTTGTTATTTCAGGTTGGTATAACTTAAGAATCTTGGCACATTTTGATGGACCTAATTCTTTCTATACCTGCAATTTGTTGTTGTTTTGGGTGATAAAGTTTCACCAACAGATATTGAAGTAGGCATGCGTGTCAGGTAAGTTCTATTTTCCACTATAGTTTCCTTTATTTATTTCTTTGACTTTCTTTCCTTTTTGTTTTTGGGAAATGTCTTTCCAATGTTTTGTTCATCTTGGATTTAATTAGGATGTTTCATTCATGATAAGACATGCAATTGTAATTGACATGGTTATTACTCTTTTACCCTGGCTTTGGGACCAGCCATGGTAGAGGCACACATTGACATCACTCACAGCACAAGCCACCACTTCTTTTGAAAGATAGAAAGAAACTTTCATTGAAAGGCACTGAGGTGGTGCCAAAAAACATACACATGCCAAACAAGGAAAGAAGCACAAACCACCACTTGTAATTGCAAAAGCAGAATCCTAGTGTGGAAACATAGAACTGCACCAAAAATTAAAACTGGAAATGAAAAATCAAGGTGAATGCTTCTCATAAGGTCTGCTTTATTTAGAGTAGAATTAACTAATTACCAAAATCAACTCATCATTACAAAATAAAAAATAAAAAATCCTTTACATATTAGTTTTGAAGGAAGATCCAGAATACATTCAACTAATGCTTTTGAAGTAGAAATTACATTATTCGAGAAGTGAGTAATGAGTATTTTAATTCTCATATAAGAATGCTTTTGCATAAGCATTTTTCCCATTCCAGGATAAGCACCTGGTGACCCAGTGCCGTAAGGGTGATATAGCATTCAAATTCACAAGTTACCAAATATTTGTGCATGTGTTGTTGTCTTTAGATACATGCATACCAAGACATGTATTCAATGTTATTATGTAAAACATCAATGATCAATAATATTTGTTGTGTCCCCACACGATATTCAGTGATTGAACTAGTATTGTTCCAAAGTAAAACTGATAACTCTAATTAATGTATTAACATTCATCCTTTTGGTCTAGGCTTCCAGCTACATTTGATGTATTTTCCTCATAAAATGAGCTTATGATCCAATTTGCTTATAATTGATTGTTCCTCAATGCAAGTCTTTGATTACATGACGCTCTTGGTGGAAATTTAAAAACAACATTTATTGCAAATGTCAGTCCATCTATTTGGTGTGTACCTATTTTCCTAGAGTTCTCTAATTTAGTTTTTTCTTTGTTTCATATTTAGAATTATATTTGTTTTGTATTGTGAATCACAAAGATAATTGTTTCTGTGGTTGGTTCCAGCACAAACCAGTCCATTCATCCAATCTGGTCCAGGTTTCACATCCAGTCAGCTTTTAAGGTTCTTTGGGTTATGCTTTGTTCTTTGGGTTAGCTTTTCATGATGTGGCATGATGGTTTCCCACATTCCCCCTTCTTCCAAGAAATGGAAATGGTGTATTTTAGTTTTGTTGTTCATCTGTTTTGTCTTGTGGTCTTATGTGTAATATGTTTTTCATGATGTATTGGGTTTGTTGCATTTTTGAAAATGAATTGAAGGCTTTTTGTCCTTCACGTGATAGGTCTTAGGTGGCCATGATTGTTGGTTATGAAAAAAATGGCCTTTTCTGGAATCTCAAGAATTGCATTGTGAACTTGCATAAGGAAATTTTCAAACTTTCATTAAAAGCATATGATAGAAACAACATCACTAGGGACATGCTATAGTCACAAAAATCACATAGGTAAGCCGACGCTTTTGGAGTCTAAACTCATTCTTTTGAAAAATAGAAAAATGGGAATATTGACAAATATGGATTTTCTTGTTAAGAAGAAAATGGAAGATGGATTGAAAAGACATAAAAGAGATTTTTTTTAATTTTTTTTCTTCTTTTTTGCTTCAAGAGAGACGGAGAGGTGAGAGTGAGGGAATGAAGTGGCCGCGTGAGATTTAAAAACAGTGAGTGTAGTTTGGTTTGAAAATGACGTTTCGAATGCGTGGCGTGCATGTCTATGAGAGGTGTCTACGGACGCGGATTAGCTAATGAACGCGACAGTAGCGAGTTTGCAATAGATTTTTGTCTGACGAGTTCATCATTTGGGGTCCCACCAAGAGCCAAATCGGGTAGTGATATGATGAGGAAGGTTTCTAGTTTGGGCTTTAGCTTGGAGTTCTTGATATTTTCTAATCTAGAGTTCCAAGATCTGTTTAAATTAGTTTATTTGTAAATTCAAGTCAAAGATAGCTTCTAAGTTTTGCTGGGCTTGCAAGTTACCTTATTGAGAAGTTTATTATTATTATTATTTTAATTTTTATAACAGTGGGTTCTTATCTCCACTGTTCCCTATGGTGTAGCCCACCTGAGTTTTGAATCAACCTAATATTTGGGCCCTGGTGAAAACATAGGGTGGCAAACCTGATAGGGTGAGAAGGAAACTTGGTCTTTTCTGTTATGCATCATCTCAAACAAAATTGCATTTACTTGATACATTAATCTGGGTATCAACCTTGCCACTGCAGATGTTGTCATTCTCTTGAAAGTGATTGGCACATTTTCCATTCTTTTTTGCTAGTAGCATTTTAATGGGAAAAAGAAGGAAGCTGTTATTGCAACTTATAGCAAAAAAGAAGGAAATGATGGCCATTGATGGTTACGAAATGATATCAGGTTTTTTTTTTTTTTTTTTTCAAATAAATGGTTACTTTCCTTTTGTGCACTCATTTCTAAATTGATAGCCATCGATGCAGACCTGTCACCACATGTAGAAGTAGTACTTGGGCTTCATGCACTCATTTGTAGCCTGTTTCATCAACTCATTTGTGTAACTAATTGACTTTTCCTTATTGCAACAGATCCTAGACTTTTGTAACTAATGCACATGCTTGTGAGGTGATACAGATCGATGGATGGTTGTGAAGTGATTCATTGACTTATTCTGTGATTGCAGTGATGGGTTGTAGGTTTTTGTGAAGTGATGCACATTAATGGTTTTTTTTTTCTTCCAAATCAATGGTTACTTTTCTTTCTTGCACTCATTTGTAAACTGATTCATGCACTTATGTGAACTGGATTGTATCATGTGATTGCAACAGATCCTAATCTAATTTGTCAACTGATTCATAGACTAAACTCCAGACAAATCTATGAACTGGAACTCATTTGTGAACTGAACTTGAACTGGAATGCGGACTGTAGCTTTTAGTTTAGAAACAATTAATTGTCCGTATAACATGGATTAAAGCTCACCTAGGACTCGGTTCACCCTTGTTCCAAGTGCATAGTGAACATGGACTTAAAAGTCATCCGCGTCAATGGTGGAGCATGGCCATTTTTGTAGGATAGGCAACTCTTTCACCAATTGACCTGTTTGAATTTGGAAATTGAAAGGCTTAATTTCCAGAATGAATCCCGAGTTTTGAAGTTTGAACTTGCATCTATTTATAGAAAAAAACCAGTTGTGTTTTGAAGTACCAATATGCAGTTCATTTTTGTCTATGCTATAGTTATGTCTCTATGCCATTTGCCGCTCTTTCATGCCATTGAATTTTATGATTCATTTGGCTCTAGCAATTTACAAAACGAGAAGAAAGGTGGGCCTGCCTGTATAGTTGCTGGACACTTTTGATACCTGTTCATCAAGAAAACCTACTATTTTATGCTAAGAAATAAAAAGCACTTTAATTTTATACATCAATTGCATATTAAAACATTGCTGGAAGTAGCTTCATGCAAATAAGTTGGCTGTTTTGTTTCTCATAGTCTTGGATTCACAAGTCAAAATGATATCAAGATTTTGTTGATGCTATGTTTTCTTTTATTTGCTATAAGTTGCAATAACAGCTTCCTTCTGCTAATTTTTTGTATTGGTTATTATGTCTCACAATTTTTCATTCACATATAAGGCTTGCATATTATGGATATAGTCGTCAATTTTTGCAGGTTGGGTTGTTTTCGCATTTCATCTTGCTAGGGGATCCTTTTCCTTTTCATTTCATCAATTTCATTACTATATTTGTCTTATCTTTTTTGCATTATCTCTGTTTTAATGTGCTTAATCATGTGATTGTTTGTCTTCAACATAATCACGTGCAAATGCAACCCAGATTTGAATAGTTGAATGTGGACTGCATTTCTAGATTTAAAGCCAAGGACTTCCAAAAAACCCTCATGGGTCGAGCAGCAAAATAAACATCACAGTGGGACTTTTCTGGGGTGGGGTCAGGTTTCTTCCTTTTCTATTGTGTAGACTTACCTTCTCAAATAGGTTGGTTCGTTTAGAGCTTTGGAGAAATGGATATATCTAATTTTGGATGTGTGTTGATTAATACACATCCATAACTAGATATACCAATTTCTCCAAAGCCCTAATGAACCAACTTATTTGAGAAGGAAAAGTCCACATGAAAAGGAAGAAATCAAAATCAAATATATCATCCAAATTCTTATTTATTTATTTTAATTAATGAGAATGGCAGACCGATTTTAGCCCCCGACTACATCGCTGGCCGCTGAGAAGGACCACGGATATTAGCTGCCGGAAACGCTGACGGTTTTTAGCCATCGGCGAGCAACGCTAACGCACTATAGTAGCCGTCGGAGAAGGTCATTGCCGACGGTTTTTAGCCGTCGGAGTTACCCAGTTTTTTGATACCGCAACAAGATTCTAAATCACAGATGGGATGCTTCCAAATATCATGTTATGCCCTAACCACAGTATTCTCAAATGTGTAGAAAGATTAGCTATGGAGTCAGGCAACACACTATTGAGATGATTGTTGCCTACATCTAATTCTTGTAAGCTACTACAATTGATCAAAGATTCGATAAAATTGAAGCCATAAGCTTTGCCGATTCCAAGCTAATTTTCCCACAAAGATAGAAGGGAGAGATCCTTTAGGCTTCCAAAATTCATAGGCACGGATCCGTTAAAACTACAATTAGAAAGCTCAATCATTGCGAGTCCTAAAGCATTTGGTAATGAAACCAGTATGGGTCCTGTGAATCGGTTTGATCCAACGTAAAGTACTTGGAGATTAGGAAGAGTGAGGCCTAAGTTAGGTGAAAGATTTCCCTGCAATCTGTTCTCTCCCACGTCCAAAATTTGAATAGAGGAGAGATTGTATAGCTGGGACGGAATAGTACCTAACAGTTTATTTAAAGAAAGTCTAAGGGCCTCTTAAGCTTACCAATTGGGTAAGCACGGCTGGGATGCTGCCTTCCAGACTATTTTCTGTGAGACCAAGAATTGTGAGAGACGAAAGGTTTCCAAGTGAAGGTGGGATGCTTCCGGTAAGAGTATTGTGAGCGAGGTTCAATTTAGTGAGCTTTGAGAAAGAGCCAAGGTCAATTGGGATTTTCCCTACAAGCTGATTCCTATAAAGATGGACTTGAGTTCGGAATAGTGACTTAGATTTGCTGGAATTTCTCCAGTGAATCTGTTTTCGGCCAGATCAAGATACCGCAAGCGGAGCAAATGGTCTATCTCTTCAGGAACCACGTCGTGGAAGCTGTTGTTTGAGAGATCAATTATCCCAAGGAAGGTGAGGTTTGCTATGTAAGGAGATATGGGGCCCACCAACTTCTGTCTAGTGAGTTTCAAGGCGGTGACCCTTTGAGGATGGTAGTGACCACCGCAAGTGACACCTTGCCAGTGGCAGAAGTGGAAAGAATGGTTCCAGGAGCTCAAGGAATGGAGAGGATCGTCGGTTCAGATTTTTGAATTTGAGCAAAGCAAGGAGATCAGTTTCGTTGGATAAGTGAGCGGCAGATACGAAAAAACATGGAAGGTGAATGGAAGAGAGAAGGAGAAATGACCAAATTGCCCACAGGGTCATAGGGGGGAGATCCATCATCGAGTTTGTGAATCCAGGAAAACCAAAATGAGGTGACTATAATGGTGTGGATTCTCCCGTATTTATGGAGAAGGAAAACTTCACGTCAGTTGATGACTTGATTTTTTATTCTTTTTGGGAAACGAATTGGCTACTCCCCCTGCCACCAGCCAATGGCTGGTGGTCAGTACTCTGTGGGCCCCACCATGATGTATCTGTTTCATCCATGCCCTCCATCTATTTTTCTAGATCATTTTATGGTATGAGACCAAAAATGAGATATATCCCAATCTCAAGTGGGCCATATTATAGAAAACAGTGTTGAATGAATGTCGACCGTTAAAAAAATATATTTGGGGGCCGCAGAAGTTTTCGATTATGCTGATTTGTTTTTTCCCCTCATCTTGGTCTGTATGACAATAACTTAATTAGTAAGGTATTTTAATGAAAATATAATTTAGAAATGTTTCATGATATAAGTACTGTATTAATGAGGTACTAATCTGAATTTTTTTTTATTTGTATGCAATGATCTTACCACTTAATCACTTAAGAAGAGACAATGACATATGGCCGGCTATCTTTTGGATTTTTTAAAACAAAAGCCTATTTTTAAAGTCTTTCCAAAAACATGGCTACGAGAACATGACGGGTTACTATCCACGGGGAGCCTAGAGGAGATGGAAACTCTCGAGGAAGAAGGGCTGTTGTTATTCTAGATCCGCCGAAATGTTTGTGAGAAATTTACACTGTCCATCTACTTTGACAGGAAATTTCACGGCATGAACCCAAAAAACGAGGCAGATCCAAAGATCGAAAGGGCCACACGACAGAAAATGGTTAATAATGTACTGCCCCATTAGAAACATTCACTGGCTACAAAAGCTTTAGATTAGACTAGAGTTTTGTGTTTTCAGTTTATCCAACTAAGAATAGCCTTACGGACTGCTAGTATGCCTTATGAACTGACTAAATAACCTATAAACGTCACAGTGGACCCCAAACACGTTTCAATGATAGGGAGATACCTTTCCAAGCATTTCATATGACCCACTTCAATTTTGGATCCTCCTGATTTTTGGTCTTATGTCCTAAAATGAGTTACCAAAATGAATGGACGGATTGGATTATTACCAAACATCACAGTGGGACCTTTCTGGGATGGGATCAGGTTTGTAGTTCAATCGAACATTTGGTCATCGCAGATAAGGATGACACTTTTCTATGTAAGCTTGCAAGAGACAAGAAAATCCCGTTGAAGAGGGGTCACATTAGTACATTCTTTGGACTATAGTCATTTTTTTGTTGTTTTGCTATATCATTTTAGAGTGTGGGCCCAAAAATAAGATAGATACGAAGCTCAAGTGTGCCACACCACATTTTGACAACTAAAACCATTTCAGGGCATGCGAAATCATTTTTGAAGTTCAATAATCAAACAGATAGGATTATTCGGCAACAAATGATACAACTGTCGATCCACAGGGCCCCATAGATGGATGGCTCGGATCATCAACCCAATCATCCATGGAGAGCTTGACCTAAAACCTTTGTGGGTTAAAGAAAACAAATTAACATTTTAGAATAAAGGCATTTATATCTTCTTCTTGAAAAAAATAAAATAAAACAGTTTTTCATACGTACGTGGCAAAGGTTTAGGTAGGTTTTGGGAAAGAGTTTAAAAGCGGCCTCTCTCTTTAACACGTCAAAAAATAAGCAGTAATATAATCAAAAGCTCTATTAAAAATCTATTATTGCATCAGAACTATTAGAATAAGCAGCGCAGGCCTCTGGGAGGCATGACCTGCCCAGGTTGGAGGGAATGACTGTGTGTTCATGAGATCGGCCCGTTCACCTGGTGCAACATCCATGGGTTTGGCCTTGATCCCATAAATCAGGCCGATCTTAAAGGCACGTAGGGACAATCCAGCAAAAAGTTAGGACGTGGACTCCCAACTTTGAAACCTTCCATATTGTGTATGGGATCCACCCTGACCCGCATTTCCAATCCAATCTATTCATCCAACGCACCCCACCAGGTTGAAGACACCCTCGAAAAATAATGTAATTTAAACAATCATGCGGACCACAGAATGAGAATTTTGAGGTTTCAAGCAACAGTTTACACGATGCTGTTTTGCTGGTAACCCCAGGACAGCCGGTTAGCTGTTGTCAGAGCTCCGTAGACCCTACCATGATGTATGTGTTTTATCAATACCGTTCATCTATTTTGCTAGATATTTTTAGGTATGAACCCAAACATAAGGATGATCCAAAGCTCAAGTGGACCACATCACGGGAAATAGTGGAGATTGAATACCTGCCATCGAAAACTTCTTGGAGCCCACGGATATTTTCGATTAAGTTGATATTTTTGTTTTCGCTTCATCCAGGATTACGTGACTTTATGAATAGTTTGGATGGAAATAAACATTTTAGTGGGCCCCGAGAAGTTTCCAACAGTAATTATTCAATCCCTCCTGTGGTGAGCATTAGACCTCTCTCATTTTTGGACTCATGCCCTAAAATGATGAGCTCACAAAATGGACGGAAGGCATGAATATAACACAAACATTATGATAGGGGCTACAAAACTTTGACACCAGCTAGCTGGCGAGTAATGGGTCACCCATCAGACTGCGTCCAAGTTTACATTTTGATTATGCAGTCCCACCTGATTTTTGGATTTCCCTGAATTTTGAAATTCAGATTGAAAAATGAGTCGGTGCATGCAATGGACGGGGTGGATCACATGTGCATTCACACAAGTGGTGTCCATTAGTGCAAGTCACACCCCAATGTCCTACCCTGATGGATGGACAGGGTGGTTCTCATTTACTTTCCAACGTAAATAGATGCCATCTATTGGAAATGTATTTTTGATACATTGAGATACAAACACACAATTGCTGGGGACTTCACAGTATATAATTAGCACAAGGTTGGTGGAGATATATAATACTAGCACTGTATGAATACGATTTTTCGGAAATAGATTATTAAATAACTAGCATGATCACCCTACAGATTGCAGAGATGAATGAATCCACAATTTTCTTTGGCTGAGGACCCATTGGAGAAGATTTGTCTAATTGGATTGACTGATCGGTAGACTTGTATTTCCTATTGGCTCCTGTCTTCATCCAATGTGTAAAGAAATGTGAGTCCAGTGAGTAAACCAATGCCCTATCTAACCACATACATGGCACATAAGAATTTTCTCATTTGATGTTGAATATTGATGGTAAGTTTGGGTTTTGTAGTCGCTCCCGTCTTCATCCAATATGAAAAGGCATATGAGTCTATTAATAGAACCAATGTCCTATGCCATCATAGATGAATGGATCCACATTCTTCTTCCACTGAGGGCCCATTGGAGTTTTTTTTTTTTTTTTCTCACTGGACATTGACTGATGGCGAAACTCGTGTTTCCTATTCTCTCTCCATCTTCGTCCAATGTGAAAAGGCATACAAGTCTTCGGAGAAAACCAATGCCTAATCACACACATGGCACATATGAATGAATCCACAATCTTCTTCAACTGAGGAACCATTGGAGAAGATTTTTCTCATTAAATGTTGACGGATGGCTAGATTTGTCATTCTAGTTGTTCCTCGTCTTCATCCAATGTGAAAAGACCTACAAGACTAGCGAGAAAACCAGTGCCCTATATCCTATTGCTTTGTACCCTGCCACTTAGAAGGAAGCGATTGGCTGGTGTACTACACACCACCGACCTATGGTGTGTTTACATCACAAGTTTTGTGGGCCCACCATGAGGTATGTGTTATATCCAAACTGTCCGACCATTAATTTGACGAGATCGTTGAAATGCTTGGGCCCAAAAATAAGACGGATTCAAAGATCAAGTTGATCACACTACATAAAGTAGTGGGGATTGAATGTCTACCATTGAAACCTTGGTAATTTTAAGAAAGTTTTATTATTTTTGGTAATTTTCATTTTTATCATATCTCGAATTTCCTCTTTTTAAAAGATACTTACAATAATACAGTAGTGCTCCCTCCTTTTGAAAAAAAAAAAAGAAAAGAAGGTATAATTGTTGTTTCTATTTTTAATAAATTTAGCCTTTAGGAGAGTTGTTTTATTTCGAGTAATTTTTATTAAAATTAAGGTTTTGGGTCATTCTTATAAGTGATGTAATAAGTAATTTTATCATGATTCATTAATAAAATATTTGAATTCTCTCTTATTTCTCCTAAATTCGAGAAGTACTCACTTTGTAGATTAAAGATTTTGATTACTGCTGGAGAAAGGCAATGATCTTATTTGGTCATTCCAAGCTCTCCTTATGTCACTTTGATTTCATTCTTCTCTCACTCCTTGATTTTGCTTGTTGCCATCTCATAGGGCCCTGTCGGTTACTAATAATATTTGTCTTCTTTATTTAAAGAGAGAAAAAGAAAGAAAGAAAGGAGCTTGGGAGAAAGAGGTGGGAAATTAAGGGTAGTCTATGGTCCGCTGAATACAAATATAAAATTAAGGAAAAAAAAAAAACTGCATGCCTCCAAGTCGAATGCCCACAGGGGCACTCGCCTAAGTGAACACATCCACCAACGGAGTGGAACCGCCGCTAGGCAACCATCCCATAACTAGATGGAGGAAAGTGAACGTCCCTGGCAAACCGTTTGCTCATGCTCACCTCCTCCGCCAAACCTCTTAATATTTGCAGGAAACCTAACCTTTGATACCTCAGCCGAAGACCTCCGTCGGATTTTTGGTACATATAGAAAAATCTCTGAAACCTATATACCTACGGATAAGATCTCTAAGCGCTCCCGGGGTTTGGATTCATCAGATTCTTCTACGAACAGGATGCTCTGAATGCAATTTGATGCCTCAATGGTAGGAGGATTGATGGTCGGCTCGTCTCCATCGCGTACGCTAGAATACAGAAAAAAGGGTCTCTGCATCCTCGACCCCCAATCCCGTCCCTACGATGCCATTAGAGCAACCCCAAAACCTCCAAATGAGATCCTACCGCGATATGGCGATGCCCCAATCCCTTACCAGACAAACCCCTCTAGCATTTGATAACATGCACACCGAAAATCAAGCGATGGGTGATAGATTCTCAGTTTCCCTGACCCCAGAGTGATAGCGAGGCTTCCTGCTTCCCTGTCCTCTGCAATGGTTGTTCAAGTGAAAGATGCTGCGATCTCCATTAGGCATCTCACAGACTCCTTTTGCACCACAAAGTTCTCTATAGCTAAGGTTGCTTTCACCAGGATTGCAGCCGAAAGATTCCTGATAAAGTTTCAGTTGTGGGAGGTGATGTTGGCCTTCTTAGACGACTCTGACCTCCACCGTAAGTGGAATCTATCTGATGTTTTTGTTTGGTCCCCAGAAGAGTCTACTTTTTCTCAAGGTATTTGGATTCGCCTGATGGGGATTTCGGCTCATTCTTGGTATCCCGACGCCATTAAACACTTAGCATCGACGTTTGGAGGAGTGGTGGAAATAGACAATGTTGCGATTACCAGGTTGTTTCAAGGTTTTGCTCGAGTTCGCGTCAAGCTCCACTCCAGGTCGGACATCTCAAAGGCAAGAAATCTCTCTGTTAATGGTAGATCCTACCTGATCCTGGGCTTTATTGAGGGTTGCAACCTTCGAACTGGAATGTCCTTCATGACTAAGGTAAATGACAATGTGTTTGAATCAACCCGAGAGTGGGTTGAGGCTACTTTCTAGGGGAATGTAGCTTCCAACACCAATCACCCAGAACCTGTTTGTACAAATTCCCCGTTGAACAACAACCCCCGCCTGACACCTATTTCTGCGACAATTTTCTTAGCAACAACCCCAACACTGCCCCTGGTTGTACAATTTCCTTTATGTGCATCGAACCCTCCACCGAAACCTGCAACCCCCCACCTTGCCAGGACTATACTCTGCCCGCCACATCCCTTACCGCCCCCCCCCCCCCCCCACCCTTTCCAACTTCCACTCATACCTCTTTACCTGTCCAGGCCTAATGCTCTCAACCCCCTCCATCAGCACCTGACCCCTTTTTCCCCACTCCCTCCCATTCAGTGCCTGAACCTCATCAAACCCCACCTTTTGAAGCTGGGCCAGACCCCACCTTTCAACTTGTTCCTGTATCTCAGATCCCCCCTGCCTCATCAAACAATCCTACCTTGCCCAACCCAGTCCCCCCTCCCCTCCCAATATTCCCTCTTGATATCCTCCCGATTATTTCTGATTTTTGTCTAATCCATCCGGATTCTATGTTTGCCATGACTGAGGAGGAAATCCAAGGCCCCAAAATCTGCGAGCGGATGAATGAAATAACTGTTATGACCCATGTGAAGTTGAACTTTCCCGAAATCATAGTTGACACCCACCCCCCACCCCTCAGACTAAAGAGGATTCAGGGCCAATTAGGCCCCCTCCTTTCCTATCTTGATCTCTGGGTAACTCTCCCTTTAATCCCTGGAAGAGAAGACTCCCTTTCGAAGTGATAGATCAGAATCAACAACTGGCATCCTCGTTCTTTAAAGATAGACAACAATCTTTGATACCTAAGTGTAACATCTCGAAAATCGGGGGTCGGGTAGAAACCCAACTCCCGAGTTCCAAAATGTTATTATGCAACATAGAAAATGTTAGATGCATGTTGTCTATAAAAAGGCATTAAACAAGATCGGGATTAATCCAAAACATCATATCATATTCTAGAGACCGTTAAATTAGCAAGCGGAAGACTGTGATAGTATGTATAACCTATATAAACTGTTGTATGTCTCCAGAGTGTGAACATGTTACCAGGTTAAATATATACATGTATACTCCAAAAATGATCAAAAGAAAATACATGAGTGCTCCAATACTATAAAATGACAAGTATCAAGGCATCTAATCAACCTCCCTAAAATTTCGTCGATCAGAACACGCATAAAGGAGGGATCCTCCTCATCATCATCAAGTCCGGCTCCGTTTCACAAGCAGCGCCATCATCTGCAACTAAAATAGGGACTGGTGGGTGTCCGGAAACACCATCCCGTAACGTGGGAGTGAGTGATCAACTCAGTGGAATAATAGAGCAGAGATTAGCATGTTATCAAATCAATCATGCGATAATAGTAAAGCAATAAATCAAACATTCCTAAATACTGTTGTTATGCAATATGGCATGACATGATGGATGCCCTCACCGACGATCTCCCTCATACGGCACCATCTTATGCCCGCGGCATGCTTTCTTCCCACAGTGCTCCACATCTTCCAGGCACATGCAATGTGATGTAGATATGATTACCAAGTAGTTATTAGTCCTTTTCATACAGCAGGATTGGGAAACTAAGGTACCTTCCTTATATCAATCCCAACACAGATCCTGTCTAGGGTCGTCACTCCTAGAAATCACATACGAGGTTATATTTTGTAGGTCGTTGCAAGGGCTGTCAGGGCTGTTGCTCACACTCGTTGCACTGCTCCCCATCACCTTATCAATACAGGCCTAATTATCCTTAAGACTGCATCAGGACTCGTCGCCCCCATGCGGTGTAAGGATAAACTTAAGGTCACTACAAAGGGCTCGTCACCTGATCAATATAAGCCGACAGCAAGAATATAGTGTCCCATACCACCATAATCTACTTAGAGTAAGGTGTTCACTGGTCACTACGGGGAGGTTTGTGGCCCCAGCGTAGGCCGATAACTCGACCACGGTGTCTCATACCACTATGCCCGGCTCATGAGTCTTTATGGATCATGGTACCATGGTTAACCGGGTTTCCAATGGTAAGTTTAGTACCCTAGGTTCAAGCAATTATGACTCATACATGGTGAACATACAATGGTCAGTCGGGTTACTTGACGGGCTCGACTAGTACGAGCGCATCTCAAGCTGAACGATATGAAGTGCATGAAACACTTCGTGTGGCCTAACTACTGCCGCCAACCAAAAACACGACTCTCGTTCATCGATGCGTCCTTCGTGGCAAATAGAAACCAACCACGAATTCGATCCATTACCGACTGCCTGGACTAGGTCATAGCCCCAAACATTTGTAAACAACATCAGTAAGCATATGAGAGTAGTAGAAATGAATATAAACAATACAAGCATGTTGACACGTGCTATAACATACAACTTAAGCAAATAATTCCACACATGCATTTCATATAAACAATGAAATCAATACATATAACCAACATGATGGAAATCGTTTACATAAGCATATTACTTGAGAATTCCATCTCAAAACTCATACACAACACCATTTACTCAATACATACTAATACAAACATTTATATAAAGACTTAGACTACACACTTTAGTCTACATAGCGTATGTCAACTCAAAGTGCGCTTAAGGGCGAATCTCTTCGCCAAACCAATCATGCACGCATTCCTAATATTCTAACATGATAAATAACCATGGAAAATATTTTATCAAAATATGGACGTAAGCAATATTTCCTACAAATGACTAAAATACCATAAATCTCATATTTACCGTACGTTTACGAAACAGAAAACAAACAGCATGTTGTACATGTCAAATGGTGTTGCCGTCGATAATCTACTATTAAACGACATTGAAAGCTTTGAAATCAGTCAATCAAAGCGTCTAAAATCCTCACCTTTTTACCCTAGATATGTATCGTTCCGAACAGAGCGTATACGCTTCGTCTACGACGAACAGGCGACCTAATACACAAGATGTATAAGCTAATTCGCTATTGGAATCGACGGAACCTTAAATCAGCAAGTGGTTAGGGTTTTCTTTACCTAGAAGTGCGTTCGAATCGTCGGGAAAGTGATTGGAGTGCGTTGCTTTAGCACGTGTAGCAGCAGCAATAAGTGGCGGGAAGATCTCTCCCACACTCTCTTACAAACTCTCACTTTTTCTCTCTCTCTAGCTAGGGTTTCTAGCAAATTCGAATGGGTGAGAGAAGTGAGGGTTTCAAACCCTTTTATAGCCTAAAACCTTCCCAAATTAGGCTTGGGAACAAGGTTCACTTGAGGTATAACCAAATCGGGGCTGTTCTGGTCCAAAAGAGCATTTCTAGAGGTCTCCTGACCAAACGCGGTCGGACTTAAGCTCATGCATACTAGATCTAGCACACATCAAGTTTTCAGACCGGTAGAGTTCCCAGATCGCACGTGGCGGTCCAGTTTCAGTTCAACGGTCATCGCACCAAGATTAGGTCTACAAGTCTCATGATATGAAAGAGAAATTTTTTCTAATCCGAGGGTGTAATTTGGCTGAATTCTGAAGGTCAGAACGCTTAATAATAACGAGCCAAGTCACGTGCCAGATTTGAATTAAAATTTTCAAATCTAACCCTTTTCTCACTCTCTTCACTCCAGACTCAATGAAATAGCCTTTGAACGTCGGTTGGCCTTGATTTTTGAAACGATTGTCAAGTCCAACCAAGCGGTCATAACGGTCTAAGATGGTAGATATCGGACTTTCTACGCGCGGTCTAGATCCAATACAAAGTTTTAAAAGGTTCCTGAGAACAAACCGGTTTAGAGTTTGATCCTGGATTTTAGGATAACGTATCATCATTGATTCTACAAGTTTTGGGTCTTGTAGAGCGTATTTAAAGCGATCAGGGACAATCTCACAGCTACTCTAGCGTAGCGCTAGCTAACTTACGCTTAATTTCTAAAGGAATTAATCCTAAGTGATTTCTTTGGCTATGGAATTGGGTTCTAAGCGGTTACCAAGGTGTTTTGGTTGACCCATTGCCTAAGGACGTCTAATCCCAGGTTGAAAAAAATTCGGGGTGTTACACTAAGTCAATGATCGATCCGCAGCATCTCACGGTGGACCTTCCTCTAATCTAAGGAAATCAAACAGCTGTAGACATCTTCTCTGCTCAACCTGAAACCAACAATGATGTCACCCAACTCCCTCAGGAGACAGAATTCTCCCCACATGATGACCGCCTGTGACAAAAACTTATTCAAGATCAGGAAGACAGTGATGATCTGATCTCAGAAGACGACACAACTCACCAACCCAATCAAGCTCTCAGTTCATTCAAATGGTTTCCTGTCACCAGAATCTTGCCTGATTCTTGGAGAGCTCCTTCCACTGATACACCAGGATTTGGCGGGAGAAAATCTTTGAGGGCAAGAAACATTGGCATTGTCGTGGATTGGAATGGGAAACAAAGTAGACTCAGTAGAAGGGCTTTCTACTTTGGTAATGTGACTGATGGATAAGGCCATCTTCTGGAGGCGTGGCCAACTCTGCAACCTTACACTTGGCACACAGGCTCACTCGTATCCACAATCCCTAGTGGTTGGCGATTCTGGAACCTATGGCAAGAGACGAGAAGAGAGTTTCAGTTGGCCTAAATCTGGGGTTTCATTCATCTTTCTCGAACGCGGAGTTTTGAGGTAAATTTTGGTTCTTTTCAGCTCCTACTTATCTGTTCAAGTGCTGCAATCCTCTTCTCAGATGATCATGTTTTCTGTTCATGTTAACAATTCCCAATCAGATTTCTTTATTTCAATTGTGTATGCTAAATGCTCTAAGATCCAGAGAAGAAATCTTTGGTCAGATATAGCCTCCTTGGCCAGCAGTATCTCAGGCCCGTGGGCAATTGGAGGTGATTTTAACGCTGTCCTCTCCTCCTCTGAACGTAGAGGAAGTAGATACTTTGATCATGGAAGTTCAACGGAGTTCGCTGCAGCGATAGACAGCGCTACTGTCCTGGATGCTGGGTACACAGGTAATGGTTTTACTTGGGGCAACAATCAATCAGGTACTGCTCGTGTTTGGGCAAGACTTGATAGAGTCTTTTGCAATGGAGACTGGGTTTCTCGTTTTCCTCAATTCCAGGTTCAGCATATGCCCCGAGTAAACTCCGATCACTCTCCTCTCCTCTTGACATCTCCTAGGTTCCCCCCTCCCCTAGCCAAACAGTTTTGTTTCCAAAGGATGTGGATGCTTCACCAGGGCTTCAATCAGGTGGTTTAGGATGCTTAGCTAGAGGACCTGGCTGCTCAGCCCATAATAAACCCATTACTAAAAATCAGGAAGGTCAAGTGCAAATTAAAGGAATGGAATAGAGCTGTCGATGGAAATGTTTTCCAGAATCTCAAGGCAGTTGAAGAGGATCTTCTTAATTTGGAGAATCAGGCACAACTACCCCCCTCAGATATCAATCAGTCCTCTCTATCAGATGCTAGATGTCACCTGGCCAACATGGAGCTAGCGGAAGAAATTTTCTGGAAGCAGAAATCCCGTAATAACTGGTTGATGGAAGGAGACCGAAACACTAAATATTTTCACATACAAGCCACTGAAAAATTCAAGTGGGCCATCATCTCTGAAATTCAGCTCGCTTCTGGATCTTGCATGTCAGACCCTGCCTAGATTAAATCAGCATTTGTTGACCATTTTGTGCAGCTCTTCCAATTAGAACATCCCTCGCTAGATGATCATCTCCGGGCGAACATTCTAAACTTACTGAGAACTGCCGACAATGATTTCCTGATGCACCTCCCCTCCATGATCGAGGTCAAAGATGCGGTCATGGCCATCCTGATCGACGGGGCCCCTGGCCCGGACAACCTGTCTGTTGCCTTTTTTGCTGGCTGCTGGGAAATAGTGGGATCAGACATCCTCTAGGCTGTCACTCATTTATTTCAAGGGGGAAATCTCCCGCATGCATTCACTACTTCTCTGATTTGCATGATCCCAAAATTGGTAGGCCCCAAGAAATTCTCAGACTTTAGACCGATAAGTTTATGAAACTACGTATATAAAATTTTTGCCAAGGTCATTGCTGCTAGACTCGCTACTCTCCTCACCAAATTAATTTCGCTTGAACAGAGGGCTTTCATTAAAGGTAGATCAATTACGGAGGGTATTGCTTTGAGTTAGGAGATCTATCGTGACATCGGTCGTAAAGTTCATGGAGGCAACATAATCTTCAAACTCGACATGGAAAAGGCATATGATAGAATTGAATGAGAGTTTCTTAAACAGGTATTGGAACGTTTCGGATTCGAAAATTCTCGGATAAAAATGGTGGAGAAATGTTGGAACAACATATGGTTCACAATCTTGATCAATGGGGAAGGTGCTGCTTTTTTCAAATCTTCCAGGGGTCCGCACCAGGGAGACTCGCTTTCCCCGAGCCTCTTCATCCTAGCCGCGGAAGTCCTTGGAAGAGGCTTCTCAAATCTGGTAGTTAGTGGTGCTTGCTCTCCTTTCAAACTTAAGCGTGGCTGCAACCAAATTACACATCTTTTTTATGCAGATGATACGATGCTTTTCCTAAACGGAAGTAGGCCATCTATTGTGGCCACGGCCAGCTTCCTCTCCGCATACCAATCAGTTTCAGGCCAAAAGATAAACCTCTCGAAAAGCTGTTTCTTCCATGCTTCCTCTCTCCCTCCTGCTAGAAAGAGATTGATTGGAAGGATCCTCGGGATGTGTGGCTTGTCAGCCCCTTTCATTTATCTCGGTGTCCCCCTCTTCACCGGCAGAAACAGTTGCTCTCTTTTCCTCCCGCTGGTAGCTAAGACCGAATTCAGAATCCTTGGTTGGTCAGCGCGATACCTGTCCCAGGCGGCAGATGTACGCTCATCAACCATGTACTCAGTAGCATCCCAATTCACTCGATGGCAAAAACAACTATCTCTTCTCAGATTCTGGATAGAATTGAAGTGAAAATGACAGATTTTTTCTGGGGCTGACAGAATGGTAAAAAGAAACTCCATTGGCTCAACTAGAACAAGATTACTCACCCAAAAGAAGAGGGCAACCTGAGAATCCATAGTCTTAAAGACGTCCTTGAAGCTCTATGCCTCAAGTTGGCTTGGACGCTTCTCTGCAACAACGTTCCCAGCTTATGGGCTGCTTTTGTTAACTCAAAATACGGTCAGTCGTAGGCACTTGAATCTGATTCTTTCCATCGATATAGCTCTTCTCCTTTATGGAAGCAGGTTACTAAAATGTTATTGATAGTGCTTCTCAATGGTTTGTCGGTCTGGGGGAGATGAACTTTTGGAGATGCAATTGGTTGGGCCTTGGCCCGCTGACAAATTTCACCCTCCGTTCCATCCCCGCGGATATGCTTCCCCTTTCTGTTAAGGATGTCCTCACTCATGAAGGTCCACTTATTCCAAGTCATGTCTCTAGTCTTCTGCCTGAGGAGATTCTTCACCACATAATTGAAGGTGGTTTCTGCACTTCGTCAACTTGGGATGAACGTTTTTGGCCTTATGACTGCACAGTGCTTTCACCGTAAAATCTGGCTGAGATCTTTGCAGATTAAGAAACTAAGCAATGGAGTGGGCAGAAAAAAAATCTGGAACCCCCTTCTTCCACTAAAAATATCAATGTTTGTTTGGTGATTGACCCAACGCGCGGTCCCAACAGATGATAGAATTGAGCGGAGAGGAATCAGTCTTGCGTCAAAATGTTGCTGCAGTAGCCACGATCGTTCTCCATCTTTCCCTCATCCAGAAACCATCAATCACCTTTTTATCAGAGGGCACCTTTCAGACAGAGTGTGAACGTTTTACAATGACTTCTTTTGCTTCCACCTTCCCCACCAGCAATCGGTCTGGGAGCGGCTCTCCTCTTAGTGGACCATCCAACCCCTTTGTAGGCAGCCTTCTAAAATTCATTGTGCCATCCCCTATCTTATTCTCTGGGAGCTATGGAAGGCAAGTAATGTGGCTTGATTTGAAAATGTCTAGCCCTCCGTGCAAAATGTTGTTAACTGCATATATTGGTGGCTTGCTAGGCTAAGCTGCGACCGCCCTAGCACCAGATCCCTTAACTGGTCTGACCTCTATCTCCTCCTTCATCTAGGCATTCGGCATCACCCACCTATAGCAAAATCGATTCAGATAGTCAAATGGTCCAGACCTTAAGAAGGTTGGATTAAGGTAAATGTGGATGGGGCTGCTTTGGGCAATCCTGGCCTATCTGGGGGAGGTGGGATTGGTTGGGACTATTCCGGTTCCCTTCACTTTGCTTTCTCCCATGGTTATGGTATGGGCACTAACAATAGAGCAGAACTCCGGGCCCTTTACGATGCTATGTCTATTTGTGCTAGCCGAGGTTACAATCAGATCTTCCTGGAAACTGATTTTAAATGCGTTCATCAGTAAATCTTCCCCAGCTTGGAAATGGAGATGTTGGTGGATGAGGATCAAGGACTTAAAAACCAGGGGCACCTTTGTGATTTTCCTTATCCCGAGAGAAGGTAACGGCCCTGCTGATGGACGGCTAAGGCGGCTGCCTCGTCCCAACATCATTCCACTTTCCTTTCTTTCTCGGAGCTCCCGGTTAGAGTGAAGGGTCTTTATAGATTAGACAAGTTGCGTCTTGGCTCTTTAAGGGAGATCTAAGGGTTGTGCTCTCTTTTGTGCATTTCTGTATAGGGTTGTTCTGGCTCTCCTGGCTCCTTTTTATCCCCAGGAGCCCCTCATATGTTCTGTAAATCTTTTTTGGCTTTAATACAAAACTCCTATCTTTAAAATTTTTTTTTTATTTTTTTAAAACTCTAAACGTGTAAGTAATCCTTTCTTCTTCTTCTTCTTTTTTAACACTAGTTGGAAGAGCCTTAATTCCTATTATAGTTTGAATCATACATTTAGTGGGGCCCAGCTTGGATTGCCCGGGATTCGGAAAGAAACACCCATGGTCCAACAATCATGGCTTGTAAAGGTAATCTTTTACGAAGAATCTTGTCAACCCTCAATTACGTGCATGGCTTGTAAAAGTATGTTTTATGAAGAATCTTGTCATCCCTCGATATGATATGGTTGCTGGTGGTGAATGAGGCTGTTTGCTTATCTCTAGGTTCCACCTCAGACGCTGTACCTATACATGTTTTTAGTCAGTGAGGGATTGCCAGTGTGCTGGCCTTTGAAATCTAACAATTTAAAAGGGACAAAATTCACCTTTAGAGAGAGAGAGAGAGAGAGAGAGAGAGAGTTGAGTCCCAAGCCTGCCCATTTGGTAATTGACAATCATTCCCAGCCTAAGCCCACAAAATTAAGACTGGGGCAGCCCTTTGCAGGAAATCTTCTGCTAAATATCTCACAACCTACTGCACTGGGCTAACCTCAGTGTTGCACCTTGCCTGGCCTGGGATGCTTCAAATTGTTTCCTGGCCAAGCTCACCCAAAATATAACAAGATGGCCAGGAGAGTTGTTCCTTTAGTTGGACAAGTGCGCTTGGTTTAGTTGAAAAAATTCTCATTATCTCGAGCTCTCACAGCTTTGCAACGCCCCCTAATCTTATAAGAAATCCTGCATCTTCATCATTATAAATCTGATTTAAGTAATTTTTGGTTAGTTGGAAACAACCTCTAATCCTATAAGAAGCCCTGTACACTGTTTCCAATTATGTGGTCTATCTGAATAATGGATTGGACTGATTTTCGAGCCTGGCCCTAACCCGAATGATGTCTTTAGTGGTAAGGGTGGATTCACGTAAACATCACAGTGGGGCTCACCTGAGCTGCAAATGCCTTGCTTACAGGCACACCCCAACTTACGTTAAAGAAAAATGAAATGATCCAACTGAAGATACTCCCATATACCTAATTCACAAAGGTATTGTATTGAAATTCTTTTTTAAAAGCTACCGGAATGTAAATTGAATAATAGGCGGGTAGGTAGTCTTTTCTAAATTTCTCTCTTTCTTTCTTTCTTTCTTTCTTTATTTCTTTATTTTTTTTATTTTTTTTTATTACCTCTCCTTTAATTACTTTGCTCTTTGCCGTCTCCCAATGGGCCACTATCTTTTGGTATCGAGTTTCTTTTCGTTGATGAATGAAATCAGGTTTTTTTTTTTTTTTTTTGTAAGGAGAAAAAAAAAAACTTCATTAATCCTAAAGGAAAGGGGGGGACAATGTACATCTTCGGGTGACCCTGCGACAAAAAGAGGGTGGGCAACCAAGGCACAAAAAGAAGAAAACCTCTAGACCCGAGAACTGGAAGACTACCCAGCGATACGAATCGAGCCAAGGCCTACCTTGTCGAGAAACACCAAGCCCTTAGTATGTCTAGGGAGAGAGGCAATGTGGTCATGGCAGATATTCACGTGCGTCTCGCTTCCCACTCTCGTCAAGCTGTCTGCTAGACCGTTCCCTTCACGAAGGATATGTTGGAATGACAAAGTGTCGGATAACCGCAAGTTGTTGATCCTTTCAACCCATGGTTTCCAGTCCCATGGACATCTTGACTCACCTAGTAGGATGTCAATTACGAGCTTAGAATCCGATTCAACAATAATCCTGTTGGTCCCTTTACTAAGGCATAACTCTAGACCGTCATAGATTGCTCGTAGCTCAGCATTGTTGTTTGTCCCAAACCCGTAACCTGCGGAGAAAGCGAAGAAAAAGGAGCCATCATCCTTTCTACAAATTCCTCCTCCACCAGAAGGACCCGGGTTTCCCTGTGCGGACCCATCGACGTTTAGTTTCACCCATCCCGTAGTGGGGTGCTTTCATTTAACCAAAACAGAGGTAGACTTTTTATGCCTGTACTCAGGGGTGGATGGGATGACCCTATTAGAGAAAGAGGCTGAAACCTGATCATGAAAGTGTTGAATCGTCTAGTTGGCCCACCAATTTATCCGTCGGATGGACCTTCGAGCATCCATTACCTTCTGACTAAAGGAAGCCTCATTTGTAGCTATCCACCGCTCCCAGAGAATCAGCAGTGGGAGAGACAATCTGATCTTCTGAGAGGCAGCACCTGTAGCAGACGCATTTCGCCACTGAATGATTTTCCCGAGCACTGAAACATGAGGAATCGAAGAGACGCTGCAGAGACGTTCGAAGTGGGCCCAGATTTGGACCGCTTGCTGTCCTGTAAGAAAAAGGTGAGAGATTGTTTCCGAGTCTGGAACTGAGTTATTATCTTGAAGACAGCGGCGGCATTTAGAGGGTAGGGCAATTCCTTTAGCTTGAACTCTACTATCCACCGGGATGGCGCGATGCAGTAGACGCCAGATGAAGGTGGAAAAATAAAAGAAGAAGAAGAAGAAACAGTCTTGTGTGCTCATTATGATATGTTAGTTTTATTCACACCATCAGTTTCTTTATATATATATATATATATATATATATATATATATATATATATATATATATATATATATATATATATATATATATATATATATATATATATATATATATATATATAAAAGAAGAAGAAGAAGAAAGAAAAAGAAACAGTCTTGTGTGCTCATTATGATATGTTAGTTTTATTCACACCATCCATCCAATTTTCCAAATCATGGTAGGACATGATCCGGACATGATTCCAAAAATAAAGCAGATCCAAAACTCAAGTGGACTATAAAACAGAAAGCTATGGGTCAATGACACCCACCATTGAAATCTTTCTAGGTCTCATTGTTTTTTTCTTTCTTTCTTTCTTTCTTTTCTTTCTTTTTGCCATCCAATCTGTTCATAAGGTCAGATACACCTCGAGGAAGGGAAAAAAAAAAAATCAAATATCATCTCCATCTGAAACTTATGTGGACCTACGAAGGTTTCAATTATAGACATTCAATTCCCACTATTTTTTGTCATGGGGTTCACTTGGATCTCTTTCAATTTTTGGATCATGACTTAAAATAATCTGAAAAAATGATAGTAGGTGTGGATCTAACACATACTTTTTGGTGGGGCTCGCGGAACTTTGCCATGTCAACACGGTACTGCTTGCTGGAGACATGTTCTGTACCGGTTACCAATCAGGATTTCATTTAACATTGCAGCAGCCTTAAGACGTTTGCAATCAGTAGAAAATAATTTTCACCAATCAGGGTCGTTAAGGAATGGTTCAACTCAAAATGGTCAGCCTTTTGAGAGCTTTTGCCTCATTTGATAATCAGGTGGAACTTTTTGGTTTATTGGTAAAAATGCAAAAAATGACTTTTAAGTTTCTGAAATCATTCCTATACCCGTACGATCCAACAGGAGCTCCCCTCTGATTAGGGACGGGAGATCAGAAATATGATCAAACGCTGTGTCTTCTTGTCTTTCGCTGCCCAGACGAGCCGGGCCGTCTGCCACTCAGTTTGCTTCCCTAGGAATGTACTCATCCCATGCTTGCATATCAAGTCTGTGGGTTATGCTACTTGGTAATTGGCATGGAAGATGTTGAGGTATTAGTCACAGGTAAGGAACCAAATTTGAAGTAGTTCCCCATACATTTAAAGTATCATCTAAAAATGGTTTATCGCCCCATACATGCTGGTATTGCCCACGAATGATACAGCCGCGGATACCTGATAAACCTATCTGAAACATCATCCAGCTGCTAAAGCATGGATGCATCCTAATGCAACATTTATGGATGTTTTCTAGCAAGCCTTAGGGCCTGTTTGGCCGGGCAGATTGGATGGGATTGGAAGTGATTGGAAGATACATCCCGGGATTTGCCAGGTGTGCCGAACAGACACGGGATCCTGATCTGGGGATATAACAATCCCATGGATCTTAAGACAATCCATTGACATCACCATCATTACCTTTAAATCCCATCCAATCCACCCTAATCCCTTCAAAATTGCTTGGGACATGTTTGGTTAGAGGGATTGAAAGGGATGATAGAATAACAAAACTGATGATTTTATTATTGAGTAATCAATCGTATAAATACACCAAGGAAATAACCAAGAATGGCTGAAGATCCTACAAACTAGGAAGTTGTTACAAACTGAATCCTATATCTATGGAAGACAACTAAATACATTTGAATGATACAATTTGATATGAAAGAAGAAGTCAAGAAGTTAAGCACAACTGATTAGCTCTATTAAGGGATTGGAAGGTTTAATCCTAGAATTGGCTGGGTGTGCCTAAGGGCCTGTTTGGCCGGGCAGATCCCATGGTATTAGGAGGGATGGGATCAATTTTAAGGTAATGATGGTGGTGTCAGTGGATTGTCTTAAGATCCATGGGATTGCTTATATCCCGGGACAAGTTCACTGGGTCTGTTTGGCACGCCCCCCATATCCCGGGATTTTACCTTCCAATCCATTCAACCAAGGGATAGGATCAATTTTAAGGTAATGATGGTGATGTCAGTGGATTGTCTTAAGATCCATGGGATGGCTTATACCCCCGGACAAGTTCACCGGACCTGTTTGGCTCGTCATGCCTATCCAAGGATATTGCCGATCCCATCCCTCCTAATACCATGGGATCTACCTGGCCAAACAGGCCCTAACAGACTGGATATGGCAATCCCGAGATATAGCAATCCCATAGATCTTGCACCAATCCACTGACACAGTTATCATTACCTTGAAATCCATGCAATCCACTCTAATACCATCCAATCTGCCCGACCAAACAGGCCCTTAGAAAAGAAAGGAGATGGGAAAAAAAAAAATTAATTTAAAAAAAAAAAAAAAGAGAGTGTAGCAAGAGGCTAGCCCACTTTGGTCGACCCTCAGGGCCACTAGAAATGACTGTCAGATAACTGTCACCTACCATTCATGGATTTGTAGATTGTCATTCATGGAAAAGCCTTTCTCCAAGCTATTGTCTGCTGCAGGGACGGAACCGAGAAGGGCCCAGCCGAAGAGTCCTGTTCTCATCTCTTTCTGGACAGACAGCTAGCTAAATCAGTTTGGGGATATTTTGGAGTGCAGGCTGGGATTTCCATCATGCAGGTATTGACAGTAGAAGCAAGGTTATGCAATGGAGAAGGGCATGCACGGACAGAAGAGGTCAGTGGGTAAGCCAGCTCTTAGCAGCGGCATATATTCTTTGGGAGATATGGAGATCCAGGAATGGGGCGATTTATGAAGACAACTACCAATTCCCAGTCGGTCATTGCGAGAGTTTCTTGGTGGCTGGCCAGCGCCAGAGATGATGCTATCGGTAAGAGGTATGTGCAGCTAAACCCAACCTCTGGCGGGTTGTTGAATGGTAGATCTCTTCGTCCAAAGCCAATGACGCAGTCTGTCATCTTATGGCAAAAACCCCCCGCCGGCTGGGTGAAAGTTAATGTTGATGGGTCCTCGAGAGGAAACCCGGGGTTGGCAGGGGGCGGCGGAGTTTGTAGAAACGACTAGAGAGAGTTTATATTTGGTTTCTCTTTTGGTTATGGAGTGATGTCAAACATTGGAGCTGAGATCCGGGCGGCTCATAATGGGCTTCTTCAGTGTTTGGAGAAAGGCTTTTCCCAAATTGTGGAGTCGGATTCTGAATTGGTGATTAAGGCTTTCAAGGAAGGTGCCAACATTGGCTGGAGATGGAAAGGTTGGAGAGCACTAACGGATAGGCTCCGCGGTCTCGCCACGGTGGAGTTCATGCACGTTTTCAGGGAGGCCAACGCAACGGCTGACGCTCTTGCTCGTGAGGGCAGTGTGTCCCAATCTCATTTTAATAGTTCCAGTAGGGCTAATCTGCCTCAGCAAGCGAGGGGCCTCCTTTTCCTGGACAAGGTTGGTCTAGGAGCGATCAGGGAGAGAGATTTAAGGCTTGCCTTCTCCTTTGGGGTTTTTTTCGGTGTTTTTTATTTCGGCCCGGATGTCCCGGCCTTTCTTACGATAGGTCTTCCTTAGGTCCTTCTTTACCAGGCAAACCCAAAAATTGTAATTTTTGTCCAGAATGAAATATATCACACTCGTTTTTTTTTTTTTTTGAAGACTGTTCTAGTACAATCACCATCCTGCAGCTCAAGGCTGTCGAATCAAATATCCGCACCAGCTGCTAGAGCTTGAGAAGGAACATCAACAGCCCACACTAACCAGAGGATAGAACATGAGCTGCTCTGCTAGAGGAGCTTAAAATCAGGAGAATGAGCAGCAGCTTTGGGAAATGGCCTGCTTTTTTTTTTTTTCTGGAAAAAATATGGCAACGGGACACTGCAAAGCAGAAGATGGCAAAACATCCTACAGTAGCAACTTCACCACTGCAACTTTCAAAACATCTGTACGAAAACTTCAAGGGGGGCAACCGCAGCATGCCACAGCAACAACCTGAACCAAAATAGCCCCAGTAGGAAGTAACACACAAGCAGAAACCTGGCCTACAATCAGCAGCCCCAACATCTAAAGAAAGCAACAAGCTCCAACTGCCTTGGGGAGCTTGACAGCCGATACCTGATGCCAAAGGGCCAAGATGCAGCCACATCCAATGCCAACTACTCCCAGCGCCAGCCACACTTGAACAGCCAACAATCCAGCCACATCCAAGCCAAAGGAAAAGATTCTTTATTTTGAATCTCCAAGCGGATTCACCTGCATAAACAGAACAACAGCAAAACAAGAGCCACACATCTCAATGAACAAATAGTATTCTTATTGTAATAAGATGATACCTTTGTCTGATCATTACATTCATAATACAATCTCCCTTTACCTCACATGAAATAAAAATAAATAAATAAATAAATAAATAATATAGAAGAAAGAAAGAAAGACATTTTCCCATATATAAACCATCAATATAAGCACACTCCTAAGCCAAGACTAAATATATCTAGAGCTTGTAAAAAGGTATTCAACAAAACTAATTTTATTTTGAAATCTTTCTCAACATAATATCTCAGTAATTACTGACCTGAGATGGATCTTCAACTAATTGTTCTGACCAAATTTGTCTGTCTTGGTGAATCGCATCCCCGAGATATAATTCCTTGATTGCATGCAATTCCCTGAGAACATCTTTAATATCCATTCGTTCTTTTGGAGATTCTGCAGAACAAGTGACACCGATTCCGACCATTAAAATCAAGCAGTCACCTATTCTATTTCTTGTATTGATATGATTTCTGCTGCATTGAGTAACTTTCGCTTCTCCTTCGAGCAGTCGTGGATCAACAATCTCCATTACTCGTTCCGGCAAAGCCAATTTAGCAAAATGATGAAGCGTAAGATCGTCCTTAAACATTTCATCAGTTGGCCCCTTTCCAGTGATCATCTCCAATAGAAGGATTCCATAGCTGTAAACATCTCCTTGTGTAGATGGTTTACTGCCCATTGCATACTCTGTAATTCATAATCATATTGGAATGTAAGCGACCATTTAGATACAAAAATTAACAAAGGTTAAATTTTTAGAGAGAAATGAGAGGGAATGTTCTATTTGAACAAGTAATTGGCATTTTTCTATTATAAGGATCCAAATTTCTAACGTTAATTGGTGTGCTATGAACTTCTAAATCATGTTTAAGTGTGTTTGATTGCCCTAAAAAAAATCACACTGTTTTGCAACTCAAGTGGACCTCAATGGGAGGGCATCTGCTCCCACTTTGTTGTGTCCCACCTGTATTTTAAGCCCTATGATCACGAGGTGATTGTCTTCACGTAGGATGTGATCTCAAAGGGCTCACACAAGTTCTTGTGAGAACGGGTTCTCGGGAGATCTTTCTTCTTCCTTTTTTCATTTTCATTTTTTTTTTTCTTTTTTTTTTGGCATGTTGGGCTTAGCATCATGTCTGTATGACGACAAGAAAATGGAATGCCTAAAAAAGAGAGAACTAGAAAATTTACTAGTCTTCCACATTCAATGTATAAAATTGGCCTACTTGATCATAAGAACAATAAGGCAAAGGCAACACACTTGCTAGAGCCCACCTAAAAAAACATGCCTCAGTCATATGTGTGACGTATAGAAACCAAAGCCATTCAAAAGATGAGATAGAGTATAAAAGTATTAGACCAATATAGTAAGAAGTTCCATTAATCATATCTACCACACGTGAGAAATTTTGACAGCTTAGGGAAAATATGACTAATGTTTCATTTTACCTTGGTGAATGTTTGAAATGGTCCTGTTTCCCTGCTGATGAGCTGGCTCACCTGAGGAGTGCGGGCCAAGTGGATCAGTTTTTCTAGGCAATGCTGGAAGATCTCCCCACCAGGATTACAGGTCTCCTATTCTTAGTCAGAGCTGGGCTGGGCAGCCCCTGCTCGGATTTGTGTGTTTCCCACAATCTTTTACAATAGGTGGGCCCTGATCGAGGGCCTGCCCGAATCCTTTACTATAAAGTTTTTGCTATATATATATATATATATATATATATATATATATATATATATATATATATATATATATATATATATGTGTGTGTGTGTGTGTGTGTGTGTGTGTGTGTGTGTGTGTGTGTGTGTGTTATGGAGAGATCCGAACCCGTGACAAAACGTTAATCGGACTTGAAGTCCGAGCTGAGGCGTTCAAGGTATGATCCATCTGATCAGGACTACAGTATCGCAACAACAATACGCGAACGTCTTCGAGTCAAAGTCAGCTCGGAGTTGGTCCTAATTGTCAGATCAGATAACCCGCTACCCCCCAACTCCAAGGCGTTTAAGTCAGTCGGATCGGATTCGGTATGACTGGTCGGATGGCGTCCGACTCAGAGTGTTCTTTGAAATAGTCTGGCAAGCCGAGCCGAGCAGACCTCTGATGTGCGTATCCCACTCGCTAAACATGGAAACTTCCATAACCAAACGTGGCCGATAACTTCGCTCGCAGATGTGCACGATCCGCTAGATACGCTACGTGATCAATAGATTGCGGGCAGTATCTCCATGATCCCAGAATTCCTCTGATCGTGACAAGATCATCGGATCCGGACCGCCCCACAGGCAAGTATAAATAGCCCGCAGTGCTATTTCTACAGGTACGCGAAATTAAACTCTCCTCTACACTCGACATAGATCCTGATTCCCTTGTCCTGACTTAGGCACCGGAAGGTCCCCCGGTTTAGCCAGGGTCACCTTTGTCTTTCCTCTTGGTACAGGTTTTGGGGACAATACGCAGAGGGTGATGTGGAGAGAGGGTCGACCAGCTTTTTGCATCAACAATATATATATCAAAATTCTTTTTCTTTAAAAAAAAAAACAAAACAAAACAAAACAAAAGGTCCCAGTTCACGGATGGCTATGATTTTATGAGTGTGTGCCCAAACCCATGTGGGTTGTTGTGGTACATTAGCGACAAAGAGAATCCATCCATCTAATAACCCAGGCATCTTTAAATTGAGAAATTTAACCCAGGCATCTTTAAAAAATAATAAAATAATAATAATAATAAATTAAAAATTTACATGATACTACAACATTTTTTCCCCTGCCAATCTGTCCTTTATGTAGAAAATCCAGGCCGTGCAAAGGGTGGGATGCACCATAGATATCACCCGCGATAAAAACCAGATGTATAGTCCACTGATTGAGCGACCAGAACCATCCAAAATAATGACCAGACTAGATGGTCTTACTGAAAGCCAGTCCGTAGCTCACCAAATGTCTCCAACCACAGCTGTTCCACAGGTTATGTTTCAGCCAACAGATAACCTCCAACCTATTAAGTGAATGTAACATCAAAACCTTCTAATAGGTTGAGGATCAAGTATCGCAAAAATCAGTCCATTTACTCATCATGTGGATCACACTTAGAATATAATGTCTAGCCATTGATAAATATTAAAATAGAAGGGGCACCTGTTTGATTAGTGGATATACCTGATTTTTGCATGAGGAAATCCACATGTTGGGCCAATGGAAGTACATGAAAGGTTGAAAGTTACTCATGAGGTGGACTTTATCTGGGGTCGAGCCCATTGGTCCCGAGACCTCCTCGTACACATACAGAAAGACCGTCTCTGGCCAGCAAGACTGCATGAGACCATCCATGGTGTAAAGGTGTTGGCAGCTCAAGTGGGCCCACCATGCTATTTATTTGCAATCCACCCTGACCACCAAGTGTGTCACCCTAGGCTAGGTCCACGGCTTAAAAGCATCCCCATCCTTATTTCAGGTGGAAAATATGATCGAAAATAATGTAAAGGGCAACGCACACCCACCTGAATAATGAATGAACCTTTTTTTGGGCCACAGGCTTAAATTTTTGTGTGCCATTTAATGGTAGGAGTGGATTTCATATTATCATCTCAATGGGCCTTGCAAAAATCAAGGGTTGACATCTTTATCCCCATTCTTTCCTTTGGTGTGACCCACATGAATCACAGGTACTCAATCTGATTTCTTGGGCCTGGATGTAACTCGTGATGATGCATCTACTGTTCCGGAGTGGAATATTTCATGTAAATATCATATCAGGGAACGTAAAAATCAAGGGTGGTCATCCTCTCCACAACTGTTTCCTTTAATATGGCCACCTAAAAAAGTGGACTAGTCTGAATTTGAGGTCATGGACCTAACATGGGCTGATGCATCTGTCGGACCAAATGGATTTCACGTACATGTTACCGTGGAGCCCGCCCGTGCTACTGAGAACAGATTGGAACTTTATAAAATATAAAAGTATCAATCTACTTGCCACGAATAATAAATGTTTTATGTTTTAACTTAAATCGGCCATATCATCATACTCTCCATGCAGTAGTACTGGCAATCCAATCATAAGGAAGGTAAACAGAAATTCTATATTCACTGTAAGTAGAGGATCCATATTCTAAAAGGAAATATATGAAATTAATACCTGGGGCGATGTACCCAACGGAACCCATCATCACAACCGTCCTTGTTTGAGCAACCTCAGATAAGAACTTGGCAAGCCCAAAATCACCCACACGAGCAATCATGGCACCGTCTAGAAGAATGTTGCTCGGTGTTATATCTCGATGAATGATTGACCTTCGTCGTAGATAAACCAAAGCAGAAGCCACATCTATGGCTATGTTTAGCCTTTCTGTAAAATTCAAGTTTCTCCGAACCTGTTCATGCCCATCTCTGTGCAACCACTTGTCTAGACTTCCATGAGGCATATACTCGTAAATTAAAGCTTTGAAATCATTGCCCTTAAAATCAATGCTTGAGCAACAAGTAAAGATCCTAATGATATTCCGATGCCTAATATTTCTCAAGCTTTCGCATTCGGCCATGAAACCGCTCATAGATCCTTGACGCTGAAGATCGAAGACTTTCACTGCTACTATAGGTTCGTAGCGATCTAGAAACCCTTTATATACAGCACCAGTTCTCCCTGTGCCAATCAAATTGGCAAAAGAGAACCCATCTGTTGCTTTGAGGAGCTCCGCATAAGATAAGTTCGTAACAAAATGATCCACGGCAGAAGGCACAGATAAAGATTTCCTTTTCAACTTAATCTCCACAAAAGGCAAAACAAAAGGTTTCCTTGTCGATTTTTTCTCTGCAGAAAGCATAGCAAAAGGATTTCTTGTAGACCCATCCTCTACAGAAGGCGCAGCAGAAGGTTTTCTTCTCGACCCATCCTCCACAGAAGCTTTCCTTCTCGCCTTTCTTACCCAATAAAGAGTGGTAAAGAAAGATGATAATGAAAGAAGACACAGTACAGCACCAATTATTGGGAATTTTAGTTTTGAAGCAAGAGACTTTCCCCGTTTCTTGGAAGCTTGGCTAGAACATGGAGGCAACTGTAATTCTTGAATACCCCCACAAAGCTTACTATTTCCGAGCACTGAAACTTCACTAGCATTTCCAAAGACCCCTTGTTTTGGTAATTCACCCTCAAAATTATTGAAAGACAGATTTAAATACTGAAGAACAAGAAGCTTCCCCAGGTATTCTGGAATCTCCCCAGACAAGTTGTTATGTGAAAGATCCAGCAATTGAAGGCCTCTTAGAGTAATAAATGCTGTAGGAATTGTTCCTTGAAAGAAGTTCCCATCCAACCTGACATACTCTAGACTGAGACAATTGCCTAGGGAGCTTGGAATTTCGCCTGACAAGTTGTTCCTAGAAACATCGAATCTTCCAAGAACTTTCAAGTTACCGACTTCCAATGGTAGATAACCAATAAAAGAGTTACTGCCAAGAATAAGATAAATCAAAGAGGGAATGCTGAAAAGTCGTGCAGGTAAGGTACCGTTTAAGTTATTATTTTGGAGGTATAGAAACTGCAAGGTTCTACAATTTCCAATACTTGAAGGTACGTTCCCCCATAGATTGTTTCCAAACAAACTGAGGAAGAACAATTGGGTGATATTACCCAAAGAAGATGGAATTGTCCCTGACAAATCATTTCCAACAAAGTCAAGTCGTTCGATCTTGTTAAGCTTCCCAACACCAACAGGAATAGGACCTCTAAGAAAGTTATGCCCCATATCCAATAGTGTTAAGCCGACCAGATTCTGAATACCAAATGGGATGCTTCCAAATATACTGTTAGCTTCTAACGATAGGACCCTCAGCTGGGTCGAAAGATTAGATATGGAGTCGGGCAACGCACCGTTGAGAAGATTACTGCCCACGGCCAGAATTTGCAAGTTACTGCAATTTGTCAAAGAATCGAGAAAATTCAAGTCATGAGCTTTCCCAATTCCTAGTTGATTGCTGCTCAAAAATAACCTGTTGAGACCCATGAGGCTTCCAAAATTCAGAGGTACGGATCCAGTAAAACTATTGTAACCAAGGTCAATGAGTAGAAGACCTGAGGAATTGGATAATGAAACTGGTATAGGTCCGGTGAATTGGTTTGCTACGACACGAAGTATTTGGAGATTAGGAAGAGTGAGGCCTAAGTTAGGTGGAAGATTTCCATGCAATCTGTTCTCTCCCACGTCCAGAGTTTTAATAGAGGAGATATTGTATAGCTGAGGCGGAATCGTACCCGACAGTGCATTTTGACTTGAGGCAAACCATCTTAACCTCACCAACCGACCGAAGGAGTCTGGGATGCTGCCCTCCAGACTGTTGGATGAGAGATCGATTATCATGAGGAAGGTGAGGTTCCCTAAGAAAGGAGAGATGCGGCCTACCAAGTTCTGGCCGTTGAGGTTCAAGGCGGTGACCCTTTGAGGATGCCGGCGACCACCGCATGTGACTCCTTGCCAGTAGCAGAAGTGGAGAGTATGGTTCCATGAGCTCAAGGAATTGAGAGGATCTTCGGTTACCAGATCTTTGAAGTGGAGCAAAGAAAGGCGATCCGTTTCGTTGGAGAAGTTTGCAGCAGATCCGAATAAGCATGGAACGTCTATGGAAGAGAGAAGGATGGCGCTGAGGAGAAATAACCAAATTGACCTTATTAAGCTCACAGCCAGGAGCTCCATTATTGAGTTTGTGAATGCAGGAAAGTCAAAGTGAGGAGAAGGGCGTTGATGTCTTGACCAGACTCCTAACTAACTGCAAATGATTGTGTGTGTATTGGTCTCAGTTTTCCAAAGACTCCAAATGGGCAGAGTTCGTTTTCCCTCTGGGGCGATTCACCTTCTACGTGTGTCGCCGTCCGACTGGGGCTCACATCTGAATGGTCTAATGATGGGACCGTGCACACTGTAGAATCATTTCTATATGGGTCAACTTAACAAAGGTGGGCTGAACGGTTGATTTTGACCATCACTATGTGGGTACGAGTTTTCCTTTTTTTGTCTTCTGTAAGAGTGCAGATCATTTGTGTTGAAGGCAACAGGAATTCATGTATCCAAACCATTCATCATTTTTTCCTCGGATCATTTTAGAACCTAAGCCCAAAAATGAAAAGCATTCAAAGCTCATGTGGACCACACCACGTAAAGCAATGGGGATTGAAGAACTACCATTGAAACCTTGCGCTAACCATGAGGTTTATTTTCTATCCAACTTACTCCTAAGATTAAGCAGAGTCTTATGTGGCCCCAAGAAGTCACTAGTAGCTAGGCTTCCAATTCCTACCGTTTCATATGGTATGGTCCACTTGAGCTTTTGGATCTACTTTGTTTTTTAATTCATATGATAGAATGATCCGAAGAAATGAATGGACAAGCTGAGAAATGATCACAATTTTCAGAATCCAGATAGTGGAATAAAGAACATTAGAGGCAGCTGTACAGTTAAATGGCTGAATATGCCAATTGGGTCATGGATAATCAAGCATCATTTCTGCCACTTCCACCAACCTGAGTTTCTTGGCTCACCCATTAATTGATCCATGGGCCCAATATCCTAAACCTGTATCTCTCAAGGATTAACTTTCATTGTATCTCGTCACAAGGCTGACTGTGAAGAAATGGACTGGACATAATGGGCAGTTTATATAGGTGATGTGACTGGAAACTGTTATTGATATCTTAAATCCGTGAGCATAATCTATTGATGTCATCGATGGATCAATCGGCCATCGAGCAGAGGTTGTGCTCAATTTCATCAAGAAAATCCAAAAAAAAAAATCATGTTGATTGCTAAAAGGAGTCCAAAACGCAACTATGTGCATGGTAAGGTTCTGATAGACTCAGCCCTCCGATCTTTCAAAAATGCACCTTCATCCAAACTATTTTTCATGTGCCATTGGTTAACAGTCTAGGATGGTCCAGTGTTAAAGATATTAGATGCAGCCATACCTATGTATCTCATCAATTCAATAGTTTAGATTACCAAATAGGAGGCTTCCTAGATCCAATAGATTCAGCCCATATGGATCGTGGAAACATCTTCGTTTTTAACTGGTGCCAATTGAAGACGTCTTCGGCCTGTGCTACATAATTTACAAATGAAGACGGTCTTGCCAGTTGCTAGATTTTCAACGTTTTATATTCGGTGAAGTAAAAATTTAGGTATTTTGGATTTGTGTGCTTGGATGATCTTGACAAAGTCTATTGTAATCTGTCCAAACAAAAAATGTCATTTAGGCCTGTTTGATTGTCCACGTCCCACGAGACTCATCTGGCCGGCAGGTTTCCCAACTTTGGAGTGCTGCACATGCATGACCTGAGCACGATCTACTATATTCTGTCAAATCAAGACACTGTTCTTGTGTAATTAGGTTGTATCTGCTTTATGAAACTACTGGAGCTTACGTCTACTCACGGCCGGTCCATTAAATAAAAGGGTCAGCCTTGTTTGACAGCGCATCAGCTATTTTGAACTCATTATTTTAAACTTGAGCCGGATCCGGAACTGAACTGAATTTTAATACGCGGGTTGTTCTATAGCTATCTAAAATTCTAACTTAATTCTTGTATGTATCCCGCCCGGACCATTTTCTCCTATGTAGATATGGTGGTTGCCCTAAAGATCTTTACAAATGGCTCATGTCATACCATGCAATTCGGATACAAAGTGTGCACCCTCAAACTCAAGTTATAGTACATAACTCGTACACTAATTATATTTAAACCAGTTATTTATGGAGTTACTTAGAGGCATAACTTAATGCATTTTCAGTTAATTTTATTTTCTTATAATATTCACACATCCACATATATCATACAATTCCACACATTTCCATTAACAATAGCCATCACATTTGTCAATCACATCGTAAATATGATATCTCAACTATGTCCATCCATTTGGAATTTTATTCACATATAATTATCAACAATCATCTGTCATAAATGTTTAGAAACAAATACTCTAATAATATCTAATTATAGTCAAAATAATATATAGAAACTTTGAAATTCAAAATCAGTAGTTCATGTCAGCAATTCATTTAGTTAATTTATCGTGACAAGTTCATTGTCGAATAAATATGGCCACTGATCATATGGTTCATCTGCCATATTGGACTCATTCTCTGGCATCTAATCTTCATTTCCTATCTTGATCACTTTTGTATAGTTGTTATTCAACTAACTGACCAGGCCCAATGAATGAACCCATCAAGTACGCTTATGCAAATATAGGTATGAATGTAGAGATGGCATGAGATGCATGCATCAAGTAGGATAATCGTACACTTGCTTATGTTGAATATCCATCAATCCACATCTACACTCGGAAGGCTTTTATCATATCAGGTAAGTATGAGTAAAACATACATTCACTCATTGAGTAGGTTTCCACTAGTAGTGGTCATTCGATGATGATTCTATCAGGAAATCATTCAAGGAGATTCTCCAGTAACCAGGCATGAGGTGTGCATACAAGTCATCTAGAACGGGCCTATGGGAATTAGCACAGTAGTGTTATGTAATGCATGTAATGTATGCCCAATGCACAATGTATCGACATATGCAATTGTCATATACATCTCTCGTTATGAGAGGAAACTATAAATTTATGGTTATAATGATATTCATGTCCATATAAGCAATTCGCAGACAGCTCAACATAAACATTCATTATGATGGAAAATGTTCCCTTTATTTTTTGGTTTTTGTTTTTGAAATCTGCGATTCAAACCCTCATAGCCCAAGGGCCTAAAATCGGCTTGACGCAAACCAATGGTGGGGGACCCTTATTCTCACTGGGGCCCACATTACTGCAGAACAGCGGGACTTTTATCCTGTTCCATCAGACTTGGATTCATTATACACAACATGATGGCCCCAAATGAAAATGAAGGGTCAGCATCCTTTTTCAACTTGTCCTTGTTGTGGCCCACCTGAGTTTTCATTTTGGCTGTTTTTTTGGGCTCAATGGCAACAGAAGGCCACACATCCAACGAATTTAGATGTCTTGAGTACATCACATGGCCCAATTCTTCTGTACCATCGTAAGCTAGGGTGACAACAGGTTTGGTGAGGCTGGGGAAACCCTCAGTCTGGTGAGACTGTGGTCCCATTTCTGATAACGGCACATAGCCTAATCAAATCTCACCCACGGCCAGGCCTCACTGAACTTAGTGTTTTCCCAACCTCACCAAATCCACTCCCAAGTGGCAACGGGATAAGTGAAACCAATGTGACGTACTCACCACTAGCGATCCATCCATCAATTGGGTTGTCTCAGTTACTCAGGGCACAAAAATCAGCCTAAACAGGAATTCAGATGGGCCACAGAACATGTACAAGTTGACAGGAGACTCCCACCTTGATTCTCATGAGGCCATCATGTTGTCCGGTCCTTTATCTGCTCTATACAAGGTCAGGAAAAACATCAAACCGTTCTAGCTTTCAGCAAGTTCTATTGAAAACAGGGGTGGGCATCCCCTCCCACTTTGCTCCTTGTGCTGTATCACATAGACTTCTCATTCAAACTGATTTCCTGGCCCTGGGTATAACCAACGGGTCATGGCTGATGGACAGGTTGGATGGCATATGACAGCATGTTCAACCCCACGTCTGCCTGGTACCATCGTAAGCTTACAGTGACATGGGTGCCAATGGAGTGCTCTGTAAGACTACTATTAGGTACACGTCAAGTGATAAATAATTTGGATGTTCTAATCATTGGGTGTTTAATCGGGCATACTGGTAGATCCCAACTCAGCTGTCACTGATCAAATACATAAGGTGGTGCGCTGACACAGGGATGGACGTGTTAAGGTCAAGCACCGTCTTCCTCGGGGGATAATTACTCCAAATCCATTGAGGTCAGCCACATCTTCATGTTTTTGTGCTAATTGCTCAGTCTCGATTATATCTGTATGTTATATATATATATATATATATATATATATATATATATATATATATATAAATCAAGGCTAAGTTGGCTAGGCCCATTGAAAATTCCCACCAAAGTTCTTTCACATGAAAAATTAATGAGAGTAAAAGAAAATACACGACACATTTTAATCTTTTTAAACGAATGTAATGCATGTATGCATCAGGTAGAGAATACACCCACCTGCATGAGTTGGAAAGTCGTCAATCCTCATCATTCGCTTTGGGAAGGCATCCACCTATTGATAGGCATGGGTAAAACCCACATCCAAAAGCAAGGAAACCAGGTATACCTTCCAGGGAGATCCCCAGGAAAAACTATGTATATGAGCTATAAATGTATGATGTTTAGTTTCCACCATCAATTAGTAGATTCACAGTTTCAAATATTATAGTCTATCAACATCCATATATTGAAACAATTATTAACAATGAAATAAGTAATTCCAATGAAGCATAATCAAAGCTAGTAATCAAACCGAAGTATTACACGAGAGTAATCACATATCACACAAACACTATTTTGATTTAAATGGGAAAGAGACAAGTTGGGTCACTCACTTGAGAATTCGGTGAGGATGAAATATCAAAAAAATCATATTCACTGAATTTAGGAATTACGTAAAATACGATATACCACAAAATCATTCTTCTGATTTATATGCTAATTCCTATAGTGAGGTCCACCTTTGATTGATCGATATTATAATTGGCTCCACAACTTAATCAAGTTGAATCCTTTCTAATCCAACCCTTGACACTGAGTTTAATTATGAGTCACAAGTTTAATAATCTAATAAATCGGAGTAAAATCAGTCTGTATTATCTTCTGTTGTTTAAACCTACAGCCAGTAGGTCGGACCTACAAATTGAACCTACAATCTGTAAATTGTCTGTCAGACCTACAACTCGAACCTACAATCTGTAAATTGTTGTCTGTCAAACCTACAAGTCGAACCTACGATCTGCTGATCGGACCGACAGAGCCTTTGCTCCATCAAATTATTTGGTAATTCAAACTGTCGGTCAGACTGACAATCCTGCGGGTCAGGCCAACAGGCTCTGGAACTCGACTTCAAAATGTTGGAAAATTTGCAGAGTTTCTATGACGGAAACAGTACTCATTCCATGCTTGCATATCAAATCTACAGGCTATTACTTGATTTGGCATGGACTTTGTTGAAGTATTGGCCTCAGGTAAAGAACAAAATTTGCAGTATTGCCCCACACATTTAAAGTTTCATCTAAAACCGGAATATCGCCTCATACGTACCAGAATTGCCCACGAATGATACAGCCTGATTCGGCCAGAAACAACCTGATACAAAAGCAAATACCCGATACACCTAACTTAAAACATGATACAGCTCCTAAAGCCCGGAAGCATCCTAGTGCAACATGTATGGATGTTTTCTAGCAAGCCCAAAAAAAAAAAAAAAAAAGACACAGAGAGTTGTGAGGCTAGCCCACTTTCGTACCACAGAGCCAATAGAAACAATTGTCAGATGACTTTCACCTGCCATTCATGTATTTGTATATTCGCCATGCTAAAGGATGATTCTAAACTATTGATTTGTTAGTTGAATGTGAACCGTTAACATGTTCTTTTAACGGTCCATCTACTGACGGTTTGGACATAGGTAAATTTTTTTTTTTTTAATGTCTGAGATCCAAGATCTTATCATATAGTCACACTTTTTCAGATTTTCTACTCTAATAAAAATCAGACCATTCCACTCACTCTCAGACATGCAACTGTGCAAAACAAGGGCCGCCCTTTGCTTTTATACAAGGTGGCCTTCTTTAAGTATGGAACAGCTTGATTTTTATAATCGAATCTGTAAATAGTTTTGTCCACTAATTACAAATCTTGGATCTTTTTCTCTAGTTGCTTTCCAAGGTTTGCAGACGCTAAGCCCACATGCGTGTAAATCCCTGCCCATCTACAAGCAAGCACATGTACCAACACAGCTCATGGGTATAAGACACATTCTCCAGCAAGAAATTCGGATGTTTTGGCCTTCAATTAGGCTATTAAACTTCGAAAATTATATGTGCCGCTTATTTGTCTTATACAGTTTGGCTCACCTGAAGAGTGAAATGGCTTTATATATATATATATATATATATATATAGGGGAGAGTGTTGGGCCAGTCCAATCATTCCCAATCATAGGTTATTTTGCAAGAAGATGGCAATGTTGGAAGAGCATTCGGGCTTCCCACTCCAGAATCAAACATTGCCCGTCCGGTCGTCGTAGACACAGCATTGCTGCTACTGATAATTGGATTGGAGTTTCTCGCCTTTAGCTCGTCAAGTGCCTCCACACAGTTCTGCACATGGCAAACCTCACTCTGTCTCTGTACTTTTGTTTCTCCTTCAGCATTGCTATCCAATTTCAACAACTGCACCATGAATAATTTAGTCAACACCACAAACTCCTTTTCAAACGCTAATGATTGAGGTAAGATAAACTTTAATCTAATATTTGTGACCTAACCTGTCTGTAATCCCAACCCTTAGATATTAGTCCTTAATTGCACGCATTTTTGCAACAACATTTCTCATTTGTATTCGTTCTTTTGGAGATTCCAAAGAGCACAACACACCAATTTTAACCATTGAAATCAAGCAATCATGCATTCTATTTCTTGTATTGGTATGGTTTTCATTGCCTTGAGTAACTTCAGCTTCTTCTACCAGCAATCGTGGATCAACAATCTCCATTACTTGCTCAGGCAAAGCCAACTTAGAGAAATGATGAAGGGTTAGATTGCCCTTAAACATGTCATCAGTTGGTCGCTTTCCAGTGATCATCTCCAATAGAAGGATTCCATAGCTGTAAGTATCTCCTTGTGTAGATGGTTTACTGCCCATAGCATATTCTGTAATTTATACAATTCATATTGAAATGTAAGTGACCATTTAAATACAAATAATATCAAAAATTGAATTTTGAGAGAGAAGAGAGGGAATATTCTATTTGTAATAAGCATTGTTGCTATTGGAAGGAATCAAATTTCTAGCATCAGCATCAATTGGTGTGCTGTGAACTTACAAGTTCTTGCAAAGATGTTCTGCATTGAACAGGACTCTACTACTCAAATGAAAGAACTCAAGATTATATGAGCATACAAAAGTCAGTCCACTCAATTGGCAGGCCAAATATGTTCCTTGAATAAGCATATTTGGCATGCCTCTTAAAACTATGGACTAACCTTACTTTCGCACATGGTTGGTTGTCTACCCGCACACTCAAGCAGACATGTGTAAAGGTATATATGATGTTTATATGAAATCCACCCATACCGCTAAGTGCATTAGGTCCAAGGCCCAAAAATCATCCTCATCCATTATTCACACAATTGAAAACAATATACAAGATAACACTCAACCTACAAATTGTTTCCCTTCCAGTGGCTCACCTGAAAATAAAATGGGCCTGATTTTGGGCTCCAAGCTTAAATTTTAGGGCCCCATATCTAATGGAGTGGATCTCATATTACCATCATGATGGGCTCTATAAAAATCAAGGGATGACATCTCTCGCCTCATTGTTTCCTTTGATGTGGCCCACCTAAATCACAAGTCAGTCTGATTTTTTGGCCATAGACATAGCTCGGGATGACGCATCTAATGGTAAGAGTAAATTTCATGCAAACATCATAGTATGCCATGTAAAAATCAAGGGTGGGCATCCTCTCCCCAAAAGTTTCACTTGGTATTGCCAATGACGGATCAGTCTGATTTTTCTATGCTGGGCTAATACTGTTGGTCCGAGTGAATTTCATATACAAATCATGGTGGGCCCACTCAAGCCCACACCCACTTTTTTCACACGTCCAATCACCTGTGAACGGATTGTGAATCAATATGTTATAAAAGGAAATAGATGAAATTGTTACCTGGAGCGATGTACCCAGCAGATCCCATAATCACAACCGTCCTAGTTTTCTCAATCTCATCTAAGAACCTGGCTATCCCAAAATCACACATGTGAGCAATCATGTTATTATCAAGAAGGACGTTGCTTGGTTTTAAATCTCGATGAATGATTGAGGCATGATTATGTAGATAATCCAAAAACAAAGCCACATCTATAGCTATCTCTAGCCTTTGAATAAGCTTCAAGTTCCTATTGATCCCCTGCTCACTGCCATCTTCGTGCAACCACTCATCTAGACTTCCATTGGACATGTACTCATAAATTAGAGCCTTAAAATCATTGCCCTTAAAATCAATGCTTGAGCAACAAGTTAAGAGCTTAACAAGATTCCGATGCCTCCTATTTCTCAAGGCTTCACATTCAGCCATGAAGCTCCTCATAGCTCCTTGCCGCTGGAGGTTGAAGACTTTCACTGCTACTATAGTATCGTTACCATGTAGAAACCCTTTATAAACAGAGCCAGATTTTCCAGTGCCAATCAAATTGGCAGGAGAGAACCCATCTGTTGCTTTAAAGAGATCCGCATAAGACAACTTCAAAGACGAATTGTTTAAAAAAGACAGACCAAAAGGCTTACTTCTCGGATCCTCCATAGAAGGCACAGAAAAAGGCTTCCTTCTCGACTTTCTTACACAATAAAGAGCCATAAAGAAGTATGATAAGGAAATTAGGCAAGCGAGAACAATTATTGAGACTTTTACTTTCAATGCAAGAGACTTCCCCTGTTTAGAGCATGGACGCAATTGTAATCCTGGAATACCCCACAAAGCTTGCTATTTCCCAGCACTCAAACATGACTGATATTTCCAAAGACCCCTTGTTTTGGTAATTCACCCTCGAAATTGTTGAAGGATAGATTTAGATACTCCAGAGCAAACTTCTCCAGATATCTTGGAATCTTCCCCAATAAGTTGTTGCGTGAAAGATCCATGAGTCGAAGACCTTTTAGATTAGCAAATGTTGGAGGAAGTGATCCTTGAAACAAGTTCCCATCCAAACAGAGATACTCTAAGCTGAGACAATTGCCTAGCGGGCTTGGAATTTCGCCTGACAATTTGTTATTAGAAACACTGAATCTTCCAAGAGCATTTGAATAACTGACTTCGAATGGAAGATCGCCAGTAAAGGAGTTACTTTCAACACGGAGTTCAGTCAAAGAGGGAATGCTGAAAAGTGATCTGGGTAACATACCGCTCAAGTTATTATTGTCAAGGTGTATAAACTGCAAGAATGTAAAATTTCCAATGCTTGAAGGTACGGCTCCCCATAGATTGTTCCCAAACAAATCAAGTATGTACAATTGGGTGATATTGCCCAAGGAAGATGGAATTTCCCCTGATATTTCATTCCCACCCAAGGAAAGTCGTCTCAATTTGTTAAGCTTCACAATACCAATGGGAATAATACCTGTAAGAGAGTTGTACTCCATTCTCAGTGTTGTTAAGCCCACAAGATTCTGAATCCCAGATGGGATGCTTCCAAATATCATGTTACTCCCTAACCATAGTATTCTCAGCTGGGTTGAAAGATTACCCATGGATTCAGGTAACACACCGCTGAGACGATTATAGCTTATGTCCAATTCTTGTAAGCTACTGCAATTGGTCAAAGAATCAAGAAAACTCAAATCATGAGATTTTCCAATTCCAATTCGATTGCCCCCCAAATATAATTTGGAGAGACCCTTGAGGATTCCAAAATTCATAGGCACAGATCCGCAAAAATTGTTGTTGGCGAGTTTAATAAGTAAAAGTCCCGAAGCATTGGATAACGAAATTGGTATGGGTCCGGTGAATTGATTTCCTTCGACATAAAGCTGTTGGAGATTAGGAAGAGTGAGGCCTATGTTAGGTGGAAGGTTTCCTTGCAATCTGTTCCATCCTACGTCCAAACACTTAATAGAGGAGAGATTGTATAGCAGTGGCGGAATCGTACCTGAAACTTCATTTTCACTTATGCTAAGAAGCTCCAAGATTACCAACCGGCTGAGTTCACCCGAGATGCTGCCTTTCAGACTATTTCTTCTGAGATAAAGGTGAGTGAGAGAAGAAAGGTTTCCAAGTGAAGGTGGGATGCTTCCTATAAGATTGTTGTGACCAAGGTCCAATCTTGTGAGATTCAATAGAGATCCGAACTCATTTGGAATCCTTCCTGACAGCTGATTCCCATAAAGACTAAGGGCTTCGAGTTTCGAACAGTGGGTCAGATTTGCTGGAATTTCTCCGATGAATGTGTTATTAGCCACACTGAGATAACGCAGGCGACGCAAACGGCCCATCTCTTCAGGAATCGTCCCGTGGAAGCTGTTGTTTGCGAGATTGATTATCCTGAGAAAGGAAAGGTTCCCAATGTAGGGAGAAATGGGGCCTGCCAAGTTCTGGTCAGTGAGGTTCAAGGCGGTAACCCTATCAGGATGCCTGCGACCGCACGTGACTCCTTGCCAGTGGCAGAAATGAAGAGTATCATTCCAAGAACTCATGGAATGGAGAGGATCGTCGGTTATCATATGTTTGAAGTGAAGCAAAGAAAGCCGATCGGTTTCGTTGGAGAAGTGAGCGGCAGATCCGAAGAAGCATGGAACGCTGGTGGAAGAGAGAAGGAGAAATGACCAAAATGCCCTTAGGCTGATATGTGGGAGCTCCATTACATGGAGTATGTGAACGCGAGTGTACAGGGAAAGTGATGAGACAAACTCCAAGCAATAAAAGCGGACGGAATCAATAAAAGCGCAAATTAAAATTTTTAAAACTTCCGTAAAAGTCAGACTTATGCAATAAAGTATCTTGTATTTTCCGCTACGTGGAAATAGACCGTAGATTACTTCGTAATTCTGGTAAAGACAAATGAACAAGATGTTTTTTTTTCTCTCTCTCTTTCTCCGAGTGGATTTCGATGGAAGTTTCATCCACTCCGTTCACCCATTTTTACAGATCATTCTAGGGCTTGATCCCAAAAATGAGAGGGATATAAATATCAGGTGGACCACACCACAGGAAAACAATAGTGATTGGATATCCATCATTAAAATCCTCCTAAGTCCCACTGTACTGTTTATTTGACATCTAGTCTGTTGATTAGGTCATAAAGGCCCAGATGAAGAGAAAAATCAAATATCGGTTTCATCCAGAACTTTTATGGCCCCCAAAAAGTTTTTAATGGTCAAAGTGCAATCAACATTGTTTCCTGTAACGTGGGCCATTTGAGATTGAAATATACCTCTTTTTTCTATAATTTCATAAAATGATCTATAAAAATATATGGACGGCATGGATGAAACACACACACATCATGATGGCCCACAAAACACCTACTACCAGCCATTGGCTGATGGCAGGGGGAGTAGCCAATCCGTGTCCATTTTTCCAGCTTCCCAAGAACGGAAAGCATATACAAATCCCAGATGTACCTTACGAGAGTTTTGGATCAAGCCCATCTTTGTATTTTTACTCTACACTGGTCTCGTTGACCTTATTAAAGGCAAATAAACATTAAATTAGGTTTTTGAAAGTTTTTAATGCTGGCATTCAATCATCACTGTTTTTGTACTTGTGGTTCACCTGGGATTTGGATTGATTCCATTTTTTGACCACTTCTTAAATGAGCTCGAATAATAAACGTGGCCCAACGATAATCTTGAGATATTATTATTTATTATTATTTCGTGGTCTGAGTTTTCCAAAGATTCAAGACGTGCAGAGTTTGCTTTCCCTCTGCTGCGATCCACCAACCAGCGTGTCACACCGTCCACTAGAGGTCACATGGTGAATAGTCGAATGATGCAGACCGTGCATACTTGAGAATCATTTTCATACGGCCGCCTTAAGAAAGGTAAGCTGAATGGATGATTGTGACCATCACTATCTGGAGGTGAGGTTGAAATAATGAAAATATAATTTTCTCTCTGGTGTAGCCTGCACCTGATGTACGGATCAGATGTCAATTGCACAGCCAGGTGGCCCCAAAGTGCTCAGATATGCTGAGCGCCGCATACACACAGAGGAAGCAGTGATAATCATGAGGCCACCGTTGAAAGGGCCCAAGGACATGGAAGAAGTGAAAACAAAAATAAGCTTCATCCAAAACTTCTGTTACCCTCACGAAGTTTTCAACGGTGGGCATTTAATCTCCGCTGTTTCATGTGGTGTGGTCTATTTGAGGATCTGATGCGCCTCCTTTTTCGGCTCTTACCTTAAAATGACCTGTTAAAATGGGTGGAGGACCTAGATAAAACACATACATCAAAGTGGACCCTACAGAGCACCCGCTAGGACCTAGTCCGACGTGGTAGGGGTAGGACGAAATATGCGTCCGAGTCTACACTGCTTATCTTCGTAGGCAACCCTGGATGCGTGATACAGGAAAAGGAAAGGGCACACCGGTTGGATCACCCTACCTCTGGCTAATTCAATCTTGACCGTTCAACAAGTAAGTGTGCAGAAGTCCACCGTTCTTTTCCATATCGGGAACGGATTGGCTACTCCCCCTGCCACCAGCCTGGTGGCTGGTGGTCAGTGCTCTATGGGCCCACCATGATGTATGTGTTTCATCCATTTCATTTTTACATATCATTTTAAGGCTTGATCCCAAAAATGAGAGGGATATAATCTCAGGTGGACCACACCACGGGAAAACAATAGTGATTGGATATCCACCATTAAAATCCTCTTAAGGCCTACTGTACTATTTATTTGACATCCAATATGTTAATTAGGTCATACACAAGATAAGCTTGATTCAAAACTTTTATGGCCGCTAAAGGTTTTTAATGGTTGACGTTCATTCAAGACTGTTTCTTGTAATGTGTTCTACATGAGATTGAAATACACCTCATTTTTTGTCTCATACCATAAAATGATCTAGAAAATTAGATGAATGGCATAGATGAAATATATACATCATGTTGAGGTCCACAGAGCACCGACCACCAGCCATTGGTTGGTGGCAGGGGGAGTAGCCAATCCGTTTCCTTCCGTATCATCCCGGTTAAAAAATAAAAGTAAAAATAAAACAGAAATTCATCCCATGCTGAAAGAAGTGTGCAGAGAGACAAGCGTCCCATCTCTTACACTAACACTATACTGAAATCCTCCTGGCCTAGCCCATTTGGTAATTAACCATCATTTCCGGGTCAAGCCGACAAAATTAAGGCCAGGCCAGGCCACGCCGGCCCTGAGCAGGAAATCTTCTGCTAATTATCAATTAATCAGGCCCCGGGGTTGCACCTGGCTGCTATTGGGTGATGGTCCAAAGACCTAAACACTAGTCTTCACCTTGCTGTTAGGTCTTCAAGAAGGTTCAAAAGCAAAGGCCCAGCATAGGCAGCCATTGGGCCTACGACTCAGGCCTTAGACCAAGCCAGGTTCCTCTAGGACCGAGGTTCGAACAAGGTGCACTCAGACTAGGCTTTGGATATAGCCCAGTTCAATTGCAGCCCAAAACCTTCATAATCAAAGTTTTAACAACATGAAATCAATGGTATCTATTAATTAAAGCATGTCAGAGATTATTAAATGATGCATAACAAATCAAGTTTTCCCAAATACCAAATCTAATTCTATAATGAACCAGCCAAATGTCTTGCTCGCGGACTACTTGGGATGCAATCCAGATAGATTGGGCTCGTGCTGACCCATTGGATCAGGTTGCAGGTAAACCCGAGCCCAAACCAACCTCAAGAGGACCCAAGCCACAAGCCACAACCCAAACCCAACCTGATGACCTTGACAATCCAGCCTGACCCAATCCAAAGACTTCTACAGCCCAACCTGACCCAACCCAAACTCGGGCGCATTAATCAATTTCACTTATTATTATTATTCAAAAGGAATATATTCAATCAATGGGATAACACTTACAGAGAGATCTTCGGACCTAACATCAAAAGGGGGAAAAGTCCTGCCTATCGTGAGAAAAATCAAACTATAAATTCTAAAATATGATGCAATTCAAGCCACCCTCAGATTTCCCAGACCCCACCCTATCAAGAAATAAAAGCCCTCTAGTTATCTAGGGGAGGTTTGCCGAGGATTTAAAAAATGAATGAGCAATTGGCCGTTACCACCCCTACGTTCCCTGTCGTAGGCCATACCGGTTGCTTCCCTAGGAGAGTGAGTGATGGAAACCTCCATCTAATCCATGAGGTTCTTGATCCTTGCTCACCAGTAGAACATGGTCTATGAGGGAGAGGAGTTCCCCTTAAGGATTCCTACGACTGCCTTGGAATCACTCTCCACCTCTACCTTAGAGAAGCCCTGATCCATGCAAAGGGACAGGCCCTCCCAGATAGCCCTGATCTCAGCCCAGGAATTAGATCCAAAACCGTAACCAGAAGCGAAAGCAAAAAAGGAAATCACCCACACAATTTCTAGTGACGCCGCCTCCCCCAGACGGGCCTGATTTCCCCAGGGCCGAACCATCAACATTTATCTTGACCCAGCCCAGCTTGGGTTTCATCCATCTGATCACCTGGACCAATCTCCTATACAGTGTTGCACTATTAATTCTTAGCTCAGCTAGAGCAGTAGCCGATGCATGGTTGGCGTTTTTGGGGAGGGGTAGAGTTGGGCCGATCCAGTAGATCCAATGACGAACGCGGGCTATCACTTTTGTAGCACAGGGAGGGGAATCGTCAAATCTGGCTGCATTTCTGGATATCCAAATTTTCCAGAAAATTAGAGTGGGAACTAGGCCCCTTAAAAGTATGGAGACGGTCAGATTGCGCGGTTGTCGCCCACCATTTAGAAGCTTTGCCGAAAGCTGAATCATTGGCGAACGAGTGGACCTGAAACAGAGGCTGGAATTGATTCCACACTAGCGACACCAGCTCACCCCAGGAGAAGACGTGGTCAATGGTTTCCATGTGGTTCGGGTGAGGAGCTCGGCAACATTCACATTTGGAAGCTATGTGGATCCCTTTGGCTTGGGTTCTAATGTCGACTGGGATGGGTTTGAGAATGATTTTCCAGGTAAGCATCAATAGTTTAGGAGGAAGTTTCGAGTGCCAAACCCACCTGGACCACGGTTTATTGACCCTGAGAGGTCTAGACGACAGCCAAGCCGATCCTACCCTGAATTCGCATGAGGAAGTTTTAGCCCGAATCTGTTTGTCCTCCCTCACTGATGTGCAGATCCCCTCGTCTGACACATGGTCTAGCACGACTTGTGGAAGGAGAAGTCTTGGCGCTGCTGGATCTCACCAGCCACTGGGACCAATGAAATGATTAATCAGGTGCTCCTGCTGTGCTGTTGGAAGCAATTTCCAGTCCGCGGAGGGGCCCAGACCGGACCAATCATCTTGCCAGAAACTGCACCCTCCACTTCCAATGATCCAATGAGAACTAGATGCAACCACCGCAGATTGTTTTTGGATCTGCTTCCACAGCGGCGAGGCCCAGGCTGCTAGGGGTGTGCGGCGATCGGACTTGATGTCTGCGGAGTATTTCTCCTTCATAAAGATTGCCCATCAGCTATCCTTCCCCCTGTTCTTGATAACCCACGTCATTTTCATCCCGAAAGATTGCATGACTCTGCTCAAACTTCTAACTCCCAAACCGCGCTCTGATTTTGGGTAGGAGATACTCTTCCAGCTGACCCAATGACAGCATTTTCTGTCCCTCTCCCAACCCCAGAAAAAATCAGTAAAGGCTCTTTCCAGATCTCCAAGAAGTGTGCAAGGGATATCCCGCGCCGCCATTGTGTGGACCGGAATGCTGCTGAGAGCATGGTAGACCTAACCCAAGTTGCAGTTCAAAGTACTTGTCCAACAACTGATTTCTAAGTTACAAACCTTCCAACAATGAGGACTTGGGAAGTTAGACATTACCCGCGAAGAATGAAAATCCATGCTTAGAGGATTTGAAACTCAAGCTTTAGCCTTAATAACTTTCATCCATGTACAATGCACATCTAAATAATTTACAAACAGCATCATCAGCTGCAGGCCTGAGGGATAGATACCATGCAAAGAGATTTTGTAGAGGTGGACCACAACAAACTTGTCAATGTTCCACGTGTGCAAGCTTTTGGTTCTACTTATGTGGTACTTAACTTGAATACTTAATCTACCGAAAGGTAGACTAGATCATTGATTAGATGGGCCTTAGTTGTATGTTCCCTAAGTTGTTGATGATCTTCTTCCTAATTATCCATTTATGTGATGTGGCATGGCCAACAAGAGTGTATTCGATTAATTTGGGGTTGAGTGTTTGTTAAAGGATTGCCCCGTTCAATGAATGGTCAGAAACTCTCAAGCTTGTGCTTGAGAGTGGTAGAATGTTCATGCTCCATATCATTCATTTGGTGGACGCCCCCAGAATTCTGAAGGATTGGACAAAAGGTTGCAGGTGTTCTGTTTTACCCTCCATTAGTAGGTTCCATCAGCTCATTGATCATCTTACCATGGCCCATTAACAGTGCAATCAACCAAATGAACGGAATCCATGGACTGTTGGGCACTGGGATAGATGTCAGATTGTTCGTACCTGGGAACATCTAGCGCTGTAATTTCTTAGATTGTGTGCTATTTTCATTATTCATAACTTGGACCATTTAGCACTGTAATTTTTTATATGGCTCCAGTACACGGTGGGCTCCATCTAGATTACATGGTTACACATCATCCATTGTATATTGATGTAGAACAAGTAAATGACAACTCAATGGGGAGCCAAGATCGCATAAATTGAGATTGGAAGGTTTGATTGCGCAGAAATGGTCTAAACGTGCACTATACCATTTGATGGCCATTTTTTTGCCACCAGTTATTCATTTACGCGCTCTAAACTCTAGCCAACCACCAAAGGTTCTTTGATCCCAGGATGATCTTCACAACATTCAATCATTCTAGGGATCGCACAACATATCCCAATGTTAAAACCATGTACAGAAGTACAGACTCGATAACTCAGACTGGCTCATCCAGCCTCAAGTCGAGTCGCAACTCGGCCAAGTCAGGGGTTACTCATCTAGGTGACAGGTGGATGTTAAACCAGATCAGACCTCACCAAGTCTGAGTCGACAAATGAGTCGCAGGGGACTCATCCCAGTCTTAAAACCATTTTGCACCACTGAGTAAAACCTTGGGCACCAGTGCTGCATTAGAGCTGAACTCTATAATTTAATCTCCTCTGATTTTAAGAAGTGTGGCTTTGGAGACCTCTTTTTGCTTGCTTTTTTTTTTCTTGGAAGATGAACGGTTTTGTGGAAAGCAAATACTGCACCCAATACAGCTCTTTGCCTGCATTTGCTAATGCATTTTGGATATCAATTAGCTTACAAAATAAACATCAGACACCAGAAATGTGATTAATTTTCTTATTGTGAGCAATCACATGCTTGGGAGGTTGGAAATGATAGAGACCATCACAAAAAAAGTTGTTCCCTTTCCCGTATTTCCATGAAACCATCAATTCCATCCCCTTTTTTCCATGAAAAGCTTCATACTCTGGCAGTGATGATAAGCAGGCACTTGGATATTACTTAGAAATTGCATACAAGCTAGTCAATAAAATCGTTTGAGTAGCAGCCAATGGTCCATATTTAACATGCATGACTGATGCAGGAGCTTTTAATGGTATCTACCATCCATGGTGGGACCCACAATATGAATGATTTGGATATTTGAAAGTAGAGCAATGTTTCACATTCATCAGGCAAAACAAAATCTTTTAATGACTCAGTGGATGAATACTTCCTCAGACTACTCTCCAGTGGGTAGTCCAATTGCCAAAGAACTTTCATTGGATTATAATGTCATTTTGAAAAGGGTTGAATAAAATGCTTTAGTGATTAAACATCTCAATAACCCAATAGCATTCACATAGTTATAAGATGATGCCTTTGTCTCATACATTCATAGGACAATCTCCCTTTGCCTCACATGAAATAAAACATACACACAAAAAGAAAGAAAGAAAAGAAAGACATCTTCCCATATATTCACCATCAACACAAGCCAAGACTAAATATATCTAGAGCTTGTTAAAAAAGTATTCAACAAACTTATTTTATTTTGAAATCTTTCTCAGCATAACTACCAATAATATCTCATGAATGACTGATGTAAGATGGACCTTCACGTAACAGCTGTGACCTAATTACTTGCTTGTCTTGGTGAATCTCATCCCCGAGATAAAAGTCCTTGATCGCATTCATTTCCGTGAGAACAACTTCCATATCCATTCGTTCTCTTGGAGATTCCATGGAACACATCACACCAATTCTGACCATTGAAATCAAGCAGTCACCCATTCTATTCATTGTATTGATATGATTTACACTGCATTGAGAAACTTCTGCTTCTTCTTCAAGTAATCGTGGATCAACAATCTCCATAACACGTTCAGGCCAAGCCAATTTAGCGAAATGATGAAGGGTTAGGTTGTCCTCAAACATGTCATTAGTTGGTCCCTTTCCAATGATCATCTCCAAGAGAAAGATTCCATAGCTGTAAGCATCTCCTTGTGCAGATGGTTTACTGCCCATCCCATACTCTGCAATTCATATTCACAAATTGGAATGTAAGTGACCATTAGATAATATCGAAGGTTGAATTTTGAGAGAGGGATGAGAGGGAATATTGTTTTGAACAAGTGATTGGCATATTTTCTATTCTAAGGATCCGAATTTATTTATTTATTTTGTTAGCTTGTTAGTACACCCCACTGTCAGCTCACGCTTCACTGTTAGCCACCCCCACTAGGGATCGATACCAAGACCTCAGTGTTGAAACGAGGTACCTTTCACTCAGTCTACCACTTGAGCTATGGATCAGGGTGTAAGGATCCGAATTTATAACATCGATTGATGTGCGTGGGAACTTGTAAGTTCTTGCTAAGATGTTCTACATTGAACAAGACTACTACCTAATGAGTGGACCAGTCTCACTTTTGAACATTGTTGTTCACGCTACGGGCTACCATGTCCCACGCACTCAAATAGGCACATGTAAAGGAATGTGTAGGTCTAAAATACCTTTTGGAAATAACTGACTTCTCCCTTCCTGAAAGCTGTAACATGTTTCATCTCTCAATACAATTACAAAGGGTAGCAAAGGGTGTGATCTCACCTTTTGCTGTCTGTGCGTGTGCAGATATAGAGAGAGGTTTGAAGTCCTACTGGTTATAGCACAAGTTATGGTTCACCCAACAGATAACTTCTAACCTTTTAAGTGAATGTAACATCCAAAACTTACAAAAAGTTGGCCTACAGATAACTTCTAACCTTTTAAGTGAATGTAACATCCAAAACTTACAATAAGTTAGCCTACAATATGAAGATCACCTAGTGCAAAAATCAGCCCATTTACTCATAATATGGATCACACTTAGGAAACAATGTCTAGATCGATCGGCATTGATAAATTTGAAGATAAAAGGGAGTCACCCACTCAATTAGTGGAGGTAGCTGATTTTAATTTGCAAAGGAAATCCTCATGATTGGGCCAAGCTATTGCACGAATTAGATGTTGGAAGTACATGAAAGGTTAAAATTAATCTGCTGGGTGGACTGTGACTTACGGTGTAACCTGTCATCTAACCGATTGGACTTAAAACCTTCTCACACACAGATATACAGAGAAATATGGTCTCTTGTGAGCAAGAATGCAGGAGACCATTCATGTGTGCAAAGGGGTTGCCGGCTTAGGTGGGCCCAACCATGATGTTTATGTGAAATCCACTCTGACCACCAAGTGCATCAACCTACGTTAGATACAGGGACCAAAAATCATCTCCTTCCATAATTCAGGTGGACCAAACGATCAGATATACTGTACAGGGCAATGCCCAATTTCCAAATTGTTTCCCTTCTAGTGGCCCACAAATCATGGATGGGCCTGATTTTTGGGCCTCAGGCACAAACATTAGTGTGCCATCTAATTTCTGGAGTGGATTTTGTGATGATGGTATTATCATCACGATGGGCCCTGTAAAAATAAAGGGTAGACGTCTCTCTCCCCATTGTTTCCTTTGGTTTGGCCCACATGAATCACAGGTTAATTTGAATCTGATTTCTTGGCACTGTATGTCATTCAAGATGATGCATCTAATGATCGGAGTGGATTCACTTAAATATCATAGTGAGCCATGTAAAAATCAAGGCCCCAACTACTTGATTAGTATGACCCACCTAGATCACTGACTAGTCTGATTTTTAGGCCTTGGTCGTAAAATAGGCTGACGCATCTGTTGGTCAAAGTGGAATTCACATACACATCACAGTGGGGCCCACCAGAGCCCACCCTCACTTTGTTGGCATGTCCAGTCTCCCGCGAACAGAATAGGACTCAATATAATATAAAAGGAAAAGGATGAAATTGTTACCTGGAGCGATGTACCCAGCAGTTCCCATCACCACAACGGTCCTGGTTTGAGCAACCTCAGATAAGAACTTGGCGAGGCCGAAATCACCCACACGAGCAATCATGTCATTGTCAAGAAGAATGTTGCTCGGTTTTAAATCTCGATGTATGATTAACCTTCGGTATAGATAAATCAGAGCAGAAGCCACATCTATAGCTATGTTTAGCCTTTGAAGAAAGTTCAAGTTCCTCTGCAGCTGTTCCTGGCCATCACTGTGCAACCACTTGTCTAGACTTCCATTGGGCATGTACTCATAAACTAGAGCTTTAAAATCATTACCCTTAAAATCAATGCTTGAGCAACATGTTAAGATCCTAATAATATTCCGATGCCTAATATTTCCCATGGTTTCGCATTCGGACATGAAACCCCTCATAGCTCCTCGGCGTTCGAGGTTGAAGACTTTCACTGCTACTACAGTTTCATAACGATCTAGAAACCCTTTATATACGGCGCCAGATCTTCCGGTGCCAACCAAATTGGCAGAAGAGAACCCACCTGTTGCTTTAGAGAGCTCTGCATAAGACAAGTTCATAAAAGAATCGTCCGCAGAAGTTGCAGCAAAATCTTTCCTTCTCAACTTATTCATGGCAAAATGTTTCCTTCTCGACTTAATCAAAGCAGAAGGTTTCCTTCTCGACTTATCCTCCACAGAAGCCTCAGCAGCAGGTTTCCTTCTAACCTTTCTTACCCAATAAAGAGTGGTAAATAAAGATGTTATTGAAAGAAGACACGGGACAACAATTATTGATATTTTTACTTTCAAAGCAAGAGACTTCCCCTGTTTCTTGGAAGCTTGGCTAGGGCATGGACGCAATTGTAATCCCAGAATACCCCCACAAAGCTTACTATTTCCGAGCACTGAAATTGCACTGGCATTTTGAAAGACCCCTTGTTTTGGTAATTCACCCTCAAAATTGTTGAAAGACAGATTTAAGTACTGCAGAAAAACAAGCATCCCCAGATATTCTGGAATCTGCCCAGACAAGTTGTTGTGTGAAAGATCCAAGGATTGAAGGCCATTTAGAGTACGGAATGATGAAGGAATTGATCCTTGAAAGAAGTTCCCATCCAACTGGAGATACTCTAGGCTGCGACAATTGCCTAGCGAGCTTGGAATTTCGCCTGACAACTTGTTATTAGAAACAATGAAGTTTCCGAGAGCTTTCAAGGAACCAGCTTCCAGTGGCAGACTACCAGTAAAAGAGTTGTTTCCAACATTGAGTTGAATCAAAGAGGGAAGGCTGAAAAGTTGTTTGGGCAATGTACCGCTTAAGTTATTATTTTCCAGGTGTATTAACTGCATGTTTATACAATTTTTAATACTTGAAGGTACGGTCCCCCACAGATTATTCCCAAACAAATCGAGTTGGTACAATTCGGTGATATTGCCTAAGGAAGGTGGAATTTTCCCTGATAATCCATTTCCACCTAAAGAAAGTTGTCTCAATTCGTTAAGCTTCACAACACCAATGGGAATAACACCTGTAAGAGAGTTGTACTCCATTCTCAGTGTTGTTAAGCCCACAAGATTCTGAATCCCAGATGGTATGCTTCCAAATATCCTGTTACTCCCTAACCATAGTATTCTCAGCTGGGTTGAAAGATTGCCCATAGAGTCAGGCAACGAACCGCTGAGACGATTATCACTTACGTCCAATTCTTGTAAGCTACTGCAATTTGTCAAAGAATGGAGAAAACTCAAGTCGTGAGATTTCCCAATTCCAAGTCGATTGCCTCCCAAATATAACTTGGAGAGACCCTTGAGTCTTCCAAAATTCATAGGCACGGACCCGCTAAAACTACTGTTGCCAAGTTTAATAAGTAAAAGTCCAGAAGCATTGGATAATGAAACTGGTATGGGTCCTGTGAATTGGTTTCCTTCAACATGAAGTTCTTGGAGATTAGGAAGAGTGAGGCCTAAGTAAGGTGGAAGGTTTCCTTGCAATCTGTTCCATCCCACGTACAAACAGTTAATAGAGGAGAGATTGTATAGCCCGGGCGGAATCGTACCTGAAACTTCATTTTCACTTATGCTAAGAACCTTTAAGCTTACCAACTGGCTGAATGCACTCGGGATGCTGCCCATCAGTCTATTTCTTTGGAGATAAAGATAAGTGAGAGACGAAAGGTTTCCAAGCGAAGGTGGTATGCTTCCTATAAGATTGTTGTGACCAAGGTCCAATCTTGTGAGCTTCAATGGAGAGCCAACCTCAGTTGGAATCAGAATCCTCCCTGACAGCTGATTCCCGTAAAGATTAAGGACTTCGAGTTTCAAACAGTGGGTCAGATTTGCTGGAATTTCTCCAGTGAATGTGTTATTGGTGAGACTGAGATACCGCAGGCGACGCAAACGGCCTATCTCTTCAGGAATCGTCCCATGGAAGCTGTTGTTTGCGAGATTGATTATCCTGAGGAAGGTGAGGTTCCCAATGAAGGGAGAGATGCGGCCCACCAAGTTCTTGCCGGTGAGGTTCAAGGCGATGACCCTCTGAGGATGCCGACGATCACTGCATGTGACTCCTTGCCAGTAGCAGAAGTGGAGAGTATCGTTCCACAAGCCCAAGGGATTGAGAAGATCGTCGGTTACCAGATCTTTGAAGCGGAGCAAAGAAAGGCGATCCGTTTCATTGGAGAAGTTAGCGGCAGATCCGATGAAGCATGGAACTTGAATGGAACAGAGAAGGATGGCACTGATTAGAAATAACCAAATTGCCCTTGTTAGGCTCATGGGCAACAGCTCCATCATTGAGTTTCTGAATGCAGGAAAGAGATAAGGGTCAGGCAATGACTTGTCCCAGCTATAGTAATAACAAAGAAAACGGATCCTCTGTTTGCGTGTTGCAGTCTAATCGTGGTTGTTGCAGTCTAATCGTGGCATGGACCAACGACGATACAGGGAAGTAAATTATCGGAAGTGGATTGTATGGTGTGCCACCACCGACCTTGGTGGTGTGTTGAACTGGTAAAATTATGTGGGCCCACCATGATGTATGTGTTATAACTACACCTTTCAACTGTGGGTATTTAATCTCCCCTGTTTTTGCTGATGTGGCTCATATGAGCTTGGAACTGTCTCCTTCTGCACCCATGCCTAAAAATGATCTATTAGTATGGATGGATGGCATGGAAAAAACAAATCCGCTGTGGGCTCTGGGAATATGGAATCGGTCCTAGAAAGGATGGTCATAGGAGCTAATCTGGGTACTAACTTTAGACTACTAAACTCTATAAGGCCCACTGTGGATGCATGTGTCTTATGAAATCGGATTGCATACTGAGTTACTCGTAACTCAGTACGATCATGATCTTATCTTACTGAGTAAACTCAGTTGGATCCACCATGAATGTATGTAGTCTATCCAGACCGTCCATCTGTTTTTCCAAATAATTTAATGGGTTGAACCCAAAATTGAAGCATATTGCCAATCATACCACAGGAAACAGTGGGAATAATGATTTCCACCATTGAACTCTATCTAGGCCCTACAGTGATGTTTATCTGTCATCCAACCTGTTCATAAGATCATACAACATGGATGATTGGAAAACATAAAAATAAGCTTGATTCAAAACTTACTTAGTCCCCGAGAATTTTTCAACGGTAGATGCTCAATTTACACTGTTTCATGTTGTGTGGTTCATTTTAGTGTTGGATATGCTTCATTTTTGGGCTCAAGCCCTGAGATTATCCAATAAAATGAATGGACGGAGTGGATCAAATACATAAATCCTGGTGAACCTCATAGAGTTTACTATGTACACAATCCACTTCCCTGTCTTATCTACTTTGTCCATCCATTTCTACAGCCCATTTTAGGACATGAGTGTAAAATTGAAACACATGTAAAAGCTCAACTAATCACACCACAGGAAATTGTGGGGCTAATGACATCCATTGAAACCTTATTAGGGCCCACCTGACCTATGAAGTTCCCATTATACAAATGTAAGAAACCAAATTGCAATCAGTGATGCAACACCGGTTATACCATGGGGCTTTCAACATGAGGGGATGGCAATTTTAAGAATCAAGATTTGTCGAACATTAACATCAGTAGTAACAGTTAAATGGGTGAATGTGTCAATTAATTCAATTCACACAACCTCCTAAACTGGGCTATTGATCAATCAATCAGGCCCTAGAGTTGCAACTGGCTGCGCTTCTTCAGATTTTTTTTTCCTGGGCTGACCCATGAGCAGAGGACTGATTCCAAGCCCAGCCCACAATATAACAATATAGTCTGAGATTGGTCCAGTCACACCAACAACGGTCTTGGCCAAGCTGTTAGGTCTTAAAAGGGATCGAAAGCAAAGGCTCAGCACAACCAGCTATTGGTTTGGATGGCATATAAGCATCATGGTTGGGTCCAGGATGGTTTCAACGGTGGACATTTCCATCCTGACCGTTTTCTGTTGTGTGTCCCACCTGAGTTTTGGACCCGCCTGACTTTTAGACTCCTGTCCTAATGTGAGCATGAGAAACTGAAAGGCGGTGGATTTCTCACAGATATCACCGTGGGCACCATAGCGAACTTCCTTTTCCACATAGCTTCCACCCACTAGGAACTTCCTTTAGAAAATTCGCATCCAATGTGGAAATTAATGTTTCATCAAAAATCTATTATTTTGGTTTTCCATGAATGGAAACTGTCTTTAAAATAATAAGAAAAATTAAATTAAAAAAAAACCTGCATTCAATCCCTCATATTAGCCCAGGCCCTAACATCATCTTGATGCATGGGAGACCCTTGATTCTCACCGGGACCCACCTTACTGCAGAACAGTGGGATTTTTATCATGATCCCTCATCCAGGTCAGATGAATGCTCTGGACGGGCCTGGATTCATTTTATAGAACATGATGGCCCCGAATGAAAATGAAGTACTCTTTCAACTTGTCCTTGTTGTCGCCCACCTGAGTTTCCATTTTGGCAGTTTTTTGGGCTCAAGTGGCAAAAATCAGGGTACAAAAATCAGCTTAAACAGGAATTCAGGTGGGCCACAGAACAGGTACAAGTTGACAGGGAACTCCCACCTCAATTCTCATGGGGCCATCATGTTGCATGTACAGAATCCAGGCCTTTATCTGCTCTATACAAAGGTCAGGAAAAACATCAAACTGTCCTGACTTTCAGCAGGCTCCATTGAGAACAGGGGTGGGCATCCCTTCCCACTTTGCTCCCTGTGTTGTATCCCATAGAGTTTTCATTCAAACTGATTTTCTGGCCCTGGGTATAACCTGAGGGTACATAGCTGATGGACGGGTTAACTTGGATAGCATATCACAGCACGTGCACCAGATGGCATTGGTGCCAATGGAATGCTCTGTAAGACTTCTATTAGGTACATCCCAAGTGATAAATAGTTTCGATGATCTGACGATTGGGTATTTAATCAAGCATACTGTAGATCCCACATCAGTTGTCACCCATTCAGATATGTAATTGAGTGGTTCACTTGGATTATGTTACACATTCATAGTTCTTTAGTTGGACATGGATTCTATCTAGTGTGTAAATTATTGAAGTAGTAGTTGTAATGAATTGAGTTATTTCAAATCTTTTTTTTTTTTTTTTTCCATAAATACATGTCTTGGTCCACAACTATATTGGCAGAAAACTTAAGTCTCATTTGAGATTCAGATGTAGAAGACTAAGTTGCTATCAACCTAAAGAAGGAATAGCTTCCCATTGCGTAAGCATTCGAGAGTCAGATTCAATTATCTCTATAATCGATCCATGGATCAATCCTACATTCTGTACATAGTCTTACACCCACCTCAGTATAATATCCATGTAATGGCTCAGCACTCTTGCCAACAGTACCATGATTACCCTTCATCAAAAAGGTCACACATGGCAAAGTACCTTGCTGATCAAAGATTGGTGTTATCCATGCAAAGGTAAGAAACTTTTTTTTTTTTTTCAACCATCAATTTCCTAGTCCAGTTAGCATGGGCAGAGATTTCCAGTGAAATTTGTAGCAATTGAGATTTCATTTCTTGTGATCTAATTACAGTTTAGTTTTATGGAACAATGGTCTGGATCATTGAGTGATGGGCTGATAGTTGTACCTTAGGCTTCCTTCTCTCTTCAGACACTGGTGAAAGGAGCTCCATTTTGTAAATTTTAATATACAAAAGCTAGAAACTTATGGCACGTTCTATATAGCAACCCTCTGTTTCATCTTCACTCTTATTTTTTCCATTTTATATTCTTGTAATGTCAATGAAGAGACATGCTGATCACTCTAACTGGATAAAATACCTTTTGGATGATTGAGTTTACTGCATTCTAGTAATTATCCAAGAAACATATACCAAAGTGTAACAATTCATGACTTCTCGATAAGTAGCTTGTGATTTTTGGGTTAAAGCATATTAAGATAGTTTTCGTATGTGAATGGCATCTATCCTATGTACTATTCTTCTTTTAACAAAGCTTGGCAATGGGTTGTGCCTGGGCCAGCAAAATCAAATTTTCAAATTCAAAATCCAGGCCAACCTTCGAATATCATGAAGCAATATAATTCTGTGCATTACGATTCCTCTTTCATTACAACTGTGGCCAACGTCAAACAACATTGATCTTAGGTCATGCACATGCACAATCAGGGACACTGTCAGATAAACTCAACTTTCTGCATGAACTTTGTATTGAAGCAAGTTGAATATCTTTTTACACACCCATATGTGCATTTTCATGGTCCTTATCTATACCATCCATTAAGTCAGAAACTATCATGGTGTGATAGCTCCACCCATTTGTTAGCCATCTACAAACATTTTGAAAACAGAGCAATGATCACATTCATCAGGCAAATGAACTTCCACAGTTGGATGAAACCATTGGATCATATAATAATAATAATTATTATTATTATTATTTTATGCCAGATCCATAGTGAGACTTCTTGAATGAATACTTCATTATTCCAACAGCTAAACAGTTTCCTTAAGATTCTAATATCATCTGAAAAATTATGCAATGCATAATAGTAACCAAATATTATTCTTTTTATAATAAGATGGTGTCTTTTTTTTATTATTATTAAATTCATGATACAATCTCCCTTTCCCTAACACAAGATAAAACAAAGGAAAAGAAATACATCTTCCCAAATATTCAATATCAATATAAGCATATACTCTTTAGGCCAAGAATAAATATATCAAGAGCTTGTTTAGAGGAGTATTCAACAAACTCATTTTATTTTTAAATCTTTCTCAATATAACTACCAATAATCACTTAGTAAGAATTGAAGGAGGACGAACCTTCTTCTATTGTTTGCAACCTAACCTGTAGTCTCGATGAATACAAGTCCCTGATTTCTTTCATTTTTGCAACAACATCTCTCATCTTTATTATTTCTCTTGGAGATTCTGCAAAGCACCACACAACAATTTTAACCATTAAAATCAATCAGTCACGCATAAGTTCAAATTCTTCTACGAGCAATCGTGGATCAACAATCTCCATTATTCGTTCAGGCAAAGCCAACTTAGCAAAATGATGAAGCGTTAGATTGTCCTTGAACATCTCATCAGTTGGCTGCTTTCCAGTGATCATCTCCAATAGAAGGATTCCATAGCTGTAAGCATCTCCTTGTGTAGATGGTTTAACACCCATCGCATACTCTGCAATTTATACATAGCATATTGGAATGTAAGTAACCATTTAGATACAAATAATATCAAAGGTTGAACTTTGAGATAGAGAGAGAGAGAGAGAGAGAGAGAGAGAGAGAGTATTCTACTTGAACAAGTAATTGGTGGTTTTGCTATTCTAAGGATCCAAAATTCTAACATCAATTGCTTCTTGTAAAGATTTTCTAATTGACAAGACTCTACTACTCCAATGAAAAACTCGGTTCTTCAATCATCAAGTGAACATTTGAGTTATTGTTATGATTTTTATGTAACACATCTCAATTGAAGCTATCATCAGAAAAAATTCTCTACACCTTATTATGTGTTGAGGGTCAAATATTGCATATTAGACTCCGGTTATTTTCTGAATTTACGTATAAGATACTGTTTAAAAGCCGATTTAATCGTGTTTATACTACAGGTTGAATTTAGGAGCTTAAGTTGAAAAAGGACGCTAAAAGCTTGGATTTAACGCTCTGATGACACCAAAGGCAAGGGACGGACTACATGGGACCAAGATCGAAGATTCACACACCAAAGATCAAAGAAATTGTAGCCACTCACCCTAAGACGGGCTTGGAAATCGTCAACAATGCAAGATCACAACGTTCCCATCATCTATTCAGCTCCAAAATTCATACATGGCCTGAATGCCATTAATTAACCGTACATGTCAAAAATCAGCCATTGGATCGCTGTGAAAGTGGTCTAACTATCGAATCAGCCCATAAAACAGTGATTTGGGGCTCACCTGATATCTGGACGTGCTTCAGTTTTGGTCTCAACGGTTTATGTGAGATAAAAAGGTGGATGGATGGATTGGATTCAGTATACACATTAGGGTGGGACCCACCTTGCATAGTGCATGTACACAGTATGCATGCACTCGACATGCGCTGCAATACCAAAGTCGGTCAGCATTACACTGACCGAAAATTTCTATAAAAATTCACCCGCGAACGCACTGCATCTGCCGGTTTTGAGTAGTGGGCCTCATTCGTCATCCATTTTGGTGATTTTAACCGTTCAACGTGTCCAGAGGGGGGTCGTGACCATCGCCAAGCTCGCCGTTTGGTCCCATGCATGTGTACGCACATGAATAGTCAGAAAACGCAGGATGAACGGTGGAAGAAAAACATGACTGGACCGCACCAAAATTCGACAAAAACCAGTCCTTTCCGACTGAAATTTCTCCAGGAAACCAATGGACGGAGTGGATTTTATTGAAAACAACACTGTGGGGCCCATCGACTATCACAGCGAGCGTATGCGCTAGCTCTGTTCCGCAGCAGAGCTTGCGGGTGATCCTTGTGGGCCACCATCCGGTCTCAAAGGTGCAATCCGATCCGTCCATCAGATTCCTATGGAGCTGCTTCTTAATGCCTAGGTGACAGAATTGCAAAAGATCAAGAGGATAGAAGATCCAAGCCGTTGAACGCAATTCGGACGGCGAAGCACGTTATTTTGTGGGCCATGCAGAACTCAATATAAAATGTCCATTCCCTGCCAGTTTTGTGTCCTGAAAACAGTGGACGGATTAGATGTCTCATCAAAACTTGATAGTGGGCCCCACCATCGTCACTGCGCAAGGAATACGCATTCTCTGTGTCAACGTCCGAACGCAGCCGGCAATTGCGGGCTGTTCTATGATCACGACCATGATCAGATGATAGATCTGATCCGTCCATCGTGTAGGGTGCTCAAAAAAATTCAAAAAAATCTCAGTGGACACTCTCCTTTTCAACAGAAACCGGTGGAAGATGGTGGTATTTGCCTCCATTTTCGGTGCGAAAACAGTTGCTGCGAAAACCGACTGATTGCTGCGAAACTGACTCCAACAACTTTCCACCGCCTGTAGTGCTGTATAAAAGGGAGGAAGAGAAGGGGAGCTGGAGGCTGGCTGAAACGTGAAGCTTGGAAGGAAGGCTCGAGAGACAAGAAGTATAGGGGAGAGAGTAGAAGCTTCAACGGTTTCCTTTTGTTAATTCTCTTCTTTCTTTTCCTCCGTTATACTTTCTTTTCCTATGGAATTGTTATACTTTCTTTTCCTATGGAATTTTAGCTGCATCATGTCTATCAGTGGCTAGATCTCTTAGCTAGGGCTAAGAGGTGAAGCCTGTAGCGTGATGGAGAACTCTATGCTTGTACTTTTTAGACTGAACTGATGGTGTTTTGTTAATGGAATGTTCTCAGTCTTTAATGGTCTGTTGTGACTGAAATTACATTGGGTCTGCGATGACTTTGAATATTTTCTTTCCTTTTATGTTTATGACGTCAGGAAGCCCTGTTGTTCACTATAGTCTCCTGGGCATGGTCGGATGACGGTACCCTTCCTAACTTTCATAGCATGTGATTGGTTGATAATTAGTTTAATTCTATTGTTTGCCATAGTCTCCTGAGCATGGGTTGGTGATGGAATTCATTTTAATTCATGTACCTTTCATCTCTTTGAAACTAGATCAACGGCAGTTTAGTAAATTCCATAATTCTTGAAGCAGGCATAAGATCTCCCTGATCTCTACAAGTGGATCCTCTGAATCCCTAGTTCCCTTCCTCTAATTTTTCTTAAGTTTTAGAACAATTATTCCACCATTATTCCTTAAATTCTATTGGATTTAGATTTCATCTTAATCTAGTTCTAGTTCTAGTTAGTTTTAGATAACATACAAGTTTCAGTCCCTTAGGATTCGACCTCGGTCTTACCGAGTTATTACTATATCACAACCCTGCACTTGGGGAGTAAACATTATGGTGATTCATGTGGAGTGTGAGTACCACTTTCTATATCTAGATTTTTGAAATCAATAACATTTTGATGCCACCAAGTTTGAATACACCGGGTGTCAGTCCTTCAAATCTGAGGTTATTTTTTTTGGAACCTGGATCCATGTAAAATCACATTCAGGTAGCCATCAGGTCCTTGGACCTTTGTTTTGATTTAGGCTCAGCTCAGGTCTGAATCTTGTCTAGGTAAAGTACTTGGACTCTGGATGCACTCAATTCATGAATTAGATTGCACACATGTACAAATTTTACACATGCATGGTGTGTAATTAATAGGCTCTTGTACGATTCTTGTAGCTTAGCAAACTTCATTCAACATGTTAAGTATATGCAATCCAGCCCATATAGACCCTTCATCTAGATGAAGGGTAGGTAAAAATATAAAAAAATAAAAATAAAAAAATCATATTGTTTTGCAACTCAGGTGGCCCCTGCTTTTTAGGGCAGGCATCCCTGCCACTTGCTGTGTCCCACCTGATTTTTAGGCGCTAGGATCACGAGGTGACTCATCTAGTGTATAGATTGAATTTGTACACATCTAGTGTTTCATGTTCAAGGTACATGTGGCTGATCAACATACACAGGTCTACCCATTCAACCCGGAAGCATAATGTTATCCCAATGCATGTTTGAAATGGGCCCAGTTGGTGGATATGATTTTATGAGTGTGTCATGATTGCACGTGAATGATAATTGATGTGGTGTGAAAGTTAATTGATAGAAAAGAAAGCATTGCATGTGAAAGTTTACATGCAACATCCAATGTCAACATTGCCCATCTAAGTAAATATATATTCACTATGTTAATTGATATCTATGCTACTTGAAGCTAGGAAGTTTACCGCATGGGCAAAATATATAGTGCTAACATGGTCTAAGTTTAATTACAACATCATGCAATAATTGACAACTTCTCCCCTCCCAAAAGATGTAACATGTTTCATCTCTCAATACAATTACAAGATGTGTGCTCTCACCTTTTGCTGTGTGTGATGTGTGGGCAGAGTGAGAGAAGGTTAAAGTCCAACTAGTTGGACCATGAGTTATGGTTTACCTAATGGATTACTTCCAACCTATTAAGTGAACGTGACATTTCAACCTTCCAATAGGCTGGGCCCACCATGATGATCACCTAGTGCAAATATCAGTCCAATCTACTCATCATATTGCTGACACCTACAAAACAATGTCTAGCCATAGATAAATACCAAAATAGAAGGTTCTCCCACTCAATTTGTGGATGTAGCTGATTTTTTATAAAGAAAATTTCATGATAAGGTCAACCTGTTGCACGTATTGGAAGTTAGAAGTATATGAAATGTTGAAAGTTGGTGGACTGTAACTTGTGGTCTAACTGGTGACTTGAGACCTTCTTATGTGTGTGGAGAGAGAGAAGGTCCAATGTCCAACCAGTTCACGAGACATCCAACTCATCCAATAGCTTGGTCTTATGACAAGCATCACCTAGAGAAAAATTCATTCATATCATCCCATCAAATAAGCTACATTTGTACTTTTCTACTTACCAATATAAGTGATATATAGAGAGGAATGCTCGCTTGCGCATGAGCTCTCTCTCTCTCTCTGTTTTTTTTTATTATTATTTATTTTTAGACACGCACACACACCCCACACACTCACGCTAGTGAATTTCACCACGTATGGGTATTCGAACCCTTGAGCGGGAGTTGAACCTCCTGAGAGTCTACCACCCGAGCAAGAGTAATGACCTGCACATGAGTTCTCATATCTCACAAAAACTCGTGAAAACTTTTTTCAAAACTCATCTCCTATGATATGAGCACAAAATCTTTGAACCATCCATGTGATGCAGCACCTCATGAAACCTCCAAGGCCCAACTTTCATCTTGATCCAAAACTTTGGTGAGCCATAGCAAAAGGAAATAGTTTCCTCCCTTGATTTGTCTTTCTCTTTTGCCATAGCCCATCTAACTTTTGTATAAGGGTAAAAGTTGGGCCCTAGGGTTTTCATGGAGTGATGCATGGCATGGATAGTTTAGATTTTGAGCTTATATTACAGGAGATGAGTTCTGAAAAAAATCTCTCTAATACTCGTGAGAACAGGTATATAGGTGACCATTCCACCCACCCACACACACATATTGTTCTCTTGTGAGCTAGACCATGGGAGACCCATCTTTGTTACAAAGGTGTTGGTGGCTTAGGTGGCCCCACCATGATATGTATGTGAAATCCATCCCGACCGCAAGGTGCATCACCTCATACTAGTTCCACAACCCAAAAATCATTCCCATCTATAATTCAGGTGGACCACACATTTCAAAATAATGTATAGGACAATACTCTCCTCCAAATTGTTTCCCTTCAAGTGGCCCACCTGAATAGCGATCGGGCATGATTTTTTGGCCCCAATTAGTATATATGTCATCTAATGGTTGGATTGGATTTCATATTATCATCATGATGGGCCTTGTAAAAATATAGGGTGGATGTCTTTCTCCCCCATTGTTTCCTTTTGTGTGGCCCACCTGAACTACAGATCAATCTCATTCTTTGGCCTTTGTCGTAGCTCCAGATGATGCATCTAATGGTCAAAGTGGATTTCATATAAACATCATAGCTGGCCAGGTAAAAATCATGGGTGAGCATCTCTCCAATTGTTTCTCTATGGCCTTCCTAAAACATGGGCCAGTCTAATATTTTGGCCTTGAGCCTAGCATATGCATCTGTTGGATGAAACGGATTTCACATACTCACCATGGTGGGGGCCACCTAAGGCCACCCTCACTTTGTTGGCATGTGGGGTCTCCAATATGAATAGGCTAGTACTGTATACAATATAAAAGGAAATAGATGAAATTGATACCTGGAGCGATATACCCAGCGGATCCCATAATCACAACCGTCCTAGTTTGAGCAATCTTAGAGAATAACTTGGCAAGCCCAAAATCACCCACATGAGCCATCATATCATCATCAAGAAGAATGTTGCTCGGTTTTAGATCGCGATGAATGATTGATGTTTGGTCTAGGTAATCGAAAGCAGAAGCCACATCTATAACTATGTTTAGCCTTTGAAGAAAGTTCAAATTCCTCCAGAGCTGTTCCTGGCCATCTCTGTGCAACCACTTGTCTAGACTTCCATTGGGCATATACTCATAAATTAGAGCTTTAAAATCATTACCCTTAAAATCAATGCTTGAGCAACATGTTAATATTCTAACAATATTCCGATGCCTAATTTTTCCCATGGTTTCGCATTCGGACATGAAACCCCTCAGAGCTCCTCGGCATTCAAGGTTGAAGACTTTCACTGCTACTACAGTTTTATAACGATCTAGAAACCCTTTATATACAGCGCCAGATCTTCCAGTGCCAACCAAATTGGCAGAAGAGAACCCACCTGTTGCTTTAAAGAGCTCTGTATAAGACAAGTTCATAAAAGAATCCTCCGTAGAAGGCACGGCAAAAGCTTTCCTTCTCAACTTATTCACGGCATTACGTTTCCTTCTCGACTTAATCACAGCAGAAGGTTTCCTTCTCGACTTATCCTCCACAGAAGCCTCAGCAGAAGGTTTCCTTCTCGCCTTTCTTACCCAATAAAGAGTGGTGAAGAAAGATGATAATGAAAGAAGACACAGTGCAACACCAATTATTGGGAATTTTAGTTTTGAAGCAAGAGACTTCCCTCATTTCTTGGAAGCTTGGCTAGAACATGGAGGCAACTGTAATTCTTGAATACCCCCACAAAGCTTACTATTTCCAAGCACCGAAACTTCACTAGCATTTCCAAAGACCCCTTGCTTTGGTAATTCACCCTCGAAATTGTTGAAAGATAGATTTAAATACTGCAGAACAAGAAGCTTCTCCAGATATCCTGGAATCCCCCCGGACAAGTTGTTGTGTGAAAGATCCAAGGATTGAAGGCCTCTTAAGAGTACTGAATGTTTTAGGAATTGTTCCTTGAAAGAAGTTCCCATCCAACCTGACATCCTCTAGAGTGTGACATTTGCCTAGGGTGCTTGGAATTTCGCCTGAAAATTTGTTCCGAGAAACATCGAATCTTCCAAGAGCTATCAAGCTACCGACTTCCAATGGTAGAAAACCAGTAAAAGAGTTATCACTTAGATTAAGATAAATCAAAGAGGGAACGCTGAAAAGTCCTGCAGGTAAGGTACCGCTTAAGTTATTATTTTGAAGGTATAGAAACTGCAAGGTCCTACAATTTCCAATACTTGAAGGTACGCTCCCCCATAGATTGTTTCCAAACAAATCGAGGAAGAACAATCGGGTAATATTGCCCAAGGAATGTGGAATTGTCCCTGACAAATCATTTCCACCAAAGTCAAGTCGTTGGATCTTGTTAAGCATCCCAACACCAATAGGAATAGGACCTGTTAGAAAGTTATCCCCCATATTCATTAGTGTTAAGCCGACAAGATTCTGAATCCCAGATGGGATGCTTCCAAATATCCTGTTACTTCCTAACGATAGGAAGCTCAGCTGAGTCGAAAGATTAGCTAGGGATTCAGGCAACACACCATTGAGACGATTACTGCCCACAGCCAGAATTTGTAAGCTACTGCAATTGGTCAAAGAATCGAGAAAATTCAAGTCATGAGCTTTCCCAATTCGAAGTAGATTGCTGTCCAAAAATAACCTTTCGAGACCCTTGAGGCTTCCAAAATTCAGAGGCACGGATCCGGTAAAATGATTGTAACCAAGGTCAATACGTACAAGGCCTGAGGAATTGGATAACGAAACCGGTATGGATCCTGTGAATTGGTTGTCTACAACGTAAAGCTTTTGGAGATTAGGAAGAGTGAGGCCTAAGTTAGGTGGAAGGTTTCCATACAATCCGTTCAATCCCACGTCCAAAGAGTTCATAGAGGAGAGATTGAATAGGCAGGGAGGAATTGTACCTGACAGTTTATTTTGACCTATGTAAAGAATCTCTAAGTTCACCAATTGGCAAAGGTCATCTGGGATGCTTCCCTCCAAACTATTTATTGAAAGACGAAGATCCGTGAGAAAGGAAAGGTTTCCAAGCTCAGTTGGAATTCTCCCTGCGAGCTGATTCCTATCAAGATCAAGGGCTTTGAGTTTCAAACAGTGGGTCAGATTTGCTGGAATTTCTCCGATGAATGTGTTATTGGTGAGACTGAGATACCGCAGGCGACGCAAACGGCCTATCTCTTCAGGAATCGTGACGTGGAAGCTGTTGTTTGCGAGATTGATTATCCTGAGGAAGGTGAGGTTCCCAATGAAGGGAGAGATGAGGCCCATCAAGTTCTGACCGGTGAGGTTCAAGGCGGTGACTCTTTGAGGATGCCGGAGACCACTGCATGTGATTCCTTGCCAGTAGCAGAAGTGGAGAGTATCGTTCCATGAGCTCAAGGAATTGAGTGGACCGTCGCTTAAGAAATTTTTAAACTTGAGCAAAGCAACGCGATCTGTTTCGTTGGAGAAGTGAGCAGCAGATCCAAAGGAGCATGGAACGTTAATGTAAGAGAGAAGGAGAAATGACCAAGTTGCCAATAGGCTGAGGCTCATAAGAGAGAGATCCATTATTCGAGTTTCAGTACCGTCTACTAATAAAACGAGAGCGGATTAAGTGAGAACCCTGAACAACCGAGGTGAGGTGGCATCCCTGACCATGGGGCTCACGACAATTTATTTGCCTTAAATCCACACCGTCCAATATAGCCCCTCATAGCTCCTAGTAGTTGGAGTTTGAAGGTTTTCACTGCTACTACATGATCATAATGATCTAGAAACCCTTTATATACGGAACCAGATCTCCGGTGCCAACTAAATTAGCAGAAGAGAACCCATCTGTTGGTTTAGAGGAAGTTGATAAAAAGATCCACTGCAGAATGCACAGATAAAGGTTTCCTTCTAAACTTAATATCCCCGAAAGGCACAACAAGCTAAAAAGTGGTAAAGAAAGATGCAATTGAAAGAGTTGTTAAGAAGATTAAGATAAATCAAAGTGGAGCGCTGAAAAGTTGTCCATGTAAGATACCGCTTAAGTTATTAGTTTGAAGGTATATAAACTGCAAGTATTTGTAATTTACGACTTGGAGGTACGGTGCCCTATAGATTGTTACTAGTCAAATTGAGTTGGTAGAATTGGGTGATATTGCCCAACGAATATGAAATTTTCCCTGACAATTCATTTCCACCAAAGTCGACTTGTCCCGTGTAGTTGCGCTTTCCAGCACCTATAGTAACAGTACCTGTTATGGGAAAAACCGAATAGTCGAGCAATATGGGACACGTGTATGGCGCCTATTGACATACCAACCACCCGAGAAGCCAAGCTGAGCCTCCATGCAGCATTCGAATGCCAACTAACCAAGCTTGGAGCTCAGTAATAAACTGAGTGACCGAGCTGACCATCCTGACCTCGGAAGAGAAATGTCCATAGAAAATCCCTCACCATATCTATCAAAATAGGATTAACCTGGCGAGATCCCAGCTAAAAACCACACCAATTGAGGCGAAACTCCAGTCACACTCATTTTGAGTTCATTTACTTGACTTAAGCTTCGGATGGTCTTCAGTTACAACCAACACCCCTATTGCCCTTGATTATCTATTGGCACAGGTACTGTGCAACCCACCGGTGAGGCCGTGGGTTCAACCAAATTCAAGGAATAATAGGACCCGTTAGAAAGTTATGCCCAATATCCAATAATGTTAAGCCGATAAGATTCTGAATCCCAGATGGTATGCTTCTGGATATCATGTTACCATCTAACCGTAGCATTCTTGGATGGGGCCCACCAAGTTCTGGCCAGTGAGATTCAAGGACGTGACATTTTTTCCCCCCTCAGTTTTCCTTTGACTCTCTCTCTCTCTCTCTCTCTCTCTCTCTCTCTCTCTCTCTCTCTCTCTCTCTCTCTCTCTCTCTCTCTCTCTCTCTCTCTTTCTCTCTCTCTCTCTCTCCTCTTTTTTAAATTTAAATTATTTCTTTCTTTTCCTTTTTATTTCTTTTGAATGAAATAGGTCCAAAGACTCCAGACGGGAAGAATTCGTTTTCCCTCTGCCGCGATTCACCATCCAGCGTGTGTCACCGTCCCACCAGAGCTCACGTGCTGATTGGTCTAATGAGACAGACCATGCATACTGTAGAATGTAGAATGATTTCCATAAGGACCACCTTAAGAAAGGCAAGCTGAACGGATGATTGTGACCATCACTATCTGGAGAGGAGATTAGAACAATTAGAATAAGATTTACCCGCTGGTGTGGCTCACACAAGTTTTGGATCTGGCTAATTCCTCAAGCAATGGAAGCACCTGATGTTTGGATCAGATGTCAATTGCACAACCAGGTGGCCTCAGAGAGCTCAAGTGTTTTAGAGAGATGCATACAAAGTACTACAATTCGATTTTGTGCGTCTCAGCTTTCCTCTTGTTTTACTCTGTTTTTTTCTTTTTTATAAAACGATCCAAATACACTGATACCGATTAAAATACCTTTGAACGTTGATGCAGGGAGCCTGAGCAACAAAAAGCTATGTTATGTGGGCTTCCTACCCCGCCAGGAAAGACTCGTCCTGACAGGGGCTCTGTATGGCCCATCGCCATGTATGTGTTTTATCCATACCATCCATCCATTTTAGCAAATCATTTCAAGGAGCATGTTTGAATCATACATTCAATGGAGCCCCGCTTGGATTTCCCAGGATTCCAAAGTGGTCCAGTGATGAGTAAGGACTGACCTACATGGCTTTATGAAGAAAGAAAGCAAAAACAAATGGCCCCACAGAGCTCATAAAGGGTCAGAATCTTCCCATCCATGTGATATACCATCCCTGAGTATTGTATAGCTGTGGATGTTATGGTTAGTGGTGGTCTAAAGGAACGTGTTTACTCGTAGCTAGACTCCACCCCAGAGGCTGCATCTATACATGTTTTTGGTTGGTGAGAGAGTGCCAGTGTGCTGAGCTTTGAATTTACCCATTTTTGAAAGAGATAAAATTCAGTCTCAGGCCTGGCCCATTTGGTAATTAACCATCATTTCACAGCCAAGCAGACAAAATTAAGGCCTGGCCTTGGCAGGAAATCTTCTGCTAGATATCTCACAACCTACTAAACTGGGCAAATTATCAATGAATCAGGTCCTGAGGTTGCACCTGGCCTGGCCTGGGTTAATACAAATTGTTTCCTGGCCTGACCCATGAGCAGGCGACCTGATTCCAGGCGCAGCCCACAATATAGCTAAGATGGTCTGAGAATGGTCCACAGGCCCCAACACTGATCTTCACTTGGCTGTTAGGTCATCAAGAAGGCTCAAACTAGGCTTGGGATGCAGCCCAGCTGAGTGGCGTCCAAAACCTTCATAATCAAATTAACAATGTGAAATCATTCATGTCTGTTAATTAAAGCATGTATGAGCTGATTTAAATATGCATAAGAAACAGAGGATTTTTATTTTTTATTTATGGGGGGAGGGGGAGCAAAATCTAATCGAGTTTTACCAGTACAAAATCTAATTCTATAATGAACTAGCCAAATGTCTTGCTCCAGTAGGACTACTTGGGATGCAACTAGGCAGGTTGCGCTCAGGCTGACCCATTGGATCAGGTTATGGGTCAACCTGAGACCAAACCAACCTCACAAGGACCCAACCCACAACCCAAATCTACCTGAACCTAACACAATGACCTTGACAACCTAACCTGACCGAATCCCAACCAAAACTCAGGTTGGGTTAATCGGGTTTGGATTGACCCAAACCCAAGTATCAATCCAAGGACTACTTATCCAAGGACTGATTTCTAAGTTATAAACAAAAAAGAAGAAAAAAGAAAAAGAAAAAAAGACATCTTGCCATATATTCACCATCAACACAAGCTCACTCCTAAGCTAAGACTACATATATCTAGGGCTTATTAAAAAGTATTCAACAATCTAATTTTATTTTGAAATCTTTCTCAGCATAACTACCAATAATAACTCAGTAATGACTGATGTAAGACAGAACTTCATCTAACAGTTGTGACCAAACCTGTTTCTCTGTGAATTGCATTGCCAAGATACAAGTCCTTGATTGCATCCATTTCCGTGAGAATATCTTTAATATCCATTCGTTCTCTTGGAGATTCTGTGGAACACATCACACCGATTCTGATCATTGAAATCAAGCAGTCACCCATTCTATTTCTTCTATCGATATGATTTCTGCTGCTTTGAGTAACTTCTGCTTCTGCTTCAAGCAGTCGTGGATCAACAATCTCCATTACTTGTTCAGGCAAAGCCAATTTAACGAAATGATGAAGGGTTAGATTGTTCTTAAACATGTCATCAGTTGGCCTCTTTCCAGTGATCATCTCCAATAGAAGGATTCCATAGCTGTAAACATCTCCTTGTGTTGATGGTTTACCTCCCATCGCATACTCTGCAATTCATGCTCACATATAAGCAACCATTTAGATACAAAAGGCTAAATTTTGAGAGAGAGACAGATGAGAGGGAATATTCTATTTGAACAAGTAATTTGCATTTTTACTATTCTATGGATCCAAATTTCTAACATCAATTGGTGTGCTATGAACTTAAAGTTCTTGCAGCAATGTTCTACATTGAACAAGACTTTACTACTCCAATGAAAGAACTCAGCTCCTCAGTCATCAAGTGATTATATGAGTTATTGTATGATTTTTATGTAACACATCTCAACGAAATCCATCATCAGAGAAGAATTCCTCACACCTCATTATGGCGTGATTCATGTGAGGTGCAAGTGAGCACCGCTTTTGTATATCTAGAACTTTGAAATTGTCGTAAGGAAGAGTGTGGGAAAGGGAAGAGAAAGATCACCATCTTCCGTAAGTGCATAAAACCTTGAATCCACAAGGGGAGAGAGAGAGAGAGAGAGAGAGAGAGAGAGAGAGAGAGAGAGAGAGAGAGAGAGAGAGAGAGAGCAAACTCAAGTTTATTGAGTAATGTGTAATTGTGTGATAATGTCCATCGACTCTCGATTACTCTCTTAATAAAGCAAAAAATAAATTAAAATTTGTAATTACCAATAATAGCAAAATTCTAACCCTAACAAAAGTCTTAATTATAGTAAAACTCTTCTAAAGCCTAATTTCTAAAAATAAAAATTCTAGATAAACTTTTTGCTAGAAGCATGATTACAATTTATTTCTAAAAAAGGAAAAAATTCTAAAACTCTAAAAATAAGGAAATACGACAAAAATAAAAAATAATAAAAATAGAATATATATTTTTTTCTAAAATCCCATTTTTGGACTGGAAGCGCCCATTTTCTCACAAAATGGACTGAAGTGACCATTAAATGGGTTGGTTGGCTCCAGATAGCCTGTTCCAGTCAAAATTCCTAGGTTGTGCGTCCTGTAACGATACTCGGATCAAAAGTACTTATGGCCGATTTACGGTTCAACTTCTTTTGGTCCAACCACACAAAGAATGTATCTCTGCCATGTCCTACATCACACCCCATTACTTGGAAAAAAAACTCGTCGTTGAGTTACACAAGAGACTTGGCTCACGATATTCAAACAACTTCTAGCATTGATGTTTATCAACATTTTCCTTGAACTTTGCATTCGGTTCCTAAGTTGGCACAGTACATCTACTCAAGCTCTCCTTGACTCTTATGAATCAGTTCTTCCACTTATACCTGTAAGATCTCATGTTCTTTCTTTAGCCAATTAGGTAGACTTGCCCTTAGGACAAGATCAATGTGATTTTGTATATCTCACATCGGAGGTAACTCCTTAGGAAGTTCATCAGACACAATCACCTTGAACTCCTACAACACTAGGTTCAAATCCTTTGAGATGTTCACGGGCTCCGCATCCTTTTCCTTTCAACTAATGTGTTTATCTCTCTTGTCTCCTTAGATTGTTTAACGAAATCTTAATCAGTTACAAGAGACTGTCCTTCCATTTTAGAAGTCTAGGGTTGGTTCCCCATTTCTATATGTGCGAGGATAATTTTTCTACCATCTATACAAAAATAAATGTATTATCCTGACCTCTATAGGTAGTATCACGATCATACTTGTGACAAGCCTTCATATCAATTATGTCACACACTATTCTGTCCTTATAATATTTACCAATGGAGAAAGAAATACGGCATTGTTCGGTTACATTTGTTTTGATGACTTCCTTGATCCATCCAACTATATATGGAGAATGATGCATTTTTGTCTCTAGTTACAACTTTTCCACCATAAACTTTGAAACAAGATTCTCCCTATTCCTATTGTTTATGATCACATCGCAAACCCTTTAGTTCACTGTGCATCTTGTTCGAAAGATGTTGTCCCACTGTAAATTTATTTCCTCCTTTGGTGTGTACAACGGCTTCCTCACGATCAGAGTAGTGACTTATGATTTACCATTATTAGGTGATAGCTGTGATTCATCGCCAATGACGCATCACAAAATGATGGTCACGAGCTCTATTGCCAATCTTATGTTGCTCATTATTACAAGCATGGATCTGTCCTACAATTTTTGTCAAACGGTCAATCGTTGCCTACAATCTTTATATGGCTTGCCGATTCTTCCGTTGGTAAGCTTCAAATGCTGCCACTATTATAGAATTGTTCCCTAGAGCACCGCCCATGGAAAATCTCATTTTTGAGCTGGAAGCACACATTTTCTCACAAAATGGATTGACACAAACATTAAATGGGTCGGTTGGCCATAGATGACATGTTTCAATCAAAGTTCATAGGTCATGCATCCCGTGATGATACCCAGATCAAAAGTTATGGCCGATTTACAGTTCACCTTCTTTTGGTCCAACCATACAAAGAATGTATCTGTACCACGTCCTACATCAGCAATCAATAAGATTTTGCTGCTATTGAGTTTGAATCTTGCCAGATGTGGTTCCTACAAAATCTGAGGTCATTAAAACTTGGATCCAAATAAAATCAGGTTCGGGTAACCATTTGATTTGATTTAGGCTCAAATCAGGTCCGAAGCTGGTATAGGTCAAGTGCTTGACTAGGCGCACCTGATTCATGGATTAGATTGCACACATGTAACAATTTTACACATGCATGGTGTGTAACAGGCTCTCATATGATTCTTGTAGCTTGGCAAACTTCATTTCACTTGATGTGCAAATGCAATCCAGGCCATATGGACCCTTCATCTGTCTTAGATGAAAGGTGGGCTAAAAATCAAGCTTTTTTGTAACACACACTCGCCCACACCCCACACACTCACGCAACCACTCACACTACGTGGGCACTCGAGTCTAAGTGTTGAAACTCATGTGAGTCTACCACTGAGCCATGAAAGGAGACCCAGCTAAAAAAATCAAACTGTTTTGCAACTCAGGTAGACCCTGATAAAAATCAAGGGTAGGCATCTCCTCCCACTTTGTTGTGTCCCACCACCTTTTTGGGCCCTCGGATCACGAGGTAATTCATCCAGTGGATGGATTGCATTTTGTACACACGTCATATGCGATGAGGGTTTTTTTAAGGTAATCTGATATCAAACTGGAGACCTCACGTATGTGTTCCCAAAGGTTCGCACTGAGTTTCTGTGAGAACTGACTCTAGGGAGAAAACTTACGTACACACATATGACAAATGGTCACATCTAACTAGTTGGCATGTTGGGCCCAGCACGGTTTTGGTTTGATAACTTCCCTGCCCATTTAGGTTGTCCCACCAAGAAAATGGGATGCCTAAAAAAACAACAATTAAAGGATTTACTAGTGTTCCACATTCAATGTGCAAGATTAGACTACATGATCATAAGAACGATGAGGCCAAGGCAACACACTTGCTAGAGCCCACCTAAAGAACATGCCTCAGTCATATGTGGGGCATATAAAAACCAAAGCCATTCAACAGTTGGGATATACTAAAAGATTACCAGACCAATATTATAGTAAGAAGTTCCATTAATCAGCCACAGACCCTAAACTTTGAAAGCTTAGAAAAACATGACCCAGGATAAAAACCAGGATAATCCACCCATCAGGCAACCTGAGCCATCCAAACTAAGGAATAGAGTAGATGGTCTGACTCATAATAAGTTTGTGGCTAACCCAATGTTTCCATTGGTCTATTGTTCACACATGGTGATATTTACAGCGTACCCACCTTTTATATGGCTCATATTTTCCACACATGTGATACATTGATGAGGTGTGAAAGTTTATTGCTGGAAAAGAATTGCATGTGAAAGTTCGCATGCACCATCCAATGTGGACACTGCTCATCTAAATAAATATATATTCACTCTATTAATTGATATCTATGCTAGTTGAAGCCTTAGAATAGTTTCCTGACTATTAAAAATAAGAAGTTTACCATGCAGGCAAAATATATAGCACTAACATGTAAATTTGTAAGAGATGCAATTTTGAAATGCGTTTGAAGTAAACAGTATGCAAAAGTCAGACAGTCCACTCAATGTGCAGGCCAAATGTGTGCCTTGAATGAGTATATTGGGCATGCCTCTTAAAACTTCCCAAATGAGTGGACCAGCCTTACTTTTGCAGATGATTATCTTCATTCTGGGGGCTACCTTGTCCCACATACTCAAGTAGGCATGTGTAAAGGTATGTTTGGGGCTAAAATACCTTTTGGAAATAATTGACAACTTCTCCCCTCCCAAAAGCTGTAACATGTTTCATCTCTTGGTACAGTTACAAGGGGTGTGCTCTCACCTTTTGCTCTCTGTGTGGTATGTGCGTGTGTGGATATAGAGAAAGATGGTTCGAAAGTCCAATCAGTTGGACCCCAAGTTATGTTTCACCCAATGGATAACTTCCAACTTATTAAGTGAATGTAACATCAAAACCTTTGAATAGGTTGGGCCCACTATGAGGATCAACCTAGTGCAAAAATCAGCCCATTTCTCCTTTTAATAAAAAATAAATAAAAGGTGGGATCTCACCATCTATAAGTGTGTTGATGAGAAAACAGATTGTACTGGGGTGGGCTTCATGTGAAATTCAAACTCACCAATTTTATCGAGCCACAAACTATCACCACAACATTTGCAAAAACAGAGCCTGGCTCCAAATCAGGAAGTAGATGTGCCAGCAGCAAAAACAGCTCTGCTCAACAGAATCAGCCCATCTATCATCACGTAGATAAATACCAAAATATAAACGTTGCCTGCTCAATTAGTGAATGCAGCTGATTTTTGCATGAGGAAATCCTCGTGATGGGTCAACCTATTGCACAGATTGGATGTTGGAAGTAAATGAAAGGTTGAAAGTTCACCGTTGAATGTAGCTGATTTTTGCACATGGAAATCCTCACGATGGGGCCAACCTATTGCACAGGTTGAATTTTGGAAGTACACGAAAGGTATAAAGTTATCTGTTGGGTGGACTATAACCTGTGGTACAACTGGTTGAACTTTAGACCTCACACACTCATATACAGACACATGGTCTCTTGTGAGCAAGATTGCATGAGACATCCATGTGTGTAACAGGGTTGGCAGCTCAGGTGGGCTCCATCATGATGTTTATGTGAAATCCAGTCCAATCATCAGCTGTGTCATCCGATATTAGTTCTAGGGCTAAACAATCATCCCCATCCATAATTCAGGTGAACCACACCATAAAAACAATATACAAGGCAACACTCGCCCTCCAAACTGTTTCCCTTCAAGTGGCCCACCTGAATCACGGATGGGCCTATTTTGGGCCTCAATGTTAAACTTTAGTGTGCCATCTACTGGTTGGAGTGGGTTTCATATTATCACCATGATGGGCCCCGTAAAAATCAAGGATGTATGTCTCTCTCCCATTGTTTCCTTTGGTTTGGCCCACATAAATCACGGGTCAATCTGATTTCTTGGCCCTGGAGGTAACTCAGGATGATACATCTAATGGTCGGAGTGGATTTCATGTAAACACCATAGAGGGCCATGTAAAAATCAAAGGTGGCCATCCTCTCCCCCAACTGTTTCCCTTAGTATGTCCCACCTAAATCATGGACTAGTCTTATTTTTGGGCCTTGGGCCTAACATGGGCTGATGCATCTGTTGGTTGAAGTGGATTTCACATGCACATTATGGTGGAGCCCATCTGAGCTCCTGCATAGGACTATATAATATAAAAGGAAATAGATGAAATTGTTACCTGGAGCGATGTACCCAACAGAGCCCATCATCACAACTGTCCTAGTTTTAGCAACCTCAGCTAACAACTTGGCAAGCCCGAAATCACCCACACGAGCAACCATGGCACCGTCGAGAAGAATGTTGCCCGGCGTTATATCTCGATGAATGATTGACCTTCGGCAAAGATAAACCAAAGCAGAAGCCACATCGATAGCTATGTTTAGCCTTTCACTAAAGTTCAAGTTTCTCCAAAGCTGTTCGCGGCCATCTCTGTGCAACCACTTGTCCAGACTTCCATGAGGCATATACTCATAAACTAGAGCTTTGAAATCATTGCCCTTAAAATCAATGCTTGAGCAACAAGTTAAGATCCTAACAATATTCGGATGCCTAATATTTCTCATGGCTTCGCATTCGGACATGAAGCCCCTCATAGCTCCTTGTCGTTGGAGGTTGAAGACTTTTACTGCTACTATAGGTTCATAACGATCTAGAAACCCTTTATATACAGCACCAGATCTACCAGTCCCAACCAAATTGGCAGTAGAGAACCCATCTGTTGCTTTCAAGAGCTCGGCATAAGACACGTTCGTATAAAGATCCACGGCATCAGGCACAGCTAAAGGTTTCCTTCTCAACTTAATCTCCACAAAAGGCACAGAAAATTGCTTCCTTCTCGACCTATCCTCCACAGAAGCCTCAGCAGAAGGTTTCCTTCTCGCCTTTCTTACCCAATAAAGAGTGGTAAAGAAAGATGTTATTGAAAGAAGACACAGGACAACAATTATTGAGATTTTTATTTTCAAAGCAAGAGACTTCCCCTGTTTCTTGGAAGCTTGGCTAGGGCATGGAGGCAATTGCAATCCCGGAATACCACCACAAAGCTTACTATTTCCAAGCACTGAAACTGCACTGGCATTTCGAAAGACCCCTTGTTTTGGTAATTCACCCTCAAAATTATTGAAAGACAGATTTAAATACTGCAGAACAAGAAGCTTCCCCATGTATTCTGGAATCTCCCCAGACAATTTGTTGCGTGAAAGATCCAGGGATTGAAGGCCTCTTAGAGTAATAAATGCTGCAGGAATTGTTCCTTGAAAGAAGTTCCCATCCAACCTGACATCCTCTAAGCTGAGACAATTGCCTAGGGAGCTTGGAATTTCACCTGACAATTTGTTCCGAGAAACACTGAATCTTCCAAGAGCTATCAACTCACCGACTTCCAATGGTAGATAACCAGTAAAAGAGTTATCGCTTAGATTAAGATAAATCAAAGAGGGAATGCTGAAAAGTCGTACAGGTAAGGTGTCGCTTAAGTTATTATTTTGGAGGTATAGAAACTGCAAGGTTCTACAACTTCCAATACTTGAAGGTACGGTCCCCCATAGATTGTTTCCAAACAAATCGAGTAGGAACAATCGGGTGATATTGCCCAAGGAATATGGAATTGTCCCTGACAAATCATTTCCACCAAAGTCAAGTCGTTGGATCTTGTTAAGCATCCCAACACCAATAGGAATAGGACCTCTTAGAAAGTTATCCCTCATATCCAACAGTGTTAAGCCAACGAGATTCTGAATCCCAGATGGGATGCTTCCAAATATACTGTTACCTCCTAAAGATAGGAACATCAGCTGGGTCGAAAGATTGGATATAGAGTCGGGCAATGCACCGTTGAGAAGATTCTTGCCCACGACTAGACTTTGTAAGCTACTGCAATTGGTCAAAGAATCGAGAAAACTCAAGTCATCAGCTTTCCCAATTCCAAGTTGATTGTTGACCAAGAATAACCTTCCGAGATCCTTGAGACTTCCAAAATTCAGAGGCACGGATCCAATAAAATGATTGTAACTAAGGTCAATAAGTACAAGGCCTGAAGAATTAGATAATGAAACTGGTATAGGTCCTGTGAATTCATTTACTCCGACACGAAGTATTTGGAGATTAGGAAGAGTGACGCCTAAGTTAGGTGGAAGATTTCCATGCAAATCGTTCTCTTCTACGTTCAGAACATTAATAGAGGAAATATTGAATAGCTGAGGCGGAATCGTACCCGACAGCATATTTTGACTTAAGTCAAACCATCTTAACCTCCCCAACCGAATGAAGGAGTCTGGGATGCTGCCCTCCAGACTGTTGGATGAGAGATCGATTATAATGAGGAAGGTGAGGTTCCCAATGTAGGGAGAAATGGGGCCCACCAAGTTCTGGTCAGTGAGGTTCAAGGCGGTGACCCTATCAGGATGCCGGCGACTGCACGTGACACCTTGCCAGTGGCAGAAGTGAAGGGTATCATTCCAAGAACTCATGAAATGGAGAGGATCGTCTGTTATCATATGTTTGAAGTGAAGCAGAGCAAGGCGATCGGTTTCGTTGGAGAAATGAGCGGCAGATCCGAAGAAGCATGGAACGCTCATGGAAGAGATAAGGAGAAATGACCAGAATGCCTTTAGGCTGATATGTGGGAGCTCCATTACATGGAGTATGTGAATGCTGGAATGAAATAGGAAAGTGAGGAGACAGAGATGGAGCGGACGGAATCATATTTATAAAATAAGATTAAATAAAAGCATGTAAAATTATTAAAACTTTCCTACCTTTAATTTCCCACCTACCGAGAAATAGCCCGTTCACAGCGGACGCGGATTAGCTAACGGTGGCATTCAATCAACACCGTTTCCTGTAATGTGGTCCACCTGGGATTTGGATCGATTTCATTTTTTATTCAAGCCTTGAATGGGGTCGAATAATCAACGTGGCCACGCAGAATTCGCTTTCCCTCTTCGTGTGTGAACGTCCCACTGGAGATCACATACTGAATATTCTAATGGTGAAGACTGTGCAGACTGTAGAATCATTTCTATACGGCCTACCTTAAGAAAGGTAAGCTGATTGGATGATTGTGACCATCACTCTCTGGAGATGAGATTAGAATAATGAAAATATAATTCTTTGTTCCTGTGATCTAAATTCAAGGGCAAGGTAAGCACTTGATGTACGGATCAGATGTAAATTGCACAACCAGGTGGCCCCAAAGAGGTTGGATGTTTTCAACGGTCAGCATTCAACCCCCTATTGTTTTCTTATGGTGTGGTCCACTTGAGCATCTGATATGCCTCCTTTTTGGGCTCTTACCTCGAATGACCTGTTAAAAATGAGTGGATGACCTAGATAAAACACATACATCACAGTGGACCCCACAGAGCACCAGCTAGGACAGAGTCCGTCGTGGTAGGGGTAGGACGAAATCTGAGTCCGAGTCTACACTGCCTATCTTCGCAGGCAACTTTGGATGCTTGATACGCGAGAAGAAAGGGCACACCGGTTAAATCACCCTACTCCATGGCTCATTCAATCTTGACCGTTCATCAGATCTGGAAAGTAAGTGTGCAGAAATCAACCGTTCTTTTCCGTATCATCCTAGGTGTAAACTGAAAAGAAGGGTAGGGAATTCATCCCTGCTGAAAGAAGTGTCCAGAGACGGAAACGGATTGGCTAGTGGTCGGGGCTTTGTGGTCCCCAACGTGATGTATGTGTCTCATCCATGCCGTCCATCCATTTTTTTCAGATAATTTTATGGTATAAATCCAAAACTGAGGTAGATTAAGTTCTCAAGTGGGACACACAGTGTTGATTGAACTCTCACCGTTAAAAACTACCTGAGGCTACAAAAGTTTTGGATCAAACTGATATTTGTTTTTTACCTTCATCGAAGTCTGTATGACCTAATCTACGGGTTGGATGTCAAATAAACATTACTGTGAGCCCTAGGAGGTTTTTAATGGTAGACATTCAATCACTATTGTTTTCCCATGGTGTGGTCCACCTGAGATTTTGATGTCTTATTCTTATTAAAAAAGGATAGACGGTGTGGATAAAACACAGAGATCATGGTGGGACCCACAGAGCACCGACCACTAGCCAAACCGCATATCCAGAGACAAGCATCCTATCTCTTATGCCAACGCTATACTGAAATCCTCCTGGCCTGGCCCATTTGGTAATTAACCATCATTTCATGGTAAAGCCAACAAAATCAAGGCCACGACATGCCAGACCGGTCCTTAACAGGAACTCTTGTTCAAAGTATCTCAATCTACTATACTGGGCTAATTATCAATTAATGAGTCCCCGGGGTTGCACCTGGCTCCTGTTGGATGATGGTCCAAGGATCCCAACACTGGTCTTCACCTAGCCGTTAGGTCTTCAAGAAGGGTCAGAAGGGAAGGCCCAGCATAGCCAGCCATTGGGCCTAAAACTCGGGCCTAAGACCAAGCCAGGTTCCTCTAGGACCGAGGTTTAAACAAGGGTGCACTTAGACTAGGCTTGGTATATAGCCCAGCAGAGTTGCAGCCCAAAACCTTCATAATCAAAGTTTTAACGACATGAATTAAAATCAGTGATATCTGTTGGGGAAAAAATACGTTCAGTCCGGATACTCGGATTATAAGTAGGTCGGCTCTACTGACGCTGCCTAAAGAGTCCGAGACAACGATCAGAGCCGAGAGAATAAAGGATAGGTAAGGGGCATAAACAAAAGACGAAAACAGTTGTTCTGTCGGAGTGATAACCTCGTCTGCATAAGCCTACTAAGGGCCGAGCGTGTACTAAGCCACCCAACCGATAGATTATACAGATTTGAACAAAGTCTGCCCTAAGGACAGCTTCCCTCTTCCTCTCATTGATCAGCTGGTAGACAGTACTGCGGGCCATGAATTGCTTAGTTTTATGGATGCCTACTCAGGCTACAATCAAATTGTAATGCACGAAAATGATAAATCAAAAACTACCTTTGTTACTGGCAAAGGCCTTTACTGTTACCGAGTGATGCCATTTGGTTTGAAGAACGCCGGGGCAACGTATCAAAGGTTAGTAAACAAAATGTTCGCTCGGCAAATTGACCGAATGATGAAAGTATATATCGACTATATGCTCATCAAAAGTGTACAAGCAGCCGACCATGTGGCAGACCTGGAAGAAATGTTCTTGACTTTACGTAAGTATAGAATGAAGTTGAATCCTAGCAAGTGTGCTTTTGGTGTAAGCTCGGAAAAATTCCTCGGTTTCCTCATTAGTCAGCGAGGAATCTAAGCGACTTCCGAGAAAATCAAAGCTTTACTTGATATGGAGTCTCCGAAAACAATCAAAGACATCCAAAGGTTGACAGGAAGAGTAGCCGCGCTTAACGGCTTCCTGTCCCGAGCCACAGACAAATGTCTCCCGTTCTTCAAGCAATTAAAGGGACGACAGACGATGAAGTGGACTGACAAATGTGAAAAAGCGTTTCAAGAACTAAAAACTTACCTCGGGTCCCCACCACTGCTGTCTAAGCCCGAGCCAGGAGAAGCTTTATTATTATATCTGGCTGTATCCGATGTACCAGTCAGCTCGGCCTTAATACGAGAGAACGAAAGGAGGCAACTACCAGTGTACTATGTTAGCAAAGCTTTACTACCGGTAGAGACGAGGTATGCTCAGCTCGAGAAAGTAGCCTTAACTCTGGTAGTATCTTCGCAACGACTCCGGCCGTATTTTCAAGCTCACACCATCATTGTCGTGATCGACTCACCACAGCGTCAGATTCTTCAAAAGCCAGAAGCTTCCGGCCGACTTACGAAGTGGGTTATCGAATTGAGTGAATTCGACATACAGTACAGGCCAAGAGTGGCCATAAAAGGACAAGCTGTTGCTGATTTCCTTGTTGAAGTAACCTCCAACCATAACACAGCACCTGATTCTGAGAAAGTTACTGAACCAGTGGCTTCTTCCTCTCTCGACTCTTTGCCTGACCCGGCACCCTGGAAGCTATTCATAGACGGTTCATCCAACTCCAAAGCAAGAGGGGCCGGGGTGGTATTAGAAACTCCCGATCAAACTTGTATGAAGTATGCTTTGCAACTTGGATTTCAAGCGTCAAACAATACAGCAGAGTACGAGGCCTTATTACTCGGCCTTAAACTCGCCGCGAGCTTAGGCGCCACTCATCTCAACGTTTTCAGTGACTAACCAAGTTTCCGGCGTTTATCAAACTCGGAAAGAACAACTGAAGGTGTACATGGAAAAAGTCAAAGAATTAATCAGCAAGTTCTAGGAATGCAAAGTTATTCGGATACCCAGGGCCGACAATGCCAAAGCTGACTTGTTAGCCAAGCTCGCTTCGGCCGACGAAGACACCATACCTCGGTCGGTTCCGATCGAGTTTGTAGAAAAATCGAGTATAAATGATCTGGCAGACTCGGCTACAGACTCGGCCATACTTCCTATCAATTCGGAACCCACTTGGTTTGATCCAATCGTTCGTTATCTCAATGATGGAGAACTACCAGAGGATCATGCAGAGGCACGGCGGCTAAAGGTACGAGCGTTGCGTTATACCATCTTGAATGGTGTACTGTACAAGAAAGGGTTTTACACTCCCCTATTAAGATGTGTGGACTCCCATGAAACCGACTATGTCTTACGGGAGATACACGAAGGAATATGTGGGAATCACTCAGGCGGACATTTGCTCCCCAACAAAGTGTTACGGCAAGGGTATTATTGGTCGACGATACAATATGATTCTAAGAGGTTCGTCCAAAAGTACCATAAGTGTCAGCGATTTGCGGTTGTCCCAAGACAACCTCCCGAAGAACTCACTCCGATGTCCGGACCGTGGCCCTTCGCACAGTGGGAGATCGACATCATTGGACCCTTCCCTCTAGGGAAGGGTCAGACCAAATTTGCTGTAGTTGCAGTAGATTATTTCACGAAGTGGGCCGAGGCTAAGCCATTAGCGAAGATTACCGAGCAAAGGATCACTAGCTTTGTTTGGAAAAATATCGTCTGTCGGTTCGGAATACCTCGGACTATCATTACCGACAATGGGAGGCAGTTCAATGATAAGCAATTCCGCGAGATGTGCAGCAATCTCGGGATCCGAAACGTGTACACCTCGCCTCATCATCCTCAGATGAATGGACAGGTCGAGGCCGTTAACAAAATTATAAAGCAACATCTCCGAACGAAGCTCGATGAAGCAAAAGGAGCATGGGCCGAGGAACTCCCGAATACATTGTGGGCCTATCGAACTATAGCTCGGACTGCCACTGGAGAAACTCCCTTCTCCCTTTATTTTGGCTCGGAAGCTGTAGCCCCGGTTGAGATCGGTATTAGCTCGACCCGAGTCAATACATTCAGCGAACAAGAAAATGATGAACTCCTATCAGTCGGGCTCGATCTATTGGAAGAGAGAAGAGAAGGAGCTCGATTATGAATGATGGCTCGACAGTGGCAAGTGTCTCGGTTTTACAACAGACGAGTCAAGGTCAGACGATTCTGAGCCGGTGATATGGTCCTTCGAAAGACATTCCCAAACACGAAGGAAGTTGGGACGGGCACATTGAGACCCAATTGGAAAGGTCCTTATGTCGTCTCCAGCACTATCCGCACTGGAACGTATCGCCTGGAAAACCTAAATGGTCAACTGTTGCCTCACCCGTGGAACGCCGAACATCTTAAGATCTATTACCTGCGAAACAGAATAGAAAGCGTTAAAGAATAATGGAAGAGAGATGTAATTGAAGTCAGTTCAATAAAAATAAAGAAATTCTATTTTTTTTCCTAAAGTGTTTAGCGTCGGGTTACAGATTATGTTAAAGATACATAAAAGATGGACGACGTAATTACCGACAGAGAGAGTTATCTCCCTCGGTCAAGGACCATTCTTCAAGCAGTCCCGGAAGGGCCGACCCCGTCAGTAGCAGCGGGGGCTCCCTCGTCAGTGGTGTTGTCGCCAGTAGCCTCGGCCTCAGGACTTTCGGCATCGAAAGCAGAGAGATCAAGGTCGGGGAAGGCAGCCTTCATCTCCAAAACGCAAGCCCTGTAACTGCCTTGGTAAAGGCGGTCCGTTTCTTCTGCAAGCTCTGGTGACTGAAGGAAGGCGTCTACGGCGCGCTCTTCTGCCTCCTTGGCTCGGTGGGTTTCTTCCTGCGCTTCATGAATGAGGGTCGCGGCCTCAGCCTTAGCCCCGACGAGAGTGCCCTCACAGGCATTGTGAACTCGGAGAAGATGCTGATGCTTTTCCTCATCCTCCTTCAGAAGCGAGGTCAAGTGGGCATTGTCAGCTTTGCCTCCTTCGAGAACCATCCTGGCATCTTCTGCCGCCTTCCGAGCGATTGACAAATCACCCATCATGATGCCGATGTGACCCTCGACAATCTCTCTACGACCCTCCCCCTCGGCCACAATCCTCCTTGTAGTCTTTGTCTCAGCCGTGAGTTTTTGAGCAGCAGTTAGCTCCGAGCAGGCTTTAACAATGCAAGGAGCCAGCTGTGAGCAGGAGACTGTAAGTTATGAACAAGGACGTAGTCAAAAATAACGAAAAAGTAGAGAGAAAGGATTTTTTCTCAAAGAGCAACCTCGCCGTATGCCCGAGAGTCTGCATAGTCAGGGCATTGTAGTAGCTGGCGAAGTCTTTCTCTCCCCCATGTGCGAGAGCCCAAGGAATCATCCCTGAGATGACTTTGGCTAAGCGAGACTCCTTTTGAGTCGTCTCTCCTCTCGAGGATTCCGCGCAAGGTGCCTCTCTCGGCCTTGGGGCCTCTTCTACCACGGGTCCTGGCTCGGGAACCGACTGAGAGATCGGAAGGCTCGGCTCCGCTTCCTCCACCCTCTCATCAGGGTCAGAAAGCACGACCACTTGCGGGGCGACAGAGAAGGGAGCAGGCGAGGCAGTTGGCTCCTTGGCTTTTGCAGCAGTCTTCTACTGCTTCAAAGGCCGAGACCCTGACAAAAGAGCAGACATCGGAGGGGCCCTCACTTTGGAGATTCGCTTTAGGGATGGACGAGATCCGGCCATGCTATCAGAAGCAGAAGCCGACCTAAGAAATGGACGAGTCTCGGGACGGTCTGCAAAGAAGAATGAAGAGTTGGACAGGAAACCGAAAGGACGAAGCAGAGCGAGACGAGTTACCTGAGACGAATGAGTCTAGACCCGCGAGATGGAGGCGCTCGGGTTGCAGCAGTAACTTTCAAGACCGTACCTCTACGCTCAGTTTCCTCAGCTCTCTTATCCGAGTTAGAGCCCCAGACTCAAGTTTCCCCTTCTTCTTCAAAATATCTGTAAGATATTATGAGGTCAGATCATCCCGGAAAAAAAAAAAAGGAGAGATTATCGGGATGGGTCACCGAATCACCTGCTCTCCGGAACGTGCGAGAAACTTGAGGCTCGTACGGCCACGTATCGTCCGACTCCCACTGACTGCAAGCCTAAAACCACCTCTCCTTTCAGTACTTGTTAGAAGTGGGTGGGTCGATTATCAAAGACCCCCCTTTGCCTCTCCACGCACTCAGGAAGTAGAGGCCAGAGAAGTTTGGATTTGGTCTGACTTGGTAGAGGTAGAGAAACTCGTCGACTGTTAGCGGAGGCTGTTCTAACTCGGACCACAGCACGGCACCCCCGAACAAACTCCTCCACGCGTTCGGGACAATTTGACCGGGAGCTATTTTGACTCGGGACAAGAAATCACGAGTAATGGGCTGAAGTGGTAAGCGCCAGCCACATTGCATCGCGACTTGAAAAATTGTGACCATCCCCCAGGGGGATGGTCGGACAAATCTCCCGAACGAGGGAGACGGAGTACGACCGAGTCAGGGACATGATATCCAGCCCTGATTTGGTTTAGGTCGGATTCGGTTAAAATTGAGGTGACGAGACCACTCGGCTCGTCTTCACCTTCTTCTCCCTTCGAAGAGGATTCAGAGGCTTCCACAGTTTAGTTCACGAGGTCTGGAACAGTCACCCCTTCACCTATAACAATTTCGTCTACTTCTTCTTCCTCCTGCTGATCCATCCTGAGGTTAGGTCTCCCTGGACGGGTCACTAGAGACACTCCACCACTGGACGGACCGGCCTGAGCTAGGCACTCAGCCGATGAGTCATCGGCCTCCCTTACAAGCCGGAATGCGGCATCAGCGCCGACGGCAAACTCCGTCAGTAGGGAAGGTGGTTCCGCAACGTCTCAAAGATGTTGGGACACACCCTCATCTCCGAAAATCCCCTCCCGAGGGCTCTGAGAGCCACGTGCAGCCATTAAAGTTTAAAGAAATGAGAGGAAAGAACTCACCGGAAAAAATGACAGTGAACGCAAAGAAAGTTGACGAAGCAAGAAACGACAGTGGAGGGAAGAAGGAAGAAGAGAAAGAAAACTCGGAAGCAGATACGAGTGGGAGGGAGGAATGTGAAAATAAAATTTGCACAGTCATCCCGCCCGACCTTTTTATAGTTGTGCCACGTGACAGGGCTTTTAATGAAAAAGCGAATCGTCGCTCGTCTCGACTCCCCCGCTCGACACGTGGCACACGCTGACTGACAGCGGTAACGTCTTCGCCACGTGTCCAAATCTCATACGCGGACGGAACGACCTGACGGCTGGCCGCACGTGCGGCCTCGGGGGACACAACGTCATACGTTAGAGACGATTCAAGGAGCACTAAACGCCTCATCATAACCTCGGACTCTAAAACGAACTGACCTAAAAACTCGTTACTCCTTGATGCCACAAATGACACAAGGAGTAAGGGAGGCTTACTGTTGGGAAAAAAATACGTTCAGTCCGGAGACTCGGATTATAAGTAGGTCGGCTCTGCTGACGCTGCCTGAAGAGTCCGAGACAACGGTCAGAGCCGAGAGAATAAAGGATAGGCCAAGGGGCATAAGCAAAAGATGATAACAGTTGCTCTGTCAGAGTGATAACCTCGTCTGCATAAGCCTACTGAGGGCCGAGCGTGTTCTAAGCCACCCAACCGATAGAATAAAACTGACTTAATGAGTTGGTTCTGTCGGTCACGGAGTAAGGGAGGATGACGGACAAACACTGAGACTATCCGTCCGTGAGAAGGCAGAACACTTATCCTCTTGAGTCGGTCGGCTCTCCTAGAGTCGGTAACGACCGAGCCGAGACAAGAGAAGGCAGGAGAAATGCAAATGCTGCTCCGAAAATTCAGGAATATGGATATCCGATCCCGAGATTCTCGGGATCGAGAGCAATCAGCAAAGAGGAGTAAATCTCCAGAGAATCAGGAGAAGAATCCTCGTATGATGAGGATTCCCAAGACTTATAAATATTCAAGCTTTCTACAGAGAAAGGTACGCAATACAAAACTGAGAAAACCCTTTGCTATCGATAAAACGACTGACTTAAGCATCGGAGGCTCCTCAGCTCTAGCCAGGGTCCCCTTGATAGTGTTGACCGTGCAGGTGGAAGAAGATCCGACCCAGAGGAGCTGTTCCATAAAAATACACCAACAATATCTATTAATTAAAGCATGCCAAAGATTATTAAATGATGCGTAACAAGTCAAGTTTTCCCTAAGTACTAAATCTAATTCTAAAATGAACCAGCCAAATATCTTGCTCAAAGGGGACTACTTGGGATGCAATCCAGATAGATTGGACTCGTGTTGACCCGTTGGATTAGGTTGCAGGTAGACCCGAGCCCAAACAAACCTCAACAGGATGACCCAAGCTGCAACCCAAACCCAACTTGATGACTAACCCAACTTGACCCAATCCAAAGGCCTCTACAGCCCAACCTGACTCAACCCAAACTCAGGTTGCATTAATCAGTTTCGGATTGACCCAACCCAAGTTGTAGTTCTAAGTACTTGTCCAACAATTGATTTCTAAGTTATAAACCTTCCAATAGTGAGGACTCAGGAAGTTAGACATTGCTTGAGAAGAATGAAAATACATGCCTAGAGGACTTAAAACTCAAGCTTTATCCTTAATCACTTTCATCCATGTACAATGCACATCTAAATAATTTACAAACAGCATCATCAGCTTCGGGACTGAGGGATGGATCCCAGGCAATGAACCCACCCAAATTGCAAATGTTGGGGATGGGCTATCTTATATGAGAGCAAGTGCATGATACGAACCCAGTTCCCTAGCACCTGACCTACAAACTTCCCACCATCACCATACGATGGAATGAAACAAATTGCAATCAGTGATGCAATACCTGTCTATATTATTTGGGGCTTTCAAGCTGAGAAATACCAACTTTCAGAATCCAGATGGTCCATCTAGGCATGCATTTAGGTTGGACATTTCTATATTTTGATGATTCTAACCATCTTGTTGGTGGTGTATCAACAGATATTTGAAAGTAGAGTAGTGTTTCACATTCATGCAAAACAACATAATCTTTTAATGGGACTTAGTAGATGAATACTTCCTCAGACCACTCTCAAGTGGGTATTGCTAAAGCACTTCATTGGATTGTAATGGCATTTTGAAAAAGGGTTGAATAAAATGTTTTCTCTTGAAAAGGAATCCGTCTTGCATATGTAAGTCACCGGAGTGACCTTCTTGGCATCTAAGTCATGCGTCCTTAAAGTCGTCGTCGTCGATATATATGTCTTTGAGGCGCTTGAACTCGACAACTCCATTGCTCATAGTGACTAACAAAGTTGTACGGCGACTTAGCGCATCGGCTATCTTGTTTCATTTTCCTGACTTATGTTTTATCATGAACGTGAATTCCTATAAAAATGAGATCCATCTAGCATACTTATGGTTAATGTTAGCTTGACTATTAATGAATTTGAGAGCTTGATGGTCCGCGTAAAGTATGAATTCCTTTTGAATTAAATAATTTTACCAGTGTCGCAGTGTCTGGACCACCGCATATAACTCAATCTCATATGTAGACCACTTCTTACGTGCATCGCTAAGTTTCTCACTGTAGAAGGCTACCGGCCTACCTTCTTGAGACAAAAGCCCCCCAATTCCGACATATGAGACATCATATTCGACTTCAAATAGTTTGTCAAAGTTAGGAAGTACAAGAACCGGGGTCATGGATAATCTGTGCTTGATTTCGGTAAAGCTCCTAACGGCTTCGTCAGTCCACTGAAACTGTCATTTCTTCATGTAATCTGTGATTGGTGACACAATGGTACTGAAATTTTTCACAAACTATCAATAGAATGTCATCAGTCCGTGAAAACTTTGCACTTCGTGAATATTTGTTAGAACCGGCCATTCTCTGATTGCCTTCACATTTTCCTTATCCACCCGAATGCTCGTGAATGTTACGACAAAACCCAGAAACAATAAGTTATCAGTCATGAAGCTGCACTTTTTTAAAGTTGAGATACAGTTTAATTTTAGTGAGCACTTGAAAGACCTTCTTGAGGTGTTCCATACGGGTGGTTTCGTCTTAACTGTATATCAAAATATCATCGAAATAAACTATAACGAACTGTCCAATGAAAGGCTTCAGAACTTGGTTCATCAATCTCATAAATGTGCTAGGCGCATTCAAAAGACCGAAGGGCGTGACCATCCATTCGTACAATCCTTCCTTAGTCTTAAAGGTCGTTTTCCACTTATCACTCGACCGTATTCAAATTCGATGGTAGCCACTCCTTAAGTCCAATTTAGAGAATATTTTTTCACTCTCTAGCATGTCCAGCATATTGTCCAACCATGGTATAAAAAACCTGTATTTTATAGTTATTTTGTTGATAGCTTAGTTGTCGATACACATGCGTCAACTCCCATCTTTCTTTGGAGTTAATAAAACTAATATAACTGTAACACTCTGAATTTTTACCAACCTGGGATTAGACGTTCTTAGACAATGGGTCAATCCTAACACCTGATTAACTTCTCAAAACTTAATCCAAAAGTCTCAAATCCCTATTTCCTTCGAAAATCTCACCTTTCACTACTCTATCCTTCAAAATTTTCTAGGAGCTTTCATATTAAACACAAATCTTAAAGTTTAGATAATGTTAATCAATACTTAAAATAAAAAGTACTATGAATAGTAAATAAATAAATAAAAATAGTTTTTAACCATTAACCTTTTGTAATCTCACGAAATAAGTAGGCTATTTGGATAGATCAGCTTCTCCTACCCCAAAATCATATATTGCATGTCAAATAACTCATCCCAAGTTCTAAAATACACCCATTTCAAATATCAGACCACGAAATCACCCCAAACAGGTCAGCGAGCGGCGATGGGATCGCCGGTTTGGGGATGCATAGCTGAACCCGTCCGTACAACGGTCTGGCAGGCCAGTTTCTGTACTTTTTCCTGCGCGTTTCTTCCAACTTTAAAAAATCATATCTCTTTCGTTATAACTCCGATTTAGGTGATTCAAAAACCAGATTGAAGCTAAATGAGTCTAGTTTTATATAAAAATATGTGAAAATATAATAAAATATTTAATATGGTTTAAAGTAGGTCATTGTTAGAAACTATCCGATAATCACTTGTTGGACAGCTGCTGCTTCTGGAATTTTTAGAATTTTTTTATAACTCGAAATCTTATGAAATTTGGTGGAGTCAGGGTAAACTTGATGATAAACTCTCAAAAAAGTAATAAAAATAATATAATAACTAGAAGTGCCCAAAATGGGGCACAGAATGGCCCTAGGACCGTATTCTACCCTATTAGGGTAGAATTTGGTTAAGTACCAAACTGAATACTCGGTAAAATTAACTTGGATCACTTTAAATATAAACTATAAGACCCAAAATTGGTAGGACTGCTAACGCTATGTTACCTAGAAACCTAGGATCAAACTCTAAACCGGTTTGTTCTCGAGAACCCTTTGAAACTTCGTATTGGATCTAGACCGCGCGTCGGAGGTCCGATACCTACCATCTTAGACCGTTATGACCATTTAGCTGGACTTGACAATCGTTTCAAAAATCAAGGCTAACCGACATTCAGAGGCTATTTCATTGAGCCTGGAGTAAAGAGAGTAAGAAATGGGTTAGAATTGAAAATTTTAATACAAATCTGGTACGTGACTTGGCGCGTTATTATTAAACGTTCTGACCGTCAGAATTCATCCAAATTTTACCCTCGAATCAAGAAAAATTTCTCTTTCATATCATAAGACTTGTAAACCTGATTTAGGTACGATGACCGCTGAACTGAAACTGGATCGCCATGTGCGATCTACGAACTCTACCGGACTGAAAATTGGGTGTGAGCAACATCCAGTGACCATGAGCTTAAGTCCGATCGCGTTCGGCCAGGGGATCTCCCGAAATGCTCTTTTGGACCAGAACAGCCCCGATTTGGTTATACCTCAAGTGAACTTTGTTCCCAAGCCTAATTTGGAAAGGTTTTAGCTTATAAAAGGGCTTTAAACCCTCACTTATCTCACCCATCCGAATTTACTAGAAACTCTAGCTAGAGAGAGAGAAAAAGTGAGAGATTGTGAGAGAGTGTGGGAGAGATCTTCCCGCCACTTGGTGCAGCTGCTACACGTGCCTAAGCATCGCGTTCAAATCACTTTGCCGGTGATTCCAACGCTTTTCTAGGTAAGGAAAAATCTAACTACTTGCTGATTTAAGGTTCCGTCGATTCCAATAGCGAAGTAGCTTATACATCTTGTGTATTAGGTCGCCTGTTTCCCGTAGACGAAGCGTATACGCTCCGTTTGGAACGATACACATCTAGGGTAAAAAGGTGCAGATTTTAGACGCTTTGATTGGCTGATTTCAACGCTTTCAATTTCGTTTAATAGTAGATTATCGACGACAACGCCGTTTGACATGTACAACATGCTGTCCATTTTCTGTTTCGTAAATGTACAGAAAATATGAGATTTAGGGCATTTTAATCATTTGTAGGAAATACTGTATACATGCATATTTTACTGAAATGGTTGCCATGGCTATTTGTCGCATTAGGATATTAGGAATGCATGCATAATTGGTTTGGCGAAGAGATTCGCCCAAATGCGCACTTTGAGTCGACATACACTATGTAGACTTAAGTGTGTAGACTAAGTGTTTGTATAAATGTTTGTATTAGTATGTATTAAGTATTTGGTGTTTTGAAATAGTTTTGAGATTGAATTCTCAAGTAATATGCTGATGTAAATGATCTCCATCATGTTGGCTATATATATTGATTTCTTTATGTATAGAAAATGTATATGTTGGATGAATTGCTTAAGTGGTATGTTATAACATGTTTCAACATGCTTATATTGTTGTATTTCATTTTCATTCCTCTTATATGATTGCTGATGTGGATTCACAAATGTTTGGGGCTATACTTAGTCCAGGCAGTCGGTAACAGAGTAAATTTGTGATTTTCTTGTATTTACCACGAAGGACGCGTCGATGAACGCGAGTCGTGTTTGGAGTTGGCGGTAGTGGTTAGGCCACACGAAGTGTTTTAAGCACTTCATGTCGTTCGACTTACGATGTGCTCGTACTAGTCGAGCCCGTCAAGTAACCCGACTGGCCGTTGATTGTTCACTCTGCATGAGTCATAACTGTTTGAACCTAGGGTACTGAACTTACCATTGAAAATCCTGTTAACCATGGTACCTTGATCCATAAAGACTCATGAGCCGGGCATGGTGGTATGGGACACCGTGGTCGAGCTGTCGGCCTATGCTGGGGCCACAAACCTCCCCATAGTGACCAGTGAGTACCCTATTCTAAGCAGATTATGGTGGTATGGGACACTATATTCTTGCTGTCAGCCTACATTGATAAGGTGATGGGGGAGTGGAGCAACGAGTGCGAGCAACAGCCCTGGCAGCCCTTTGTAGTGACATTGAATTTATCCTGACACCGCTTGGGGGCGACAAGTCCTGATGCAGTCTTAAGGATAATTAGGCCTGTATTGGTAAGGTGATGGGGGAGCGGTGCAACGAGTGTGAGCAACAGCCCTTACAACGACCTATAAATGTAATATCGTATGTGATTTCTAAGAGTGACGGCCCTAGACAGGATCTGTGTTGGGATTGATATAAGGGAAGTACCTTAGTTTTCTAATACGGCTGAATGAATGGACTAATAATAACTTGGTAATCATATCCACATCGCATTACATGTGCCTGGAAGATGTGGAGTACTGAGCGGTACGCAAGCATGTCGCGGACGTACATGGTGCCGCATGAGGGAGAATGTCGGTGAGGGCATCCATCATGTCATGTTATATCGCATTAACAACAGTATTTAGAAATGTTTGATTGCTTGCATTACTATTATCACGTGATTGATTTGAAAACATGCTAATCTTTGCTTTATGATTTCACTGAGTTAATTACTCACTCCCACGTTACGGGATGGTGTTCCGGACACCCACCAGACCCTTTTGTAATTGCAGATGATGGCACGGCCTACGAGGCAGAGCCAGACTTGATGATGAGGAGGAGGATCCCTCCTTTATGCGTGTTCTGATCGATGGGATTATAGGGAGGTTGATTAGATGCCTTGACACTTGTCATTTTATGTTTTTAGAGCACTCATGTATATTCTTTTTGTTCATTTTTGGAGTATACATGTATTTAATTAACCTGGTAACATGTTCACACTCTAGAGACTTACAATCAATTATGTATATTTTATGTATTTATCACAGTCTTCCGCTTGCTAATTTAACTGTCTCTGGAGTATGATATGCTGTTTTGGCTTAATCTTACTCATGTTTAATACACCAACATAGACAACTGTTAAGGGTCAAATAGTGCATATTAGACTCCATTTATTACTTAGATTTACGAGCATAATACCATTTAACGCCCGGTTTTAATCGTGTTTTGTTGCAGGGTGTGATTAGGAGAGTTGACTGAAAAAGGATGCCAAAAGCTTAGATTTAACGTTCTGATAATCACCAGGGCAAGGGACGGACTCCAAGGACTAAAATCGACGGAGATCAACGCCAGAGATCTAAAAAAAATTGAGAAACTGAAGCTCAGGTGGCCTGAAAGTCAACCAAAATGCAAGATCACAAGGTTTCCACCATCAGATTGACACGAAATTTCATACGTGGCCTGGGGACCAAAAAGTAACCGTACATGATGAATTTCAGCAGATGAAACCTTGTGGAAGTGACTCAATGGACAGATCAGCCTATAAATCAGTGAATTGAGGCCCACCTCAGTTATGGATATGCTTCAAAAATGTTCTGAACGGTTTAAATGATATGACAGATTGGTTGGACGGAGCGGATTTCTCACATGCATCACATTGGACCCCATATGAGGGTGAGCGCGCATATAGTGCACGTACACGTGCACTGCACCGGTTAGGCCGCCCAGTCAAAACGGGCGCTGACCGGTCTCTCTCTCCCTCTCTGCGTAAGGAGTCCAGCAGACGGACGCTGGCTCTCATTTTTTGTGTAGTGGGACCCACCCATCATCTTTTCAGATGATCTGAACCGTCCATACTCTCGATAGGGGAGGCAAAACCCTCACCTAGCTGTCCTTTTGGTCTCATGCGTACGATCACTGATTTCCATCGTTAAACGTCAGATGGACGGCGAAGCAGAATATTCCGTGGGCCAAGCCAAAATCAATCTGAAACCAGTCATTTCTTATTGAAATTCCGAAAGGAATTCGGTGGACGGATTGGATTTCTCAAGTGTCTAACGAAATTGGCCCCACAAGTGCTACAGCGGAAGAAGTTTTCGTTTTACCGTCCGCGTAATGCACGGTCATTGGCCGTTTTGCGGAAGCTAGTGGGCCCCACACGTGCCCTGTAAGCTCAATCCGAATCGTCCACCGTGTAGACGGCATTGAATACTTTAAAACCATGTTGTCACTTTTCACCCATGCGTGCACACGTGTGCGTTACAGAGGCCACAAAAGGGCTACCCTGGGACGTTCAAAATTGATCTTTTAGTGATTTCTTCTCTGGGCTTCGTCAATGGACGTTCAAAACTACCCATTCTTAACTGAAATTTCATCCTAAATTCAATGGACGGGGTGGATTTTTCAGAAAATGCTTCTGTGGGTCCCACCGATCACAACAGTAAAATAGTGCGAAAGGTTTCGCACATCCGCGAAAACTGACTTTTCTAGGCAGTTTTGGCCCACCATCTTTGATCATATGACAAATATGAACCGTCTATCATGTAGAGGACCCAAGAAAATTCTAAAGGATGGTATTTCTTTAGAATTTAAGCGAGGAAAGTGAGGTGTTTCAAGGCACCGAACTTGACTGCAAAAAAGCTTTCACTAGGCATGCATAGCTTTCCAAATTCGATTCAAATTCGATTTTAACTACTCCAGCAGCTATATAAGGAGGTTTTGGACGTGTGGAGCATTCATTCAGGTCTTGAGAGGAAGATTCAGAGCTGGGAAGGAAGGCTACGGTTGGGAAGCATTCACGGCTGAGGCTTGGGACATGGGAAGCCAAAAAGAGCAAGTGAAGAGAGAGAGAGAGGGAGGAGCTTTGTGTTCTTTTCTTTTACTTTTCTTTTCTTTTTCTCTTTATTTATTTGGATTTAGTCTAACCATGTTATCAGGCTAAACCTCTTAGCTAGGGCTAAGAGGTGAAGCTTGTAGTGAGATGGGAGATTATATGCTTTTAATTTTAATTTTTGAATTGAAGTTGGGTTTAGTTTGATTTTAATGAAAATATTTTTGATCTTTAATGGTCTGTTGTGACTGAAATTACAATGGGTCTGCAATGCTCTAAATATTTTCTTTTCTCTTTTATGTTTATGACGTCAGGAAGCCCTGTTGTTCACCATAGTCTTCTGGGCATGGTCGGATGACGGTACCCTTCCTGACCTTCATAACATGTTGATTGGTTGGTAATTAGTTTAATTCTGTTGTTTGTCATAGTCTTTTGGGCATGGTTTGGTGATGGAATCCATTCTAATTCATATACCTTTCATCTCTTGAAAACTAGATCAATGACAGTTCAGTTAATTTCTATAAAACAGGCATAAGACCTCCCTGATCTCTACAAGTGGATCCTCTGAATCCCTAGTTCCCTTCCTCTGATTTTTCCTATAAGTTTTAGATTAATAGTTCACAATTATTCCTCAATTTATAATTCAATTCAGATTTCATCTCATTCTAGTTCTATTTCCAGTTAGTTTTAGATAACGTACAGTTTCAGTCCTTTGGGATTCGACCTTGGTCTTACTGAGTTTATTACTACATCACAACCCTGCACTTGAGGAGTAAACAACAACATCCAATCATAAGCATTTATGTTGCAAAAGTGATGTTCTGGAACTCGGGAGTTGGGTTTCTACCTAACCCCCGATTTTCGAGGTGTTACAATAACACATAAACTCATGCTTTCTCGAATAAGACCCTTACGGATCAACTCCTTTACTTGTCTCTGAAGAATCTCGTACTCATTCGGACTCATTCGATAATGAGGACGATTAGGTAAACTGAACCTAGGGATAAAGTCGATATGGTGTTGGATATCCTGCATGGGGATAACCCATCAGAAAGGTCACTGAGCCATATTTTTTTGAATTCATGTAACAAGGGCCTTAGTCTTTCAGGGATTATTGTAGGCTCAAGTTCTTCCCTTTTTACAAATAATACATAAGCTTATCATGTTTTTTTTAATTCTTCCACGAAGTCCCGTATGGTTAAGAGAAAATGACCCTCCACTTTAGAAGTTTCAAGTGGTTCCTCTGGATCTATAAGGACCAATATGGTCTTCCAGCGATCCTTGACGAAGATATATATATTATCTCGCCCTTGACGGACATTTCCAAAGACCCCTTGTTTTGGTAATTCACCCTCAAAATTATTGGAGGATAGATTTAGATACTCTAGAGCAAACTTCTCTAGATATATTAGAATCTGCCCAGACAAGTTGTTTCGTGAAAGATCAAGGTATCGAAGGCCTCTTAGAGCACTAAATGTTGAAGGAATTGACCCTTGAAAGAAGTTCCCATCCAATCGGAGATACTCTAGGCTGAGAAAATAACCTAGCCACCTTGGAATTTCATCTGACAATTTGTTACCAGAAACACCGAATATTCCAAGAGCATTCGAAGTACCGACTTCATATGGCAGACGACCGGTAAAAGAGTTGTTATCAAGAGAGAGAGAAATCAAAGAGGGAATACTGAAAAGTTGTCTGTGTAAGATACCGCTTAAGTGGTTATTTTCGAGGTATATGAATTGCAGGTATAAGCAATCACCAAGAGCCGGAGGTATGATTCCAGATAGATTGTTTTCAGATAAATTGAGTATCAGCAATTGGGAGATGCGGCCCAAGGTAAACGGAATGTTCCCTGATAATACATTTCCACCCAAGTCGAGTCGTCCCAACGTGATAAGCATCCCAACACCAATCGGAATAGTACCTGTAAGAAAGTTGTTCCCCATATCCAGTACTGTTAATCCAACAAGATTCTGAATCCCAGATGGGATGCTTCCAAATATTCTATTACCTCCTAACAAGAGGATCGTCAGCTGGGTTGAAAGATTAGCCATGGAGTCAGGTAACGAACCACTGAGACGGTTATTGCTTACATCCAATTCTTGTAACTCACTGCAATTGGTCAAATAATGGAGAAAACTCAAGTCATTAGTCCCAATTCCAAGTTGATTGCTGCCCAAAAATAACCTGCTGAGACCGCTCAGTCTTGAAAAACTCGGAGGCACAGATCCACTAAACCTATTGTAACCAAGGTCAATAAGTGCAAGGCTCGAGGAATTGGACAATGAAACTGGTATGGGTCCTGTGAATTGGTTTGTTCGGGCATAAAACACTTGGAGATTAGGAAGATTGAGGCCTAAGTTAGGCGGAAGGTTTCCATGCAATCTGTTAGATCCCACGTCCAAAGATTTCATAGAGGAGAGATTGAATAGGCAGGGAGGAATCGTACCTGACAGTTCATTTCGATCTATGCCAAGAATCTCTAAGTTCACCAATTGACAAAGGTCATTTGGGATGCTGCCGTCCAAACTATTTATTGAAAGACGAAGAACCGTGAGAGAGGAAAGGTTTCCAAGCTCAGTTGGAATTCTGCCTGCGGTCATTTTGACTTAAGGCAAGCGAGCTTAACCTCACCAACCGACCGAAGGAGTCTGGGATGCTGCCCTTCAACGAATTTACTGAGAGAGAAAGGTAAGTGAGAGACGAAAGGTTTCCAAGTGAAGGTGGTATGCTTCCTGTAAGATTGTTGTGACCAAGGTCCAATCTTGTGAGCTTCAATAGAGAGCCAACCTCAGTTGGAATCAGAATCCTCCCTGACAGCTGATACCCGTAAAGATTAAGGACTTCGAGTTTCAAACAGTGGGTCAGATTTGCTGGAATTTCTCCGGTGAATGTGTTATTGGTGAGACTGAGATACCGCAAGCGACGCAAACGTCCTATCTCTTCAGGAATTGTCCTGTGGAAGCTGTTGTTTGCGAGATCGATTATCCTGAGGAAGGTGAGGTTCCCAATGAAGGGAGAGATGCGGCCCACCAAGCTCTGGCCGGTGAGGTTCAAGGCGGTGACTCTCTGAGGATGCCGACGATCACTGCATGTGACTCCTTGCCAGTAGCAGAAGTGGAGAGTTTCGTTCCAAGAGCTCAAGGAATTGAGAGGATCGTCGGTTACCAGATCTTTGAAGCGGAGCAAAGAAAGGCGATCCGTTTCGTTGGAGAAGTTAGCGGCAGATCCGATGAAGCATGGAACTTGAATGGAACAGAGAAGGATGGCACTCATTAGAAATAACCAAATTGCCTTTGTTAGGCTCATGGGCAACAGCTCCATCATTGAGTTTCTGAATGCAGGAAAGTGAGAAGGGTCGGTCGATGACTTGTCCAAGCTATAGTAATAACAAATTATCGGAAGTGGATTGTATGGTGTGCCACCACCAACCTTGGTGGTGTGTTGAACTGGTAAAATTATGTAGGCCCCACGATGATGTATGTGTGATAACTACACCTTTCAACTGTGGGTATTTAATCTCCCCTGTTTTTGGTGATGTGGCTCATATGAGCTTGGAACTGCCTCCTTCTGCACCCATGCCTTAAAATGATCTATTAAAATGGATGGATGGCTTGGATAAAAAAAATCCGTTGTGGGCTCTGGGAATATGGAGTCGGTCCTAGAAAGGATAGTCATAAGACCTAATCTGGGTACTAACTTTAGACTATTGAGTAAACTCTATAAGGCCCACGGTGGATGTATGTGTCTTATCTACTTTGTCCATCCATTTCTACGGCCCATTTTAGGACATGAGTGTAAAATTGAAACACATAGAAAAGCTCAACTGAATCACACCACAGGAAATTGTGGGGCTAATGACATCCGTTGAAACCTTATTAGGGCCCACTTGACCTATGAAGTTCCCATTATACAAATGGAAGAAACCAAATTGCAATCAGTGATGCAACACCGGTTATACCATGGGGCTTTCAACATGAGGGGATGACAATTTTTAGAATCAGGATTTGTCGAACATTAACAGTTAAATGGGTGAATGTGTCAATTAATTCATGTCACACAACCTACTAAACTGGGCTATTGATCAATCAATCAAGCCCTAGAGTTGCAACTGGCCTGCGCTGCTTCAGATTTCTTTTTCCTGGCCTGTCCCATGAGCAGAGGATTGATTCCAAGCCCAGCCCACAATGTAACAATATAGTCTGAGATTGGTCCAGTCACACCAACAACGGTCTTGGCCAAGCTGTTTGGTCTTAAAAGGGATCGAAAGCAAAGGCTCAGCACAACCGGTTATTGGTTTGGATGGCATATAAGCATTATGGTCGGGTCCAGGATGGTTTCAACGGTCCTGTCCATTTTCTGTCGTGTGACCCACCTGAGTTTTGGACCCGCCTGACTTTTAACTCCTGTCCTAATGTGAGCATGAGAAACTGAAAGGCGGTGGATTTCTCACAGATATCACCGTGGGCACCATAGCGAACTTCCTTTCCCACATAGCTTCCACCCACTAGGAACTTCCTTTTGAAAATTCGCATCCAATGTGGAAATTACTGTTTCATCAAAAATCTATTATTTTGGTTTCCCATGAATGGAAACTGTCTTTAAAATAATAAGAAAAATTAAATTAAAAAAAAACCTGCATTCAATCCCTCATATTAGCCCAGGCCCTAACATCATCTTGATGCATGGGAGACCCTTGATTCTCACCGGGACCCACCTTACTGCAGAACAGTGGGATTCTTATCATGATCCCTCATCCAGGTCAGATGAATGCTCTGGACGGGCCTGGATTCATTTTACAGAACATGATGGCCCCGAATGAAAATGAAGGCCTCTTTCAACTTGTCCTTGTTGTCGCCCACCTGAGTTTCCATTTTGGCAGTTTTTTGGGCTCAAGTGGCAAAAATCAGGGTACAAAAATCAGCTTAAACAGGAATTCAGGTGGGCCACAGAACGGGAACAAGTTGACAGGGGACTCCCACCTCAATTCTCATGGGGCCATCATGTTGCATGTACAGAATCCAGGCCTTTATCTGCTCTATACAAAGGTCAGGAAAAACATCAAACTGTCCTAACTTTCAGCAGGCTCCATTCAGAACAGGGGTGGGCATCCCTTCCCACTATGCTCCCTGTGTTGTATCCCATAGAGTTTTCATTCAAAGTGATTTTCTGGCCCTGGGTTTAACCTGAGGGTACATAGCTGATGGACGGGTTAACTTGGATAGCATAGCACAGCACGTGCACCAGATGGCATTGGTGCCAATGGAATGCTCTGTAAGACTTCTATTAGGTACATCCCAAGTGATAAATAGTTTCGATGATCTGACGATTGGGTATTTAATCAAGCATACTGTAGATCCCACATCAGTTGTCACCCATTCAGATATATAATTGAGTGGTTCGCTTGGATTATGTTACATATTCATAGTTCTTTAGTTGGACATGGATTCTATCTAGTGTGTAAATTATTGAAGTAGTAGTTGTAATGAATTGAATTATTTCAAATCTTTTTTCTTTTTTTTCCCAAAAATACATGTCTTGGTCCACAACTATATTGGCAGAAAACTTAAGTCTCATTTGAGATTCAGATGTAGAAGACTAAGTTGCTATCAACCTAAAGAAGGAATAGCTTCCCATTACGTAAGCATTTGAGATTCAGATTCAATTATCTCTATAATCGATCCATGGATCAATCCTACATTCTGTACATAGTCTTACACCCACCTCAGTATAATATCCATGTAATGGCTCAGCACTCTTGCCAACAGTACCATGATTACCCTTCATCTAAAAGGTCACACATGGCAAAGTAGCTTGCTGATCAAAGATTGGTGTTATCCATGCAAAGGTAAGAAACTTTTTTTTTTTTTTTCAACCATCAATTTCCTAGTCCAGTTAGCATGGGCAGAGATTTCCAGTGATATTTGTAGCAATTGAGATTTCATTCCTTGTGATCTAATTACAGTTTAGTTTTATGGAACAATGGTCTGGATCATTGAGTGATGGGCTGATAGTTGTACCTTAGGCTTCCTTCTCTCTTCAGACACTGGTGAAAGGAGCTCCATTTTGTAAATTTTAATATACAAAAGCTAGAAACTTATGGCACGTTCTATATAGCAACCCTCTGTTTCATCTTCACTCTTATTTTTTCCATTTTATATTCTTGTAATGTCAATGAAGAGACATGCTGATCACTCTAGCTGGATAAAATACCTTTTGGATGATTGAGTTTACTGCGTTCTAGTAATTATCCAAGAAACATATACCAAAGTGTAACAATTCATGACTTCTCGATAAGTAGCTTGTGATTTTTGGGTTAAAGCATATTAAGATAGTTTTCATATGTGAATGGCATCTATCGTGAATGGCATCTATCCTATGTACTATTCTTCTTTTAACAAAGCTTGGCAATGGGTTGTGCCTGGGCCAGCAAAATCAAAATTTCAAATTCAAAATCCAGGCCAACCTTCAAATATCATGAAGCAATATAATTCTGTGCATTACGATTCCTCTTTCATTACAACTGTGGCCAACATCAAACAACATTGATCTTAGGTCATGCACATGCACAATCAGGGACACTGTCAGATAAACTTAACTTTCTGCATGAACTTTGTATTGAAGCAAGTTGAATATCTTTTAACACACCCATATGTGCATTTTCATGGTCCTTATCTATACCATCCATTAAGTCAGAAACTATCATGGTGTGATAGCTCCACCCATTTGTTAGCCATCTACAAACATTTTGAAAACAGAGCAATGATCACATTCATCAAGCAAATGAACTTCCACAGTTGGATGAAACCATTGGATCATATAATAATAATTATTATTATTATTATTATTTTATGCCAGATCCATAGTGAGACTTCTTGAATGAATACTTCATTATTCCAACAGCTAAACAGTTTCCTTAAGATTCTAATATCATCTGAAAAATTATGCAATGCATAATAGTAACCAAATATTATTCTTATCATAAATAATAAGATGGTGTCTTTTTTCTTATTAAATTCATGATACAATCTCCCTTTCCGTGACACAAGATAAAACAAGGGGAAAGAAACACATCTTCCCAAATATTCAACATCAATACAAGCATATACTCTTTAGGCCAAGAATAAATATAAGAGCTTGTTTAGAGGAGTATTCAACAAACTCATTTTATTTTGAAATCTTTCTCAATATAACTACCAATAATCGCTTAGTAAGAATTGCAGGAGGACGAAGCTTCATATATTGTTTGCAACCTAACCCGTAGTCTCAATGAATACAAGTCCCTGATATCATTCAATTTTGCAACAACATCTCTCATCTGCATTCTTTCTCTTGGAGATTCTGCAGAGCACCACACACCAATTTTAACCATTAAAATCAAGCAGTCACGCATAAGTTCAAATTCTTCTACGAGCAATCGTGGATCAACAATCAACATTATTCGTTCAGGCAAAGCCAACTTAGCAAAATGACGAAGCGTTAGATTGTCCTTAAACATCTCATCAGTTGGCTGCTTTCCAGTGATCATCTCCAATAGAAGGATTCCATAGCTGTAAGCATCTCCTTGTGTAGATGGTTTAACACCCATCGCATACTCTGTAATTTATACATAGCATATTGGAATGTAAGTGACCATTATATCAAAGGTTGAACTTAGAGAGAGAGAGAGAGAGAGAGAGAGAGGGGGGGGGGGGGAGGGGGAGGAATATTCTACTGGAATAAGTAATTGGCGTTTTTTCTATTCTAAGGATCCAAATTTCTAACATCAATTGGTTCTTGTAAAGATTTTCTAATTGAACAAGACTCTACTACTCCAATGAAAGAACTCAGCTCTTCAATCATCAAGTGAACAAATGAGTTATTGCTATGATTTTTATGTAACACATCTCAATTGAAGCCATCATCAGAAAATTCCTGTGGGGTGCATGTGAGTACCACTTTCTATATCTAGAACTTTGAAATCCATAACATTTTGATGCCATCAAGTTTGAATCCACTGGGTGTTGATCCTTCAAATCTGAGGTCATTTTTTTAAAACCTGGATCGAGGTAAAATCAGGTTCAGGTAGCCATCGGGTCCTTGGACCTTTGTTTTGATTTAGGCTCAGGTCAGGTCTGAATCTTGTCTAGGTTAAGTACTTGACTCTTGATGCACTCAATACCAGACCACTATAGTAAGATGTTCCATTAATCAGCCACACACATGGGAAATTTTGAAAGCTTAGAGAAAATATAACTAGTGTTTCAAGTTCAAGGTACATGTGGCTGATCAACATACACAGGTCTACCTATTCAACCCGGAAGCATAATGTTATCCCAGATTCCCAGTGCATGTTTGAAATGGTCCCAGTTGGTGGATATGATTTTATGAGTGTGTGTCATGATTGCACGTGAATGATAATTGATGAGGTTTGAAAGTTAATTGATAGAAAAGAAAGCTTTGCATGTGAAAGTTCAAATGCAACATCCAATGTCAACATTGCTCATCTAAGTAAATATATATTCACTATGTTAGTTGATATCTATGCTACTTGAAGCTAGGAAGTTTACCACATGGGCAAAATAGTGCTAGCATGGTAAGTTTGTGAGTCCACTCATTAGGCAAAACAAATGTGCACTTTGAATGAGTATATTCAACATGCCTCTTAAAATTTCCCTAATGAGTGGACCACCCTTACTTTTGCACATGGTTGTCTTCATGCAATAATTGACAGCTTCTCCCCTCCTGAAAGCTGTAACATGTTTCATCTCTCAATACAATTACAAGGTGTGTGCTCTCACCTTTTGCTCTGTGAGTGTGATGTGTGTGTAGAGAGAGAAGGTTAAAGTCCAACCGGTAGGACCACAAGTTATGGTTTACCCAATGGATTACTTCCAACCTATTAAGTGAATGTGACATTTCATCCAATAGGCTGGGCCCACCATGATGATCACCTAGTGCAAATATCAGTCCAATTTACTCATTATATTGGTCACACCTACAAAACAATGTGTAGCCATTGATAAATACCAAAATAGAAGGTTTGCCCACTCAATTTGTGGATGTGGCTGATTTTTTATAAAGAAAATTTCATGATAAGGCCAACCTATTGCACAGATTGAGAGTTTGAAGTATATGAAATGTTGAAAGTTGCCTGTTGGGTGGACTGTAACTTGTGGTCTTAACTGGTTGGACTTACCTTCTCCTATGTGTAGAGAGAGAAGGTCCAATGTCCAACCGGTTGGACCACAAGTTATGGTCCACCCAACAAATAACTTCCAACCTATTAAGTTCATTTGACATCCAACTCATCCAATAGCTTGGCCTTATGACAAGCATCACCTAGAGCAAAATTCATTCATATCATCCCATCAAATAAGCTACATCTGTACTTTTCTACTTATCAATGGCCAGAGATTGTTTTCTATAGCGTGACTTACTCATGATGGAAGAATTCCACTAGGTAGACTATAACTTGTAGTCCAACCAATTGGACACAAGACTTGCTCTCTATAACTTGTATTATATATAATAGAGCATGGCTTTGAACCAACATAAGTTATAAATATGGAGAGAGAGGAATGCTCAGTTGCACGTGAGTTCTCGCTTCTCACTAGAACTTGTGAGAACTTCTTCAAAACTCATCTAATATTATATTAGCACAAAATCTGAACCGTCCATGAGATGCATCACCCCATGCACAATTCAGATTTCGGGCTCATATATATCGTAGGAGATGAGTTCCAAAAAAATTCTCACAAGCACTTGTGAGAACTAGTATGCAGGTGAGCATTCCACACACACATATATAGGGAAATGGTACTGTGAAGTTGAGCTGTGTGGGCCCCACCATGATGTGTGTCAAACATCAACACCATGCATTTGATGGGTCCCCTTTAGGTTATAGGATATCCCAAAAATCAGCCATATATGGAATTCAGGTGGGCAATACCATCTAAAACCATGTGAAGACATGCCTAAAACGTATAAAGTACTTGGTGGGGCCCACATGAGTTTTAGATGCGGCTGAAACTTAGTTTAACCCCTCATCCAAGTGGGACACACAAAATGGATGGGTTGGATTTGTGAACCACCTCTCATAGGGCCCAATAAATAATTATGAATGTTTTAATGGGAGGTTAACCCCTCTCAACTGTTGCATGCGGTGTGGCCCACCCAAGTAATGTATTGACCTGATTTTTAAGCCTATGGCCCACCATGGAATGGTGCATCTGGCTGATGAGGTAGATGTTCGACACACATCATGGTGGGGCCCACACAGCTCGACCTCATGGGAGCTAGACAATGGGAGACCCATCTTTGTTATATATATATATTGCTCTCCTGTGAGCTAGACAATGGGAGACCCATCTTTGTTACAAAGGTATTGGCAGCTTAGGTGGCCCCCACCATGATATTTATGTGAAATCCATCCCAACCACAAGGTGCATCACCCCATATTAGGTCTAGGGCCCAAAAATCATTCCCATGTATGATTCAGGTGGACCACACATTTCAAAATAATGTATAGGGCAATACTCCCCTCTAAACTGTTTCCCTTCAAGTGGTCCACTTGAAGAGCGAATGGGCAAGATTTTCGGGGCACAAGCTTAAATTTTAGTGTATATGTCATCTAATGGTTGGATTGGATTTCATATCATCATCATGATGGGCCATGTAAAAATCTAGGGTGAATGTCTCTCTCCCATTGTTTCCTTTTGTGTGGCCCACCTGAATGAAAGATCAATCTAATTCATTGGCCCTTGTCGTAGCTCCAGATGATGCATCTAATGGTCAGAGTGGATTTCATATAAACATCATAGCTGGCCAGGTAAAAATCAAGGGTGAGCATCTCTCCAATGGTTTCTCTCATTATGCGTTCCTATAACATGGACCAATCTAATATTTTGGCCTCTAGCATATCATATGCATCTGTTGGGTAAAATGGATTTCACATACGCACCATGGTGAGGCCCACCCAAGGCTACCCTCACTTTGTTGGCATGTGAGGTCTCCTATGAATAGACTATGACTATGTATAATATAAAAGGAAATGGATGAAATAGTTACCTGGAGCGATATACCCAACAGATCCCGGAATCACAACCGTCCTAGTTTGAGCAACCTCAGAGAGTAACTTGGCAAGCCCGAAATCACCCACATGAGCAACCATATCATCATCAAGAAGAATGTTGCTCGGTTTTAGATCACGATGAATGATTGATGTATGGTCTAGATAATCCAAAGCAGAAGCCACATCTATAGCTATGTTTAGCCTTTGAAGAAAGTTCAAGTTCCTCCCAAGTTGTTCCTGGCCATCTCTGTGCAACCACTTGTCCAGACTTCCATTGGGCATATACTCATAAACTAGAGCTTTGAAATCATTTCCCTTAAAATCAATGCTTGAGCAACAAGTCAAGATCCTAACAATATTCCGATGCCTAATATTTCCCATGGTTTCACATTCGGCCATGAAACCCGTCATAGCTCCTCGGCATTCAAGGTTGAAGACTTTGACTGCTACTATATGTCTGTAGCGATCTAGAGACCGATCTAGAGACCCTTTATATACAGCAGCAGTTCTCCCTGTGCCAACCAAATTGTCAGAAGAGAACCCATCTGTTGCTTTAAAGAGCTCCCCATAAGACACGGTGATATAAGCATTCTTCATAGAAGGCACAGAAAAAGGCTTCCTTCTCAACCTTCTTAGCCAAAAAAGAGTGGTAAAGAAGCATGATAAGGAAATTAGGCACGCGATAACAATTATTGAGACTTTTACTTTCAAAGCAAGAGACTTCCCCTGTTTAGAACATGGACGCAATTGTAATCCTGGAATACCCCCACAAAGCTTACTATTTCCCATCACTGAAACTTGACTGATATTTCCAAACACCCCTTGTTTTGGTAATTCACCCTCGAAATTGTTGAAGGATAGATTTAGATACTCTAGAGCAAACTTCTCCAGATATCTTGGAATCTTCCCCGATAAGTTGTTGCGTGAAAGATCCAGCAGTCGAAGACCTTTTAGATTAGCAAATGTTGGAGGAATTGATCCTTGAAACAAGTTTCCATCCAAACAGAGATACTCTAAGCTGAGACAATTGCCTAGCGGGCTTGGAATTTCGCCTGACAATTTGTTATTAGAAACACTAAATCTTCCAAGAGCATTTGAATATCTGACTTCGAATGGAAGATCGCCAGTGAAGGAGTTACTTTCAACACGGAGTTCAGTCAAAGAGGGAATGCTGAAAAGTGATCTGGGTAAGGTACCGCTCAAGTTATTATTGTCAAGGTGTATAAACTGCAAGAATGTAAAATTTCCAATACTTGAAGGTACGGTTCCCCATAGATTGTTCCCAAACAAATCAAGTATGTACAATTGGGTGATATTGCCCAAGGAAGATGGAATTTCCCCTGATAATTCATTCCCACCCAAGGAAAGTCGTCTCACTTTGTTAAGCTTCCCAACACCAATGGGAATAGTACCTGTAAGAGAGTTGTACTCCATTCTCAGTGTTGTTAAGCCAACAAGATTCTTAATCCCAGATGGGATCCTTCCAAATATCATGTTACTCCCTAACCATAGTATTCTCAGCTGAGTTGAAAGATTACCCATGGATTCAGGTAACACACCACTGAGACGATTATAGCTTATGTCCAATTCTTGTAAGCTACTGCAATTGGTCAAAGAATCAAGAAAACTCAAATCATGAGCTTTTCCAATTCCAATTCGATTGCTCCCCATATATAATTTGGAGAGACCCTTGAGGATTCCAAAATTCATAGGCACAGATCCGCAAAAATTGTTGTTGGCGAGTTTAATAAGTAAAAGTCCCGAAGCATTGGATAACGAAATTGGTATGGGTCCGGTGAATTGATTTCCTTCGACATAAAGCTGTTGGAGATTAGGAAGAGTGAGGCCTATGTTAGGTGGAAGGTTTCCTTGCAATCTGTTCCATCCTACGTCCAAACACTTAATAGAGGAGAGATTGTATAGCAGTGGCGGAATCGTACCTGAAACTTCATTTTCACTTATGCTAAGAAGCTCCAAGATTACCAACCGGCTGAGTTCACCCGAGATGCTGCCTTTCAGACTATTTCTTCTGAGATAAAGGTGAGTGAGAGAAGAAAGGTTTCCAAGTGAAGGTGGGATGCTTCCTATAAGATTGTTGTGACCAAGGTCCAATCTTGTGAGATTCAATAGAGATCCGAACTCATTTGGAATCCTTCCTGACAGCTGATTCCCATAAAGACTAAGGGCTTCGAGTTTCGAACAGTGGGTCAGATTTGCTGGAATTTCTCCGATGAATGTGTTACTAGCCACACTGAGATAACGCAGGCGACGCAAACGGCCCATCTCTTCAGGAATCGTCCCGTGGAAGCTGTTGTTTGCGAGATTGATTATCCTGAGAAAGGAAAGGTTCCCAATGTAGGGAGAAATGGGGCCCGCCAAGTTCTGGTCAGTGAGGTTCAAGGCGGTAACCCTATCAGGATGCCGGCGACCGCACGTGACACCTTGCCAGTGGCAGAAGTGAAGAGTATCATTCCAAGAACTCATGGAATGGAGAGGATCGTCGGTTATCATATGTTTGAAGTGAAGCAGAGCAAGGCGATCGGTTTCGTTAGAGAAATGAGCGGCAGATCTGAAGAAGCATGGAACGCTCATGGAAGAGATAAGGAGAAATGACCAAAATGCCCTTAGGCTGATAAGTGGGAGCTCCATTAGATGGAGTTTGCGAACGCTGGAATGAAAAGGAAAAGTGAGGAGACAGATGGAGCGGACGGAATCATGTTTATAAAATAAGATTAAATAAAAGCGTGTAAAATTATTAAAACTTTCATACCTTGTATTTCCCACCTACCGAGAAATAGCCCGTTTACAAGGGACGCGGATTAGCCAACGGTGGCATTCAATTACCACCGTTTCCTGTGATGTGGTCCACCTGGGATTTGGATCGATTTCATGTTTTATTCCACGCCTTGAATGGGATCGAATAGTCAACGTGGCCACGCAGAATTCGCTTTGGACGCGGATTTCCTGCCAAAGCCTTTCGCAGGAAGTTCGTGCGCTGGAAACCTAGGTGGGGCACATCATGAAGTCTGTGAGAAATCCACCCCGTCTATCAGTTTTTTGAGCTCATTTTATTACAACAGGCCACAAATGAACCAGATATAATATCCAAGTGGGCCAAAAATGTGAGGATTAAACTTCCACAGTTGAAATATTAGTGGACCATATAAGTTTTTAATCAGGGTAATATTTATTTTTTTCAGTTCATCCCTGTATAAATGACGTTATGAACGGTATGGATTGAATTTATACATAATTATTGACCCCAGGGAGGTTTCAACGGTAGGAATTTCCCTACCCACATTTTCCTTTAGTGAGGCCCATTTGAGTCTTGGATACTTTTCAATTTTAGTCTCAAGTCCTGAAATGAGCTCACAAAACTGATGGACGGTGTTGATTTTTCACAGACTTTATGATGGGCCCCACCTAGGTTTCTTGCGCAGGAACTTCCTGCGAAATCCGCGTCCATTCGCTTTCCCCTCTGCCGCGATCCACCATCCAACGTGTGTGAACGTCCCACTGGAGCTCACATGACGAAACTACCCCTCCTTTTCACTGCGAAGACGAGAGCTGACGCTCCTCCAACTGAGAGCTGTACGCACGGCTTAGGAGAGATCAAAGTTACATGGCCCCACAGCTATGTATTTATCATATCCACAACGTTCATCCATATTTCAAAATCATTTCCAAGCATTATCCAAAAAAAAAAAAAAATCATATCCATAAATCAATGGACCACACCACAAAGAGCAGTGGGAAAATTGATTTTCAAAGTAAAAATTTTTGTAAGGCCCATCATAACATTTATTTTCCATCCAATCTATTCATAAGGCCACAAAGGCCAAGATGAAGAGGAAAAACAAATTCTATGATGATCCAAAACTTCTGTAACCCCTAAAAGGGTTTCAATGGTAGACATTCAATTCCCCATTACTTTTTACTGTGTGGTCCACTTGATAGCTAGATCTGTCTTATTTTTCGTCTCAAGCCTTAATATAAGTTCACCGAATAGATGGATGGTTTGGATATAACATATACCTCATAATGGAACCCACAAAAAACCAGTGGGGATTACAACAGGGAAAAAGGAAAAATAAAATAAAATAAAAAAGAAGCCAGCGAGTTGGGGTCGACCAGGTCAACCCGGTTGATAGGGTTATAGCTTGGCCTATCGATACGGATTATAACCGTAGCCATAACTAAAATGCCACGCACTTTTTTTTCCTTTTTATTTTTTATTTTTTATTTTTATTTTTTACATGGAGAACTTTATTGTACCTACATTTTTCTTTAATACATGTCTATATAAATATGTGTGTGTATAAATTTTTCTTCTTTTTTTTTTTCATTTCTTTCTTTATTCATTTAACAAGAATATCTTCTAAACTAAAATTAGTTACTTGACGTACCGAATATGATTTTGGGATAGGAGAAGTTACTTTAGCCAACCAACCTAGTTATTTTTCAAGATTCCATTAGGTCGATGGTCAAAAATACATTTCATTCACTTCACGATCAATTTCACTCACTTCATGGTCAAACTAGAAATTGAGCGAGGCAAATATGAAATTGAGTGAGTAAATTAAAAATTGAGCAGGACAAGGTATGAATTGAGTGAGAGAAGCTAGAAATTGAGCGAGGTAACATACGAGTTCAGTGAGGGAATCTAGAAATTGAGCGAGGCAACTTAGGATTTGAGCGAGGAAAGCTAGAAATTGAGCGAGGGAACCTAGAAATTAAGCGAGGTTTAGGCTATGTTGAAATTGAGCGAGGGAACCTCTCTCAAATCCTAAGTTGTCTCGCTGAATTTCTACATTGCATCGCTCAATTCCTAGATTCCTTCACTCAATTTATATATTGCCTCACTGGATTTCTAGCTTCCCTCGCACAATTCGTATGCTGTCTCACTCAATTCATATATTTTTCTAGATCATTTTATGGTATGAGACCAAAAATGAGATATATCTAGTTCTCAAGTGTACCACATTACAAGAAATAGTGTTGAATGAGCGTCAACCATTAGAAACCTTTAGGGGGCCCACTGTGATGTTTGTGAGAAATCCTCCTCGTCTAAGTTCATTCATAGGGTCAAAAAGACCTGGATAAAGAGGGAAAAAAATTTCATAATGATCCAAAACTTCTGTAACCCCTAAAAGGGTTTCAATGGTAGACGTTCAATTCCCCACTGCCTTTTACAGTGTGGTCCACTTGATAGTTAGATCTATCTTATTTTTCGTCTCAAGCCTTAATATGAGCTTGTAAAATATATGGACGGTTTAGATATAACACATACATCATGATGAGACCCACAAAAGCAACATAGAAAAAAAAATAAAAATCAGTTTTCCCCGCTCAATTTTCGGTTTGCCCCGCTCAAACTGAAAATTGAGCGGGGCAAACTAAAAATTGAGTGGGACAAACTGAAATTTTTTTTTTTTGCTATGTAGCTTTTGTGGGTCCCATCATGATGTATGTGTTATATCCAAACTGTCCATATATGAGTGGGGTAAACTGAAAATTAAGTGGGGCAAACTGAAAATTGAGCGGGACAAACTAGAAATTAAGCGGGGCAAACTGAAAATTGAGCGGGGCAAACATGAAATTGACCTCACTGTCAAAATCTAGTTTGCCTACCTTTTATCCAGCTATTTTTATGAAAGAATTCAAACTTACTTTTGCAACTTATACCTCCACGTGCGGAAATCCAATTCCAAGACGAAAATATCCCTCCTTTTCACTGCTGTCCACTTTTTCTCTCCCTTTTCACTGTTTGATTTTCATCTCCCTTTCTACTGTTGCTTGCACGTTGCTTTCACCTCCCTTTCCATCCTCCAGTTTCATGAGAAAGATGAAAAAAACTCATTTTGTGGGCCCCCTTTATTAGCATTTTGTCTTCTTTCGAAAATAGTCAGTCCAGGGAAGAAATCACGCATCAGTTGGTCCCACATTGAATGTATGTAGTATAGAAAATGGATTGGCTACTCCCCCTGACACCAGCCCCGTGGCTAGTGGTCAGTGCTCTGTGGGCCCCACCATGATGTATTTGTTTCATCCATTTGTAAAGATCATTTCAGGGCTTCATCCTAAAAATAAGAGGGATATAAATCTTAGATGTACCATGCTACAGGAAAACAATAGTAATTAGATATCCATCATTTAAATCCATCAACTTGATGAAATATTGGAAAATAATTAGGTTGGTTGGCTAAAGTAGCTTCTTCTACACTAAAATTATATGTGGTACGTCAAGTAACTAATTTTAGTTTAGAAGATATTCTTGTTAAATGAATAAAGAAAGAAATGAAAAAAAAAAAAGAGAGAGAAATACACACACACACACACATATTTATATAAATATGTATTAGAGAAAAATGTAGGTAGAATAAAGTTATCCACGTAAAATATAAAAATAAGAAACCAACGTGTTGGGGTCGACCGGGTTGTGACCTAATCGATTGGGTCAGAGCTGGGCCTATGGCTATGGATTATGCTACGGTTATAAGCCGTAGCTATAGACCCAGCTCTGACCCGGTCGACCCCAACATGCTGGTTCTTTTTCTCTTTTTTTTTTTCTTTTCTTTTTTCCCTGATGTAATCGTCATCGATTTTTGTGGGTCCCATTATGAGGTATGTGTTATATCCAAACCGCCCATCTTATTTGGAGAACTCGTATTAAGGCTTGAGATGAAAAATAAGACAGATCTAGCTATCAAGTGGACCACACTGTAAAAGGCAATGAAGAATTGAACGTCTACCATTGAAACCCTTTTAGGGGATACAACAGTTTCAGGTTTAGGTTAGGGAGTTGAGATTAGGATTAGGTGTAGGTTTAGATTTAGGGATTTGAGAATACATTTAGATTTTAGGTTTAGGTTTAGATTTTAAGTTATACGTTTAGGTTAAGGTTAGGTTATAACTTATAAGTTTAAGTTATAGGTTATAGGTTATAAGTTAAGGTTTTGGTTATACGTTTTGATTTAGGTTTAGGTTTAGGTTATAGGTTATAGGTTAAAGTTTTAGGGAATTGAGAATAGGTTAAGGTTTAAGTTTAGGGAATCGGGTTCAGGTTTGAGATCAAGTTTAATTTGGGTTTTCAAGTTTAGGTTTAGGTTAAAGAGTTGAGATTAAGATTAGGTGTAGGTTTAGGTTTAAGGATTTAAGAATACATTTAGATTTTAAGTTTAGGTTAAGGTTATAGGTTTAGGTTAGGTTTAAGTGTAGGTTATAGGTAATAGCTTTAGAGAATTGAGAATAGGTTAAAGTTTAGGTTTAGGAAATCAGGTTCGAGTTCGGGATCGAGTTTAGGTTTAGGTTTTCAAGTTTAGATTTAAGTTTTGATTAGGGAGTTGAGATTAGGATTAGGTGTAGGTTTAGGTTTAAGGATTTGAGAATACATTTAGGTTTTAGGTTTTAGGTTTAAGTTTAGGTTTTAGGTAGGTTTAGGTAATAGGTTTAAGTTTAGGTTTTTGGTTTAGGTGAAGGTTAGGTTATAAACTATATGATTAGGTTATAGGTTAAGGTTTAGGTTATAGGGTTTTGGGATTTGAGAATGAGTTCGGGTTTATGTCATAGGTTTTGGTTTTAGTTTAGGTTATAGGTTTTGAGATTTGGAAATGATCTTTACAAATGGATGAAACACATATATCATGGTGGGGCCCACAGAGCACTGACTACTAGCCACGGGGCTGGTGTCAGGGGGGAGTAGCCAATCTGTTTCCTATACTACATTCAATGTGGGCCCAACTGATGCGTGATTTCTTCTCTTGACTGACCATTTTCGGAAGAAGACAAAATGCTGATAAGGGGGGCCCACAAAATAAGTTTTTTTCATCTTTCTCGTGGAACTGGAGGGTGGAAAGAGAGGTGAAAGCAGCAGTGGAAAGGGAGATGAAAATCAGACAGTGAAAAGGGAGAGGAAAAGTGGACAACAGTGAAAAGGAGGGGTATTTTCGTCCTGGAATTGGGTCTCCACACGTAGAGGTCTAAGTTGCAAAAGTAAGTTTGTATTCTTTTATAAAAACAGCTGGATTAAAGGTAGGCAAACTAGATTTTGACAGTGGGGTCAATTTCATGTTTGTCGCGCTCAATTTTCAGTTTGCCCTGCTCAATTTCTAGTTTGCCCCGCGTAATTTGTAGTTTGTCCCGCTCAATTTTCAGTTTGCTCCGCTCATATATGGACAGTTTGGATATAACATATACATCATGATGGGACCCACAAAAGCAAAAAAAAATAATAATAATTTCAATGGTAAATCGAAATTATTATTTTTTTACTTTTGTGGGTCCCATCATGATGTGTGTGTTATAGCTAAACCGTCCATATATTTTATGAGCTCATATTAAGGCTTGAGACGAAAAATAAGATAGATCTAACTATCAAGTGGACCACACTATAAAAGACAGTGGGGAATTGAACGTCTACCATTGAAACCCTTTTAGAGGTTACAGAAGTTTTGGATCATTATGATTTATTTATTTTTCCTCTTCATCCAAGTCTTTTTGACCCCGTGAATGAACTTAAATGGGAAGGATTTCTCACAAACATCACAGTAGGCCTCTTAAAGGTTTCTAATGGTTGACGCTCATTCAACACTGTTTCTTGTAATGTGGTACACTTGAGATTTGAATATATCTCATTTTTAGTCTCATACCATAAAATGATCTGGAAAAAAAAATGGGCGGCATGGATGAAAAGCACACGTCAAGGTGGGGCCCACGGCTGGTGGCAGGCGGAGTACCCGATCCGTTTCCTTGAAAGGAGCGATAGAAAGAAGGGAGAGGAAAAGCAACGGCAGTAAAAAGGAGGGGTAGTTTCGTCCTCAAAGTCGCTGTCCGCACGTGCTAGTCTAAGTTGGTAACTTAAGTTTGTATTCCCTGATAAAAACCGCTGGATAAAAGGTTTTGCCTACAGTGGTCATTTTCTCATATTTTAATGATGAAGACTGTGCATACTGTAGAATCATTTCTATACGGCCTACCTTAAGACAGGTAAGCTGATTGGATGATTGTTACCATCACTATCTGGAGATGAGATTAGAATAATGAAAATATAATTCTTTGTTCCCGTGATCTAAATTCAAGGGCAAGGTAAGCACTTGATGTACGGATCAGATGTAAATTGCACAACCAGGTGTCCCCAAAGAGGTCGGATGTTTTCAACGGTCAGCATTCATGCCCCATTGTTTCCTTATGGTGTGGTCCACTTAAGCATTGGATATGCCTCCTTTTTGGGCTCTTGCCTCAAATGACTTGATAAAATGTGTGGACGACCTAGATAAAATGCATACATCACAGCGGACACCACAGAGCACACGCTAGGACCGAGTCGGTCGTGGTAGGGGTAGGACGAAATCTGAGTCCGAGTCTACACTACTTATAAGAAAGGGCACACCGGTTGGATCACCCTACTCCATGGATCATTCAATCTTGACCGTTCATCGGACCTGAAAAGTAAGTGTGCAGAAGTCAACCGTTCTTTTCCATATCATCCTAGGTGGAAACTGAAAAGAAGGGTCCAGAGACGGAAACGGATTGGCTACTCACCCTGCCACTGGCCAATGGCTAGTGGTCGGTGCTCTGTGTGCCCAACATGATGGATGTATCTCATCCATGCCGTCCATCTTTTTTATTTTCAGATAATTTTATGTATAAACTGAAAACTGAGGTAGATCAAAATCTCAAGTGGGACACACACTGTTGATTAAAGTCTCACCATTAAAAACTTTTTGAGACTACAAAAGCTTTGGATGAAGGTGATATTAGTTTTTTGCCTTCATCCAGGTCTGTATGACCTAATGTACAGGTTGGATGTCAAATAAACATTACCGTGAGCCCTAAGAGGTTTTTAATGGTAGACATTCAATCACTACTGTTTTCCCAATGTGTGATCCACCTGAGATTTTGATTTGTCTTATTCTTATTTATGGGGAAAAGTATTAAAATGATGTGCAAAAAGGATGGACGGTGTAGATAAAACACATGGATCATGGTGGGGCCATGGAGCACCGACCACTAGCCAAACCGCATATCGAGAGACAAGCATCCCATCTCTTATGCCAACGCTATACTGAAATCCTCCTGGCCTGGTCCATTTGGTAATTAACCATCATTTCATGGTAAAGCCACAAAATCAAGGCCAGGACATGCCAGACCGGTCCTTAACAGGAACTCTTGTTCTAAGTATCTCAATCTACTAAACCGGGCTAATTATCAATTAATCAGGCCCCGGGGGTTGCACCTTGCTCCCGTTGGATGATGGTCCAAGGATCCCAACACTGGTCTTCACCTAGCTGTTAGGTCTTCAAGATGGGTCAAAAGGCAAGGCCCAGCATAGCCAGCCATTGGGCCTAAAACTTGGGCCTAAGACCAAGCCTGCAGGTTCCTCTAGGACCGAGGTTTAAACAAGGTTGCACTCAGACTAGGCTTGGCGTATAGCCCAGCTGAGTTGCAACCCATAACCTTTATAATCAAAGTTTTAACGACATGAAATCAGTGATATCTATTAATTAAAGCATGTTAGAGATTATTAAATGATGCATAACAAGTCAAGTTTTTCCTAAGTACCAAATCTAATTCTAAAATGATCCAGCCAAATATCTTGCTCAAAGAGGACTACTTGGGATGCACTCCAGATAGATTGGACTCGTGCTGACCCATTGGATCAAGTTGCAGGTAAACCCGAGCCCAAACCAATCTCAAGAAGACCCAAGCTGCAACCCAAACCCAACCTGATGACTAACCCAACTTGACTCAATCCAAAGACCTCTACGGCCCAACCTGAGTCACTACAAGAAATCCCACCTTTATCTACGAAAATTTTTGTCACTAAAAGCTACACTTTCATAGCTAAATGTTTTAGTGACGAAAATATTTATCTCTAAATTCATCGCTAAAAAACCGATACAAAAGGTTTTTATTGACGAAAAATTTTAATTGACGACAAAGGCAAGTTTTTTTTCGTCGCTAAAATAACTTTTACCGACGAATTGTTTCGTCACTAAAAAACTTCTACTAATGAAATTTATTTATAGGTAAAAATATTTACACAACTTTTACCGACGAATATTTTTGTTACTAAAAAACTTTTACCAACAAAATTTTTCGTCGCTACAAAAACTTTACCAACGAAAATTTATTCGCCGTTAAATATATATACACGACTTTAACTGACGAATTTTTTCATCACTAAAAAACTTTTAATATAAATAAACGTTAAACTTTTAGCGACGATAGTTGTCGTCACTAAAAATAATTATAAAACGTTTAGCGACGAATATTTTCATCGGTAAAAAATAAATATTAAACTTTTAGCGACGATAGTTGTCGTCACTAAAAATAATTACAAAACGTTTACCTACGAAAATTTTCATAGGTAAAAGTCTCTTTTTTAAAAAATAAAATAAAATTCCAGCACATAATTCCGCATAAAATTCCTAATATACATATGTTACAATATATTCATCATATTCATCCTGATCTACACCTGTTATATAATATATTTCATCATATTTACATTCACATCCATCTAAACTTAAAATAGTATATCCATCCAAACATAAACTACATTCATTCAAATACAAACAATCTTATTTATATCACATTTATTCACACATAAATATATACAAGCTTAACATCATAAAGAAAAATATAAAAAATCACAAAGATGAAGGCGGAGGTTTAAGTTTAAGTTATAAGTATAAGTTTTGGGATTTGAGAATAAATTTAGGTTAAGGTTATAAATATAGATTTAGGTTATGGGTTAAGGTTTAAGTTTAGGTTATAAGTATAGGTTTTGAGATTTGAGCATAGGCTTAGGTTAAGATTATAATATATGTTAAGGTTTAAGGTTTAAGGTTATAAGTTTAGGTTAAAGTTGTAAATATAGGTTATAGGTTTAGGTTAAGGTTTAGGTTTATGTTATAAGTATAGGTTTTTAGATTTGAGAATGGGTTTAAGTTAAGGTTATAAGTTTAGGTTAAGGTTATAAGTATAGGTTTGGGTTATAGGTTAAGGTTTAGGTTTATGTTATAAGTATATTTTTTAGGATTTGAGAATAAGTTTAGATTAAGGTTATACATTTAGAGATTTGAGAATACATTTAGGTTATAGGTTTAGGTTTAGGTTATGGGTTATAGCTTTAAGGAATTGAAAATAAGTTACGATTTAGGTTTAGGAAATCGGGTTCGGGTTCGGGTTCGGGATCGGGTTTAGGTTTGGGTTTAGATTTTAGGTTATAGGTTAAGGTTTGGGTTGTAGGGTAAGGTTTAGGTTATAAGTTATAAGTATAGGTTTTGAGAATTGAGAATAGGTTTAGATTAAGGTTATAAGTATAAGTTTAGGTTAAGGTTATAAGTATAAGTTTAGGTTATAGGCTAAGGTTTAGGTTTAGGTTATAAGTATAGGTTTTGGAATTTTAGAATATGTTTAGGTTAAGATTATAAGTTTAGGTTAAAGTTATAAATATAGGTTTAAATTATGAGTTAAGGTTTAGGTTTATGTTATAAGTATAGGTTTTGAGATTTGAGAATAGGTTTAGGTTTAGGTTAAGGTTATAAGTATGAGTTTAGGTAAGGTTTAGGTTTAAGTTATAAGTATAGGTTTTGGGATTTGAGAATAGGTTTAGGTTAAAGTTATAAATTTAGGTTATGAGTTAAGGTTTAGGTTTAGGTTATAAGTATAGGTTTTGAGATTTGAGAATAGGTTTAGGCTAAGGTTATAAATTTAAGTTAATGTTGTAAATATAGGTTATAGGTTTAGGTTTAGGTTATAAGTATAGGTTTTGGGATTTGAGAATAGGTTTATGTTAAGGTTATAAGTGAGGAGTCGGACATGAAGCGGACAGAATCATGTTTATAAAATAATATTAAATAAAAGCGCGTAAAATTATCAAAACTTTCGTAAAAATCAGACTAACACTAAAGTATCTTATGTTTCCCACTTACCAAGATACAGCCTGTTGACAAATATTCAAATGGACCACACCACTGCAAACAATGTTTAATAAAAACTTCATGCAAGTGTAGGAGTCTTGGATAGGGGTGTACACTGAGTTGAGTTGGCCTCAGCTTGACTTGGTTCCGCCACTACCCGACCCAATTCAAACTCGGCTCATCAACTCAACTCAAGTCCATCAGCAGCTCGGGATAGTTCAAGTCAAGTTGGAGCTAAAACCAAGCCTAAGAGGCATTTTCACCAACACATCCAGTGTACTTTTAAATTCTCAGTATATGTAAAACAGCAGCAACTGGTTATAAGTATTTCATCAAACTCCTTACAGGCAACATCTAAATTAAGGAAAAATAGTATTTGTTTTATATACAAGCCTTCATTACCACTGGCCGACACTTCGTTGAGTCATTTCGGTAAACATTTGGTGAGCAACATCAATAACAAAATAATTGAGTCATTGAACTAGTTCAATTCGAATTAGGGTTCGATCCGGGTTGAGTCGAGCTTGGTTAAGGGCGAACTCCGTCTCAAAAAATCAGCTTGACTTGGCTCAAACTCAGCTTCGAAACATTGCATTAGAAAGTTTTTAATGGTGGCATTCAATCACCACCGTTTCCTGTGAAGTGGTCCACCTAGGATTTGGATCGATTTCATTTTTTGGTCCACGCCTTAAATAAGCTCGAATAATCAACGTGGCCATGCAGAATTCGCTTTCCGTCTGCCGCGGTCCACTATCCAGCGTGTGTCAACGTCCCACTGGAGCTCAAATGCTAAATATTCTAATGATAAAGACCGTGCATACTGTTGAATCATTTCTATACGGCCCGCCTTAAGAAAGGTAAGCTGATTCGATGATTGTGACCATCACTATCTGGCGATGAGATTAGAATAACGAAAATATAATTTCAAATTTTGGATCTGGCTAATTCTTTTTTCCTATGATCTAAATGAAGGTATGCACTTGATGTACGGATCAGATGTAAATTGCACAGCCAGGTGACCCTAAAGAGGTCGGATATTTTCAACGGTCAGCATTCAATCCCTTAGGGTGTGGTCCACTTGAGCATCAGATATGCCTCCTTTGTGGGCTCTTACCTCAAATGACTTGTTAAAATGGGTGGACGACCTAGATAAATGCATACAATACAGTGGACCCTACAGAGCACCCGCTAGGACCGAGTCCGTCGTGTTAGGGGTATGACGAAATCTCAGTCCCAGTCTACACTGCTTATAAGACAGGGCACACCGGTTGGATCACCCTACTCCGTGGCTCATTCAATCTTGACCGTTCATCATATCTGGAAAGTAAGTATGCAGAAATCTACCGTTCTTTTCCATATCGTCCTGGGTGAAAACTGAAAAGAAGGATAGGGAATTCATCCCATGCTCAAAGAAGTGTCCAAAGACGGAAACGGATTGGCTACTCAGTACTCACCCTGCCACTTGCCAATGGCTAGTGGTCGGTGCTCTGTGGGCCCCAACATGATGGGTGCGTCTCATCCATGCCGTCCATCCATTTTTTTCAGATAATTTAATAGAATAAACCCAAAACCGAGGTAGATCAAAATCTCAAATGGTACACACTGTTGATTGAATTCTTACCATTAAAAACATCTAGAGGCTACAAAAGTTTTGGATCAAGCTGATATTTGGTTTTTTTTTTTTTTTAATTATTATCTATTGCCTTCATCCAGGTCAAATAAACATTACGGTGGGCCCTAGGAGTTTTTAATGGTAGACAATCAATCACTACTATTTTCCTATGGTATGGTCCACCTGAGTTTTTGATCTCCCTCATTTATGGGATAAAGTATTAAAATGATGTGTAAAAAAGGATAGACGGTGTGGATAAAACACATAGATCATGGTGAGGCCTACAAAGCACTGACCACTAGCCAGTGGCTAGTGGTGGCGTCACTAGCCAAACCGCGTCCTCCCAGGACAAACACCCTATCTCTTACGCGAATCCTCCTGGCCTGGCCCATTTGGTAATTAACCATCATTTCAGGGTTAAGCCGACAAAATTAAGGCCAGGCCAGGACAGGCTGGCCCTTAGTAGGAAATCCTCTGCTAAATATCTCAACCTACTAAACTGGGCTAATTATCAATTAATCAGGCCCCGGGGTTGCACCTGGCTCCTGTTGGATGATGGTCCAAAGATCCCAACACTGGTCTTCGCCTAGCTGTTAGGTCTTCAAGAAGGTTCAAAGCAAAGGCCCAGCATAGCCAGCCATTGGGCCTAAAACTCAGGCCTAAGACCAAGCCAGGTTCCTCTAGAGGTTTGAACAATGGCGCAGTCAGACTAGGCTTGGGATATAGCCCAGCTCAGTTGCAGCCCAAAACCTTCATAATCTAAGTTTTAACGACATGAAATCAGTGATATCTATTAATTAAAGCATGTCAGAGATGATTAAATGATGCATAACAAATCAAGTTTTACCAAATCTAATTCTATAATGAACTCAAGGACTACTTGGGATGCAATGCAGGCAGATTGGGTTCGTGCCGACCCATTGGATACGTTGCAGGCAAACCCGAGCCCAAACCAACCCCAAGAGGACCCAAGCTGCAAACCAAACCCAACCTGATGACCTTGACAACCCAGCCTGACCCAATCCAAAGACCTCTACAGTCCAACCTGACCCAACCCAAACTCAGGTTGCATTAATCAGTTTCGGATTGATCCAACCCAAGTTGCAGTTCTAAGTACTTGTCCAACAACAGATTTCTAAGTAATAAACCTTCCAACAGTGAGGCCTTGGGAAGTTAGATATTGCCTGTGAAAAATGAAAATCCATGCCTAGAGGACTTGAAACTCAAGCTTTAGCCTTAATCACTTTCATCCATGTGCAATGCACATCTAAATAATTTACAAACAGCATCATCAGCTGCAGGACTGAGGGATGGATCCCAGGCAATGAACCCTCCCAAATTGCACGTATTGAGGATGGGCTATCCTATATGAGAGCAAGTGCATGATATGAACCCAGTTCCCTACCACCTGACCTACAAAGTTCTCACCATACGATGGAATAAACCAAATTGCAATCGGTGATGCAAAACCAGTCAATATTATTTGGGGCTTTCAAGCTGAGAAATACCATTTTTCAGAATCCAGATGATCGAAAGAACATTAGAGGCAGCAGTACAGTTAAATATGGCTGAATGTGCCAGTTGGATCATGGCTAATCAAGCATCATCTGCATCACTTCCACCAACCTGAGCTTCTTGGCTTGCCCAGTAATTGGATCCATCAGGCCCCGGCACCTTAAACCTGTACAATAATAAACCCACCTCCGCAACTCGATGTACAATAACAGTAATCTGAACAACCAGTGGTATTATAAATAACATGCTCTTACCTCTCATGGATGAACTTCCCTTGTACCTCTGGCTTTTATCATGGGCAGCCTCCTGAAGGCAAACCATCTGATCCTCAATCACTGCTACAAGAAATACATTAAACAAGAATTAGAAAAGATTCCCTTCTAATCATACATATTTCCATCCCACGATTGATCCACAACCGATGCAGAATATGCCAGTGAAAGCGTGCAGTCCAGTTATCATCATCCGATCTTCTTTCAGACCAACTGTGATATTGACACTGTCAAACATAAAAAGAGGAAAAGAAATACATCATTCATAGACATGGGAAGAGTAAGTGGTAGGTGATGCTTTGAGTAGAGAATGTTTGTAAGTTACAACAATCCATAAATATAATTTACTGGAAAGATGAATATATGCATATATATTGCTTTTCGGTCACCATTATCCCGGCATACTGCTTAAGGCATTCCAAGATGATTAGTAAAGATCTTGTCAGCTTCTTAGTATTATTTATATAGTTATTTACATGTGTTTTGATTGATATGATTTCCACATATATTTATAGACATTGCCAATACACTCATAAGACACAGCACACATATGGTTGAAAGGCTTTTACTACATACCAGGCCATGTTCGGGCAGAGGCCTTCAATTACATTCCATGGGAATGACCCTTGGTTCTAAGGCAAGAACCCACTGTTCTGGCAGAGTACTCGTGCACCTTTCCCTCAGGTTAGATGGAAAATAAATATCATGGTAGGCCCTAGGAAGTTTTCAACAGTGGCATCATTGTTCCCACTGCTTTACGTGGCATGGTCCACCAGAGGTTTGGATATGCCTCATTTTTGGGCTCATGACCTAAAACTATCTCAAGAAATGGATGGACAACGTGGATATAACACATACATCATGGTGGGTTCACAGAACTATGTGACATCAACACACCACCGAGGTCAGTGGTGTGTGGCACACCACGCAATCCACCTCCCTACCATCAACGGCAGGACCCAGAATGTGAATGATTTGTATCACTAGAGAAATGCCACACATGATCCATTTATCAGCCCAAAGCACTGTAGTTTCCTTCCTAATTCAGTTTTAGTGCAGTGCGGATATTTTACCATCTTCCACACCAGTACTAATGAAAAAGAAACCTAAAAAATACGAGAGCCATAATTAACAATGAGGAATGATCTGGTGGACTAAGTGCATGGAAACCTTCCCATGAACGTAGTACTTGATGACATTCACATGGTCTATCTTGGCATGCATTTAGGTTGGGCTGCAGGAAATTTCCATATTTTGATGATTCTAACCATCTTGTTGGTGGTGTATCAACAGATATTTGAAAGTAGAGCAGTGTTTCACATTCATCAGGCAAAACAACATAATCTTTTAATGGGACTTAGTAGATGAATACTTTCTCAGACTACTCTCCAGTGCGTAGCCCAATTGCTAAAGCACTTCATTGGATTGTAATGGCATTTTGAAAAGGGTTGAATGAAATGCTTTAGTGATTAAACATCTTAATGACCCAATAGTACTCTTATAGGAATAAGATGATGCCTTTGTCTCATGACATTCATGATACAATCTCCCTTTGACTCGCATGAAATAAAATGAAAAAGAAAAAAAGAAAAGGGGGGAGGGGGGTGGACAAGACTAAATATATATAGAGCTTATTAAAAAGTAACAAACTTATTTTGTTTTAATTAAAATCTTTCTCAGCATTACTATCAATAATATCTCAGTAATGAATAAGGTAAGACGGACCTTCATCTAACGGTTGTGACCAAACTTGTTTCTCTATGGATCGCGTTGCCAAGATACAAGTCCTTGATTGCATGCATTTCCATGAGAACATCTTTAATATCCATTCGTTCTCTTGGAGATTCCGCAGAACAGATCACACCAATTTTGATCATTGAAATCAAGCAGCCACCCATTCTATTTCTTCTATCGATATGATTTCTATTGCTTTGAGTAACTTCTGCTTCTCCTTCAAGCAGTTGTGGATCAACAATCTCCATTACTCGTTCGGGCAAAGCCAATTTAGCGAAATGATGAAGGGTTAGATTGTTCTTAAACATGTCATCAATTGGCCCCTTTCCAGTGATCATCTCCAATAGAAGGATTCCATAGCTGTAAACATCTCCTTGTGTAGATGGTTTACCGCCCATCGCATACTCTACAATTCATGCTCACATATAAAAAACCATTTAGAAACCAAAAGTTAAATTTAGAGAGAGAGAGAGAGAGAGAGAGAGAGAGAGAGAGAGAGAGAATATTCTATTTGAACTAGTAATTTGCATTTATACTATTCTAAGGATCCAAATTTCTAACATCAATTGGTGTGCTATGAACTTGTAAGTTCTTGCAATGATGTTCTACATTGAACAAGACTCTACTACTCCAATGAAAGAACTCAGCTCCTCAATCATCAAGTGAACATATGAGTTATTGTATGAATTTTATTTAACACATATCTCAACTAAATCCTGCATCAGGTAAGAATTCGTCTTACCTTATTATGGCGTGATTCATGTGAGGTGCAAGTGAGCACCACTTTTGTATATCTAGATCTTTGAAATTGACGTAGCGAAGAGTGTGGGAAAGGAAAGAGAAAGATCACCGTCTTCCTTAAGTGCATAAAACCTTGAATCCACAAGGATATTTTCTTGAATCCACAAGAAAAAAAGAAGAGAGAAAAATCAAGTTTATTAAGTAATGTATAATTGCGTGATAATGTCCATCAACTCTTGATTACTCTCTTAATAAAGAAAAAAATAAACTAAAATTCGTAATCACCTAAAATAATAGATTTCTAACCCTAACAAAAGTCTTAATTCTAGTAAAACTCTTTTAAAACCTAATTGCTAAAAATAAAAATTCTAGATAAACTTTTGCTAGAAGCATGATTACAATTTATTTCTAAAAAAGGAAAAAAATCTAAAACTCTAAAAATAAGGAAATATGATAAAAATCGAAAATGTTAAAAATAATATATATTTTTTTCTTTTCTAAAATCCTGTTTTTGAGTTAGAAGAGGGCATTTTCTCGCAAAACGGACTAACACAACCATTAAATGGTTTGGTTGGCCCCGAACGGCCTATTCCAGTCAAAATTCATAGGTAGTGCATCCCGTAACGATACCCGGATCAAAAGTTATGGATAATTTATGGTTCACCTTCTTTTTGTCCAACCATATGAAGAATGTATCTCTGTCACGTCCTACATCAGACCCCTCTACTTAAAAAACCTTGTCCTTGAGTTACACATGTATGGTGTGTAATTGATGTGGGCATCAGTGGTGCACCCTTTGGAGTGTACCAGAGGAGAAAGCATCGCTGACAGAGTACCAGAGCAGAGGAGTTGATGTGGATGGACGTTGGGTCCTTTCTCATTTTCTAATGCTCTACGAGTGCAGGAGCAACATAACCACACCCTGACCGTAAATCCATGTGTCAGATTTCACACCCAACCACACGAGTATTTTAATTTTAGGCTTTTTTGTTCTCTTTTTTTTTTTTGTTTCTTGTTTCAGGGACTTTATTGTAATTTCTTTATATTTTTCGTATTTTTGTTATTTTTCTTGTTTTTAGGGGCTTCAGTGTATTTTTACTTTTTCCATAGCTTATATTTACATTGTGAAAAATTATATTTTCATTATTATTGAATGAACAGAAATTTGTATCTTTTCTTCATCTTTAGTCAATAGATTAGGGTTTTGAGATTGACCCTTGGGTGTTAAGGATTTCACCCTGATTTTAGATTTCCTTCTTTTTAGATCTTCAAGTTGCAAGAAAATGTAAGAATCATCTTTATTTTCTTTTAACGACAAAAGGATCTCTATTTTTTTCATCTCGAACCATTCATTTTTCGCTCCTTTCATTCCTCTCTTAATATCTCATTTCTAGTTTGAACGGAAAATAGGGATAGTTAGTCAGTAAAATTATTTCCAAATTTGACCATGGACTGACTTCTGCTAGATATGGAATATCCCCATATCCCAAAGTCCTCCATTTTTACTGTTTATGTGATTTTATGATAAGGGGCATGATCCTGATAGAATGATCTCATCTTTGTGTTGAAATTTACATGTCCCTATATCAGTAATAGGCTCTCATACGATTCTTGTAGCTTAGCAAACCCTTCATCTGGCTTATCAGATGAAAGGTGGGCAAAAAATCAAACTTTTTTTTAGCACTACGCTCCACACACTCACACTACATTGGTACTCAATCCCTCGTCTAATTGTTGAAACTCATGTGAGTCTACCACTGAGCCATGAATGGAGGCCCAGCTAAAAAAATCAAACTGTTTTGCAACTCAGGTAGACCCTGATAAAAATCAAGGGTAGGTATCTCCTCCCACTTTCAATGCACAAGATTAGCCTACTTGATCATAAGAACGGTAAGGCCAAGGCGACTTGCCAGATCCCAACTAAAGAACATGCCTCAGTCTTATGTGGGGTGTATGAAAACCAAAGCCATTCAACACAAGGGATATGCTAAAAAAAAATACCGGACCAATATGGTAATTAAGAAGTTCCATTACTCAGCCACTGGGAAAATTTGAAAGGCTGGGATAAAAACTAGGATAGTCCACCCATCAGGCAACCTGAGCCATCCAAACTAAGGAATAGAGTAAATGGTCTGACTCGCAATAAGTTTGTGGCTCACCTAATGTCTCCATTGGTCTATCGTTCACTCATGGTGATAGTTATAGTGTACCCACCTTTTATATAGCTCATATTTCCCACACAAGTAGTGATACATTGTTGACGTGTGAAACTGTATTGCTGGAAAAGAATTGCATGTGAAAGTTCACATGCACCATCCAATGTGAACACTGCTCATCTATATATATATGTATATATATATATATTCACTATATTAATTGATATCTATGCTTCAACTTTCCTAACTATTAAAAATAAGAAGTTTACCGTGCAGGCAAAATAGCACTAGCATGGTAAATTTGTAAGAGATGCAATTTTGAAATGCTTTTGAAGTAAACGGTATGCAAAAGTCAGACAGTCCACTCAATGTGCAGGCCAAAGGTATGCGTGGGTTGAATGAGTATATTGGGCCTGCCTCTTAAAACTTCCCTAATAAGTGGACCAGCCTTTTGCAAATGATTTTCTTCATGCTAGTAGGCACATGTAAAGGTATGTTTGGGGCTAAAATACCTTTTGGAAATAATTGACAACTTCTCTCCCAAAAGCGGTAACATGTTTCATCCGTCAGTACAATTACAAGGGTGTGCTCTCTCCTTTTGCTCTCCGTGTTGTAGATGGTTTGAAAGTCCAATCAGTTGGACCACAAGTTATGTTTCATCCAACGGATAAATTCCAACCTATTAAATGAATGTAACATCAAAACCTTCTAATAAGTTGGGCTCACTATGAGGATCACCTAGTGCAAAAATCAGCCCATTTCTCTTTTTAGTAAAAAAATTAAAAAATAAAAAGGTAGGAGCTCACCATTTATAAGTGGGTTAATGAGAAAACAGATTGTACAGACTATAACCACAACATTTGCAAAAACAGAGCCTGCCAGAAGCAAAAACAGCTCTGCTCAACAAAATCAGCCCATCTACTCATCACATGGGTTACACCTAGAAAACAATGTCTAGCCATCTATAAAAACCAAAATAGAAAGGCCACCTGCTCAATTAGTGAATGTAATAGATTTTTGCATAAGCAAATCCTCATGATGGAGCCAACCTATTGCACAGATTGGATGTTGGAAGTAAATGAAAGGTTGAAAGCTTACCATTGAATGTAGCTGATTTTTGTACAAGGAAATCCTCACTAGGGGGCCAACCTATTGCACAGATTGAATGTTGGAAGTACATTAAAGGTTCAAAGTTATCCGTTGGATGGACTTTAACATGTGGACCAACTGGTTGAACTTTAGACTTTTGCACGCACCCATATGTAGAGATATGGTCTCTTGTGAGCGAGATTGGAGCAGACATCCATGCGTGTAACAGGGTCGGCAGCTCAGGTGGGCCCATCATGATGTTTATGTGAAATTCACTCCAATCATCACGTGTGTCAACGCTTGCCCTCCAAACCGTTTCCCTTCAAGTGGCCCACCTGAATCACAGATGGCCTATTTTAGGCCTCAATCTTAAACTTTAGTGTGTGCCATCTACTGGTTGGAGTGGATTTCATATTATCACCATGATGGAGCCCTTTAAAAATCAAGGGTGTATGTATCTCTCCCATTGTTTCCTTTGGTTTGGCCCACATGAATCACAAGTCAAACTGATTTCTTGGCCCTGGAGGTAACTCAGGATGATACATCTAATGGTCTGAGTGGATTTAATGTAAACACCATAGAGGGCAATGTAAAAATCAAAGGTGGCCATCCTCTCCATCAACTGTTTCCCTTAGTATGTCCCACCTAAATCATGGACTAGTCTTATTTTTGGGCCTTGGGCCTAACATGGGCTGATGCATCTCTTGGTTGAAGTGGATTGCACATGCACATCACGGTGGAGCACATGTGAGCTCCTGCATGGGACTCTTATAATATAAAAGGAAATAGATGAAATTGTTACCTGGAGCGATGTACCCAACAGAGCCCATCATCACAACCGTCCTAGTTTTAGCAACCTCAGCTAATAACTTGGCAAGCCCGAAATCACCCACACGAGCAACCATGGCACCGTCAAGAAGAATGTTGCCTGGCGTTATATCTCGATGAATGATTGACCTTCGGCAGAGATAAACCAAAGCAGAAGCCACATCGATAGCTATGTTTAGCCTTTCACTGAAGTTCAAGTTTCTCCAAAGCGGTTCGCGGACATCTCTGTGCAACCACTTGTCCAGACTTCCATGAGGCATATACTTATAAACTAGAGCTTTGAAATCAAGGCCCTTAAAATCAATGCTTGAGCAACAAGTTAAGATCCTAACAATATTCGGATGCCTGATATTTCTCATGGCTTCGCATTCGGACATGAAGCCCCTCATAGCTCCTTGTCGTTGGAGGTTGAAGACTTTTACTGCTACTATAGGTTCATAACGATCTAGAAACCCTTTATATACAGCACCAGATCTCCCAGTCCCAACCAAATTGGCAGAAGAGAACCCATCTGTTGCTTTCAAGAGCTCTGCATAAGACACGTTCGTAAAACGATCCACGGCATAAGGCACAGCTAAAGGTTTCCTTCTCAACTTGATCTCCACAGAAGCCTCATCTGAAGGTTTCCTTCTTGCCTTTCTTACCCAATAAAGAGTGGTAAAGAAAGATGTTATTGAAAGAATACACAGGACAACAATTATTGAGATTTTTACTTTCAAAGCAAGAGACTTCCCCTGTTTCTTGGAAGCTTGGCTAGGGCATGGACGCAATTGTAATCCTGGAATACCCCCACAAAGCTTTCTATTTCCCACCACTGAAACTCGACTGATATTTCCAAAGACCCCTTGTTTTGGTAATTCACCCTCGAAATTGTTGAAAGATAGATTTAGATACTCTAGAGCAAACTTCTCCAGATATCTTGGAATCTTCCCAGATAAGTTGTTGCGTGAAAGATCCAGGAGTCGAAGGCCTCTTAGACTAGTAAATGTTGGAGGAATTGATCCTTGAAACAAGTTCCCATCCAAACAGAGATACTCCAAGCTGAGACAATTGCCCAGCGGGCTTGGAATTTCGCCGGACAATTTGTTATTAGAAACATTGAATCTTCCAAGAGCATTCGAGTAACTGACTTCAAATGGCAGATCACCAGTAAAGGAGTTACTTTCAACACGGAGTTCAATCAAAGAGGGAATGCTGAAAAGTGATCTGGGTAAGGTACCGCTCAAGTTATTATTGTTAAGGTGTAAAAACTGCAAGAACGTAAAATTTCCAATGCTTGAAGGTACGGTCCCCCATAGATTGTTTTCAAACAAACGGAGTAAGAACAAGTGGGTGATATTACCCAAAGAAGATGGAATTGTCCCTGACAAATCATTTCCACCAAAGTCAAGTCGTTGGATCTTGTTAAGCTTCCCAACACCCATAGGAATAGGACCTCTTAGAAGGTTATATCCCATATCCAATAGTGTTAAGCCGACAAGATTCTGAATCCCATATGGGATGCTTCCAAATATACTGTTACTTCCTAAAGATAGGAACATCAGCTGGGTCGAAAGATTAGATATGGAGTCGGGCAATGTACCGTTGAGACGATTACTGCCCAAGGCCAGAATTTGCATGTTACTGCAATTTGTCAAAGAATCGAGAAATTTTAAGTCATGAGCTTTCCCAATTCCAAGTTGATTGCTGCTCAAAAATAACCTGCTGAGACCCTTGAGGCTTCCAAAACTCAGAGGCACGGATCCAGTAAATCTATTGTAACCAAGGTCAATGAGTAGAAGACCCGAGGAATTGGATAATGAAACTGGTATAGGTCCAGTGAATTGGTTTGCTACGACACGAAGTATTTGGAGATTAGGAAGAGTGAGGCCTAAGTTAGGTGGAAGATTTCCATGCAATCTGTTCTCTCCCACGTCCAGAGTTTTAATAGAGGAGATATTGTATAGCTGAGGCGGAATCGTACCCGACAGTGCATTTTGACTTGAGGCAAACCATCTTAACCTCACCAACCGACCGAAGGAGTCTGGGATGCTGCCCTCCAGACTGTTGGATGAGAGATCGATTATCATGAGGAAGCTGAGGTTCCCTATGAAAGGAGAGATGCGGCCCACCAAGCTCTGGTCAGTGAGGTTCAAGGCGGTAATCCTATCAGGATGCCGGCGACCGCACAAGACACCTTGCCAGTGGCAGAAGTGAAGAGTATCATTCCAAGAATTCATGGAATGGCGAGGATCGTCGGTTATCATATGTTTGAAGTGAAGCAGAGCAAGGCGATCGGTTTCGTTGGAGAAGTGAGCGGCAGATCCAAAGGAGCACGGAACGTAAATGGAAGAGAAAAGGAGAAATGACCAAATTGCCAATAGGCTGAGGCTCATAAGAGAGAGATCCATTATTCGAGTTTCAGTACCAGCTACTAATAAAACGAGAGCGGATTCAGTGAGAACCCAGATCAACCGAGGTGAGGTGGCATCCCTGACCATGGGGCTCAGGGCGATGTATTTGCCTTAAATCCACACCGTCCAATATAGCCCCTCATAGCTCCTAGTCGTTGGAGTTTGAAGGCTTTCACTGCTACCACATGATCATAACGATCTAGAAACCCTTTATATACAGAACCAGATCTCCGGTGCCAACCAAATTAGCAGAAGAGAACCCATCTGTTGCTTTAGAGCAACTTGATAAAAAGATCCACTGCAGAAGGCACAGCTAAAGGTTTCCTTCTCAACTTAATATCCCTGAAAGGCACAGCAAAAGATTTACTTGTCGACCTATCCCCCGCAGGCCTTCCGTAGCCACTAAAAAGTGGTAAAGAAAGATGCTATTGAAAGAGTTGTTATCAAGGTTACAATAAATCAAAGTGGAGCGCTGAAAAGTTATCCGTGTAAGATACCGCTTAAGTTATTAGTTTGAAGGTGTATAAACTGCAAGTATTTACAATTTACAATACTTGGAGGTACGGTGCCCTATAGATTGTTACTAATCAAATTGAGTTGGTACAATTGGGTGATATTGCCCAGGGAATATGAAAATTTCCCTGACAATTGATTTCCACCAAAGTCGACTTTTCCCATGTAGCTAAACTTTCCAGCACCAATAGTAATAGTATCTGTCATGGGAAAAACCGAACGGTCAGCAATATGGGACAGTGCACACCATTAGGCAGCGCCTAAATGATAGGGATAAAGAATCAGCAGGACAGGCTCCCTGAGTTTATTGACAGACCAACCACCTGAGAAGCTGAGCTGAGCCCAACTAACCAAGGTCGGAGCTCGGTAATAGACTGAGTGACCGAGATGACCATCCTAACCTCGACCTTGGAAGAGAAATGTCCATAGAAAATCCCCTCATCATATCTATCAAATTAGGATTAATCTGGCAAGATCTCAACTAAAAATCACACCAATTGAGGCAAAACTCCAGTCACACCTATTTTGAGTTCATCTACTTGACTTAGGCATAAGATGGTCTTCAGTCACAACCAACACCCCCATTCTCCCTTGGTACAGGTACTGTGTAACCCACCCGTGAGGCCGTGGGTTCAACCAAATTCAAGCGATGATAGGACCCGTTAGAAAGTTATGCCCCATATCCAGTAATGTTAAGCCGATAAGATTATGAATCCCAGATGGGATGCTTCCGTATATCATCTTACTCTCTAGCCATAGCATTCTCAGCTGGGCCCACCAAGTTCTGGCCAGTGAGATTCAAGGACGTGACTTTTTCCCCCCTTAGTTTTCCTCTCTCTCTCTCTCTCTCTCTCTCTCTCTCTCTCTCTCTCTCTCTCTCTCTCTCTCTCTCTCTCTTCCTTTTTAAATTTAAATTATTTCTTTCTTTCTTTTCCTTTTTATTTCTTTTGAATGAAATAGGTCCAAAGACTCCAAACGGGAAGAGTACATTTTCCCTGTGCCGCGATTCACCATCCAGCGAGTGTCACCGTCCCACTGGAGCTCACGTGCTGATTGGTCTAATGAGACAGACCATGCATACTGTAGAATGGAGAATGATTTCCATAAGGACCACCTTATGAAAGGCAAGCTGAACGGATGATTGTGACCATCACTATCTGGAGAGGAGATTAGAACAATTAGAATAAGATTTACCCGCTGGTGTGGCCCACACAAGTTTTGGATCTGGCTAATTCCTTAAGCAATGGAAGCACCTGATGTATGGATCAGATGTCAATTGCACAACCAGGTGGCCTCAGAGAGCTCGGGTGTTTTAGAGAGATGCATACAAAGTACTCCAGTTCGATTTTGTGGGTCTCAGCTTTCCTCCTGTTTTACTCTGTTTTTTTCTTTTTTATAAAACGATCCAAATACACTGATACTGATTAAAATAACTTTGAACGTTGATGCAGGGAGCCTGAGCAACAAAAAGCTATGTTATGTGGGCTTACTAGCCCGCCAGGAAAGACTCGTCCTGGCAGGGGCTCTGTATGGCCCATCGCCATGTATGTGTTTTATCCACACCATCTATCCATTTTAGCAAATCATTTTAAGGAACATGTTTGAATCAATGGGGCCCCGCTTGTATGGATTGACACCATCCATCCATACATTCAAGGAGCATGTTTGAATCAATGGGGCCCCGCTTGTATGGATTGACACCATCCATCCATACATTCAATGGGGCCCCGCTTGGATTTCCCAGGATTCCAAAGTGGTCCAGTGATGAGAAACGACTGACCAACATGGCTTGTAAAAGTCATGTTTTATGAAGAAAGAAAGCAAAAAACAAATGGCCCCAGAAAGCTCATAAAGGGTCAGAATCTTCCAATCCATGTGATATACCATCTCTGAGTATTGTGTAGCTGTGGATGTTATGGTTAGTGGTGGTCAAAAGGAGCATGTTTACTTGTAGCTAGACTCCACCCCAGAGGCTGCATCTATACATGTTTTTGGTTGGTGAGAGAGTGCCAGTGTACTGAGCTTTGAATTTACCCATTTTCGAAAGAGATAAAATTCAGTCTCAGGCCTGGCCCATTTGGTAATTAACCATCATTTCACGGCCAAGCAGACAAAATTAAGGCCAGGCCAGGCCTGGCCTTAGCAGGAAATCTTCTACTAAATATCTCACAACCTACTAAACTGGGCAAATTATCAATTAATCAGGTCCTGAGGTTGCACCTGGCCTGGCCTGGGTCAATACAAATTGTTTCCTGGCCTGACCCATGAGCAGGCGACCTGATTCCAGGCGCAGCCCACAATATAACTAAGATGGTCTGAGATTGGTCCACAGGCCCCAACACTGGTCTTCACTTGGCTGTTAGGTCATCAAGAAGGCTAAAACTAGGCTTGGGATGCAGCCCAGCTGAGTGGCAGCCCAAAACCTTCATAATCAAATTAACAACATGAAATCATTCATATCTGTTAATTAAAGCATGTATGAGCTGATTAAAATATGCATAAGAAACCGAGGATTTTTATTTTTTATTTATGGGGGGAGGAGGCGCAAAATCTAATTGAGTTTTACCAGTACAAAATCTAATTCTATAATGAACTAGCCAAATGTCTTGCTCCAGTAGGACTACTCACGATGCAACTCAGGCAGGTTGCACTCAGGCTGACCCGTTGGGTCAGGTTATGGGTCAACCTGAGCCCAAACCAACCTCACAAGGACCCAACCCACAACCCACAACCTGAGCCCAAACCAACCTCACAAGGACCCAACCCACAACCCAAATCTACCCGAACCTAACACAATGACCTTGACAACCTAACTTGACTGAATCCACAGACCTCCGCAGCCCAACCCAAACTCAGGTTGGGTTAATCGGGATTGGATTGACCCAAACCCAATCCAAACCCAAGTATCAATCCAAGGATTACTTATCCAAGGACTGACTACTAAGTTATAAACCTTCCAACAGTGAGGACTAGGGAAGTTAGAAACACATTGCCTGAGAAGAATGAAAAGCCATGCCTAGAGGAGTTGAAACTCTTAAGCTTTAACCTTAATCACTTTCATCCATGCAACCATGCACATCTAAATAATTTGCAAACAGCATCATCAGCTGCAGACCTGAGGGATAGATCCCAGGCAATGAACCCGCCCAAATCACAAAAGTTTGTGATGGGCTAGCCTAGTTGAAAACAAGTGCATCATATGAGCCCAGTTCCCTACCATCCGACCTACAAAGTTCCCACGATACAATGGAAAAAAACTAAATTGCAATCAGTGATGTAACACTAGTCCATATTATTTGGGGCTTTCAAGCTAAGAAATACCAACTTTCAGAATCCAGATGGTCGAAAGAACATTAGAGGCAGCTATACAGTTACATGGCTGAATGTGCCAATTGGGTCATGGCTAATCAAGCATCATCTGCATCACTTCCACCAACCTGAGCTTCTTGGCTTGCCCAGTAATTGGATCCATCAGGCCCCGACACCTTAAACCTGTACAATAACAAAACCAACTCGGCAACTCAATGTACACTAATCTGGACAACCGGTGGTATGATAAATAACATGCTCTTACCTCTCAAGTATGAACTTCCCTTCCTTGTACCTCTGGCTTTTATCGTGGGCAGCCTCCTGAAGGCAAACCATCTGATCCTCAATCACTGCCACAAGAATACATTAAACAAGAATTTGAAAAGATTCCCTTCAAATCTTACATATTTCCATCCCACGATTGATCCACAACCGACACAGAATATGTCAGCGACAGTGTGCAGTCCAGTCATCATCATCCGATCTTCTTTCGGACCAACTGTGACATTGACACTGTCAAACATAAAAAGAGGAAAAGAAATACATCATTCAAAGCCATGGGAAGAGTAAGTGATAGGTGACGCTTTGAATAGAAAATGTCTTTGTAAATTACAACAATCCATAAATATAATTTTCTGGAAAGATGAATATATGCAAATATATTGCTTTTCGATCGCTATAATCTCGGCACACTGTTTAAGGCATTCCAAGATGATTAGTAAACATCTTGCCAGTTTCTTAGTATTATTTATATAGTTATTTACATGTGTTTTGATTAATATGATTTCCATAGATATTTATAGGCATTGCCAATATACTCATAAGACAGAGAACACATAGTTGAAAGACTTTTATTACATTTCAGGCCGTGTTCTGGCACAGGCCCTCAATTACATTCCATGGGAATGACCCTTGATTCTAAGGCAAGAACCCAAAGAGGGCTAAGCTGTCTTGACAGTGTTGTGCATTTCCGGTAATGCCTGGGAGCTCAGCGATTATGAACATTAGGTAGTACTCATGTGCCTTTCCCTCATGCTTAACCAGTGCAGGGTACCTAGCAGATAGCTGAACTAATTTTAGGGCAGGGCTGAAAGAATATGAAAGCAAAAGGAAAGACGGAGAGGATTCGCTCATGGTGCTATCTGCCGGAGTCAAGACAGGGAACATGGAGCTGTCTTTGAACAGCATAGGGCTGTGTAAGGATAAACAGTGTGGAGCTGCTCTAAAAGAAGATCGTGAAAAGCTAGTGCATGACCCTACCCTGTTCATGTATTCAACTAGTCCTAGATCCCATGTACTCGGCAAAGATGAGTTAAGCGCAAGATAGCATGTCCCTGATGAGCAAAAGAATGAGCGAACGTGGAATGCTCGTCTTCTGAGCAATGGATGTGGGAGCATTGGAAATGCACATTGAAGAAGAATAAACACTGGCCACCTTTATTGAGAAAAGTGCGTCAAATCTTTGTTGAAGAAGGAACATTGGGCACTGATGAAAAAGGTGGCGCTGAGCACCAAGTGATAGGTAATGGCCTCCGACGATGAAGCATGCTGGCCAGTGGGCAACTAAATGATGGAGTGCAGACCTGTGGACCATCCAATGAGAGAGCACTGAAAAAGTAGTGAAAGGGAGCACGCAGTCTGTCTCATGGTTAGAGCTGACGGAAAATACTGTGAGCATGGCCTGTATTGGGTCAACACGGGCAGAGAATGCGGCGGGTGTGGCCCTACAAGCAAGGTAAGTGCGGCATGAATAAGCTGAGTGCTGCACAAATAACGTGAGCAAGGCATCTTGATGATGAGCACAGCCCACTTGCTGATGAGCACGGGAGATTTGACAGTGAGCATGGCCCTGTTTGGACAAGCCTCTCATCATGAGCTTTGGACACTTGGTATAAGAGCTGGACACTTGGCATGGTGTTGGGCATTTGTCATGAGAGTTGTTCTATTAGCGGATAAGCAGTGCTATGTCAAAAGATGAGCTGCCTCGTGAAGAGATGAGCTGTTACATGAAGAGGTGTGATGTCACGTGAAGAGATGTGCTACTACATAAGGAGATGAGATGCTGCATGAAGAGATATGCTGTTACATGAGGATATGTTCATGGCCCATCTGAAGGTCAGTGCATCAAGATCAGCATCCTAATAGCAGGCGTTCTGGTGTAGGCACTAGCAAACTGAAGTAGGCACTAACAGACTAAAGCAAGCACTAGGCACGGGCTGAACTGAAGTAGGCACTAGGCATGTGCCCAACAGAGGTATATGCTAGCGAACTGAAGGAGGCGCTAAGCGAACCAAAGCAGGCGCTACACGAACAGAAGCAGGCTAGATGTGGACAGAAGCAGGTATTAGATGCAGGTCAAACTGAAGGAGGCACTAGGTGTGGGCCAAACTGAAGCAGGTGCTAAGCGAACTGAAGCAGGAGCTAGGCGTGGGCCAAACTGAAATAGGTGCTAGGCGAACTAAAGTAGGCACTATATCGTCCTGAAGACAGATGGAACGCCTTCGAATTAATCAAATGAAATAAAATTTATGAAAAAAAAAAAAAGATTGAGGGGAAGAAGGGGCATTTGGAAGTGTTGCTGACTTTACATTTAGGTTTCAGCATAACAAAGCTTTGATAAAAAATTTCTCAGAACCATTCACGAGCCAAAAACTAAACTAAGGTAGGCGCTAGGCGTGAGCTCTCTTATGGTAGGCACACTAAGCGCAGAGTCCAAAGACTCATCTTTTTTTTTTTCCTCAAATGGAGCCCCAAGGGAGTATTTATAGGTGATCCAGAAAACCCAATGGCCCTTAGGTGATAATTTTCCCGCACTCATAGCCTAGCAAACGAATAGGCAAAAATTTGGTCCAGAAGATTTCCATCATCTCGCACTCATAGCCTAGCAACATTACATAGCCTTACAAAAACTCCTGTCTCCCTCATTACAAATCGGATTGAAGTAATCTTAGGCTTGTTGGAAAGATAATTTGACAAGCTTTACAACGAGACAAGAATCATTTGACTTGAAAATCATCTGACCAATCAAAAATGGGGCCAAGAATTCTGATGGCATGACAGGTTATGCGCACATAGTCAGCTATGTGCAACTTCAGAAAACTGACCGGATCTCCTAGCTACAGCTCGGATTTGAGTGATCGTGGGCTCATCGGAAAGGTAATTTGACAAGCTTTCTAATGAGCTATCAATCACTAAATTTCAAAATCATTTAGTCTAAAGTTTTCCTTCCAAGGCATCATTCCTGCTTCAACCAATGGTTGTGTGCTAAGACATTCAAATAAACCTTTATCCAGTGTCAACAATAGTTTTTAGTTAAAGCATTCTTTTTTGCCTCTCTCTAAATACTTCTAAATCTTATGCTTTTATGGGTTCGATCCCATAGCTCAATGGTAAACAGCCAGCTTTTCAACATTCGTTCTCAAGTTCAAACCCAGCTTACCTATCAAAGAAAAAAATAATAATAATAATCATAAATCTTATGCTATTATAAACTAATGTTACAAGTAAGATTTTGTATTATCAGATAAAGTTATGGACACGTCAGCATGTTGGTATTTTCCACTATGGCAGAGTAATAACTCCAATCCATGTTTGAACCCAAGATACATATATAATTTCAAGTGGGATTTTGACCATACTAGCACTGTGGTATGGTCAAATTCCCAAAAAGGAAGGGATGTTTCAAATATTCTTAGACTAGTCATCTGTTAGGTTTTGAAAACATTTTCGGATCAAATTGCCCCAACACACCAAAAAAGGTAACAATGATGGAGAGAGGATGGCGGCGCAAAGTCCTATGGTGGATGGTAACGTAACTGGTTGTGGGCCCATTGTGATTCAAGTTTTTAACCTACACATTCCATCAGTTGTACGAGCTCATCGTAACATATAACCCCAAAAAATGAAGCATACCTATAGATGAAGTGGACCACATCACAATAAATAATGTGAGTTGCACCCAACTGTTGAAAACTATCAGGTGGGCCATAGACATTTTTGATAAATATGATATTTGTGATCTCCCTTCATCTATATATATGTGATATTATGAATAGGTTAGATGACATACAAACATCAATGTGGGCCCCACAGAGCTAACTTCGTACTGTTCTTGGTTAATCGCATGTAAGTAGAACAAAAACTTGCATAAGTGAGAAGCTTCAACCATTACGCTTCTTGATGTCCATAAAAAAATGTAGATCCAATCTGTTTTATCACAGGCCCATCAAAAGGTATATCTAATCCGTTGATGATGTTCGGAGCTTATTATTTTCATAAGAATGTGTGAATTTCATGTTGTTTCGAGCTATCAGTAGTCCATAGTGAGAAAAAATTATCAACGGTTTGCTGGAACAATACCTACTGTCTTGTCGTATTGTGAGCCACCAGATCTGAAGATTTTGATCTCTTTGGACATTTACCTTCTTCAAAATTCCAGAGAGAATGGACGGAGCGGATTCAACCAAAAGCCAAAGATGAGACCTAGAGACGTCGCACGGAAATGAGTTTAAAATACCAAAAACAACCACAGGGCCCCATTTCGAATCCCAACATGATCATACCTCTCCCTTTCGAAGTTTCTTCTTTGGGACCCACCTCCACCCCCTCCAGCTCTGTTATTTTACAATGATTGTCTCCATCATTATGTTCTCCGACTCTAGCTTCTTGTACTTTCGTAAAACGTATTCTTTCGCAACTAAAAATAGTGAAAATAGCAAACGAATGTATGTGGACAATATTTGATCTTTTTTTTTTTTTGGTTATTATGGATTGCAATGATATGCTTTAGGAATGATGACAACCTACATCACTTCAGATCGAGGTTGTCAATAGTTGGCACGATCGATGTTGACATATAATAGCGCTCGAGGTTGTCAACATTTTCTTCAGATTGAGGTTGTCAAGGTTTGACAAGGTCAAGTTTGACATGCAATAGTGCTTGAGGTTGTCAATGTTTGGCAAGCTCGATGTTATCAATATTCGGCAAGTACGAGGTTGTCAACATTTGGCACGATCGAGGTTGGCATACAATAACAGTCGAGGTTGGCAATATTTAGCACGATCAAAGTTGTTAATATTTGGCACGATCGAGGTTGACATACAATAATGGTCGCGGTTGTCATACAATATTGGTCGAGGTTGCCAATAATTGGCATAATCAAGCTTGGCATCAACTACTGGTCGAGATTATCAGTGTGACAACCTCGACCTGAACGGAAGATTGTAAATCTCGACCCTTATTGGATGATAATCACAACCCTTAATGCCCATTGTCAACATAGACCCTTGGTGGATGACAACCTTGACCCTTAACCAAGTAGATGATAATCTCGACCCTTAGTGGATGATAATCTCAACCCTTACTATCCCACTGTCAATCTCGACCCTCATTGGATGACAACCTCGACCCTTAGTGGATGACAACCTCGACCCTTAATCTAGTGGATGACTATCTACCCTTAGTAAATAACAATCTCGACCCTACGTATGCATTACTCCAATTGTGGTTGTCCAGACATAGTTGAGAGTAGTCGACACATGGATGTTGACAAGGCGGGTGGGCAGGCTGCGACCGACTTATGTGTTACTCCAGTTGTGGTTGTCCAAAGGCCCCAACGCAATGCACCCCCATCGAAATAGGTATCCTCCCCTTACACGGCTTCATGTTCCTCTCCTACCATCGATCCTCTTAAGAGATGTGTGGATCCACATAGATCCCTGACATATAAGGAATACAATGATTTGAAACTTGTATGGGAGACGAAGTGACTTCTGTGGCTGAATCACGTATACAACTTAAATTCTCAGGTCGATTCTGAAGTTAGTTTTTGTACTTTTTTAAAAGAATTAATATGAGACCATGTATATGTTTTATAACACCTTTTCCTCAATATAAAGGGCGTTAATCTATACTTATCTTACCTGCCTGAGCGTTGGCTTCAATTTCCTCATGCCTATCCCTAAGACTGCGCATTCGTGGCACTAAGGGTAAACAATCATCCACTAAATTAGGGTTGAGGTTGTCATCCATTAAGGGTCGAGGTTGTCATGCACTGAGAGTCGAGGTTGACAGTGGAACAGAAATGATCAAGATTGTCATCCACTAAGGGTCGAGGTTAACAGTAGACATTAAGGGTCATGGTTGTCATCCAATAAAGGGTCGAGATTGACAATCTTCCGTTTAAGTCGAGTTTGTCACATTGATAATTTCGACCATTAGTTGATGCCAACCTCGACTGTGCCAAATATTGACAACCCCGACCATTATTGTATGACAACCTTGACCGTTATTGTATGCCATCCTCGATCGTGTCAAACATTGACAACCTTAATCATGTTAAATATTGACAACCTCGAATGTTATTGTATGACAACCTCGACTGTTATTGTATACCAACTTCAACTGTTATTGTATACCAACCTCAATCGTGCCAGAGACAACCTCGAGCTTGCCAAATATTGACAACCTGGAGTGTTATTGCATGCCAACCTCGATCTTGACAACCTCGATCTGAAAAAAAATGTTGACAACCTCAAGCATTATTATATGTCAACCTCGACCGTGCCAACTATTGACAACCTCGATCTGAAGTGATTCAGGTTGTCATAATTCCTGAAGCACATCATCACAACCCACAATAACAAAAAATAAATAAAAGATCAAACATGGACCACATAAATTCGTTTGACATTTCTATAGTTTTTAGTTATGAAAGAAGGTGTTTTACGGAAGTACAAGAAGCTGGAGCCAAAGAAAATGATGACGGAGAGAATCACAGTGAAATAACATAGTTGGAAGGGGTGGAGGTGGGTCCCAGAGAAGAAACTTCTAAAGGGAGTGATAGGGTCGAGGTTGGGATTTGAAATGGAGTCATGCGGTCGTTTTTGGTATTATAAACTCATTTTCGGTTTTTGGTTAAAACCGCTCCGTTCATTCTCTCCGAAATTTTAAAGAAGGTAAATGTCCAGAGAATGAGCAAAATATTCAGATCTTGTAGCCCACAACACAACAAGACAATAAGTATGGTTTTAGCAAACCGTTGATAATTTTTCTCATAATGGGCCATTGATAGCTCGAAACAGCGTAAAGTTCACACATTCTTATGAAAATCATAATCTAAGAACATTATCAACAGATTGGATCTATCTTTTGATGGGCCCCGCGATCAAATGGATTATATCTACCTTTTTTTATAGGCATCAGGAAGCGTAATCATCAAAGCTTCTCACTCGCAAGTTTTTGTTGTACTTATATGCGGTTAATCAAGAACGGTACAGAGTTAGCTCTGTGAGGCCCACAATTATGTTTATATGTCATCCAACCTATTCATAATATCACAGATACATGGATGAAGGGAAAGCACAAATATCATATTTATCGAAAAGGTCTATGGCCCACCTGGTAGTTTTCAACGGTTGCGTGCAACTCACACTATTTATTATGGTGCGGTCCACTTCATCTATATGTAAGCTTCATTTTTTGAATTATATATTATGATGAGCTCGTATAATTGATGGACTATGTAGATTAAAGAGTTGAATCATAATGGACCCACAGCTAGGTACATTACCATCCAGCACAGGACTTAGAGTCATCGTCATCTCTCTATCATCATAACCTTTTCTGATGTGCAGGGGCAATTTGGTCCGAAAATGTTTTCAAAACCTGACAGATGACTAATCTACGAATATTTGAAACATCCCTTTCTTTTCGGGAATTTGACCATACCTAGTGCTAGTACAGTCAAATCCCATTTCAAGTTGCATAGGCACAAAAACTTGCTATTTGTGAGCAGTTTAGTCAGATGGATTATCTTTTCATTAGGCTAGCACATGTGTAAGTAAATGAGTGTGATGCCATTCGTTTCACCTCAACAAAACCAAACAACTATTGTCATCGTCATCATCTAAGCCTGATCATACCTACTTGGGGTTAGATAGATGAATCATGGAACCAACAACTGTATCAGACAAACAAGAACTATACTGGGTCTGACATTCTAAGCAAAGCTATTTACTAGTGGCCTTGCGGCACAAATTTTGTTGAGTTCTTAAACAGAAACAATGTTTCCCATTTTTATTTTTATTTTTTGTGAAAGGTGAACACGAGCTAAATTAAGACGGAAAGAAGCAAAATGGTCCAATCATAGTTACCACAAGCAACAGGAAGCTGGAGAAGCCACAAAAGGTACAGTGCGAACTATTTTAGGACCAAAGCAAATAGCAGTAGTGAGCATCAGAAGCTGAAGCAGCATGATGAGTAGTAGGTTTTATCTTTGAATCTTGAGTAGAAGGTTGTATGACACACGTCGCACACCCCCACACCCACGCACCCACGCGTGCACACACACATATATACATAATTACATAAACATACACATGCATATGCATGTGTATATACACATGCGTACGTGTATGTGTGAGTGTGTACCCTAAGAAAACTCTAATGATACTTCTGAGTATCTGGGTCTCTGTGTATGAAATTCATATACTGTTGGCTTTTGAAGTGGTAGATCAGTGCATCAGGTATGATCTGGTTGCATTCTTTAGTGGCTTATGCAGCTGTGGCAGATTTCTGTATCTTTGTTATCAAAGAAAACATGATCTGAGAGAATAATGCACCTTGTCAAAGAAAACCCCCCATCCAAAACAATTCAGAAGATATATATATATATATATATATATATATATATATATATATATATATATATTCTCAACTAAAAGAAAGTAAATCGCATAAACAAAACTTGTAATTAAATGGTATTTGGCTTACAAAAGAGTGAAATCAAGAAACTTACACCTTATTGAAGAGATAAGCCTTCCCATGCCTGCAATGGAAAGACTGAATAAAAGGAAACAGAGAATCTTTTTGTTAGAATGTTTGCTGCTCTCACTATCCTGACTTGAAAATGTTAAAGATAATAAAACCAAAAGAATTCCAGTTCAATTAGCATAGAGGAAGTAAAAGCAGTTGTAATGCTAATGCAGCTTACAGCTTGAGACAAGAAAAAAGTGCCACAGTCATTGATCGCAGCTTGTGACTAAAAAATTTTATACAGCATATGATCAGACGGGTTTCCCTACTTGGTAAAAATAAAGCAGGATGTCAAACCAACATGGAATAGCAACAAGAAATGTCAGTTCATGCATGGGAAGTCAATAGAAACAGAAAATATCCAGATTATTTACCACGCAGAGGTAAGAAATGATAATGCATGATTCATGGAGATATGAGGCCTTACGATTGTCATGTCAACATCAAATTCTTTGCAATATAGATTTCACTCAACTAAGGATAAACATCATGAAGCTACAAACTACAATAGAAATCCAATATGCACCCTGATACATTTCATAGTCATTTCCAATATCTAATTTTCTGGTTGCAGGACACCCAGTTTCCATATAGGTGATAAGAGAAATAGCGGGCAGTAAGACATTAACTATGGATGACAGGTGAATTCATCCGATTTATATTCTGTTACCATTGCAGGAAAGAAAGTCATCTATTGAAACTCAAGCTGAGATCTATACATGAAGGTCAATACGGAAGGTGTCCTGCTAAGTAAATATTTACGCATTTGAAATCTGACCACACACGTACTGTCCCAACTGATCCTTTTAAGGAGTTGGTGACCAGTTGGAATTCGAATTTCTGTAGATTTTATCAGGATACCCTTTAATCAAAACCCAGACACAGAAATTTCATTACCAGACCCTACAAAGATCATTATCTCACCTACAGATGAGGCTATGCGGAAAAAAGTGTTGAAGGATAAAAAAACCAACAAAAAATGAGGCTGTGTTTGGATGCATAACTATACTGAATTGTAAACACCAGTCTAATCAAGAGGAAATGACAGAAATTTAGTGATGTTTTCTGGCACCCAGAATGAGGAATAGCTCCCAAATTGGGGTTACGAGTCTTTCAAGTCAGTCTTGAATTGCAAACTCAAATGCTAAGGAAGGAAATCAAGCTTCGATTTCTTTTCCAATTTATTATTAGGCTAAGAATTGCAACTCAATTAGACCGTGCATCCAAATGCACCCAGAGTAATTAAGAACAAATTTACTAGAAATGGGTAAAAAATCAAACGGGTTGTCTACTAATCTCTCTTTACTCACAAGAAATTCCATCAGTTTTACCAAAATGAACAAAAAAACACTGACCCAGAAATCTACATGACTGTGAAAAATCAGTCAAGAATTTATAAATCGAATAAAGCCAAATGGGTTTTCTACAAATTCCTATTCACACACAAGAAATCCCTCCAACATTATTAAAATAATGCTTGGAAAACATCAATCTAGCAATCCACATGCGCACCAAATCCATCAAGAACTAACAAAACGGTAAAAACCCGAGGGGGGTTTCCATAAATATCATTGCAGACTAGATTTCTTTCAAAATATCATCGAAATGTACGGAAACCATCCCCCAAACATGACATTCATCAATAACTCATAGAATGATGAAAACCCAAATGGCTTCTTTTCGAGTCCTGACAGTCAAGCATAAAACACAATGAAACAGAGGGAAAAAAAAAAAAGAAAGAGAGAGAGAGAGAGAGAGAGAGAGAGAGAGAGAGAAGAAGAAGAAGAAGAAGATGAAGAAGAAAAGTGGGAATCGACAAGGGTCCATAGAGCGAGATAGAGAGGAGAACCTTGGAGACGATGTCTTCGTAGAGGGCGAGATCGGTCTGGCAGTGCTTGCAGCTATAGATCTTCCCTTCGAGATTTATCAGAAATAACTTGCCCATATCTTCCCTTCTTCTAATAATCTCTCTCTCTCTCTACAAATGCAGAAAGGGAATCAATCAATCTCAAGAGATTAGATAAAGGGAAAGAAAAAGAAGGTAAGAAAATCAGATGTTACCGGCTTTTGCGACGATCGTCGATGTGGAATTTGCTGCAGTGTTACGTATTTGTAAGGAAGAAGATGCAGGTGGCAGAGAGCCCGTGCAAAAAAAAAACAAAAGCTCTGTGGGGCCAACCTGTTGTCTTTTTTTATGAAATCCATTCCGTTCGTCAATTTCTCCAGATCATGCTAGAACCCAAAACCAAAAATGAGGCAGATCCGATTCTAAAGCAGGCCACATCATATGAAATTGTGTTTGTGATCGTTCCATTGTTTCCTGTGGTGTGCCCCACTTACAACTTGTAATAGCTTCATCTTTTATCGAACCTCCTAACATGAGGTGTGACAACTGATGGACGGACTGGATGTCACACACACGTCCCACAGAGATAGGACATTGGTGTACCTCGATGTGGTCCACCTCTGTATAGGCAACAGCGCAAAAATCACGCACACCTGACCGAAGCACATATTCCTTGTTGCTTTTACTTAATCCAATGGCTGTAATTTTATTGCGTAGCCTGGCCCACCATACCAACAATAATGATCGCCTAAAAAGTGCCCCCACCGTACAATCTACATTAAGATTTAGGGTCGTTTGGTGGTATCAGATTCCAATGGTGTTGTTGCAGCAGTTTCAAATGCATTTAGATCGCTGTTTTTTTTTTTTTTTCTGACCTCAATAAAATGTCTTGTCCAAGCATTGGCCTTTAAACTGACTTTTAAAGAGAAATTTACGACTGTAAATCCCACCTTTACCTTACTTTTCTAAACTAAACCATTCTGTACGGACATACCATTTGCAGACGAAAAAAACCCGTGAAACGTATAACTACGAGTTATATCCGTAGCTATTGGAAAACGTGAAATTTAACGGATTAGATGAAAATCAACGAGGTAAACCTATAGCTTCGAATTACAACCGTAGCTATTGGCAGGAAAACATGAATTTAATTAACCTTTGGTTAACTCGTTAAATTTCATGTTTTCCAATGACTGCGGTTATAATCCGTAACCATATATTTCACAGTACCACCTTACAAGAATATTTTCGTATGCAAATAGTATGTCCGTACAGTATGATTTAATTTGGGATAGTAAAGTTTGGGAGGGTTTAGAAAAGAAGGTGGGTAAAAGGTGGGTTTCACAGTTGTTAATTTCTCTTTCTCGCTAAAAAAATATTGTCAAAGTCACTTATTTGTGATCCTACACTTGTAGTTTACCCGACACACAAAATTTCATCATTTTTTGCTAAGTATATATTTCATCAAATATCACATATGTATACTAAGGTGTTATTTGGTAAATTAAAAAATAAATTTTTAAAATTAAGTGTTTAAAACTTAGGAGGGTTGAATTTTATTTTATTTTTTTACACACATTTACACCCCACGCACACCCACACACTCACACCACCACAATGGGATTTCACGCATATGGGTACTCAAACCCATGACCTCGTGTTGAAACTCTGATAAGTCTACCACCAAGGCTCGAAGAAGTGTCGAAATCTAGTAGTTACAACTATTGAAAAATCTATTTTATAATTTTTCTAGAAAAAATCTTAGAAAGAATGAAAATTGAATACTTTTTTTACAAATATTAGTTTAATAAACATAAATTAGCAATTTATCATATTTGTTCATATTATCTAAATTTCTTTTATAGTGTATGGGATGAAACTTATTATTGTCATGCAACTAAATTCGGCATGCTTAAATATATTTTTTCTTATTCATTCTAGTGGGAGAAGGCTATTCAATATATGAATTTTTTTACTCTCATTATTTTAAGTAGTTTTATTTTAAGAAATTCGACGGTGAAATGCGGTAGAGGAGAGACTGATGTGGTCGAATTTCCAATCTGAAAGAGTTTCAGATCTACGGTCCGGAACATGGGAACATCGTATCAGCAATCTCAATTGCCACAGGTATGAAACTAAGACCCTAGTTTTTTCTCTTTATTGTTACACTAGTTGTTATTTCTAGATCATTAAGACCACATTTCAAGGATGCTTTGACTACTGAAGATTGAACATTTCACCTTTTTATTGTATAATATGGCTTCCGTTGGCTGCAACATTTTCAAATGGAGAATTTTACTGCCATTTCCACCGTCATTTTCTCAAAGAAAATAGCTATAGAAATCCAATATAGGATGTGGCGTGAGTTCTTTGGCCCTTGACTATGGAAGTTTCCTGTGCAGGGATTTGTATGTGTGTTTTAAGGCTTGAGTATTTTTACTGTATTGTTGTAAGGTTTATGTAAATAGATGATTCGTTTTGTTCAAGATCTACATGTGAGATGTTACGATCATTTTGTTGGTCGCCAAGGTTATCAAGGCTGCTAATTTCAGCGGGTCCTATAATGGTTGCACATGCCGTGAGATAGGCTGGAGGGATGATCCTAACTGCTTGGGTTGAGGAAAAACATCATGCGGTTTGAAGATGTTCACAATGTTAGTCTTGATGGACAGTAAGAAAGGGGACATTCATGGTTTTTCTCCGGAGTGTTAGGACTGTCTGTGTTGGCTGAGTTAAATCAAACACAAGGGTACATGTGTGATTGAGGGCATGTACTTGGATTTTGTGAGAGGTTAATATGTGCCGGTGTGCCAAAGTCATACTCGACTCAATGTTTGATTGAACGTTAGTGCCTCCGTTTTGAGTCCGTTTTGAGTCAGACTCATTAGATATTGGATGCATAATTCAACTATCCTCTCAACTACCAATTGCAATTTTGGAAAGGATAAAGGTTAATATTTCCTGATAGATTCATTTTGCCTTGTGTCTAAGGACTTATTCTTTCACTAATAAATACAATAAATTTCTCAAAAGAATTAAGATGAACAAATAAATAAAAGAAATGTTAAAAAATGCTGATTTTATTAATTGAATATGTGGCTCATTAATACAATCAACAAAGTACCAAAATAACATAGAGAAATAAATAAACGAAATTTAAATACTTGATCCGTCTGTAATAACAGATAATCGAGGCGAATGGTTAGCAAGATGTGGTGACTTAGGGTTGTGGACATGACTATTGCCGGCACGTCAGGACATGCTTTAAATGCCAAGAACACGCGAATGAGATCAATGCATCCGCTTCCGAGTTATATAGCCTGACCACACCTTGGCCTTTTTCAATATGGGGCATTGACATCATCAGTAAAATCAGCCCCAAGGCATCTAACAGCCATGAATATATCCTGGTAGCAGTCGACTCTTTCACCGAGTGGGTGGAAGTAGCATCTTTTACCTCCATCACAGCCTCTCACATGGTGCGGTTCCTAAAGAACAATGTCATCAGGTGATACAGAATCTCACATGCCATCATCACAGACAACGGGACGCCCTTTATGAACTGAAAGGTGGACAACTTCCTCAAACAATTTAAAGTCAAAAGACACGATCCAACCCCTATTGCCCACAAATGAATGAAGGGGTGGAAGATGCCAAAAAAACACTTGTTCAAATCCTTAAAAAAATAGTGAAAACATATAGCAATTGGTCAAAAATTCTTTCACACGCACTTTGGGCTTATCGAACATCCATGTACACTACAACGGACATTACTCCATATGAACTCATATATGAAATGGAGGTTATTCTACCCCATCGAAGTTGACATTCTCTCGCTACGTATTCTCTTAGAAAGTGAAGTGGAAGAGAGAGAGAGAGAGAGAGAGAGAGAGAGAGAGAGAGGCTACAAGCTCGCTATGATCAATTGCATCTAGTAGATAAAAGTGCATGTAGGCCTTAAGCTTACAATAAGCGAGTTCATACAAGAACATTTAGAATAGGAGACATGGTAATGAAGAAAATTTTACCTCCTCATCTATATAACCCAATGGTCAAATTCAAACCAACTTGGGAAGGCCAATTCATTATGTGAGAGGTGCTCCCTGGAGGTGTACTTCGCTTCACCAATATGGACGGAGATGATATAGCTGAGCTCATTAACGTTGATCATGTTAAAATATACTATGGATAACGAGTAAGCTAAGGAAGATTTCCTAAGATCGGATCTTACCATTCTCCACCCACTTGCCCTCAAAAAAAAAAAGGACACAAAATAGGATGTATATACATATGACGATTCAAGTTGTCCAAAATAAATAAATAAATAAAAGAAGAAGTACAAAAAAGGGCAAAAAAATAAAATAAATAAACAACAAACAAAATGAAGAGAGAAAAATGAAGACCCGAAGAGAAAATCGAGAGTAAACTCCCATCAACCTTACCCCATTTCTAAGAAAAATCCCAAATTTAAAATGCATTTCGAAGCCTCTCGTTGCCCTAGAAATTATCATCAGCCAATAGTGAGAAAGTTATCAATTTATTTTTTTTAAAAAAAAAAGGAGAAAATTTGTGTTTAAGTAAAATGGGCGAGGTGAAAACTTGTAAGGGCACCTTGAGTAAAAACAACAGATACACAACGGACTGGTGAAAACCTGAAAATGCGCTAGGGGCAAAAAAGCACAGCTACTAAGGGGCAAGTAAGAACAAATACCCAGGATGTGGTAAAAACTTGAAAGGGTATCAGAGGTAAAAATGATAGGCCAAACCAAACGTAACGAAAACTTGTAAGAGCGTTACGGGTAAGAATGACAATAAAAGAAAAAAAATAATAATAATAAGTCACTTCAGTCACGACAACAAATTTGTATTTAAAGTCAAAAACGTGAAAACCGCGATGTTTCAAGAACTATCAAGAGCAGACCAAGCCAAAAGACATGAATTCCCATTGCATACTCCTAAGGATACTTTCAAAAAATTTCAAGAATCAACTCAGAACTTGTATGGGATGAACGGTGGAAAAGTCAAGTGTCTAATCCCTACCTTTTAAAGCACCAAAATATAAATTATACTCACAAGACAAGTTTGGTTACCCAAAAAAGTTTCCATTTTTATCGCACTCTTTATTTTCATGCATGTTATTAAAAGAAATAATTAAAAAAAAAAACCCTTATGGGTTGCATCATCAAGTCATGGTTGTTTTTCCAAAACACCCAGACCAACAACAACCTTTGTCTACCACTCAGGTTAGTCTTACTCCCTTTATACCAAACTCTTCGATCATCCTATTAAGACTCTCTTTTTCTTCACGAGAATAGAAGCTCCCTCAATAATAATCTCCCTTGAGCTGTAGGGTTGTTATGTCAAATGCAAGCACACTTGAAGTTGGATATTGAGCATAAAATGTGCTTCAATAAAAGTTGACTTTGATAAGAACCGTTAAAATCTCTAGTGGAAATGACTGGTCACACTTATTTTATTTTTATTTTTTTAAAAAAAAGCCCGAAATAAAATCCGCTCGACAACGCCTCCTTGCGAGATCAAGCAGATCCTTTCAAAATAAATGGCCTGAAAAAATATTTCAAAAAATGTTTTACAATGAAAACCCCATCGAACGATGTTCTATAGGTAGTGATCTTTTCTGAACAATAAAATCAAAAATAAAAAATACAACGCGCATGGTATCCGAGGCATTGGGCAGTCCTCCATACTTCCCGGTGGATACCAATGCAAAAGCAATAATCATTTCTAGTTTTCTTCGAGTCTTTGGTTTTCTCTAAAATCATAAGTGGAACATGAGACGGTCAAACTAAGCTTTCAATGTCACTCCGATTGTCTTGGAATGCAAATTGAATATATCCAAGTTAGTGTAACCATGCTTCAAGTCATGGAAAAAGACTATTACAATCATAATGTAAGACTCAAAAAATCGAATGACGAAGAAATAACTCGATGTGACTCTAGTCTAGGACGTTAGTTAGCCTAGTGCATTATAATGCAAGAAATCCGTAAACCCTCAAAAAGTACATGCAACTGCTAATTATAATGACCAGTCTTACAGGCGGTCCAAGGAGATTGTGCATCATTGAGAACCACTCTTCAAGATCAAATATGTTGGTGGATCATTGTAAGGTTGTAAAAAGCGCAGGGACACTAACCACCCAAAATCCATCGATACAACCACCATCAAGAGACACCATCGATATAAATTATCAATCACGATGTGAAAGGGTCGTGATTTAATGCCCGTAAAGCTGCAAAAAGCGTAGGAACAAATCACAACGTTTTCCTCAACCTTCGAAAGACACCTGAATTACTCCTTAACCATATGAGTCTTTCAATAATGACACTCCATTGGGAGTAGACTATATTATGTTTACTATTGGGGGCCTTGCACAAAACCTTAGGATCTAGCCCTACAAAACAAACTAGAATTATGAATAATAAAGCAATGAAATAAATCAAAGCATCAATCACACACCACACAAGAGATTTTTACGTGAAAAACCCTCAAAGTGGTAAAAACCATGGGACGTTGTCCAGATCAACAATCCACCATAAAGCAAAATGTTATAAACTTCTTCACTCTCACAGGAGCGGATAAACAATAAGGGAATAAAAAATAGAGAGATCTCACCGATCAGGAGGACGTAGAAGCGCTGAGACGACGGCTCCCTTCCACAAGCTTCCTCTCTCTCTTTTCTCACTCTCTCACCCTAAACCCTTTAGCAAACCCTTGCAAAGCTTTTAGGAAACCCTTCTTGTGTCTTTTCTCATACACATCATACCCTAGAAAAATCCTAGGAACTCCTTTTTATAGTTTTAGAAAACTCCCTCCTGCATCCCAGTTGCAAAAGGACTTGCGACACGAAATCCGCGCAAAATTACGGAACGAATCTGCATAATCCACGACTAGTCGTGTACCACCCATAACCGGTCGAGCGCCACCCACGACCGGTCCAGCACCTCGAAGAAAAATATTCAGACCTCGCTGGACTTTGAGTCGTGCAACTCACGACTGGTTGAGCACCAGCCCATGACCGGTCGTGCAGGGCTCATGACCGGTCGAGCACGGGACAAACAATCCCATCAAATCTCTCCCTTTTTGACCCAAGAGGAATGCACCTTCTTCAAGCCAGCCTGGTTTCTATAAACCTCAAACTTGCCCTTGAGCAAAGCCTTGATCATCATGTCTGACCCATTATCGTCCGTGTGGACCTTCTCAAGCTGTAACACCTTCTGTTTAAAAGTATCCCTGATCTAGTGATACCAAACCTCTATGTGCTTCGACTTGGAATGCTAACTTGGATTCTTGCTCAAGTGTATAACACTCTGACTATCGCAATAGACCACGTGCTACTCCTGCTTCAAGCTAAGTTCCTGTAGGAATCTCTTCATCCAAAGCATCTCTTTACATGCTTCTGTGACTGCAATGTACTCGGCCTCTATCGTCGACAATGCTACGACCCTCTTTAACTTGCTCTGCCAAGAAATCGCTCCCCCTGCAAACATGAACATGAACCCTGATATAGACTTTCTGGAGTATATGTCACCTGCCATATCTGCATCTGTGTAGCCCTCTAGCACAGATTTACCGTCACCATAGCATAGGCTCAACCTGGATGAGCCTCTTAGATACCGCAGTATCCACTTCACCGCTGCCCAATGCTCTTTGCTAGGATTGATAAGATACCTACTGACAACACCAACCGCATATGCTATGTCTGGGCGTGTACACACCATATCATACATCAAACTTCCTACGGCTGACACGTAGAGTATCTTCTGCATCTCTTCCACCTCTGTCTTCGTCTTAAGACACTGTCTGTTGCTCAATCTGAAGTAACCATCCAGTGGAGTACTGACCGACTTCGCTGCACTCATATTGAACCGCTTTAGGACTTTTTTAAATATCGCTCTTATGACAGCCAAAGCTTCTTGCTGCTTCTGTTACGAGTTATCTCCATTCCTAGGATCTGTTTAGTCGGGCCCAAGTCTTTCATTGTAAAAGACTTGCCCAACTCCTGTTTCAGTCTATCGATCTTCTTGATGTCTTTTTCCATGATGAGCATGTCATCAACGTATAACAGTAAAACTAAGAAATCACCATCTGAGAACATGCGTGTGAACACAGAGTAGTTCAACTCCGTTTTGTCATACTCATACTATAACATGAACGAATCGAACTTCTTATACCATTGCCGCGGAGCTTGCTTCAGCCCATACAAGCTCTTCCTCAACCTACACACCATATGTTCCTTGCCCTTGACTTCAAACCTCTCTGGTTGGTGCATGTAAATCTCTTCTTCCAGGTCACCATGGAGAAAGGCAGTTTTAACATCTAACTGCTCTATCTCCAAATCCATGCTAGCCGCCAACCCAAGCAATACCCGTATGGATGTCATCTTTACCACTGGTGAGAATATCTCCTCAAAGTCTATGCCTTTCCTCTGACTAAAACCTTTTACCACAAGTCTAGCCTTGAACTTCGTCTGTGAATTCTTTTGCTCAATTTTCTTTCTAAATATTCATTTTTTACTCAAAGCTTTCTTGCCTTTAGGCAGTTTCACCATGTCATAAGTGTGGTTCTTATGTAAGGATTTCATATCCTCTTGCATAGCTTTCAACCACTCTTCCTTATGCTCGTCGGCTATGGCCTCAGAATAGTCTTCTAGATCTCCTCCATCAATCAGCATAATGTACTCATGCGGCGAGCACCTCTTGGATGACTGTCTGTCCCTAGATGACCTCCTCACCTGTAGCTCAACAGGTGGATCAGGTGGGGGCTGCTCCCCCAGTCCATCTTCTCTAGAAACTCCCTCGTTCTCTATACCTTACTATATTCCCCCATCATTAGGCACCACGGGAGGAATAACTGGATCCATGTCCTCTAGCTCACCTGAACTAGGCTGGTTCTTCTCTGGCTTACCAATGTCTTTTATACACTGATCTTTAAAGAAAACCACATCTTTTCTCCTGACGAGCTTCCTCTCGGTCGGATCCCCAAATCTGTAATCAAACTTTTCATCACCGTACCCCAATAACACACACTGCATGATCTTCATATCGAGCTTGGACCTCTCGTCCTTTGATACGTGAATGGATGTCCTACATCCAAACACCCTGAGATGACTGTATAATGGATCCTGTCTAGTCCACACCTTCTCAGGTACTTCTCCATTCAACGGGATTAATGGAAACCTATTTATCAGATACACTGTCGTGTGCATTGCTTCTCCTCAGAACATCTTGGGTAACTTCGCATGGGATAACATGCATCTGATTCTCTTTACAATGGTGCGATTCATTCGCTCAGCTACACCATTATACTGGGGGGTCATGGGAACCATCTGTTCATGCCGTATACCTAGGGACTTGTAGTACTCATGAAAGTCTTCAATGTATTCACCACCATTATCAGTGCGGATGCACTTCAATGATCTACCTGTCTCTCTCTCGACCATAGCATGAAATAATTTAAACACACTAAAGACCTCGTCTTTGGATTTCAATGCATAAATTCAAACCCTCCTAGATGCATCATCTATAAAAGTAACAAAATACAATGCCACACCCAAGGTTTTTATCCTCATAGGACCAAAAACATTAGAATAAACCAAATCTAATGCATACACTTTATTAACATGAGAAGCAATTTTAATGAATGAAACTCTATGTTGTTTTCCTGATAAATAATCAAGACAGGTTTTGAGAGGCGTATCTGCCATGTTTGGAAGGAGTCGCTTCCTTGCTAGTAACTGAAGCCCTTTTTCACTCATGTGGCCTAGACGCCTGTGCCACATGTCAATAGTTGAATCTTCCGCTGTGTTCAACCCACCCTTACATACACTGAGATATGCCTTGTAAAGGGTACAACACTTCTTTCCTTTGGCTGCGATCAATGAACCCTTGATGAGCTTCCAATGCCCACTAGCAAACTGGCTTTCATAGCCATCATCATTCAACCTTCCTATCGACATCAAGTTAAGGCGAAGGTCTGGAATATGTCTCATATCCCTGAGAACCAATGTGCAGCCAACATCGGTCTTCGCACAAATATCACCGACCCCTACGATCTTTGATACACCAGAATTTCCCATCTTCATAGTCTCATAGTCACCTGACTTGTAACTTGTGAAGAAATCTTTGCGTGGAGTCGCATGAAAAGAAGCTCCCAAGTCTATCACCCAGTCGGTGTCCTGACTCGTAACCGTGAGATATACATCATGATCTGTAGAAAGAATAACTACAACGTCACCGTCTAAAGCGACCGCAGTGGAATCTGATTCATCTTCCTTCTTATTTCCTTTTCCTTTCTTGTCGTTCTTAGTCTTACGACATTCATGCTTATAGTGGCCCTTCTTGCCATAATTTTAGCATTCAACATCTTTTTTATTACTCGACTTGCCTCTTAATTTATCTCGAGCCTTCCCACCCTTCCTGTTCTTTTCTCTCTCCCGTTCCTGTGTCACAAGGGCCTCTAGCTGAGTAGACCCCTGAAACTTTCTCCTTGTCTCCTCATTGAAAGGACAGCTAGTCACTTATTGCATAGATATCTTTCCGTTTGGCACGAAGTTACTTAGAGACACTACCAATGTCTCCCAACCGTCAGGCAACAAACTAAGTAATAGTAAAGCCTGCAATTCATCATCCAAGACCATCTTTATAACAGAGAGTTGGTTCACTATATTGCTGACCTCATTCATGTGTTCGGCCATAGAACCACCATCCTTGAACTTGAGATTCATAAGTCACTTTATTAGAAATTTTTTATTACCGGCTGTCTTCCTCTCATACAGCCCTTCTAGTTTCAGCCATAGACTAGCGGCTGAGGTTTCCGTAAACACATGGTGGAATAGAGAATCATCTACCCATGGTCTAATAAACCCCACCGCCTTTCGGTCCATCTTCTTCCAATCTTCATCAGACATATCCTTGAATTTTGCTGATATGCCTAAACTTGGAGAATATAGGTCCTTGCAATAAAGCAAGTCCTCCATCTTAGCCTTCCATATGGTCCAGTTAGAACCATTGAGGCTGATCATCCTTGATTAGCCACCTTCCATAATTCCAAACCGAACCTACCCGTTCAATGAATTTGGCTCTAACACCACTTTGTTGGGAGCCTTACACAAAACCTTAGGATCTAGCCCTCCAGAACAAACCAGAATTATGGATAATAAAGCAATGAAATAAATCAAAGCATCAATCACACACCACACAAGAGATTTTTACGTAAAAAATTCTCAAAGAGGTAAAAACCATGAGACCTCGTCCAGATCAATAATCCACTATAAAGCAGAACATTACAAACTTCTTCACTCTCGCAGGTGCGGATAAACAATAAGAGAATAAAAAATAGAGAGATCTCACCGATCACAAGAACGTAGAAGTGCTGAGACAACGGCTCCCTTCCACAAGCTTCCTCTCTCTCTTTTCTCTCACTCTCTCACCCTAAACCCTTTAGCAAACCCTTGTAAAGCTTTTAGGAAACCCTTATTGTGTTTTTCTCATACACATCATACCCTATAAAAACCCTTGGAACCTCTTTTTATATTTTTAGGAAACTCTCTTCCGCATCCCAGTTGCGAAAGGACTTACGACACGAAATTCGTGCAAAATCACGGAACGAATCTGCGTAATCCACGACTGGTCGTGTGCCACCCACGACCGGTCGAGCACCACCTACGACCGGTCGTGCACCTCCCACGACCGGTCGAGCACCTCGAAGAAAAATATTCAGATCTCGCTGGACTTTGAGTCGTGCAACTCACGACTGGTCAAGCACCAGCTCATGACCGGTCGAGCACGGGACAAACAATCCCATCATTTACATCTAATTCGGAAGGTAGGGTGTCCACTTGCTTTGACATTCGACTGACTGCAACCTCTGCCAAAGAGGGGCATCTGTAGACACCCCACCCAAAACGAGGACAAGCCATTCTTTGAGCTTCAACTTGACTTCAATAAATTATCTCCTACTGACTTAGAAATTATTGAAAATCCAAATGGATTGAACTGAAAGTATACTCGGCAAGTCCCGGAGACAACCAATGGACTCGATCAGCTAACACCAAATTTAATAGCGATTTGGTCACGATCATGCATCCAAATTCCAAAACTCCGGAACTTTCTATATGTAACAACCGATGCACGAAAAAATAGAGGATAAAATGAACCCTCTCCACCCAAGGATCACTCTCTGTACTACTTAGTCTTCTCGAATAATGTTGTATTGAGACGGAAGAGGTCATATCTTCAAGATTAAAGAAAGTATAGTCGTCATTATCTACAAAGTGTTCACGGTATTATTAAGAGCAAATTTTGACCAATCAAGGTGATTTATAATTCATTGGAAAGGTGGTCAAATGATCTTCTTAACAAACTTAAGTTTCATCCAATCGGAGTTATGATGAGAAAGATTCAGCCCATTTATCAAAACCACGTATTGTTAAGTAACCAAAGTCATAAAAACTCTAGTCACACTTTAGATTAGTCAAACCCTAATTCAATTGAAGTGATTTTAGTTGCATTGAAAAGCTTATCAGGTGATATTTTTAATGATACTAAGATCATCGAAAAACACACCATCGGTCAAATTGCAGACCATCGACTTCGTTTACTGGATGGTCGTACTTTCATCAGGTCAAACGGGATCCGATCGAAGTATTTTTAGTCTTGTTAAGAAGCTTATCTGAATATCTTTCCAATTAGATTAAGCTTACTAAAAATGAATGGATAACAAACAAGATACAAGCATTTAAACAATTTATAAAAAAAATAAAAAATAAAATTAATCATTAGGTTTTTTTATATATACTGCGCACACACACACATATAATATTATATATTATATCTTACGTTCAAACTACGGGCGCCCACAACACAATCCGAAGAGTTGCGGTCATTAGTAGAAGAATTTGGTTGCCATCACTTACATAAGGAACCGATGGACGAATGAAAATATATAGATACAAAAATGAGAAAGAAAAGTAAGCCAAAGAGGGAGAAAACGAAGAGAAAGAAACAAAGAACAAGAGAGAAAAAAAAACAAAGAGTACAAACAGAGAGAAAAATATAGGACGGTCTGAGGGTTGGAGTTCACTTGGATGTGCTGCTCGATGTGTCTTAAAGATTTCTAACATGCTGACATGTTGCCTGACGTAGGTGACAAAAACAGTCATTAAAAAAGCCATTGAAACTAAGAGTTTGTTTATCTCTATTTAATTCGTATAATTCACTCTACACATTTCAAGTGCATTAATTATATCCACATTTCCTTATATCTCATTCTGTATTATCATTCCTCTTCCATTTTTTCTTACTTGATTTGGCTGCCCAAGATCTTAAATTCTACAAAGCAAGGCTAATTTTCATTTTATTTTTATTTATTGTATGCTTATTTTAATTGTATACCCAGAGCCACTTGGCTCTGCGATGTAAGGATAAATAATTTTTTTGTTCGTATTTTTGCTTACTCGACTCTTATGGGTTATGTGAAGCATGACTGAATATAAAATGTCAAAACTCCGTTAAAACTTAAAAAATTATAAAATCTTGTGGAGTAAATACGCGGGCAGAAAAAATATGCTTAATCTCTTCTGTTGATGTCAAAATCTAGTCGGCCCTCCCTCGTTGTCTTCGCCTTAACGTACTGTCCTAGGAATCTGCAGCAAGAGAGCAGGCAAAGGTGACCCTGGCTAAGCCGGGGGACCCTCCGATGCCTAAGTCAGGTCAAGGGAATCAGGGTCTAAGTAGAGAGTAGAGGGGAGAGCATTCGCTGTTGCGTACCTGTAGATATGATGCAGTGTGCTATTTATACTTGCCTGTAGAATGGTCTGGATCCAATAATCTCGGGACGATCAGGGGAATTCTCGGATCATGTAAACACTGCCCGCAATCTGCTGATCACGCAGCGTATCGGGCATGTAGTGCGTATCTACAAGCAAAGTTATTAGCCACAACCGGTAACGGTAACTTTCGCATTTGGCGTATGCCATTACACGTCTACTCGGCTTGGCTCATCCAATCATGAACGTAACATCTAGTGTTGTGTCCGATCCGACCAGTTAAGTCAGTCCCATCGTAGTCGGCAAGGATGGCTGTGTCGAACAGAATGTGGTTACCATATGGCAGGTCATCCAATCGGAGCGTAAGGACTGTTCCGAGCTACACGTCAACCGCGTTGGCTGCTCGGACAGGTCGCGTCTTCCTTCCCGTTATTGTCATGTGATGCCCGAAATAGGTCGGACGAGTCATGCCTCAGCTCAGCCTGGCCCTCCGAGCGGCGTTGTATCGTGGGCTCAAATTTTTCCATAACAGAAGCCCCCCTATTCTTCGAGTCTGTCTGCAGACTTGGAGAGTATTCATGTGAAAAATCTCCCGCCCATACTGCATTGATGACAGTTTTTGAATTACGTGCGTGCTAGTCGCTTCGGTCGAGGCGTGGCGACGATTGCGATTCCGAATCTCCTTCCGACCTATGGGAGGCTGTCACGCAGGTCTGAGGAGGCGTGCATGTGACGGCTCCCACTGCTCGGGTGTCGCTTCGCATCTCGAACTCGCCGTCTGATGTCAGAGTCGTACCGTCGATTGAGTATTTCTCCAACGAGTCGTGGCCACGTGTGCTTGAGGATCGGCTCGTGCCGATTCGGCTACGGCCATTATGGCCTGCCATCAATGCAGGACTCTTTCCTTATCTATATAAAGAATTCTGAATTTTCCTTCGTCACTTTACATCACGAACCAGAAGAGCGTACCGGAAGAGGCGATTTCCGACGAGGCGTGCAAGTCTGAATTCGAAGTTTTCGGCGGGCGATTCCGTCTGATCTCTCTTTTTCGATAAAAGATGGTTTTCGTCAATCACCCGGTGAGGGGTTTCTGAAGGCCCCCTCGAAACCACAACCCTGTACCCCCGTCTCGGAGGCAAAAGACGTTGGGTGCTCGGACCAAGCAGCTCAGCAAGAGAAAGGCTATCCGTACCCGCCGGGTCAGCACTGTTGAGGCCACTGAGATGCCTGGGAACTTGCACACTATGGAAGTGGTCCCGGGAGGTTCCGTTATGTCAGAATCTCAGATGGGTTGGATCCGTTCGGAGTTTCAAATTCTGAACTTCGTTCAGATAAGGGCCCCAGGGCCTATGGACGTGGCTGGTGCTCCTTCAAAGGGGAAAGTCGCAATCTTCCTCTGTGCATTGCAGTGCGAGCTTCGTCTCCCACTTCACCCATTCATCCGGAAGGTTGTGGCCTACCTCAAGCTAGCTCCTGGTCAATTTGCTCGCAACGCCTAGAGGGTGCTGATATCCGCCTTCATCATCTGGCGACAAGTTGGGAATCCCGAGCTGACCCTGGAAGAGTTGATGAGCCTGTACCTGGTCAAGCACGATGACAATGACCCATGGTATTACTTTGCGGTCCAAGGCAGCAAGGGGTCGGGACTGGTAATGAACCTGTCGTCCTCCAATAAAGACTGAAAAACTAAGTGGTTCTGGGCGGCAGACGAATGAGAGACGCCGACAGCGGAGCTCGAAGCTCTAACAACACGGGTTCCAACTCGCTTCACAAAACCAGGTCGAACTTCAACCAACATCTGTGCTGATGCCTTTGTTTCCCTTTATTTTAGTTGAAGTAAAACTTCTCTGTTTCCTTTTGCAGCTTTCCCGAATGGGCTGCCTCTCCTTGATCCAGCTCAAAAGAACTAGATTGCGAAGGCTAGAGTATGGTCGGAGACGCTTCGCTCCTGGGTGGACCTGATAACCGCAGACAATCTTTATCAGACCGGGCTTTGCAAGACACCACCCTTGCCCACGTCCTTCAATAAGTTATCTCAAGATTCCTGATGAACCCGATTTTGGTTACTTAGTCGCTGACATTATCATTTTTCTCGCAGGTATAGCCGAGGTGTCTGGCTCTCGAAGGAGGAAGGCGGCTCCGACTGTGGCGGAGTTGTTGAAGGAGGCCCCCCGGGTGAAGATCACCCGGAAGAAGTAGGCACCCCCTCGAGTGAGGGAATCTTCTGCTCCGCCGATCTCCGCAACTCCCGCCCCGAAGCTCGGTGGCTTAACTCTTGCGGTGCCCGCTCACCCACAGGCGTCGGAGGCAGCGCCGACCCCAGTGCGCCCTAGTGCGGTTACGGCTCCTCTGGCGGGTTCGCTTCCTGCACTATCTGGTCCGACCGAGAGCCTAGCGGTAGTTCCTCCCTCGGCGCTGGCCCGAACGACCGTGGCCGGTGCTCCTATCGTTCCGAGCTCCGTTCCTTCCATCCCCCCCCCCCCCCCCCCCCCCCCGAAGTCGGGGGAGAAGTCCGAGCCGAGGGTCTGAACTCGGCCGACAGTAGGGTAGGGGCTGAGGAAGCTGTGGTCTCGCCCAAGGTGGGCACGACGGTGGGAGGTTCGAGTTGGGCTATCATATGGCCTGCCTGAACCCTCAGCAGGTCGGACAGCTCCTTTCTGAATGACTTCGCTGCCGTATGTTACACGGTAAGTCTCCGAGAAGATCCTTTCTACCCTTCGTATTATCATCGTACATTTTTTAGATATTGATTCTCTTTTCCTCATTCGGGCTGTCCCGAAGTTACTTTTGCTTTGGGAGAGAGCGCGGGAGCATCAGCGGAGGGAGATGGAGCTTGAGGTCCTCAAGGCCGAGTTAGCGGCTTTACGGGATGAATCTGCTCTCTCGAAGTCCGAGCAGAGTGAGCTGCGCCAGATGAGTGGGCCAGAGGGAGTCGGCTGCAAGGAGTCGTAGTCGACTTAAAGGTCAGGGAGCTGCAGCTGCAGGAGAGAGCAAATAATCTCAAAGCCAGCAATGATTCGGCGGCCGCCGAGCTAATCCGCGCCAAAGCTCACACGAATTTCTTGGCCTTAGAGACTATTCGACTGGGTGAGGCCTTGGAACGTATCAAGGCTGAGGCAGCTGAAGAACGGACCCGAGCCATTGCTCATGCTGTGAAGGCTCAACGGGTTAAGGATGAGGCCTCTCTGGCAGCGACAGTTGCTGCCGCGATCGAGGATTTTAAGACTTCCAAGGAGAGGGATGTCGAAGCTGCGACGTTTTACAACCGTGGCTTCGATGCTTGTCTCGAGACAGTCGTGGGTTTATACCCAGACCTCGATCTTGATCCTCTGCTGCCTGAGGACCCTGAAGACATCCCTGTTGAGGCCGCCCATACGGATCAAGCCCCTGATGCTCAAGCGCCTCCTCCCGTATGAAGGCCTTCCCTCTTTTTTTTTATCTTTAAACTGTCGATGTATTTTTTACCCTTTGAGGGAGATTCACTGAATGAGAAACTTTTCCTTGGTATTTGTCGACTGTTGACTCGCCGTTTTTGTTTTGTGTCCGAGCTGACCTCTTTGCAGGTCTGACCCTTTCATTATTGTTTAGTTGGCTCTCCGAGCTCACTCGGCCCAAGTCTTAGTTGAGTCCGATCTTTTAGGGTACTCGGCTCGTCGCTTATCTGACGAGGACCTTTCGCTCTGTCGTATGATGAGCCAAGTTCTCCATTGGAGAGTTGGATCATTATTAGGCTTTCTTTCTCAAGGGAATGCCTTGTCGAACCTTTATCGGATTGGATTCTGACCCCTTGAGGGATCAGACCATTAAGTTTGTGCTCGTATCGATAGAGCAATTGAGTAGACATTTATGAAGTAGAATCAGAACTTTTATTAAGAGCCTAAAAGGCTAGTCGCTCAGAGGCGTACACTTTATTATGAGCCTTAAAGGCTGGTTCATCATGGGTAGTAGATCTTCAGGTACTTGGTGTTCCAAGGATAAGGGAGCTGACGACCTTCGAGGTCTTCCAAGTGATACGAGCCCAGTTTAGTGGATCTGACCACACGGTATGGTCCTTCCCAGTTGGGTCCGAGGTGAGTTCATGTCGAGGAGAGCTTTGATCTTATCTGAATTGGCTTCGATTCCTCGCTGGCTAACTTGAAAGCTAAGGAACTTCCTAGACTTAACTCTGAATGCACACTTGGCGGGATTCAACTTCATCTGATATTCTCGGAGGACACTGAATGTTTTCCCGAGGTCGACAAGATGGTCGGAGGCTTTGGTACTCTTCACTAGCATATCGTCGACGTATACTTCCATGGTGCGCCCAATCTGCCTGGCGAACATCTGATTCACCAGTCTCTGATACGTCGCCCCAGCGTTCTTCTGGCCAAATGGCATGACTCGGTAACAGTAGAGCCCTCTGTCCGAAATAAAGGTTGTCTTCTGCCTGTTTGGGGGATACATAGCGATCTGGTTGTACCCGGAGTAGGCGTCCAAGAACGAGAGTAACTCATGTCCAGCCGTGCTGTCCACCAGTTGATCGATCCGAGGTAATGGGAAGCTGTCTTTAGGGCATGCCTTATTCAGATCGGAGTAGTTTACGCAGACTCGCCATTTTCCATTAGATTTCCTGACAAGTACAACATTCGCTATCCAATCAGGATAATATACTTCTTCTATGAATCCGGCATCGAGGAGGGTAGAGACCTCCTTGATAATGGCTTCATATCGTTCGGTATCGAACGACCTTCTTTTCTGTTTAACCGGCTTATGATCTGGGTCCACATTCAACCTGTGAACCAACACTTCGGGAGAGATCCCCGGCATATCAGCATGTGACCACGCGAAGACGTCTCGGTGCTGCTTCAAAAAGGTCATTAACTCGTCCCTCTGTTCGGGATTCAGTGATGATCCGAGCTGAACGGTTTTGCTCGGGTCTGATTCATCAAGGGGGACTTTTTCAGATCTTCGATTGATGAGTTTTCTGTCGGTCCTCGGGGGTCCAAGGCGTCTACAACGAGCGCCTGCTTAACAGCTCCTTTTCTTACTGCTATCGCATAACACCTTTGGGCCTTGCATTGGTCTCCTCGGAGGTAACCGATCCTACCTTTCGCTCGAAACTTCATCATCAGATGGTAAGTTAAGACGGCCGCTCTCATCCCGTTGAGGGAGGGTCGGCCCAGGATCACATTGTGGACTGATAGGACATTGATAACCAAAAAGTCCATAAGGAGTGTGACTTGATGTTGCCCTTCTCTCGCTGTTACTGGGAGGGAGATGACTCCTTCGGAGATTACTTTCTCTCCGGCAAAGCCGTGTAAGGGAGTCTTCACGGGTCGGAGTCGGGACCGTGGAATTGTCATCTTTTTAAACGCTTCGGAGTACATCACATCATCCGAACTCCCGGTGTCGACCAGGATGCGGTATACTTTGTGATTTACTATGGTCATGGTAACCACTAGCGCGTCATCGTGCAGGTGCTGGATCCCGCGCGCATCATCCTCCGTGAAAGTCAGGCTGCACAGAGCGACTTGGAGTTCCTTGTTGGGACGTTCTGTCAAGTGAACGTGGTGTTCCAGCTCAGACCTCCGAGAATAGGCTTTTCGAGCCCTGTTTGAATCCCCTCCCCCAGCTGAACCCCCGAAGATGGTACAAATTTTGGCGGGTTCTTCTGGGGGGTTGTTTGGCTGTTCTCGCGGCCGTTCCTCTCTCCGAGCAGACTTCTCTTTTTGCGTAGCGACGTAGATGTCCCTCGCAGATAAGGGACTCGATCTCGTCTTTCAGGTCCACGCAGCGTCCGTGTTGTGACCATGGTCCCGGTGGAAGCGGCAGAATTTCTACTTGTCCCGGTACTCTGGGTCAGCCCTCATAAAGACTTACCAATTGAGTAGCCTGTCTTCTCGGATATCCAACAGAATTTGCTAGACAGATGTGTTAAGGGGAGTATAAAAATGAAATTTTCCTTCCGCCCTACGACTTGGTCGACGATCGCGGGGAGCGTGGTCATCCGCGCCTTTGCTGTTCGGCTGGGAGTCTTCGTTCCTAGGCCTCTTCCCTTTGCTTGCTGGGTCAGTAATTTGTGTACCTTTAAATGCGTTAATAAACTCCTCGGCGTTGGTATACTTCTGAGCCTTCGTCATAAAGTCCGCTAACGTTTTTGGAGGATTCTTCCCAACGGAGAAAGCGAACTTTCCTTCCTCGAGTCCGCTCAGAATGGCAGTAAGCGCCATCTTGTCATCATAGTTTTCAACCTGCAAAGCTTCCTCCTTGAAACGAACAATGTAGTCTTTCAACGACTCTTTCGGAGCCTGCTTGATGGTGAGCAGGTGAGTGTTAGGCTCTGACTTCTCTTACCGCTTATGAACTGTGTAAGGAATAGTCGGCTTAATTCTGTGAAAGAGCTCACGGAGTTTGGTTTGAGCTGGAGATACCAAATCCGAGCAGACCCTATAAGAGTGATGGAAAACGCTCTGCACATCATTGCGTCCGTTGCAGTCTGGATTTGCATCCACGATCGATAGACCTCCAGATATTCTGACGGGTCTCCAGATCCTGAATATTAGATGACAGGAGGCATCTGAAACCTCTGCGGCATCACCTCATCCATGATGGCTGGGGTGAAGGGAGGCTCGGTCTCTTCCATCATCTCCTGGATCGTGGTTGAGACTGTTGATTGTTGTTATTTTTTCTCCAACATCAGGAACTGGCCCTTTAGCTCCGCAAATCATGCCTCCCAAGGATCTCTATTGTTAGCAATGACCTCTGGGGCGTTCCCGATCTTCGGAGTTCTCCTTTCTCTCCTCCATTCCAATTAATGACGGAGGTCCATGGGCGGCAGGGCGGATGTGACTGAATGGACGGTAGTAGGAGCTTGAGTAGTGGCATTCCGTGCGTATCCTTCAGCACGTGCCACAGGAAGATTTTGACCTGAATGCGAAACCCCTGAATGCGGAGGAGTTTCAGGTCGCACACTCCTCGGCACTGAGCGAGTCTCCACGAACAATCCCACCGGCTCTAGAATGGGTTGTTCCTGAACCGGGCATGACTCTGGCTCCCTTTGCTGTTTCATTCTGTTTACTTCGTCGCGCAGGGCCTGGATCTCGTTCTACATGACACGATATTTGCTCGACCGATTGCGAGAACGTTGGGAAGGCCTCGGTGCGGATTCGGTATGGAGTGATGATGATGAACGAGTCTGTTCGTTTGGTTGCGATTCCACAACTGTGGCTTTCTTCTTCCTCGCCATCGCTTAGAAGGAAGATTAGAACCTGACTTTTAGTCTTAGATTCCCACAGACGGTGCTAAAAAATATTGATGTCAAAATCTGGTCGACCCTCCCTCGTCGTCTTCGCCTTAACGTACTGTCCCAGGAACCTGCAGCAAGAGAGCAGGCAAAGGTGACCCTGGCTAAGCCGGGGGACCCTCCGATGCCTAAGTCAAGTCGAGGGAATCAGGGTCTAAGTAGAGAGTAGAGGGGAGAGCATTCGCTGTTGCGTAACTGTAGATATGATGCAGTGTGCTATTTATACTTACTTGTAGAATGATCTGGATCAGATAATCTCGGCACGATCAGGGGGATTCTCGGATCATGGAGATACTGCCCGCAGTCTGCTGATCACGCAGCGTATCGGGCATGTAGTGCATATCTGCGAGCGAAATTATCGGCCACGACCGGTAACGGCAACTTTCGCATTTGGCATATGTCATTACACTTCTACTCGGTTCGGCTCATCCGATCACGGATGTAACATCTAGTGCTGTGTCCGATCTGACCCGTTAGGTCGGTCCCATCGTAGTCGACAAGGCTGGCTGCGTCAAACAAAATGTGGTTACCGTATAGCAGGTCATCCGATCGGAGGTAAGGACTGTTCCGAGCTGCACGTCAACCGCGTCGGCTGCTCGGACAAGTCGCGTCTTCCTGCCCGTTATTGTCATGTGATGCCCAAAACAGGTCGGACGAGTCATGCCTCGGCTCAGCCTGGCGCTCCGAGCGGCGTTGTATCCTGAGCTCGGATTTTCCTATAACATCTTCATTTTCCATCACCGAGGCCCGTATTCAGAATTTACGGTCACAAACCAACTGTGTGAGTCACTTGAGTTAGGAAATCATGAGATTCCTCAACTCCTAAGCGATTCAACGATTTCTAATTGACCATAAATTTTAAATTTTATTTGACTAGTGGTAAATCTGAATCAAATACATATTTATACCTGAGTTAATAACATACTTTAACTACAGCAGTAAATAAATATCAAAGTCGAGGAAGCATGGGCACCACCCCGCGCATACAGGATGAGCGTTAACAATAGCTTCAGTGTCCAAGTGTAAACGAAGATCCGAAATCATGGTTGGCAGGAGTGCTTGTATTTGGTCGAGGTGGCTTGACTTTTGCATGACTAAACCGCGTCTGCCGCCCAACCTAACGCGTTGTAGATGGGTGGATGTTTCATTTGTTTTACCATCCGTTCGATTGGCAATGGTTTGTCGCGTGACAGGTCCAGTTGACTTGTATGAAGAGAAGCATTCAACAGGGAGATAAGAGAAAGAAAGCTTTGATCTGAACTCATTTCTTTCTTGAGAGAGAGAGAGAGAGAGGTGAGGAAAGATGGCCTTTGTCGAGTCCGTTGTCGGGTTCCTCCTCCAAAAACTCACTGACCCGATCATTCAAGAAGCCATTTTCTTAGATGGGGTTCGCGATCAAGTCGAATGGCTCGAGGAAGAATTCACACGGATGCGATGCTTCCTGAAAGACGCAGATGCCAAACAGGAATCAGATGTAAGAGTGAAGAACTGGGTGCGGAACGTGAGAAATGTTGCATATGATGCTGAGGACGCCATCGACATCTTTGTCTTCAAGATAGCTCCCTTGAGGCAAAGAGGATTTCTGGGTCGCATCAGAAGGTATGCTTTCATCTTCCATGATTTGTCAGCTCTCCATAAATTGGGCTTGGAGATTGAACGGATAAAGACTAAAATCAGTTCGATCTCCGAAAGTAGGTTGGCTTATGGAATTGAAAATATAGGTCAGGGAGGAGGCACGAGCTCCGCTGGTCTAAGCCTCCAAGAGTGGAGGCTCACTTCTCCTCTTGCTCAAGAACCAGATTTTGTTGGGTTTGAAAAAGATTTGGAGATATTGGTGGATCGATTGACGAAGGGAAAGCGGCGTTTTGTTGTTTCTGTAGTTGGAATGGGTGGTCTTGGTAAGACCACTCTTACAAAGAAAGTTTATAACGATACCCGTGTTAAGACGCATTTTCAGTCTTTCGCATGGATTTCTATATCTCAAGAGTATGGTGTGAGAGATCTTCTTCAGAACATCATGAATTGCTATATGCTGATCTCAGAAGAGGAAATCAAGAAAATGAATATCTTTCAGCTGAGGCATAAAATTTCAGAGTATTTGCAAGGTAAGAGATACCTGATGGTACTAGATGATATATGGACGAACGAAGCATGGGATGCTCTCAAGGATGCTTTCCCAGATATGAATAATGGAAGCAGGGTTATGCTCACCACGCGCAACAAAGACGTAGCTTTACATGCAGATGCACGAAGCCCACCGTATGAATTACGATTTTTAGAAACAGATGAGAGTTGGGAATTGTTCTGTAAGAAAACATTCCCAAGACAAGATACCGGTTGCCCTCCGGAATTGGAGACATTGGGAAGAGAGATTGTGGCAAAATGCCATGGTCTACCTCTTGCAATCGTAGTCATTGGAGGGCTGTTATCAAGGAAAGAGCCATGGGAGTGGGAGAATATACACAAGAGCATTAGCTGGCAATTTGTCGAAGGACAGCCCGAAATCTCTAGAATCTTATCTTTGAGTTATAAAGATCTGCCCTATCACTTAAAGCCATGTTTTCTCTACTTGGGCATTTTTCCAGAAGACTATGAGTTCCAGGCAAAGAAACTGATTCAATTGTGGGCCGCGGAAGGGTTGCTGCAACAGAGAGGGAATGAAAAACTAGAGGAGGTGGGAAAAGATTATCTGAAAGAGTTGATTCAACGAAGTCTGATTCAGCTTGCTAAAAGAAGTTCAAGTGGGGGTATCAAAAGTTGCCGTATTCATGATCTTTTGCGGGATCTTTCCATATTAGAAGCAAAGGAAGATAAGTTTCTCCAAGTTCATCATGAGAATGTGGATGCTCTGTCCACGTCTACAGCCCGTCGACTTGCAATTTACCGTAATGCTTCAAGTGAGTGCACTCCTTCAAAGTTTTCCACTCCACGCCTTCGATCTTTCCTGATCTACACCCAAGTTGATGAGAAGCATGAAAGGAAACCAGAGAAGTTTCTTTACCAAGGCTTTAAATTACTCAGGGTGTTAGATTTACACAATGTAGCAATAAAAAGTCTACCGAGTGAGATAGGTGCACTGATCCACTTGAGATACCTTGGGTGTACCAACACTTTTTTAAAAACACTCCCATCATCGATAGGCAATCTTCGCAATTTACAAACACTAACTGTAACAACTTATAACGACGTCATCAACATACCCAGCATAATGGAGAAGATGAAACAGTTAAGACATGTCCAAGTGAAAAGCGCATATCAAGGGTCTAGTTATGTAAGTCGGGGTGTGATAAAAGGGCATGAACGACTCAACCAGATTAGTAACCTCCAAACTCTATCATATGTAAAGGCTGGTGAATGGATGGTGGGTTGCTTGGGAAAGCTTACCTATCTTAGAAAACTAGGAATAAATTTAGATGAGGGACCATATGTTGAGGTATTGTACAAATCCATTGTCAAATTGGACTGCCTGCAGTCCTTAAGTGTGAATGGATCCCAGTTACCATCGAATTTTCCTTTCACATGTCTTAGCAAGTTAATTAAGTTGCGTTTGGTTGGAGTTTTAGAGAAGTTACCCGAGTCTACTGAATTCCCAACAAACCTCACCAAGCTCACCTTATTACACTCCCATTTAAAGCAAGACCCACTGGCGATGTTGGATAAGCTGAAAAACCTTCGCATTCTCAGATTGCTGAAAAGTTCATACGAGGGAAAGCAAATGGCTTGCTCTGAGCAAGGGTTTCCTCAACTCGAATCCTTACATCTTGAAGACTTAGATCAATTAGCTGAGTGGAGCGTGGCGGAAGGAGCTATGCCAAGTCTTTTACATTTACATATTAGTGGTTGCTGGCAATTGAAGATGCTTCCGGAAGGGCTGGAATACGTGACTACCCTCAGGAAATTGGAGTTGTGGAGTATGCATCAAGGATTCAAGGATAGGGTTGGAGACGGGGGAGAGGATTGGCATAAGGTTCAGCACATACCCTCCATCGACATACGCTCTAGGAACTTCTAAGCACTTGCACTTTCTGTCATTGCGAGACCAACATTGGTGAGACTTCTTTCCACTCTTCATTTTTATTTACCTGTTAATTGATACTTAAATTTAGTATAATCATATGATTTTTTTCCTTCTTGTTTTTTGTAACTTACCTTTCGTATCCATACATTGTAAGGAAGATGGTATTTTATAATTTTGTAGAGTATGTGATTGTTTTTTAAATGGAAATTTGCATGTTAATGCTTCAACCAGGACCCTTTTGGATGAAGCCATGCTAGCAGTCGTCTGGTTTGACACACGCAAGTCGCTGTATGTTGGATGAAACCATTGTTCATCCATCTAGTTGACCCTTCTTTGGTGGACCATTGCATAAATTCACACGGATGTGACAACTTTATATGTTTGGTTAGTGACTTTTCCTTGTTAAATGTGGACTGTAAACCATTTTTTGTTTGAAGGCTATTGATTTGATGGTTAGCATCATCCTGCCAGTTTGATTTTTTAATGATGGTCACAATAGGACCTCCCAAAAGAATTGCTTGGATCAATCAAATATATAACGCTTGGGTTTAAGTACTTCTATTTTTCTGATGTGTTGCTTAAGTATGAATAGTTGCAGATCATTTTTAGGCAACCAGAGATTTGATTTGTAGTCTCTTGATTTTATTGGTGATGCTACTAGGTGCGTTGGAGGTGATTGATGAGAGAGTTTACAGATGTGCATGATCAAGCTGCTCAATGGGTGCGGGCCACTATGCAGCTTTCCTTGCTCAAAAATCAGGCTGTCTGTTCATAATAATGTGCCATACATGTATGTTAAATGGTAACTGTCCATTTCGTACTCAAACATTTGGATCACCTGATTTGCATGGGACCTGATTCTTGGACCAAAGCATAAGTTGTGGGTGAGGTTTCGTAATCCCAAATGTGTGTGGAGCATTGCCCAACCAAATGCAGCTACATACACCAATGCAGAATAAGGGTGTGTGATAAGAGCTTTGTGGGGAACACTCTTAGGAATTTCTGGCTTAAAAATCAATCACTTAGGTGAACCACTGTGTATAAAACAAATGGATGTTTAGAAAGAGTTGTATATTTTGCTCAACTTAGGAGCAAAAAGCCTGATTATTGTTCCATATTGGCATCTGCGGCTACACGTGGATGGTCATGATTCCACACAAGTGTGTGCTTTGCCTCTGTTTTAAGGTTTCTTCATATGGTTTTTTACTTGTTTGGCCCCTTATGATAGTTGGAGTTACAACATGTACAATGTTCAATTGCTGTGGCGTTGTTTTTGCTGTATGTAGAGAATGCATTTGGATTTGTCTGCATTTAATCCATGCTTTGAAGCCCATAATGGATTAATAAGTAATTTCACATCCTGGCTTGAAATTGGTTAGTGTTAGTAATATTCCTACAATTAAAAAAGTTCTCTATTTATTATAACCCAACCCAAGCAAAATTAGTTGATGGTTACTTCTTATCGAATCTTTAGATGTATTTCCCAAGCAATTGATGTATTATTTTCCTAACTGTCTTTTGTAGGATTGATTCGACAGATTAGGAGCTTTGATCCGTTAGATTTTTGGAGCACCTTTCTTTTATGACAGAGCCTATCAAATCAAAGTTTGGATCTTAGAACTACTATCTGCACTTGTAACTCACATCCAAACACTTTGACCATTTACATTAGGAACTTATACTTCCTGTTTTATCCATGATTAGTTTTTAAAGTTAGGTATACGCTTCAACTTCTTTTATAGATTTAATCAATCATATTCTAGCATACAACTTTCAGGTTTTAATCACAAATTGATTTCAGATTTGATTTTTTTTTTTCTCTCACAGCAGAGATTGTGATGACCTATGCGTGCAAGTGACTAGATGAAGTGAAGAATGGTAGAATGGTCGACTTGACAGTGATGAGATGTTTGCATGATATTTCTAATTGTAACTTGATGATTCATGTATTTTTTATTTTTTTATTTATTTATTTTGTTACGGATCTTTCAATATGATAACAGGAGTTAATATTCATCATATTTTTTGTACTTCAATCACACAAACAGTTCATTTAATGTTTGATTTATTCACTGTATGCATTGTCTGCCTGTAATATGTTAATTGAAATTTGAAATAAAGAGGAATTTCTTTACGGTGGAGGCCTAGAAGGGCTTCCACCATTTTTCTTTTTTAAGGTATCTCTGCCAACTGGGCCTTGTGTTTCAAGAATACGTGTGGTTGATCTGATGGGAAATGTTCCTAGCCATTGTTTGATGGCCTTCTCTTCATTGAATGTAGAATGCGGTCACATTTCTTTCTTAATTGACCATCTGCTGCTAATTGCATCGTTAGGAATTTCAAATCTTGAAGACTAGTTGAAGGATTGGCGTGTTCTATGGGGAATCCAGGTTAGGCCAATGTTATCTACAGTTTAAAAAACTGAACAATGTGCTCCATTGCACAAATTTAAGAACTGTGCCTATGCCATAGAAACTCAATTGGAGCACCCAACATTATATACTACCAGTTTGTTTATGGGGTATTGTATATGATGCTTAATGGAAAGAAATGGAGATTTTGTGATTGGCCGATAATGCTGCAGGTAGGGCCCTCTGGTTGGAAGTTAACATCATCTGACCACTGTGATCTTTAAGTTATGACAGCAGAGTTGAAAATTTCTACAATATGGACTAATGAGCATCTGGGCTTACAACAAGTGGGTGGAAAAAATGATATTCTAATTGTAGTTTCGCAGAGTGTGAAGTGACGCAGCAAGAGATTCAGGGTGAGGGAGTGCGGAAGTGTTTTTATTTCTTTATTTATTTTAATGTTAGCAAGTATAAACAGCTATGAATTACAAGCGGGGACATGAGTCAGTAGCACAGTTCAAAGCCACAAAGGCACTTTATTAGAAGGATCATGCAACCAAGGATTCAATTATATAATAGAAGTGGACTCTGTTTTGGACATTCAACCATGTCAATATTGCTAAAACCTTCAAACATGGGAAGACACAGCAACTTCTTAAACAACAAATCTTTCTTCATCCAGAACATAAACAAGTCCGTGTCATTATGTATGCCAAAGTTCTTTGTACCAAACAGATTCAATGGTTGGTGCATAGCAGTGGCCATCCAAAGTGGGCAAATCATATATCAAAGCTTCGATCGCAGAAATAAGGGGACCACTTCCTTTTTTTAGGTACCAAATATGATAATATAATGATCAATCAAAAGAAATGATGGACTCTGCAATGTTTAAGGTGGGGGCCTCTGGCTGGACAGTTTGGATAATCTGACTGGCTGATTTTTAAATTTCAATTAGTGGGGCAGACAATTTTAAATGGTGTGGAAAAGAGGGTGGAATATGATTCAACTCTATAATACAAAGAGCCTCTGCTCTGGAGACATTGCTCCTTGAGAAACTTGGGTAAAGGAAAGATGTGGCAATACTAGATAAGAACTGTTGTAGACTGAGTGAAAGATGCCTCGTTTCAACACTGAGGTCTTGGTATCGATTCCCTAGTGGGGGTGGCTAACAGTGAAGTGTGAACTGACAGTGGGATGTACTAAAAAACTAAGCAAAAAAGAAGAAGAAGATTAGGACTGTATGATCAGGGTCATATGATGAATGTGGTGGAACTGAAGTAGGGCTAGGCGAACTGAACTATGCACTAGGCACGGCCCAAACTGAGGTAGGCGCTAGGCACAGAACTCTCTTATAGTGGGCACAGAGTCCAGAGTCTCATCTTTTTTTCTTTTTTCTTTTTTTGTCAAATGGAGCCCCAACGGAGTATTTATAGGTGATCTGATAGACACAATGGCCCTAGGTGACTATTGTCCCACACCAAAAAGCAAGAAGGGCTGTTTATGTGATGCTTTAATTGGTTAGTTCAGAAGATTTCCATCATCTCAAGTCTTACGAAAATGCATGTATATCCCTTGTTAAAAAAATGAATTGAAGCAATTTTAAGCTCCTTGGAAAGATAATTTGACAAGCTTTATAGCGAGACAAGAATTACTTGATTTGAAGATCATCTAACCCATCAAAAGTGGGGCCAAGGTCCCTGATGGCGCGACCCATTATGCCCACATAGTCAGCTAGCCTCAGCTTTAATTAACTAACCAGATCTCCCTAATTACACCTCGAATCTGAGTGATCTCAATGAAAAGGTAATTCAACAAGCTTTCTAATGAGCTATGAATCACTTCATTTCAAAACCATTTGGTCTCAAGTCTTCCATTTGCAACATCATTCCCATTTCAACTCTTGGTTGTGTGCGCGCTTAGACTTTCATACAAACCTTTACCCCAACGCAACTTAGAAAAGTGATTTTTCCAGCATCAGCAATAGTATATAGTTCAACATTCTTTTTTGTCTCTCTAAATACATTCTTCTAAATCTTATGCTTTTATGGGTTTGATCCATAGCTCAATGATAAACAGCCAGATTTTGAACAATGAGTTCTCAAGCAATATTTTAAGTATCAACGATATCGGCCGGTATATCCGACGATATATCTTGTATCTCACATGTGAGATACACAACAAACAAGTAGCGGGATATATCCCACATTTTGATTTGGTGAGCATTTTCCATTTCTTTTTCTATAAATCATATTAATCAGTATAAAATTGTTATAAATTTGGGATTTTTCATGTTTTGCATGAAAAATTATGAATTAAGAGCTTTGAGATTTCGAGATTTGGAAAAGATGGACTAAGTTGCAAAAAAATAAAAAAATAAAAAAAAATCAAATTTCCCAATTTCTCGTGAATCGACTGCAATCTTTGCATCCAAACGTAAAATCAAACATGTATGTAATCCGATCTAGTGATTCTTCTTTTACTTTTGAATGTATTGCATGTGTTTACACACGTCTTCTTACTTTTATAAATTATATGAATAGACTTCGAATATACTTGTATCAATTCAATTAAACAGCATATAGATTAGGACCCCATACAAAAAAAAAAAAACAAACCTATCATGTGCACACATTTGTTTGTAGTATTTTATTTATAATTAAGTGTGTACGACTTTTTTTAATAAACATTAAAGTTCCATTGAAAAAATTGACCAATTTCCCAGTGTTTACCCATGTTTTCAATAATAGTGATACATCACGTGATACAACCGATATACCCCATGCGATAATCAATATGTATTCATATCCCAAGGGTGCAATACGTAATGCAGGACCGATATTTCGAACACTGTTTTCAAGTTCAAACCCAACTTACTTGTCAAAGGAAAAAAAAATGAAAATAAAAATCAAAATCTTATGCTTCTGTAAACCCATGTTGGAAGTAATATTTTGTATTATCAAATAAAGGTATGGACATGCCACAATGTTGGTATTTTCCACCATGGTAGGGTGATAACTCCAACCCATGTTTGATCCCAAGATGCATATATAATTTGAAGTTGTATAGGCACAAAACCTTGCTATCTGTGAGCACTTTAGTCAGGATTATATTTTCATTAGGCTAACTCATGTATAAGTAAACGAGTGTGATGCCATGCGAATGCTTCCACCTCAACGGAACCAAACAACCGTGGTCATTGTCATCATCTAAGCCTTATTATACCCCTACCTGAGGTCAGATACACGAAGCCTGGAACCAAACGACTGTATCAAACACAAAAGGCACTACACTGGGTATCGAAGAAACCCCCCAGTCCAAAACAATTCACAGGAATTATACACACACACACACACACGGAGATGCTCACCTGCGAACCAAGTCGTACGTACTACATACCAACTTTTTTGAGAACCCATCATACGTGATGTGGATCCAAAATCTGAACCGTTCATGTGAAGCAGCACCTCATGAAACCCTCCAGGCCCAAGTTTTACTTTGATCTAAAACTTTGATGGGCCATGAAAAATGAAAACAGTTTCCTCTCTTGATTTGCATTTCTCTTTTTTATGGCCCACCAGAATTTTAGATCGGGGTGAAAATTTGTCACATAGGGTTTCATGGGATTCCCCATCACATGGACCGTTCAGATTAGACACCCATGGCACGTTTGCAAAGGTGCGCACATGCATAGGTGCGCATGTGAGCATGACTCTCTCTCTCTCTATATATATATATATATAATATTCTTCTCAATGAAAATAAAGCAAATCACATCAACAAATATTTAAGTTACATGGTATTTGGCTTACAAAAGAGTGTAGAGAATCAAGACACTTATACCTTATGGAAGATATAAGCCTTCCCATGCCTGAAATGGAAAGACTAAATTAAAGGAAACAAGAAATCTTTTTGGTTAGAATGTTTGCTGCTCTCAGTATCCTGACTTGCAAACATTGAAGATAATAAAACCAAAAGAATTCCAGTTCAATTAGCCTAAAAGAAGTAAAAGCAGTTTATCTGATGCGGTTTACAGCTTGAGACAAAAAATAAGTGCCACAGTCACTGATCGCAAGTAAAATTTTCTATACAGCATATGATCAGATCAGATAAATTTTCCTACTGAAAATAAAGCAGGACGTCAAGCCAACATGGAATAGCAAGAAGAAATGTCAGTTAATGCATGGGAAGCCAATAGAACACAAAATATCCAGTTTATCCAGATTATTTACCCATGGCAGAGGTAAGAAATGATAATGCATGATTCATGGAATTTTGAGGTCTTAGTATTGTCGTGTCAACATCAAATTCTATGCAGCATAGATTTCACACAACTAAAGAGAAACATCATGAAGCTACAAACTGCAGTAGAACTCCAATATGCACCCCGGTACATTTCATAGTTGTTGTGGTTAAAATCTAGACAACTCTCCCTTTCATCTCTCAGAACTTGGATCTCTTCAACGTCTTGACCCTATACAAGCAAAGGTAACCCTGGCTAAGCCGGGGGACCTTCCAATGCCTAATTCAGGTCAATGGAATCTGGGTCTACGTGAAGAGTAGAAGAGAGCGTAAGATTTTGCGTACCTGTAGCAGTGGGGTCTCAATGTATTTATACCTGACTATTAGATGGTCTGGGTCCGCTATTGTCGGCACTATTTACTCAATCAGCTGGATACTAAGATTGTGGGGATATTATACGCAATCCATGTATCGTGTAGCGCATCAGGCGGATCATGCGTATCTGGAAGCGAAGTAATTGGCCACGTTTGCTTATGGTAGTTTCCGAATCTGGCAGATGGAGTGCCCTCCTTAACATGTTGCCTCGGCTCGGCTCGTCTTGACAAGACATTACTCAACCTTGACCAATTATCGAGTTGAAGAGGAACGCTTTTTTAAACCAAGTCAAGCCCCGAATTGAGATAACGGGCCCCGCTTCTGAGTCGGGTTTCCTGCAATCGATGCCATTGGTCGGTTGTTCATGCTCCGTTGGACGTTAGGTAAGCAGTCTATTTCTTCCGATTGGAGTGCGGAATCACTCCGATCCGCGACTCCACAGTAAAAACACTCTCGTAGCGTACTTCTTCAGGGACGCTTACATCAAGTCGGATGAGCGTCGCCTCGGTCATCAATGCACTTGGTAGAATTACTTTGGTACTTACTCTTGGGTTCATTAGGGGCTCGGATCTTCCCATAACAGAAGCCTCATACTCTTCGAGTTCAACTGTGGACTCGGAGAGTAATCACATAGAAGATCTCCCGCCCATGCTGGTGTAATTATGATTTTTGAATTTGAAGCATCATATATACCTAAGATTTTGTGTCTGCGGGCTTTTTTCTTGTCGGCGCGTGGTGACGGTTACGATTTCAAACAATCGCTTAGCCTATGATGAGTCGCCACGTAAGCCCAAGGGAGAGTCCATGTGACAGTTCCACTTGCTCAAGTGTCGTTTCGCATATCGGAGCACGCCATTCAATGTCGGAACCGTACAACCTGGCAGGGGCTTGGCCAACAACAGACAGCCACATGTGCTCGGGAATCAGCTCGCGACGATTCGGCTGCGGCCATTACTCCTTGCCATTAATGTAGAGATTCTCTGTAGCTCATATAATCTCCTTTCGGAATCGCTCTTTTCACTTGTATTTTGAATTCGAGCGCGTACTGGAGAAGGCGATTCCAGTCGACTAGAAGTTTCTGGTAGGCGATTCCGATTGACCAACCAAGCTTTTTCGGTAAAGAAAATTTTCAGTGAGCGCTCGGTGAGTCCCTTGCATCATTCCTTTTTTCTTCTCTTTATAATGTCATCTGATCTCGAGACTGTTTGGGAGTATGGTGATGACTCTGAGCCGAGGAGCTCAGATAATGGGAGTGGGGTCTCTGAAGGCCCCTTTGAAGCTATACCTTTATACCCTCCGCCTCGAAGACAGAAGGGGGCAGGCGCTCGGACTCAACGGGCTGGAAAGAAGAAGGCCTCCCAAGCCCCCCAAACTGCTACCGCCGAGGCTATAGAAATGCCCACAAGTGGACGAGCCTCAGAGGTAGTTCCTAGAGGCTCCGTTCTGTCGAAGTCTCAAATGGAATGGATCCATTCGGAGTTCCAGATCCCGAACTCTGTTCGAATAAGGGCCCCTGAGCCCCTCGAAACTGCTGGTGCCCCTGCTGAGGGGAAAGTTGCTATCTTCCTCTGTGCACTGTAATGTGAGCTTTGACTCCCTCTACATCCTTTCATCCGCACCATAACAACTTATCTCAGACTTGCCCCGGGGCAATTCACCCCCAATGCTTGGAGGGTGTTAATCTCTTCCTTCATCATCTGGTACCAAGTTGGAAATTCGGAGCTGACCTCGGAGGAGTTGATGAGCCTGTACCTTGTTAAGTACGACAACTAAGAACCATGGTACTATTTTACGACTCGAGGCAGCAAAGGGTTGGGGCTGGTGATGAACCTTCCTTCTTTCAACAAGGATTGGAAGAATAAGTGATTCTAGGTGGCAGGCGAGTGGGAGGCGCCAGCGGCAGAGCTCGGGACTCTTTTGACTCGGGTTCCCACCCGATTTTTAAAACCACATCAGACTTCGATTCTCTTTCTTTCCCTCTTTTTTTTTATTTCCTTTCTACTTCAGTCAGAATAGAGACTTTTTTGTCCTTATAGACTTCCCGAGGGGCACCCCACTCATTGACTCAGTTCAGAAGAACCGCATCGTCAAGGCTAGAGTGAGAACAGGGGAGCTCCGCTCCTGGACAGACCTGATCACTGCGGCCAACCTTCACTAGTCTGGGCTTTATAAGTCTCAGCCTCTCCTCACATTCTTCAGTAAGTTGCCATCTTATTACCTTGGGGGAGATCAATCTCACTTGTTTGGTTATTGATCTATTATTCGCTGTGCAGGCATGGCTAAGGCGTTTGGTTCTCGGAGGAGGAAGGCCGCTCCGATGGCAGAGGAAATGCTGAGGGCCGAGTCGAGGACGAAGACTACTGTTCGAAGGAGGCAGGTCGTCCCTCGCTAGGAGGACCCCTCTAGTCCAGTTTCAGTTGCTGCACCTTCAACTGTGGTGCTTGCCGATACGCAGACAACTCCAGTTGCAGTGCTTGCCAATATGCGAGCAGCTCCAGTTACGGTGCTTGCCAATACGTGGGTTCCAACAACCATTGCTCCCACTCCAGCAACCATAACTTCTTCTGTTCCTCCCACCGTCGTCCCCCCCACCGCTGAGGCTCCCCCCCAAGCCCCCGAGCCTTGTATTTTCGTACCTTCTTCCTCCGAATGGGAGGAGGCCATTAGGATAACTGATGATATGCTCTCTCCCCTCGAAGCTGGAAATGAGTTCGAGGCCGAGGCTCAAACCTCAGCAGGCAGTCAGATCGAGGCTAGAGAAGCAGCGGGCTCAGCCCAGGTGGGGACGAGCGGCGGGAGGTTCGAGTCTGGCTATCACCTATCTTGCTTGATGCCTTAGGCTTCCAAGCATGCTCCCGAGGAGGAGATTGCTAAACTCCTTATCAAGTCGGACACCTCCTTCTTAAATGACCTGACTTCCATTTTTTTCACGGTATCGATCATTACTTTTTTGCTTCTTTTTGTCTCCGCCTCATCCACATGCTCATTTTTTATCTCCACTCAGATTATCTCGAAGGTCCTTTCAGCTCGGGAGAGAATGCGGGAGCTGGAGAGGAGGGATGTCGAGGTGGAAGCACTCCGGAATGAGGTAGGGGTCCATAGAGATAAGGCTACCCTTTTGTAAGTCAAGCTGGGCGAGCTACGTTGATAGCTTGAAGATGGGAAAACCAGAGAGCTCTAACTGTAGAGGGTTGCGGGTGACCTCGAGGGCCGATGCCGGGCGGCGGAGACAGAGCTGATAAGGGCTAGGGCTCTGCTTATTCGTTGGCCAAGGAAATTACCCGGCTGGGAGAAGTCCTGGAATAGAGTAAGGCTGAGGTGACAGAAGAGCGAAGCTGAGCTGTCTCTCGAGCGGTGGAGGCTCAAAGGGTCGAAGACGAGGCTACCCTAGCAGGAGTAGTGGCTGCTGCGATTGATGCCTTCAGGGCTTCAAAGGAAATGGATGCCGAAGCCACCAAGTTTTACAATTGTGGCTTCGATGCTTGTATTGACGCGGTCTAGGATTTGTACCTAGACTTTAACCTTGAGCCCTTGTTGCCTGATGACACTGGAGAGAAGCCTGCCGAAGACGTCTGCCCGGATCAAGCTCCCGATTCCCAAGTGCCCCTAACTACATAGTTCTCAGTAGCCCCTCATTTCTTTTCTTTGAATGGATGATATTGTTATTTTTTGAATGGATGGTATATATTTTTTAACCCTTTGGGAAGGGCTTTTTAGATGATGACTTTTCTTGTGTAAGTTAATTTTTGGATGTTTGATGCTGATTGTTGATTGTTGAACTGAATCACCGACCTATTGGTTTATTCCTGGGCATGGCCGAGCTGAGCCTTGGACGGGTTGGCTCCCTCCAATGCCTTTTAGTCGATGTTCCAAGCCTTCTCGGCTTAATCATTGTTAAGTTAGAACCCCTGGGGGTTCGACTCATCCCACGATTGACGAGACGTCTCTGCTATTCGTGCTAGTCGGATGATGAGCCGATTATTCTGCTAGAGAGTCGGGTCATCTTTTGGCTTTTCCCCTGACTTGGAGGGGATACCATGTCGAGTTTTCGTGGGATACATTCTGACCCCTTCTCTAAGGGATCAGTTCGTTCAATTCGCCTTTGAATATGAGAAGTAACTTTTACTTAGTAGATAACTCCGTGTCGAAGACAAATCATGAATTTTATTGACAGTCTTAAAGGCAGGTCACTCGAAGGCGTACATTTATTAGGGGCCTTAAATGCCGATGCATTAGGGATAGTAAGTCTTCAGGTGCTCGGCGTTCTAAGAGTAAGGGACTGACTGCTCTCAAGGTCTTCCAAGTGATAGGAACCTGGATTTGTTGATCGGACCACGCGATATGGTCCTTCCCAGTTAGGCCCCATCAAGTACCCCAGCTCCCAGCTCAACAGTGTTCTAAAATATCCGGTGGAGAATTAAGTCCCCTGGGCAGAATCGCCTAACCTTGACTTTAGAATGTAGAAGCGTGCCACCTATTAATGCCAAGCGGTAATTTGGAGCCTCGAGACGTCTCTGACTTCCCCGAGCAGATCTAGGTTTGTTGTGATCTGTTCGGAGTTCTGACCTTCTTGATAATTCTTTACCTGTGCAGTAGGAAGGCCGATCTCTACTAGCACCATTGCTTCTAAGCCGTAAGAGATCGAAAATGGGGTTTCTCCAGTTGAGGACTGAGTTGTGGTCCTGTAGGCCCACAACACGAATGGAAGTTCATCAGCCCAATTGCCCTTTGCTTTTTCTAACTTTGTTTTGAGATGGTGTTTTATGACTTGATTAATTGCTTCCACTTGCCCGTTAGACTGTGGGTGTCGAGGCGAGGAATACGCATTTGTAATGCCTAGACCTTGACACATGCTGTGGAACTTGTCGTTGTCAAGCTGTTGGCCATTGTCTGACACAATGGTGCGCGGAATCTCAAACTGACAGATAATATTTTTTAAACGAAATCAATCACTTTTTGTTCGGTGATTTTCGTAATAGGTTCAGCCAGGACTATCCCGGCTCCGGCCCCTTTAGCATTGGATGACCCTTCGACGTAGAGAATCCACCCCGGATTTGACACCGCCTTTTGGGCGCCCAGGGGGACAGGTGGAGCCATTTCGACTTCAGCACTGATCTCTTCTGTGCTTAGAGTGGTGAACTCGGCAATGAAATCCGCCATGGCTTAACCCTTGATTGTTGTTCTTGGATGAAATTGGAGGTCGAACTCCCCGAGTTCAATGGACCACTTGGTCATCCGACCTGAAACCTCGAGCCTCTGGAGAACTTGTCTTATAGGAGAGTCGGTCAAGGCGATGATGGAATGAGCTCAAAAGTAAGGGCATAACCTCCGGGGCGAAACAACGAGGTTGAGTGTTAGCTTCTCTATGGACGAATATCTCGTCTCGGCAGGTAACATCGCTTTGCTCACACAGTATATGGGGTATTGCTTGTTCCTGACTTCTCTAATCAGGGCCGAGCTGACAGCCGAGGCTGAGACCGTGAGGTATAAGAACAGGGGCTCACCTTCTTCAGGCTGGGATAGGAGGGGGGTGAGCCCAGAAACTGCTTTAGCTACTGAAAGGCTTGCTTGCATTCCGGTGTCCATTCTTCCTTCTTATAACCCTTCAATTATTGAAAGAATGGGAAACATTTATCCGTCACTTTGGATATGAACTGTCCAAGCATGGCGACTCTTCCTGTGAGGTATTGTATTTCTTTGACGGTCCGAGGTGAACTCATTTCGAAGAGCGCTTTAATCTTCTTGGGAATTGCCTCAATACCCCGTTGGCTGACCTGGAACCTGAGGAAATTTCCTAACTCAACCCCAAAGACGCACTTTGTGAGATTCAACTTCATCTGATACTCTTGGAAGACACTGAATGTTTCCTAGAGATCCGTCAAATGATCGAACGCCTTGATACTCTTTATCAACATATCATCGACATATACCTCCATAGTGCGTCCGATCTGTTTGGCAAACATTTGATTAACCAGCCTATAATATGTCGCCCCAACATTTTTCAGGTCAAATGGCATGACCCGGTAACAATAAAGCCTCTTGTCCGTGACAAAGGTAGTCTTCTACCTGTTTAGTGAATGCATCGCAATTTGGTTGTACCCGGAATAGGCGTCCAGGAAAGAGAGTAACTCATGACCAGCCATGCTATCCACGAGTTGATCGATCCGAGGTAATGTGAAGCTATCCTTCGGGCATGCCTTATTCAAGTCTGAGTAGTCTACGCAGACCCGCTACTTCCCGTTGAATTTTCTGACAAGTACTACATTTGCAATCTAGTCGGGGTAATATACTTTCTCTATGAAGTCGGCATCGAATAGGATGGAGACCTCCTCAGCAATGGCCTCATAGCGCTCAGCGTCGAATGGTCTTCTCTTCTGTTTTAACGGTCTGTGGTCTGAGTCCACATTTAGTCTATGGATCAGGACATCAGGAGAGATCCCTGACATGTCGGCATGCGACCATGCGAAGACGTCCTTGTGTCATCACAAAAATGCTAACATTTCAAATTGTTGCTCGGAACTTAGTTATGTGCCAAGCTGAACGGTCTTGCTCGGGTTTGCTTCGTCGAGGGGCACTTTCTCCAGATCTTCCACTGATGAGTTCTTGGCGGGTTCTCGGGGGTCCAAAACGTTGACAACAAGAACTTTCTTGACAGATCCTTTCTTGACCGCTATCACGTAATATCTCCAAGCCTCGCGTTGATCGCCGTGAAGGTAGCCTGTTTCGCCCTCAGTTGAGAACTTCATCATTAGATGATAAGTAGAGACAACCGCCCTCATCGCATTGAGGGACAGTCGACCCAAGATGACATTATGCACCAATGATACATTGACAACAAGAAAATTCACAATAAGGGTGACTTAGTGTTATCCTTCTCTCGCAGTTACTAAGAGGGAATCGGCTCCTTCAGAGATCATTCTCTCTTTGGTAAAGTCGTGCAAGGGGGTCTTCACTGGTCGGAGGCGCGACCGGGGGACCCCCATTCTTTCAAAAGCTTCGAAGTAAAACACATCGGCTGAACTTTCGGTGTTGACCAAGATGCGGTATACCTTATGATTTGCTATGGTCATTGTGACCACCAAGGCATCGTCATGGGGATGCTAGATCCCACGAGCATCATCTTCCATAAAGGTCAAACTGCATGGGCTGACCCTGAGTTCTTTGTTGGGTCGCTCGGTTAAATGGACGTAATATTCCAGATCGGACTTCCGAGAGTACGTTTTTCGGGCCCTGTTTGAATCTCCTCCACTGGCGAAGCCCCCGAAGATGGTGCGGATTTTGGTTGGCTCTTCCGTAGGGTTATTCGATCGCTCTTGGTCCCGTTCTTCCTTCCAAGCGGATCTTTCTCTTTTGGTGTATCAACGCAGATGTCCTTTGCAGATGAGGGACTCGATTTCATCCTTGAGATCCACACAATCATCTGTATTGTGGTCGTGGTCCCGGTGAAAACGACAGAACTTCCACTTGTCGTAATGCTCTGGGTCAGCCTTCATGCAAACAGGCCAATTTAGAAGTTTGTCCCCTCGGATATCTAAAAGGATTTGCTCGGCAGATGTATTGAAGGGAGTGTAGGAATGAAATTTTCATTCTGGTCTCCAGCTCGGTTGACGATCGTGAGGGGCGCGGTCATCTGCCCTTTTGTCGGTCGGCTGAGGTTCTTCATTCCTAAGGCTCTTCCCTTTGCTGGTTGCATCGGTTACTTGCACGCTCTTATGGATGTTAGTAAACTCCTCAGCATTAGTGTATTTCTGAGCTCTCACCATGAAGTCTACTAACGTCTTCAGCGGGTTCTTTCTAATGGAGAAAGTGAACCTTCCTTCTTTCAGACCGCTGAACACTGCAACGAGGGCCATTTTGTCGTTGTAGTCTTCTACCTGCAATGCTTCCTCGTCGAAGTGAGCAATGTAGTCCTTCAGTGACTCTTTCGGCCCTTGCTTGATGGTGAGCAGGTGAGTATTAAGTTTTCAACTTCTCTTACCACTTATAAATTGGGTAAAGAATAGTCGGCTTAACTCTGCAAAGGACTTAATAGAATTGGGCTTGAGTTGACGGTACCACCTCTGAGTGGATCCCGTAAGGGTGATGGAAAATTTCTTATACATCATCACGCCCATTGCTGTCTGGATTTACATCCACAAACGATAAGTTTCTAGATGCTCAGATGGGTCACCGGACCCAAAATACTATATGACAGAAGGTATCCGAAATCTCTACGACATAACCTCATCCATGATGGTGGAGGTGAAAGGAGGTTTGGTCTCTTCCATCATTGTTTGAACCATGACAGGAACTGTCGACAATTGTTGCTTCCTTTCCAGGGTTAAGAACTTGTCATTAAGTTACGCAAACCACGCTTCCCAGGGATCTTTATTCTCAGTGACAATCTCTGCGGCATCTTCTATTTCTGGAGTCCTCCTTTCCCTCCTCCGCTCTAGCTGATGGTGGAGTTCCTTAGGTGATTGAGTTGTTGGTGGGGGCCCGAGTGGTGATATTCCGTGTCAAGACTCTAACTTGTACTGGAGGAGGATTCTGACCTGAAAGTGATGCCCGAGAGTGTTGGGGTACCTGGGGCCTCATACTCCTCGACACAGAGTGAGCCTCTACGAACAATCTGACTAGCTTGGGAACAGAATCCTCCTAGATTGGGTGCGGTTGTAGCTCCTGCCACTGCTTCATTCTGCTTACTTCATCGCGTAGGGCCTGACTCTCGTTTTGCATAGCTCGATACTTACTCGCCCGATTGTGAGAATGCTGGGAAGGCCCCAGAGTTGACTTGGCATGAAGTAGCGACGATCAGTGAGTTTGCTCATTCGGTTCTGGTTCCATAACTACCACTTTCTTCTTTCCTCTCGCCATTGTATTTGAAAATAAGAACCTGACCTTTCGTATCAGATTTCCACAGACAGCGCCAAAAAATGTTGAGGTCAAAATTTGGACGACTCTCCCTTCCATCTCCCAAAACTTGGATCTCTTCAACATCTTGACCCTGCACAATAAGAACAGGCAAAGGTAACCCTGGCTTAGCCGAGGGACCCTCCGATACCTAAGTCAGGTCAAGGGAATCTAGGTCTAAGTGGAGAGTAGAGGAGAGCGTAAGATATTGCGTTCTTGTAGCAATGGGGTCTTAATGTATTTATACTTGACTGTTGGACAGTCTGGGTCCGTTATTGTCGGCACTATTTACTCATTCAACGGGATACTAAAATTGTGGGGATATTATACGCAATCCGTGGATCGTGTAGCGCATCAGGCGGATCATACGTATCTAGGAGCGAAGTAATCGGCCACATTTGCTTATGGTAGTTTCCGAATCTGACATATGGAGTGCCCTCCTTAGCATGTTACCTCGGCTCAGCTCGTCTTGACAAGACGTTACTCAGCCTTGACCAATTATCAAGTTGAAGAGGAACGCTTTCTTAAACCGAGCCAAGCCCCGAACTGAGATAACGAGCCTCGCTTCTGGGTCAGGTTTCCTGCAATCGATGCCATTGGTCGGATCGTCTGCGCTTCATTAGACGTTAGGTAGGAAGTCTATTTCTTCCGATCAGAGTGCTGAAGTCAGTCATATCCGCGGCTCCGCGGTAAAAACACCCCCGTAGCGTACTTCTTCAGGGACGCTTACATCAGGTCGGATGAGCGTCACCTCGGTCGTCGATACACTTGGTTGAATTGCTTTGGTACTTACTCTTGGGTTCATTAGGGACTCGGATCTTCCCATAACAATAGTCATTTCCAATATCTTAAGTTCTAGTTGTAGGACACCCAATTTCTGTAGGCAATAATAGCAGCCAGTAAAACATAATAGTTATGGGTGCTGGGTTTCAAGTTCATCTTCTTTATATTCTTTTACCATTGCAAGAAAGACAGTGATCTCCTACCAAAACAAAAGCTACTATTTATACATGAAGATCAATGCAAAGGTGTCCTACTAAGTAAATATTGTGCTTATGAAATTTGAACACATGTACTGTGCCATATGCAGCAAATGCAATTTTGATTCCAGTCTTTTCTAGAGTAATTTATTTGCCCAAAAGCCAGACTAAGGAGTTCGTGGCTAGTCGGCATGTGAATTTCCAAAGCTTCGATCAGGGTTTCCTTTCATTCAAAACTCAGACACAAATTCAATAACAGACTCTACAAAGATCATCATCTTATCTACACATGAGGCTATGTGAAAGAAAAAGTGTTAAAGGATAAAAGCCAACAAAAAATGAAGCTGTGTTTGGATGCATAACTAAATTGAGTTGTAAACACCAGTCTAATCAAGAGGAAATGAAAGAAATTTAATGATGTTTTCTAGTACCCAGATTGAGGAATAGCCCAGCCCCCAAATTGGGGTTGCATGTTTTTCAAGTCTGTCCTGAAATTAATGTAATTGCAATTTGGTAACAAGAGACTCAACAGGAATGGTAAGGAAGGAAATCGATATTCAGTTTCTTTTCTCCTTTATTATCAGATTAAGAATTGCAATTCAATTACACAGTGCATCCAAATGCACCCGAAGTAATTATGAACGAATTTACTAGAAAATGGTAAAAATTCAAACGGGTTGTCTACTAATCCCTCTTCACTCACAAGAAATTCCTCCAGTTTTACCAAAATGCACAGAACAACACTGACCCAACATTCTACATGACTGTGAAAAATTCGTCACGAACATTTAAAACCCAATGAGTTTCCTACAAATTCCTATTCACACAAGAAATCCCTCCAACCATTATTAAAAGAATGCTCGGAAAACATCAATCCGGAAATCCACATGGACAGTAAATCCATCAAGAACTCACAAAACGATAAAAATGCAAATGAGGTATCCACAAATTCATCTATGCAGACTATATTGGAGGCCTTGCTGTACTCCCCCGTCATCAGGCACCACGGGAGGAATAATCGGATCCATGTCCTCTAGCTTACCTGAACTAGGCTGGTTCTTCTCTAACTTACCAATGTCTTTTATACACTGATCTTCAAAGAATACCACATCTCTGCTCCTGACGATCTTCCTCTTGGTCGGATCCCACAATCTGTAACCGAAATTTTTATCACCGTACCCTAAGAACACACACTGCTTGATTTTCATATCGAGCATGGACCTCTCGTCCTTGGTACGTGAACGGATGCCCTGCATCCAAACACCCTAAGATAACTGTACAATGGATCTTGTCCAATCCACACCTTCTCAAGAACTTCTCCCTTCAACGGAGCTGATGGAAACCTGTTTATCAGATACACCATCGTGCATTGCTTCTCTTCAGAACGTCTTAAGCAACTTCGCATGGGATAACATGCATCTGATTCTCTCAACAATGGTACGATTCATTCGCTCAGCTACACCATTATGTTGGGGGGTCTTGGGAACCGTCTGTCCATGCTATATACCCAGGGACTTGCAGTACTCATGAAAGTTGCCAATGTATTCACCACCATTGTCAGTGCAGATGCACTTTAATGATCTACATGTCTCTCTCTTAACCATAGCATGAAATAATTTAAATATACCAAAGACCTCGTCCTTAGATTTTAATGTATAAATCCAAACCCTCCTAGATGCATCATCTACAAAAGTAACAAAATACAATGCCCCACCCAAGGTTTTTGTCCTCATGGGACCACAAACATCAAAATAAACCAAATCTAATGCATACACTTTATTAACATGAGAAGCAGTTTTAACGAATGAAACTCTATGCTGTTTCCCTAATAAACAATCAAGACAGGTTTTGAGAGGTGTACCTGTCACGTCTAAAAGGAGCCGCTTCATCACTAGTAGCTTGAGCCCTTTTTCACTCATGTGGCCTAGACGCCTGTGCCACATGTCAATAGCTGAATCTTCCGCTACATTCAACCCACCCGTACACACACTGAGATATGCCTTATAAAGGGTGCAACACTTCTTTCCTCTGGCTGCGATCAACGAACCCTTGATGAGCTTATAGTGCCCACCAGCAAACTGGCTTTCATAGTCATCATCACCCAGCCTTCCCGTCGACATCAAGTTGAGGCGAAGGTCTGGGATATGCTTCACATCCCTGAGAACCAATGTGCAACACACATCAGTTTTCATACAAATATCACCGACCCTTGCGATCTTCGATACTTCAGAATTTCTCATCTTCACGATCCCATAGTCACCTGACTTGTAGCTTGTAAAGAAATCCCTCCATGGAGTCGCATGAAAAGAGGCTCCCGAGTTTATCACCCAGTCGGTGTCCTGACTCGTAGTCATGAGACATACATCATGATTTGCAGAAAGAATAACTACAACATCGCCATCTAAAGTGACAGCAGTGGAATCTGATTCATCTTCCTTATCCTTTTCTTTTTCTTTCTTGTCGTTCTTAGCCTTACGACATTCATGCTTGTAGTGGCCCTTCTTGTCACAATTCCAACATTCAACATCTTTTCTATTACTCGACTTACTTCTTGATTTATCTCGGGTCTTCCCGCCCTTCCCGTTCTTTCCTCTTCCCCGTTTCTATGTCACAAGGGCCTCTTGCTGAGTAGACCCCTGAGACTTCCTCCTTATCTCTTCATTGAAGAGACGGCTAGTCATCTGTTCCATGGATATCCTTCCATCTGGCGCAGAGTTACTTAGAGACACCACTAATGTCTCCTAACTGTCAAGTAATGAACTAAGCAATAGTAAAGCCTGCAATTCATCATCTATGACCATCTTCATAGAGGAGAGTTGGTTCACTATATTGCTGACCTCATTCATGTGCTCAGCCACAGAACCACTATCCTTGAACTTGAGATTCACAAGTCGCCTTATCAGAAAAATCTTATTACCAACTGTCTTCCTCTCATACACCCCTTCTAGTTTCAGTTATAGGCTAGTAGCTGAGGTTTCCGTAGACATATGGTGAAACACAGAATCATCCAACCATTGTCCAATAAACCCCACCGCCTTTCGGTCCATCTTCTTCCAATCATCATCAGACATATCCTTGGATTTTGCTAATATGCTTAAAATTGGAGAATATAGGTCATTGCAATAAAGCAAGTCCTCCATCTTAGCCTTCCATATGGTCCAGTTAAAACCATTGAGGCTGATCATCCTTGATGAGCTACCTTCCATAATTCAAACTAATCCTACCCGTTCAATAAACTTAGCTCTGATACCACTTTGTTGGGGGCCTTGCACAAAACCTTAGGATCTAGCCCTCCCAAATAAACCAGAATTATGGGATAATAATGCAATGAAAACAATCAAAGCAACAATCACACACCATACAAGAGATTTTTACATGAAAAACCCTTAAAGAGGTAAAACCACGGGACCTCGTTCAAATCAACAATCCACTATAAAGCAGAACGTTACAACCGATCACAAGCACACATTGCTATGATCAAACCTTCATCACTCATGCAGGAGTGGATAAACAATAAGAAAATAAAAAAATGAGAGATCTCACCGATTATGAGGACGTAAAAGTTTTGAGACGACGACTCCCTTCCACAAGCTTCCTCTCTCTCTCTTTTTTTTTTTTCTCTCTCTCACACCTTTAATAACCCTCTTGTGTTTTTCTTTGTACCCAATATATCCTAAAAAAATCCTAGGGACCCATTTTTATAGTTTTAGAAAACTCTCTTTCACATCTCAGTTGCGAAAGGACTTACAATACGAAATCCGTGCAAAATTGTGGAACGAATCTGCATAACTATGACTGGTCGTAGACTCGGTGGATTTAAATGATTTTACTATTTAAATGATAGTAAAAATTTTTATTTTTTTATCCTCAATCAATTTATTTCAAAATATTAGAAATTATTTCTATTTTCATCCCTCGTCAATTCGAGAAATATCTTGTGAGGTGTCCAGAAAAGATCCATGGATTTGGAGTAGTTGTCCCTGAGGACGACGGTGATCGACCTCATCACATCCTTCCCTATCATAAATGGTCCAAAATTGGTGTCCAAGACCGGCACATACGAACGCTTAGGGCTTACAAGTGTGGTACAACTGAAAGATTAGCCATGGAAAATATAAAAATACAACGACATTAGGCCTAGAAATGTCCAACGTTTTACTGATTTACAAAATGCAGATACAAAGTAATAGCGCAGTTTAGTGGGAGAACCACAGCATGCAAGAAAGAGTACATGAGATGTAGTTGAGAAGAGAGGGAGAAAAGACTATTTTAGGAGGAGAAGTTATCAATGATGGTGGTGTGAAGTGGGTCACTCAAGTGAGTGGCCCAGTTGTTGAGTGGACCCTTGCCGGTGACGGCTGCCTGCACGGCGAAGCCCAAGAATCCAACCATGGCGAGGCGGGCGTGCTTGATCTCAGCCAATTGGAGGGTGGCCTTCTTCTCAGGGTCGGAGGCGAGGCCGAGTGGGTCGAAGAACTTGCCGCCGGGGTAGAGCCGCTTTTCCGGGTCGAGCTCGCCGTTCCTTTGGAACTCAATGTAGCCAATTACAAGAACTTCGATCCATATCAATGTGGTCATGGAGAATGGAAGTGGAAGTCCCAGATAGGAAGACCCGTCCACCAGCTCTACCTGAAAACCATGACAATATTACTCAGTTTAACACTTCTCAGGAGTTCGTTATTGACGGTTAGGACTTGTAACAAGGCATTTTTATAATGTGGCACGCATGTGGAACATCTAAGCCGTTCATCAGGTAGGCTCACTGATGCAGTAGATGCCCTGGACTAAATGATCATAAAGGTTGATCAACTCATCTGGTGGGCCAAAATGGATGCCATGCTAGAGAGATCTGGGCCGTTCATCATGCCCGACCTATCGATGGCTGTTCACTAACTAGTGAGTGGTTAGCAAAAGGGCATCCAACAGTCCACATTCATTGGGAATGTGTGGGCCACATGATGAACGGACTGGACTAACATTTTCCTGCCGAAGGTCCTCCGTCTAAAGTGCGTCCCACCATCTAGACGGTTTAGATTGATGCGTGGGTCATCCTATTTCAATAAGAAGAAGCATTTCCAATCCTACGGTTGAGGTCAAGTATACAAATTCAGACGAAATTACCCTGACAGTTCAAAGAAAAGAACCGTAATCAAGGACACACGCAAGGGCATAAACGTCAAACGTACCTTCCCAGCATCCTGCCATGTCACACCAGTGAGAGACTCTACCGCGAGAGCGCCGAGCGTGGCGAGCATGGCCCAGCGCCCGTGTATCAACTCACACTCACGGAACCGCTGCAGGCCAAAGACCTCAGTGTAGGGCTGGAAGGGCGTGGATTTCACGTCGGAGGTCTCGAACCGTGTCCCGATCAGATCACCCGCCTGGTTCTTCGCCAGGTTCTGGTCCAACGAGTCCAGCTCGAACTGCAAGTACTCAGCGGGTTTTCCAAGCCCGAACGGGTCGAACCCATAGTCTCCGACCAGGCTCCCGTCCAACCACTCCGGCGCCTTCGCACCCGGGTACCAGAGCGGCCGATCCGAAGTCGGCTTGGACCCTGATTTCTTCACTGCCTTCTTCCCTCCGAACCCGAACCGCGCTTGGAATCTCCCACCATTCGACTGCGATTTCTGTAGGCGGGTGCCGAGGAAGGTGGACGCGGCTGCGGCTGTTGTGGTGGCCATGGCGTGAGGCTAACGTGCGCTGGGTGGGTGGTTAACACGAGTGAAATGTGTTTGGGAATGGTGGGGAGGAGAAACTGAGCTATATAGCTTTGGTGCGGTTTATCCACGGGGTTTGATCTCTGACCGTTGGTTGCGATGGGCGTATCCGTCTAACGGCTGTGGTGATCTCGGTCTTATCTTTTGCCTTATCGCAATGTCGTCTACCTGGCGTTGCTTTCGCTGGGAAGGGGACGTTTTTTTGTGGCTGGAATTGAACGATAGGAGAGAAGATCTGGAGCTTGGTTGCTGATTTTTTTAAGATTATTCTATTGAGTGGAGAGTATGGTGCTCCATTTGAGTACTGGACTATATACTCCACGTATCTCCACCGTGCATTAAAGGGACCCACGTGGATCTCCAGACAGTTCTTCTCTTGGGATCCGTTTACAGGTCTAGTTTCATAGCCTGGGGAATTGTTATTAAGGGTGGTGGACTGCATTAATCAATTGGATGGTCGGAGTTGTCCTTGTGTCCTTCTGATTGGTGAAATCTTTGAGATATGGCCCATCTATGATGGATTGACTAGATTTCTGGTACGGATGGTAATTTATGACCACCTTTTACGGTGGAGATTGGAGATAGGTTTTGTTTATTTGATGCCTTGATGGAGCAGGTGTATGGACCTTGCTGGGTGTTTACAGTTCACCGTTACACGTGGACGCGGATTGCCTACTGACACTGCCAGTAGCTACTGAACGGTGCTCTGTGGGCCCACCATGATGTTTGTGTTTTATCCACGCCGTCCATCCATTTTTTCTGCTCATTTTAAGGCATGAACCCAAAAAAGAGGCATATTATAATCTCAGGTGGACCACACCGCAGCATTAATTGAAAACCCATCATTAAAGACTTGTCGGGGCCAGAAAAGCTTTGGATCCAGCTGATGTTTGTGTTTTCCCTTCATCCAGGTCGCTGTGACCTAATCAAAAGGAAGTTTTTAATGGTCGAGATTCAATAACCACTGTTTTCCTATAGTGGGGTTCACCTTATTTTGATCTGCGTCAATTTGGGCTCGTGCCCTAGGATAAGAATTCAAAATGGATGGACAGTCTGGATAAAACATAGAAATCAGTGTGGCACCGAACAGAGGACCGTTCAGTCGCGACAAGCATCCCTCACACATGTGCATGCATGCATGTGCACGTGTTTGCTCCAATTTAGGCACGGCTAGGGTGGCAATGGACAAGTTTTAGGCCAGGCTAGGTCAGAACCAGGCCAATATATCTATTTGGCTGCGGCCCTATGGCTCAAGGTAAACTCTCCAGAGTTTCAACACAAGGTCATAAGTTCGAGCACCTACTGTGGTGTGAGTGCTTGAGTGTGTGTGAGGGCTTGTGAAAATAAAATGAAGAAGAAGAAGAAGAAGAAGTTAGAACCAAACCCAGCCCAACACTTAAGATGAAGACTTGAGCCCATTGCAAACGCATAGGTCTAGCACAGAAGGCATAAGTCCAGGCCTAGAGAAAATTTACTTCACTTGGACCAACCCTCCTACCAGCGTAGCTATAAAATTGATAAAATACTTATTTCCCACTTGAATTTTCCCAACTCCTCTATTGACCAAGTAATCACCCATACATAAGCGAATATACATTTTGGAGGAGAGAAACAAATGATCCACCTTCAAAACTCTGAATTAAAATGACATATTTGTAAGATAATACACACGTATATCGGGTTGAGCTAAAATGAACTAAATTGACTGAGCCATACATGCAAAGCCCAAGCCTACTCCAGGGAGTGGGTTGGTAGGACTGAGCCCACCCCAAAGCTAAGTCGGGCAGGCCATCTAGCCCAAAGCCGAGTTGGAAGCATTGAAAATGATTGGAGTATACAGGAGACGTGGACGCACATAAAATATCTTTTAGGCTGCAAATGCTTCTTTGGAGGGTGCACCTAGATGGACCTTTAGGCACAGTAGCAAACCATGGTTTGGGAAACCGTGTCCTGGACTTTCAAAGGGAAGAAATGATGCGATCAGCAGTATGTAGCCACGACCCCACACAACGGTGGATTTTTATCCTCTTGAGGGAATTCAATTTCTTTTATTAATGCTTTCCACCTATGTAAAGACAATGAGCTATATGACCCTCCACGCTAGTCTGCACACATACTCTTGACTGTTGAGTTTACAAGTAGGCCTCATGGTTCAGTGTTTTGATCGTCCATCTAAGTGGGTCCTTTCAACGTGCCTTACCCATAGAAGGTTGAGAAGTTAATAAAGCAAAATAAAAGAGATGCTAAATAGATCAAAGGTCGACTCCCAATGGAAAAATTGTCAAAGATTAGATGCCTACAAATCTTCCAATCGTAGAGATTCTCAGGGAGTCACACATTCAAGTGAGGCCCATCATATGAGCAGTCCCAATCAGCAGAATGTGGACCCCACTTGTATTGATAACACTTAAGAGGATATTGTGTGAATCTTTTTGTCCAGGGTAATTTAACTCTTCAGCAGTCCCGGTCAGCAGAATGTTTGATTTTCCTGATACATGTAAATCAGGGTAAAAAAGTAATTATAACTTTTTCATCATGTTTGAAAATATGAAAGTAATTCCACCTTGAAAATGGAAACAAAAGTGTTGACTTAAATATGTGGACCCCACTATAATGTATATAATATATCCACACCGTCCATCTATTTTATTAGAACATTTTGAAACATGGATCGAAAAGTGAATCAGATCCAACATTCAAATGGCCCACACAAAAGGAAACAGTGGCCTTAATTTGTCCACCATTGAAAGTTATTTTCTTCACTGGGCCCACATTGAAGTTTTTTTCATCATCTAACCCATTTATAGGTCACACAGGCGTGGATAAGGAGAAAACACAAATATCAGCTTGATCCAAAACTTTTAAGGGCTCTAAGAAGTTTTTAATGGTAGGCATTCGATTCCTGTTGTTTCTTGTGGTGTGGTCCACTTGACCTTTGGATTTGACTCATTTTTATGCTTATGCCATAAATTTGGTTGGCATAACAAATGAGCGGTGTGGATAAGTAACATACATCACAATGGGCCCCACATTAATGTTGTAAATTTCTTGATTAAAGTATTAAAAAAGTAAGCTGTCACGGCATTGAAAAAGAGGTAGTAATAATTACCTAAGTAAATAATTATTAACCATTTACAAAGTAATTACACTTGAACCCAAAAATCAAACTAGCGCTAAAATTGCTTCCAAGATGGTCTAGACAAGCATTCTTGGGTCTATTGCAGAACTTTCGAAAGAGGAAGCTGTGTTTGGATGCATAATTGAATTAAATTGTGATCAAGTTCAATAAAGAACAAAAGGACTAAATTGCAATATTATTCAAAACAAAAGAGTAACTCTCTTTAAACCCAAGGAACCGAAAAAATGATAGCTCTCAAATTGCAGTTGCTTGCCTTTCAAGTGAACATTCAAAATAATGTAGCTGCAATCTGGAGCACATTTCTTAATGCAAATACTAAGGAAGGTAAAAGCAATTGCAATTTGATCATTTACTCTTAATTTTAGTAGATTATTGTGATCCTCATTTAATAATGCATCCAAACACAACCCCAATAATATGGAATCGAGACATTTATTAACCATACCATCAATTTCACAGTCATGAGCATGTTTCTCCTCCATCAAAATCGAAATTGAACAATATTTGATCAGTCTCCGTGGGCCCCTTGCTGCCAACTCAGACAAAGGACAGTATTACCATAGTTTTATTATTTGGAATTTATTTCCCATACTATTGATTAATTAAACCAGTTGTATTATTTTATTATCCATTCCGACAACATTTTAGGTGGCCCACCAAGAAACCGATGACAATACACAAACTAAACTTATTAAATGTCCGATTAGTCCTAAAAACTAATTTAGACAATTAAATCTAAAAATATAAGGACCATTTTATTGATCCTGTGATACCACATTGTAAACTAACCATTGATATAATCAAATTTATCATTGGACATTGATCTGGTCAGATCACTGATAAGAAAATCTGAATGGCTGGATTTGGCTAAATCTTTGATCAATCAGCTCGTGTGGGCGTTTGGTTGCATCACGTAACAATTAATAAACTTTTAGATTCATCAATTAAAAATTTTCAAGCATCCAAATAAGCCTTGGTTGTCTGAACTAAGAAGAATGAGGAAAAGTGGATCACATTTTTCTCTAGGCATTTCAAAACTGTTGTTTCATATAAATAATGGTTGGCCTGGCCACAGTTATGTCCCTCTCTGCAATGCAATAACTGGGCTCATGGCTCGGTAGTATAGGATTAAAAAGATATGAAATAAATTAATAATCTTAACTGTCCAATTAAAAAATAAATCAAAAATCCAAATTCAACAGGCATGATTTCTCAAGTTGTTAAATTGAAACATGTCCATCTATAGAAATCCATACTACCCAAGGTACACAAACCATATTTGATCATACCCACACTGATGGCCCATTTGATGGTTCTATCATATGCTCTTAATCAATGCAGCCATTCAAGATTTTCAGCTTATTGGGTGTGGGACCCATTGTTTATGTGCAGTGGCCTAGTTTGGTCAATCAGGTCATCGGGTGAGACATACAAAGACTGGATCGGCCTGATTTTGGGATAATGGCCCACATGGTGGGCCACCTGATGTATAGGCCTGGGTCCCACTACCAGCCATGTACAGGCCTGGGTCTCCAACCTACCAGCCAACAGTCAAAGCGTCTTCTATATATAAATATTTGCCTTTTGCTTTTCTTCAGAAGGGAGGATAACGTGCTGTCTTTTCCGCATTTGTGAAGAAAATTCTTTAACTGGCCACACCAATGATCACCAACAGATGAGGGAAGGTGTGGTCCACCATGGATTGCACATGCCCACCATGAGAATGAGAAATGATCAAAACCAGCTGATTAAGGGCATGAAAAATGGGCGTTAAGATAGTGGTTTTTTTTTTTTTTTTTTAAAAGTCTGATCATCCATGTTCAGGCCCCGTACTTGGATGCCTGCATGCCATCATTCAATTGGGTGATTTTAGGGGGCACGGACGGTTCTGTAAGGGTCTCTTTGGGGCAGAGCAATATAGGTCATGAGCTCAAAAGGAGGCAAATTGAAAGCAGATGCCACATATACACATGCATGAATGCTCAGTAAGCCACACCACAAAAAGCAGTTGGAATTGGAAGCTCATGGTTGAAAACTTACTAAAGCAGTTGGAATTGAAAGCTTATGGTTGAAAACTTACTGGGGACACAAAGTCTTGGATTAAACTGATATTTATGTTTTCCCTTCATACAAGTCTATATGTAATCTTATGAACACGTTTGGATGGTAAATAAACACCATGGCAGGCCTTAGTATAGCTGAAGAAGAATTTGCAAATTGATTAAATAGGATGACTTTTTTAATCTCCATGGAGAAAGAACTATCATCCCCAGAGGGCTTGTTACCATTGAAAACTTTACCGGGTCACAAATGTTTTGGATCAAATTGATATTTATGTTTCCTCGTCATACAGGTTTACATGATCTCATGAACAGGTTAAATGACAAATAAACATCATGGCAGGCCTTAGGAAGCTTTCAATCCTGTTATGCAGTCCAAATGAATTTTGGATCTATCTCATTTTTGGGCTCATGACCTGAAATGATTTCTCAAAATAGATGTATGGCATGAATAAAACATAAACACTATAGTGGCATCCAAAGAACCCTTAACATGACCGTCCGTATGTGGTTAGATCATGTTGGGGTAGTACGCAATCCACGCCAGATTTTAGGGTGAAATTTTAGTCCTATAAAATAGTACACTCTAATCATAAGTGGCCCACCCGAGTATCCCAGAGGCATTTGCAATAGACAAATCTCATAATCAATTCACCTTTTTCCACTGAAGAAAATAGTCAAGAAAAATTGTTATTTTTTACAATGGAATTTTGCTATTAGAGCTGAGACTTGGGTCCAGGTCAACGGAAGGGAATTTGGTGGATCCGTGACTGTGGAGCCTACTATGATTTATGTGTTCTATATACATGCTGCCATCTGTTTTGCCAACAAATTTTTGGGAACAAACCCAAAAATGAATTAAATATAAATCTCAATTAAACCACACCACAGGAAACAGAGGTGATTGAACACCTGCCATTAAAAATTTATAGGCAGCCACAAAAGTTTTGGATCAAGCTGATATTTGTGTTTCCCTTCATTCAGGTCTGTGTGACCTTATAGCCAGATTTGATGGAAAATAAACATTACGTAGGCCCTAAGAAGTTTTTAATAGTCGGTATGCAGTCACCACTGTTTTCTGTGATGTGGTCCACGTTAGATTTAGAAGTTCTTACTTTTTGGTATCATACCTTAAAATAAGCGGGCAAAATAGATGGACTGAGTGGATATAAAATAGATACATCAAATTAGGTCCACCAGATTCACTGACCTCGGTACTTCATGTGGAAATGTACCTCTTGGTCATCCCAAACCGAACTGACCCATCCCAACGTAAGAGTCCTCGTGTTCGGTTACGATTGGGAGGTTGAAAGGGAACGAATAAGGGGCTATCTTTTGTCATTTTGCTCTCTTGCTATATTGGTATCACTAAAATACTCGCTCGACCTGTTTCGGCTCAAACTTAGTTCACTGAGTCATAGGCAGAGTTGGGAAATAATTTCCCAGTGTAACTAAAGGTGGGCATCCAGTCTAGTCGGACCAAGTTAAGTTTAACTAGACTCGATCTGATTTTTCTAACTCCCTAACCCGAACTTGATCTAACTCGGGACTGAGTCCAGCAGACCTAACTCGATCTGAACTGAGTCTTGACTGGGCTGACCCAAACCGAGTCCGACTTGGTCAGATAAACCGAGTCGGATCGAGTTGGCTACTATTCAAATTAGATCCAGCATGCCCACCAACGTCACCAAGTCGAGCCCGGTCCCTTTCAGTAACTAATCTGCGTCTGTCTAGACCCAATAAGGGCCACAACAGAGGTCCCAATCTCAGCCAGACCACTAGCGGCCTACATCGAAGGTCCCGAGCCAGGGCAGACCACTAGTAGCCTGACTGAGATCTCAAGCATGAAAAAACACGAAAAAAAAAAAAAAAAAAAAAAAAAAAAAAAAAAAAAAACTAAAAATATTAACGTACTTGATGAATGGACGATGATGAACAGTAAAGATCAAGTGTTGGGATGCTGGCTGGCCTGAATTCTGATCGGGTTTGATGTGGCGTCGGTGCGGGTAGGTTTAGGGTAGGCAAAATGGTAAATTAAGGCTTTTTAAAAAAAAAGATATAATATATAGTACCCGATTCTGGTCCAAGTCGAGTTTCGGATCGGATCGGATTGGATTTTGGATCAAGTCGAATCGAGTTACTATGTAACCCGAACTCGACTCGGTCGGGATTCGGATCAGAGTGGGTCTACTCAATCCGAACCCGACCCTGGCATTCGGTTCAGGTTGAGTCGGTTCCGACCAGTTCGGTCGAGTTGGATCCACCGAGTTGAGTTGAGTCCTGCCCACCTCTAAGTGCAACCCTGGTTCTCCCGACCCATAGACCGTTAATGGGCTGGGTTAACTCGAGCGAGTCCTGAGTCAACTCACTTGGTTTGCAAACTGTGGTCATCATAAATCATTTGTTTAAACACACACACACACACCACTTATTCAGTTATTAAGGTAGTGCTCGTCTCATAGCTAGTAACTTCATTGTCATTGACACGTGGACATTTATCCAACTAAAACTCTCATATTTCAGTTGAAATGAGTGACACAAATATCGTATCCATAACTACCCATGAATGGGTGGTCATAGTACTCTCATCTGCCATTCAACGCCTTATAATACCAGTTTATCTACCCACCTTTCATTACAACTACTACATCTCTCTCTCTCTCTCTCTCTCTCTCTCTCTCTCTCTCTCTCTCTCTCTCTCTCTCTCTCTCTCTCTCTCTCAGCCATGGCAACATCATGGGAAACAAGCGTCACCGATTCAATCAACACTGTTTACCTCCTATTCTCCGCATATCTCGTCTTTGTAATGCAGCTTGGATTTGCCATGCTGTGTGCTGGCTCTGTCCGTGCTAAAAATGCCATGAACATCATGCTCACCAATGTCGTCGACGCTGTCGTCGGCAGCATCTCCTACTATCTCTTCGGTTTCGCATTCGCCTTTGGTACTGGATCTAATTCCAATCCCTTCATAGGGACTACTTTCTTCGCCCTCAAAGACGTCCCCAATGACACATACGACTACAGCTATTTCCTCTACCAATGGGCTTTTGCCATTGCCGTCGCCGGAATTACAAGCGGTTCAATAGCGGAACGGACCCAGTTTAGCTCTTACCTTGTATACTCATCCTTCCTCACAGGCTTCGTGTACCCGGTGGTGGTGCATTGGGTGTGGTCCTCCGCCGGTTGGCTGAGCACAAGCTACACAAACAGCTTGTTGTTTGGATCTGGTGCCATTGACTTTGCAGGGAGTGGTGTGGTGCACTTGGTGGGAGGTATTGCAGGCCTCTGGGGAGCATTCATTGAGGGCCCACGAGTCGGGCGCTTCGATGCATTTGGCCAGCCCGTGCCCATGCGTGGACATAATGCCACTCTAGTAGTCCTTGGCACTTTCTTGCTGTGGTTTGGATGGTTTGGGTTCAACCCTGGCTCATTCACTAAGATCCTTGTTTCTTACCCTGATGCTCCCTCAGAAGGAAATTGGACTGGTGTGGGCCGAACCGCTGTGACCACAACGCTCGCGGGCTCGACCGCAGGCCTAGTGACGCTCTTCGGAAAACGTTTGCTGGTGGGGCATTGGGACGCGTTGGATGTGTGTAATGGGCTCTTGGGGGGTTTCGTCGCGATCACCTCAGGGTGTGCTGTGGTTGAACCATGGGCGGCGATCGTTTGCGGGTTCATTTCAGCTTGGGTCTTGATTGGGCTCAATGTGGTTGCACTTAAGTTGAGGTTTGATGATCCATTAGAAGCAACCCAATTGCATGGGGGATGTGGTGCATGGGGCCTTATCTTCACAGGCTTGTTTGCAAAGGAGGAATATGTAGTTCAAGCGTACAATTCCGGTGAGAAAGGCGTAAATCGACCATTTGGGCTGTTGATGGGTGGTGGGTGGGGCCTGTTCGGGGCCCAAGTGGTCGAGATTCTTGCTATTGTGGGTTGGGTGAGTGTGACCATGGGCCCTCTTTTCTATCTTCTCCATAAGCTCCGACTTCTGAGGATACCACCAGAGGACGAGGTCGCCGGGCTCGACATCTCTAGCCATGGGGGCTATGCGTATGTGGCCCACCCCGAGGAAAACAATCCCCGATTCTACGCAGATTACGTGAGATTGCAAGATGGGTCACGTTCTTAGGCTTTGTATGATCATGATTGGGTGACCACGCATGGATTGACGACTCAGATGAGTTGGATGCGACTCACTGAGTTGGCTCTGACTCGGTCAAACCCAATACAGTTCAACACCATGAGTCACCACGACTCAGGTGAGTTGTGACTCAAGTTGAGACCGGATGAGTCGGTACGAGTCTTAAATCCATGTAGCCATTGTAATATTCCTGGTGTGGAAACAGCCCAACAAAATTAGCTCCGAAAATCTGTTTGTAATTCATTTGGTGAGGTACCACATTTTATATCCACCTATCTTTTATTTCAATTGATTTCATTATTGTATGTTGTGGAAGATAAACGACTAGTCAGATATTCACATTCTGCATGATGTATTTGTTTTGTAGGTATCATCTAATCCTAGCTGTTGAAGTATAGGGTCCATTCATACTAACACTAAACGTAGCATTTTCATGATGTGTGGTGCGGATAAGAAGGGATTGTCACTTCTCAAATATTGCAAAACAGAATGTGATACAAGAAGATACAATACAATAAAAATAAAAATAGGAACAGGTTACCTACTCCTAATGATCAAGGATAATAAATTACTTGGTAGAAAAGATTTTAAAATCATCAGCCTCTCGCTTTTTCTATTGCAATTTCTCACCCATTTACATGGTTTCAATATGCATTTGGTGGCAGTTAGCAAAATAGTGCTAACCTCAGCTACTTTTTTCTGGACACCGATTACATCCAGTAGGGCATTGGATGCATCTAGTCCAGTGCCACATGTGCATGTATAAAAATAGGCATACACTGAAAAAGTAAAAATTTCTCAAGGGAAGAGCCCATTTGGATGGTAAATCATTTAATTTGCTTAAACTATAGTAATTCAAGTAGCTTATCTTGATTTTTAATTGGTAGATAAATATATTTGGTAAACAACATATCGAGCCATAGAAACAAAAACTGTTTGGAATCCAACATTGCTTAAACAAATTTTAAATCTATTCTGTTAATTTCTATTTCTCCTCTCTTTTCTTCTATTTTTTTTTTTTTTGTCTCTTTTAATTTTTACTTATTCATATTCAATCCACTATCCATTGTCCAACATGTGGGACCAACCTTTTATGTAGGTTATTTATTATGTTGAGCCCACTTAACCCTATCTTCAATGTGAACTGTCCATCTGTGTGGCCAACCTTTGTTGTGGAGCATCCACCTGAAAGGCCCACCTTCAATGTGGGCTATCCATCATGATGGACGGTTCACATTAAAGGTGGGGCCTACTGTAATGTAGGTCATACATCATGTGGGGGCCATCAATAATATGTTAATTATCTATCATGTGGGACCTACTTTCAATGTCTACTACCCACGTAGAGCCTTTTTTTTATGTCAATTTTTCCTTATGTGGGCCCCACTTTTGAAGTAGGTCATCCATCGTATAGCGCATGCCTTGGATGCGGGCCATTCATCATTAGTAGCCGACCTTTGAGGTGTATTGTCCATTGTGTGGGCCATCCATCATGTGGGGCCACCATAAATATTAATAGTCCATCACATGGGGCCCACCTTCAATGTCCGTTACCCATTACGTGGAGCCTACCTTTGATGTGGACCAACCAAATTTAGGCCCAACCTTCAAAGTGGGTTTTTTAATCGCACGGGGCCAGCTTGGATGTCGGTGATTCTTCATTAAGGGCCAACCTTTGATGTGGGCCGTCTATTATGTGGGGTGTGGGTCATCCATCATATATGTCACACACTACCTTTGATGTGGGCTATCCATTGTGTAGGCCCTAGCTTTGCCCGTCGGCTGCCCATCATGCGGACCCACCTTTGATATGGATTGTCCATCATGCGGGGGAGCAAATTTAAGCCAATACGCTATTTTTATGAAGGTGTTTATTAAATTAACTTTTATAGATGCTTACCAAATTAACTTTTATTAAATAAATAGCTTATTTTCTATTATAAGGAAAAAAATTATGAGCATGCATCCAAACATGCTCAAAATGATCATTTTGTCAAGGGTGTCAATGGGCGGAGCTGGAGCTAGAAAAAATCCAAAATTTGAGTAGTCCAACACGTCAAACGAGCCTGAACAGTTCAAAACCTGGGCCGAAGACAACTCAGGTCCGGCCCACTAAAAGCACTACAAGAGTAAACGTGCAGTTCATCAGCGTTGGACTGGGTGTGTCCCACAAGGATGAAAGATGAAGGAAACCCCACAAGTTAGTCCATTCCAAAACTAAAGTGGCTGCCCACTGGGCCGGCATGCTGACCATTCCAATGACCCCAAACCCTTAGGTGCCCCACTATGAAAGTTGAACGGCCAAGATCAGATCAATCCAATAATTATGTGGGCCATGACATAAACTCAAGAGGCTTCTGGGTGTGTGTTGATTGTTTTGGCCCACCTAATGGTTAGATAGGCTTCCTTTTACGGGCAACCCATCATACTAGTGGGGCTCACTTAATGTGAGGGTTGGTTGGATGGCCCACATACAACAAAGTGGGTCCCACACAGCCAATATTTCATAAGCATGTCAACATACAGAGGAATAATATTTTTCGAAAGAGGAGCGAGTAACTTTTTACAAGTGAATGAATAACCTGAAAAATAAGCCTATTATAACAAGGGAGTTGTAGAAAACCGACATCTTTAGGCCAAAGGTTGCATCACTCTTGTCTAAATCAGGACAGCTCATCCTCAGCATATGCAGAAAGTCCTTGTCCCCAAATGGCTCACCACTTGTAAGTTTAACCAGGACGAAGATTTCCTGTTAAAGCCTTTCTCAGCTAGTTACTGCAATGGGAAGCTTAGGTGGGGCCACCTTGATGTTTGAGAGAAATCCACCCTATCCATCCTTTTTGTCCTATCATTTTAGGACATTAAACTAAAAATGAGCCATATCCGAAACTCAGGTGGGCCACACCGCGGGAAATAGTAGGTAGGGAAATCCTTACCGTAGAAACCTCCCTGGATACACCATGATGTTTATACATAATCATAAGATCATTTCTAATGGGATGAACTAAAAACACAAATATATTAGACTAATCCAAACTAATATGGCCCAACTAATGTTCTGATGGTGGACATTCAATCCTCGCTCTTTCTTGTCTATGGGCTACTTGGCGGGCTACTTGGGCTTTGGATATGCTTCATATTTTATCCAATATGCTATATTCCAAAATGATTTAGAAAAAAGATGGACTGAGTGGATTTCTCACAAACTTCACATCACGAAGGACACACCTAGCTTCCTGCCGCAGAACTTCTGCAAAAGCTTTTGTAGAAAATCGGCATCCGTCTAACCATTGGATTAGTAGGGTCTTACGGTTATGTGATTCGAGCACACATGGTACCATAATCTAACTTATTTATTTTAAGATGGTAAATAAAATTGTGTCTATTTCATCATTATTGATATATGAAATGTTAATTTATATCACCCAAATAACCAATAGCATAATCCACCTAGGTTTATCAATGTTTGTTGTCTGATGTAGAGCGGGTCGCGGACAATTTCATGGCCAAGATGGATCAGAAAAGGCACGGTCGGCGACAGAAGTGATCCGGACCATTGGACCTTAGATCGGGCGTATCTCACAATCCGGAATGAGTTATCCGAAGTAAAATATATGATTTTGGGGTAGAACGAGCTACTTTAGCCAACCAACCCCGCTATGCCGGGTTGCGCAGCCTGGATTTGCGAAAAACTCCCTGATCGACGGTCGTTTCCTCGTTTTAATTTTGTTTTTACTATAAATAGTAAGTTTTAGTTTGAGTATAACTTTTCATCCGTTGGGCTTTAGGAGTTGTGTCCAACATGAAAAGTGCTTAGGATAATTAGGAGAACGGTTTGGTGAAGCCAACTAGGACACTTACTATTTTTGGCCGAAAACCTTGCGCACTAGTAGACATCATGACCGTCTATAAATAGTAAGTTTACTATTTATAGTAAGTTGCGAATTCTAAGAGTTTTAGTTGTAGTATGAGTCTGATTTCTTTCATGTTGCTTGGTTCCCTTATTTAAAGGGGTGTAAACTCATTTTTATTTTTTGATCAATTAATTTCAAATTTATTAGAGTTTATTCCTATTCTCTTGCTTTCTTTCCTCGTGGATTCGAGAAGTCTCTGTGAGGAGTCCAGAGAAGCTCCGTGGATTCGGAGTAGTTATCCTTGAGGAAGACGGTGTTCGACCTCATCACGTTCATCCCTGCGTCAATTTGGTATCAGAGCGAGGTTTTCCCTCGGGCCGATGGCAAACAACAAAGGTATGAATCAAAATCTTGTGAACGGTGATACAGGGATTCGTTATCTTTCGGAAAGAATGGAAGCTTTCCATCGGGAGAGTCAGTTGACCATGCAAGGGCTGTAGGCAACCCTCGACCGTCTTGCGGATGCGCTACTTCCGTCCCAAGCCCTAGGCGGTGCTCCACCACCTATGGTCGCCCCACCACCCGTAGTTGCTGTACGACGTGACCCTGATTATCGCAGAGCACTACTAGCGGTAAATCGTAGGGCTACACCAGATGATTCTAGTTCCAGCGACGAGGACATTAATGAGGGTTTTGATCGACGACCAATCTATGGAGGCGATCGTCTAGATCGTGCTGAAAGAGACTATCGAGGTAAGGCTGAACTTCCTAGTTTTAACGGTTTATTACGTATCGAAGATTTTCTTGATTGGTTAGCCGAAGTAGAGAGATATTTCGATTATATGGATGTGTCAGATCATAAAAGGGTGAAATTGGTAGCGTTTAAATTGAAATCTGGTGCTTCTGCATGGTGGGAACAATTGCAACTCTCACGAGCCCGCCAAAATAAAGCGCCCATCGCATCATGGCCTCGGATGAAACGTCTTCTTCGTTCACGATTTCTCCCCAGTGATTATGAGCAGATATTATTCCAGCAATACTAGAATTGCCGACAAGGAAATCGAACTGTTACAGATTACACTGAAGAATTCCAGCGGTTGGCTACACGAAACGATTTGTCAAAATCTGAGTCCCAGAAAGTGGCACGATTTATAGGTGGGTTGCGACCGGTAATTCAGGATCGAGTTCAGATGTACCCAGTCGGGACCGTAGATGAAGCAGTTCAATTGGCAGGAAGGGCAGAAACGCAGCTTGCAAGAGCTCCTGCTCGTCCCTATCCTTCAAATCGACCCCCTATGACAGGTCCCACACAGGATCCAGTGCTGGCTCGAGAAAAAGATCCGGTAGGAGAACGTCCTCAACCTCCTCCACCCGCGAACCGTGATACGGGGAGCGGACCATCCAGACCTCAACGGGCAGCACCCACAACAGCGGGCCCTAGTAGGATTCCGAATCCTTATGCTCGGCCAAGGCCGAACAATTGTTACCGCTGTGGCCAACCAGGCTACTTATCAAACACTTGTCCTCAACGTCCGGCAGCGCGCTTGACTATAAACGAAGGGGTCACTGAAGATGAAGCCGTGGAAGAGGATCATGGCTTTGATGAATATGAACAAACCACTGAAGAAATAGCAGGTGGCGATGAAGTGACAGGCGAAGATCGTGGTGAATCTCTCGTTATGAGGCGACTACTGTATACTCCACGAAAGGAATTACATCCACAGCGGCACAATATATTTCGTACTCGGTGCACTGTCAGCGGAAAGGTCTGTGATGTGATCATAGACAGTGGTAGCAGCGAGAACATCGTCTCAAGAGTGATGGTGGATAAGTTGCAGCTACCAATGACGAAACATCCTTTCCCGTACTCAATTGGCTGGATAAAAAAGGTGAACGAGACCAAGGTAACTGAACAATGCACTATCTCGTTTTCAATTGGTAAACATTATAAGGATCAGATACTTTGTGACGTGGTTGACATGGAAGCCTGCCATATGCTACTCGGTCGACCCTGGCAGTCAAACCGTGATGCGACCCATCGGGGACGAGACAATGTCTACATATTCGTCAAGGATAGTCGAAAAATAATCCTTACCCCTATGGCACCAGAGAACCACCCTTAAGCCTCTAAAGTGGAGGGGAGTTCTCTCTTGAGCATTCGAAATTTCATGGAGGAGTCCAAGGAAACCGGCGAGGTATATGCCGTAGTGGTGAAGGGCGAGAAAGAGGAACCCTCAAACATCCCTCCAAGCTTAAGACTGTTACTAAACGAATTCAAAGAAGTCTGGCCTGAAGATTTACCTGATGGATTACCCCCCATGAGAGACATCCAACATCACATAGACCTCGTCCCTGGGGCTAGCCTGCCCAATCGCCCTCATTATCGGATGAGTCCGAAGGAGTGTGAGATACTTCAGGGGCAAGTGGAGGAATTGATCCGTAAGGGTCTATTGAGAGAGAGCATGAGCCCATGTGCTGTACCAGCATTATTAACGCCAAAAAAAGATGGAAGCTGGCGCATGTGTGTCGACAGCCGAGCAATTAACAAAATTACTATTAAGTATCGGTTTCCAATACCACGGTTGGACGACATGCTCGATATGTTAGGAGGGGCTAAAGTGTTCTCTAAACTCGATCTAAAGAGCGGGTACCATCAGATTCGTATTCGACCCGGTGATGAATGGAAAACGGCATTCAAGACAAAGGAAGGGTTGTATGAGTGGCTGGTCATGCCTTTCGGCCTATCGAACGCACCAAGTACTTTTATGCATTTGATGAATCAAGTTCTAAAACCGTTCACTGGCCGATTTGTGGTAGTATATTTTGATGACATATTGATATATAACCAGGATGAGGCAGAGCACAAGAAACATCTCAGGCAGGTGCTGCAGGTCCTACAAGATAACAAGCTGTACCTCAACTTGAAAAAGTGTAGCTTTTTAACTGACAGCCTGTTGTTTTTAGGATTTGTTGTAACGTCCACAGGCATTCGGGTGGACGATGAAAAGGTGCGAGCTATTAGGGAATGGCCGATCCCGACAAACATTCATGAGGTGAGGAGTTTTCACGGATTAGCGACTTTCTATCGTCGATTTGTGCGAGATTTTAGCACCATAGTCGCGCCAATAACAGACTGCATGAAAAAGGGGCCATTCCAGTGGACCGATAAAGCTGACAAGAGCTTTCATGAGATCAAGCATCGTTTGTCTACAACACCGGTCTTGGTGCTTCCTAATTTCGATAAATTGTTTGAGGTGGAGTGTGACGCTTCATATGTCGGAATAGGAGGAGTATTATCACAGGAAGGCAGGCCGGTAGCCTTCTATAGCGAGAAGCTCAGTGAAGCCCGAAAGAAGTGGTCGACTTACGAGCTTGAGTTGTACGCAGTTGTTCAGGCGCTGCGACATTGGCGGCATTATCTAATTCAAAGGGAGTTTGTTCTGTACACCGACCATCAGGCATTAAAGTTTATTAATAGTCAGACTAACGTGAATCGTGTGCATGCTAGATGGGTTGCGTTTTTACAGGAATTTACGTTTGTTCTGAAGCATAAGTCAGGTCAGCAGAATAAGGTGGCTGATGCACTTAGCCGTCGTGCGTCACTACTTGTTACGGTGAGCAATGAGGTGGTCGGCTTTGACTGTCTCAAGGAGCTATATGCCGAGGATGAAGACTTCAAAGATTCTTGGTTGAAGTGCCAAGAAGGTCACCCCAGTGACTTTCATATACAGGATGGTTTTCTCTTCAAAGGGAATCGATTGTGCATCCCCCAAAGTTCTCTAAGGGAGCAGATTATTCAGGAACTACATGGAGGTGGCCTCGGTGGACACCTTGGGCGAGACAAGACGCGAGCTCTTGTGGAAGAGCGGTATTATTGGCCGCAATTAGTACGTGATGTGGGAAGAGTCGTACAACGTTGTCATATTTGTCAGACCTCCAAGGGATAATCTTAGAATACGGGCCTCTACACCCCGTTACCTGTGCTTGACGGTCCTTGGGAGGATTTATTAATGGACTTCGTGCTTGGTCTTCCACGAACACAACGCGGCATGGATTCGGTGTTCGTAGTGGCCGATCGTTTCTCCAAGATGGCGCACTTTATCCCATGCAAGAAGACCCTTGATGCAACACATGTGGCGAATTTATTCTTCAGGGAGGTCGTACGGCTACACGGGGTCCCTAAGACCATTACTTCTGATCGTGACACGAAGTTCATTAGCCACTTTTGGCAGACTTTGTGGACTCGATTCGATACACGACTTCAATTCAGCAGTGCTTACCACCCACAGACTGATGGGCAGACCGAAGTTGTGAATCGCACTTTGGGAAACCTCCTTCGATGTATTTCAGGAGAGAAACCGAAGCAGTGGGATTTGGCCTTGTCTCAAGCGGAGTTTGCATTCAACAACATGGTGAACCGCTCGACAGGAAAGTCCCCGTTTCAGGTTATTTACGGACGAGTACCTCGCCACACACTAGACTTGGTTCCTCTGCCCAAGCTCCCAGGTATGAGTATTGCAGCAGAACATATGGCAGACAAGATCATGGGTATTCATGCGGAGGTGCAGACTAAGCTACATGCCTCGAACGAAAAGTACAAGGAACAAGCGGACAAGCATCGTCGACAAAAGGTTCGAGGTGGGCGACCAGGTAATGGTCCATTTGCGAAAAGAAAGATTTCCGATCGGGACATACAACAAGCTGAAGAATAAGAAGATTGGACTGGTACCGATCATCCGCAAGATCAATGACAATGCTTATGTTGTTGATCTTCCAGATGACATGTCGATCTCACGGACTTTCAACGTTGCGGACCTGACCGAGTATCATGAACCAGTGCAGGACGAGAACTCGAGGACGAGTTCTTTTCAAGTGGAGGGGACTGATGTAGAGCGGGTCGTGGACAATTTCATGGCCAAGATGGATCAGAAAAGGCACGGTCGGCGACAGAAGTGATCCGGACCATCGGACCTTAGATCGGGCGTATCTCACAATCCGGAATGAGTTATCCGACGTAAAATATATGATTTTGGGGTAGAACGAGCTACTTTAGCCAACCAACCCCGCTATGCCGGGTTGCGCAGCCCGGATTTGCGAAAAATCCCCTGATCGACGGTCGTTTCCTCGTTTTAATTTTGTTTTTACTATAAATAGTAAGTTTTAGTTTGAGTATAACTTTTCATCCGTTGGGCTTTAGGAGTTGTGTCCAACATGAAAAGTGCTTAGGATAATTAGGAGAACGGTTTGGTGAAGCCAAATAGGACACTTACTATTTTTGGCCGAAAACCTTGCGCACTAGTAGACATCATGACCGTCTATAAATAGTAAGTTTACTATTTATAGTAAGTTGCGAATTCTAAGAGTTTTAGTTGTAGTATGAGTCTGATTTCTTTCATGTTGCTTGGTTCCCTTATTTAAAGGGGTGTAAACTCATTTTTATTTTTTGATCAATTAATTTCAAATTTATTAGAGTTTATTCTTATTCTCTTGCTTTCTTTCCTCGTGGATTCGAGAAGTCTCTGTGAGGAGTCCAGAGAAGCTCCGTGGATTCGGAGTAGTTATCCTTGAGGAAGACGGTGTTCGACCTCATCACGTTCATCCCTGCGTCACTGTCAAACAGCAAATATTCATTATCATCACAAGAGTATTTTTTTATAAAATAATCATATTCAGATGACTCTATCCACACAACATCAAGACCATAAGAATTGTGGGACCCACTTAGGGTGAGAGAAAGAGGGTGCAACTTTGTTTAATACCGGAATGTGGAGCCCACGGTGATATATGCAGCTTACATCCACACTGTCTATCCATTTTGACAACTCATTTTAAGTCATGAGCCCAAAATAAATTAGATCCGAATCTCAAGTGGACCACACCATAAGAAACAATACTAATTGAATACCCACTATTAAATTTTTCTTAAAGTCTATTGGAATGTTTATTTGCCATCCAATCTGTTGATAAGGTCACAAAGACCTAGATGAAGGGAACACACAAACATCAAGCTTGATCCAAAACTATTGTGGCCCATAAGAAGTTTTCAATGGTCCACTTGAAATTTTGATGCGTTTCATTTTTTGGACCATGCCCTAAAATGAGTTGTTAAATTGTATATATAACATGGATGTGAGGCACATACATTATGATGGGTCCCACAATCAAAGATCCACCCACCTAGATGGATCCCCATATCCAAGTGAAGCTGCAATTGACAAAGAATCCATCAACTTTATCATGTCATAACTTTGTTTAGTAACCTTGACTGCCTAATAAAAGAATCTATACCAACTTTATTTTGCTGTAAGTTTGTCTGGTAACCTCGAGCACAGGATAAGGGAATTCATCAACTTTATCTTATTGTAACCTTGTGTTGATAACCTTGGGCGTAGTGGGACCTTACTCATGCCTTGGTGGTAGACACATAACGGTTTCAATATAAGGTCATGGGTTTAAGTACCCATTGCGGTGAAATCTCCCCATAGTGTGAGTGCATGCTTGTCTACTGGGGTTTAAGTACCCATTGCGGTGAAATTCCCCTATGGTGTGAGTGCATGCATGTCTACTAGGTATTGTGAGTGCATCTGTTAAAATAAAATAAATAAATAAAACTTGCTCATAGTGTGAGGGTAGATAGAGACTTTGTTTTAGCCATGATTCAAGCACCTATGTGGTGTGGGTCAGCTTCTGAATGTGTAAAGAAAAAATATTACCTTAAGCATGGCATTTTACTAGTGGAGTGACCTTGCAAACTCATCTCATGAGCAAGAGACAACAGCCTAATTACTTAGGTCTCAAAACTTCTTAGTGTCATTGGCAGGGAAATGTTATAATAAACCATATGTTGTTTATCATGCTGTATTGTAATAGGATATGCTGCTAATCAGGGCATGTCGTGTGACTGTAGGTTATATCCAAGCTAATACTACATGCAGCAAACATAAGATGTGCAGTGTGATTATCACCTTAATACCTGAGGTTGGGTTGAAAATCCTTAGCGGATTGAGCAAGGGCAGCATAAGGTAGAGAAAGAGATGTAAAGTTGGAATATATGCATAGGACGTGGATTGGTTGTATAGCATTGTATATATTCATGAAATTGTGTCGCATCACCTGCGGCTAACTAGGAAGGTGAAGATTTTTTTATATAAAACTATAATTATTCTTTTATTTCTATAATTTTATATTTTTATACATATATTATATATTATAATACTTTTTCATTATTGACATGTCATTATTACACGGGATGCGTGTAACATTCCCTTACTACTAATCAAACATGATACCGTAAAATAGCCTAATTCATGAAAAATCATGCGTTGACTTGAAAAAAGGTCCATAATCATCTACCTAGAAACAGCCTTAATTTTAATGAGAGAGGGAGTGGGTGATGACCTAGTTGACTTGTTCCAACTCAATCACCATCCAATGAACATTACAAAGTGGGCCCAACTCTCTAAATATCAAAGATGGAGCACTTACCTTAGTTTGACATCGAAACCTTCACCGGCCCAAAAAGAAAAAATCAGTAGAACCAGACAATTCCATCGTTGTTCCTGAAAATGATGCCAGCTATTTGTAAGGAGCAATACTGATACCAGATAAGATTGCGAGATAGCGTGTATTACATCTGGACCATTCATCTTACAGTCACCTGTTACAGTAACCGTTCGGTGGGAGCATCATGCATGTGGGTGGGACCCTGACCGTAGGGCTCATCTCCATGCATTCTTTGTATATCTACTCCGTCTATCGATTTTTCCAGCCTATTTTATGGCATGGTCCAAAAAATGAAGAAGATAGATATTTTAGGTGGACCAAAACAGTGGTCATTGATGGGCCACCATTAAAAACTTCCCAAGGTCTACTGTAATATTTGTTGTACATCTAACTGTTGAAAAGGTCAAATATAACTGTATGAAATGAAAAAAAAAAAAAAAAAAACACATTAGATTGGTCCAAAACTATATTAGCCCACAAATAGTTTTTAATGGTCAATAACCACTGTTTCCCGTGGTGTGATCCACCTGCAATTTGTATCCAATAAATTTTTGGGAGGATAGACTAAAATAATCTGAAAAAACAGATGGACGGTGTGGATATACAGCGCATTAATCGAGATGGGCCCTAAGGTCAAGGTCCCACCCACAGCGCTGATTACGAAGTCGCAGCGAAGTCGCGTTCGTCGGTTGACGGGTTTTTGAGGTTGGCCAACTGCTCATATTCATCCACTTGAGCAATTCGGATAAGAGATATTTAGTCCACGTCCCATCAGTGGTGGGCCCCTCTCGATGACACGTGCCACGTGTCCTTGCGTTTTTACGGGGCGAAATTTGCTTGTAATACGGCCTTTTACTGCGTTCCGTTGCTCGACGTTTTAACTTCGTACGTAACAAAACGTGAGCGCATCGGATGCCGATTGTGTGATGAACCAGCACCATCCAGCTAGCCGGTGTTAGAAGCTGTGGAGCCCACTGTGATATATGTGTTTTGTGGAGCCCACTGTGATATATGTGTTTCATATCCATGCCGTTTATATGTTTTTACAGCTCATTTTAGGGCATGATCCTTAAAAATCAAGCATGTTAGAAGCTTCAGTGGACCACGAAACAGAAAACAGTAGGAATAATGACACCCATCGTTGAAATTTGTCAAACACCAATTGTCTCACTCGAAGTCTTTCATGTGGAGTAAAATAGTATTATATTTGACTAGAGTCACCACTAACTAATTAATATGATACCACGGTCAATTAGATCTCTGTAGAAACATTCAAGATTGAGAACTTGGAGGTCTTTATCCTAAGATGACTTGTGAGCATACATTTCAAACATTTCAAGCAAGGGACCGCGGTTACATAGATGAGAGGTGTTATGCACCCATCCTACCCAGCTTTTACTTCACAAGATCTAACTAATTTCTTAAAAATAAGACTATTTCTCGCATGTAGAAAATATAATGTGAAAAAATGGTAATACTGATTGGTTGATCCGAATTTCTGATAGGCAAGGTTCAATTATATCGGCAAGATGTAAAGCATTAATTCAAAATGATCAAGTGTAAGGTGCAAAATATATAAAAATGTAATGTATAAGATACTTGATTATGTATAACTGTTAATGATAAGTTAAAGTTTTTGGTGGACTGATTATGATTATATTGGTAAGCCGCATAACATACACCCGCCAGTCAGATACGAGAAAACAATAGAATGCAATGTATATGATGACAAAATAATAGCTAACTAGCTAAGGATTCTGTTGGACCTATTTCGATTATATCAACAAGCCTTAGAGCATACGCCCGCCAGTTAAATGCGAGGAAACAATGAATTGCAATATAATATTGATGTATATGTGGTGCAAGGAAATTGAGAAGGGAATTAATATTGTACGATGTTAATGCTCTGATTTAATAAAATTGATTAAAGCTTGAATGGTTGGATAAATGGTATTATCGCGTGGCTAAATCGACTGACTTGGATTTAAACTTAAGTGGCGTCGGAGGCTTAGACTATGGCTAGGCTAAGTTAGACCAGGGATGGACTTTCTCTCTCACTCTCACTTTTAGTCTCCTTGGTGGAGGAATGAATTAAGATCTACTGGATGTAATGGGGGACTTCCCCTAAATTCCTAATGCTTCTAAATATAGTGAGTATTTGAAATGAGAAGGGGATGTGGCTATTTATAGCCACCAAACCCAGTTTCCTGGTAATTGCCGGTGATTTTAGGGGCAAAAAGTGGTTGAAGGGTTAAGATTGGAGATTACCATATGGCATCATCTCATTAATTGGATGGGGTAGTAAAAGTGTAATTTTGGATGAGGAGATGAGTATCGGAGTAAATACACCTCAATCACAGATTTTTAAAAATGAGAGATACCACATGCTTGAGGGATGTCACCCCAAAGAAAGAGAGTCCATGTGGTCGGTGGAAAATTAATCATCATCAGTCCCCATTTGAACTCCCTACTTTTGCAGAAAACCTCCTTCAAGCGTGTGAAGGCTCTGCTATGATGGATACTACTTTAAGGTTTTGTCTATTTCTCCAATTGGACTTGCTTTTGGTCTTGAGTTTGACCTTTATTTTAGGCTTAACTAGGTGAGTTGACTGAGTTGTTGGATAGGATAAGTTGACCAATTTAGTTGACTAGGAGACTCAATTCATCGAGCTAACTCAAGGTTATAGAGTTTTAGGTTTAAGTTAGACTGACTAGGTTAACTAAGTTTAATAGGTTGAATGGGATAATTTTAAGATTTAGAATTATAGGTTTAGGGTTTAAGATTGAGATTTGGTTGACTATCCATTAATTCAAACTTAATCAGCTTATCAATCTGAGATAAAATGTCTACAAAGGATTATATCTATATTATCCATCTATTTTTTTTCATATTATTTTAAGGTATAAAATAAAAAATGAGGTAAAAACAAAGCCCAAGTAGACCAAAAAGTGAAAATTGAACTCACATCAAATTTCTTGAGATCACTAGAAGTTCCGATTCAAACCCATATTAGCATTTTCCCTTATTCCATGTTTATGTAAACTTATAAATAGATTGAATGGCAAATAAATATGCAGAGCAGTCCAGCTAAGCTTTGCAACCGCCTTAGGCTCATGGTATAAAATAATATCTAGGCTCATGGTATAAAATAATATCAGAAAAATTATGTGGACGGCGTGAATAAAACTCATAAATTATGATGGGCCCCACGTAACCACTGCTGCACGGACAATCGTCCAGGCGGGGGCAGCGAGAAGCCGGGGCTCTCACCTTATCCGCTTCCAATTCTATCTTATGGCATTATTTGAATGGGGCAGCCGGTGCAGGGCGTTCGCAGAGGCCGGCACTCCAGTTAAAATCGCAACGCGTCAAAACTCCTCCAAAGCTGTGGAGCCCACCACGATGTTTGTGTTATACAACACGCTGTCCATCCGTTTCCTCGTGTCCACGTCAACCGGTACCAATTCACCCCACGTGTCCCTTGAGATACTAGGCAAGATGCTGTTGAAAGAAACAAGGTAGTGACATCTCCCACTAAATTACACATGGCTTACCTTTTTCTCAATCTTAACCGTCTATCTAGTCGGACCCACAACGGATGGCCCATATTCACTTGTTTCTATTCCGTTTCCACCGTCAACCAACTCTATTTTACACCATCAGTTTTCGGGTCGTGTGAAGTAAATCGAACCTGACACGTGTACAAGCATTGAATCACCAAAAGAAAAATATCTCCTTTGTCGTTTCCTCCCTGGAAAGAGAGAACCTGGGCAGATGCCAATCGAGGGAACCGGTGATAGCCAGTTACCACATTATCACGAGCTAGCTGTGTGGCAACAAATGGGAGAGAGTTACCGGGTGGAAAAGTCAGTGAAAGAATTCCAAGGGAGTCGGTCGTACGTACTCATATGCCTCTCTTTCTCTCCTCTCGTGCCTTGCTTTAGCTTCGCTTTGTCTCTTCTTTTTTGATTACTTCTCTCTCTGCTGTGGGATTGCAGACGCTTCCCACCTCCAAAGGTATATATTCTTTTTTTCTTTTTTTTTTGTTTTTTGTTTTTTGTTTTTTAATTATATTTTTTTCTCATTTGCTGGTAGATCTGACCTTGGTTTTTGATGAGCTTTTGTTGAATTTTTCTTTTGATTTTTATTATTTATTGGTTTTTTTTCATTGGGTATGTTCTTCCTCGTCCTCCTCCTCCTTTTTCTTTTTAAATTTTTTTATTTTCAGGAACTGATTCTCCTACTATTTTTCTATGTTTTTGTGAATTTCATTACTTAGTAATCCATCTTTTTCTTCTCTGGTATCTGAGATATTTTCATTTTCTTTTTCTTTTTTTTTAATCTCATTTTGGCTTTTATGTTATTTTTTCTGGATTTCTCTAACCCTGAGATCAGTTTAATCTCCTTTCGATTCCTCTCTCTCTCTCTCTCTCTCTCTCTCTCTCTCTCTCTCTCTCTCTCTCTCTCTCTCTCTCTCTCTCTCTCTCTATTTTTTTGGTTCATGGAAGGAAGAAATTTAAGTGGAATTTGAAGAAAAGAATTCTTTTTTCCTGAAATTCTCTTCTTCTTTTTTTTTGTTGATCTCTGTATAGCATGTCCTTGATATAAATTATTTTATATTGATCTGATCTTCATTTGTGTCGTGCCATGCCCAATTGTATTGCTTGTTTTAGATGAATTCGTGGGTGTTATGGATTGTTGCTAATGGGTCTTTCTCTGTTTACTGATACTGTTTTTGGGTTGACAGGGTTTGTAGGTTTAGGTGATCGAGCACATATATATCTACTTATGCATTTCTCTTTTCATGTTTTGACTTTGATTGCGAAACGTTAGCTTCTTATAAATCTCTTAGATTTGTTAATTCTTAATTCGTTGTTTGAGGTTCCCTGACGCTGCAGTTTAGATTTTTATTTTTTTTATTTTGAAGTGGTTTTATAAGAATTTATTGTGTAAGCTGGATCAAAAGAAACGGAACACTGGTACTACTGGAGATTACATTTCGATAAGCTTACCAGTTTTATCGAATGGTTCCATTTTGTGATGGGGGTCTTCTATCAGATAATCCTAGTCGTCCAATGAAATTGACAATGATGACTAGTGTTCCACAATCATCAGGGGGGGCAATTGGATGTTTTGGTTCATCCCCTAGGGAGCTTTTTGTGATATTCACCACCCGCTATTCAGCTGCCATTAGAGCAATTTGGACTGCGGGAAAGTTAGGTCCACATTTACATTTAATTATGCTGTGAAAATGCTTGGTTTTATGCCAATGTATTTCATTGTGAATCAATGTTCAAAATCTTGGACACAACTCCCAAACCCATCTCTTCAATTCGGCATTGCTATGTCAATGAGAAACTCAGCTAAATTTATTGAATTGGATTCTGGATTCTATGTTTACCTGCTTGGGGCCCCACCAAATCATGGTTTTAAATAGCAGTTCAGAGTATCTCTCACCTAAAGACCGAAACTGTTACTGCTCGCTTGACTCATTTGATTACAATCTGGCAACTCATTCAGGTCCCAACTGAATCCAGCTTGTATAGTACGATGTTTGAACCCTGCAGCAAATTCATTGAACTTGTCCTAGTTGATCAGCTAGTCATTAAATTGGAGTTCTTGTTTGGGCTCTGCTATTTTATTGACTGCTCCTAATTTATATTTTCATTATTATAGGAAAAAATTTCCTTACAATGAAGGCAGCAAAGGGAAAGGGGGCTACGAAGAAGGAAACCAAGGAAGCTTTGAAGCCAGTTGAAGACAGGTTGATTGAAAGCTCATGTTTATTGTTGTTAATCCTTCTTCTTTTCCGTATGGTTCGAGACAGTGATGGTGTTGTTTTATATTTTACTATCAGCATTTATCTTTTGGATTTGTAGTTGAGGGACATTGTTTCATGTTTCAGTTCTCATATGATTGCATGTGACATGGACGTAGATATGAGGTCTATGAAGCCTGTCGCAGTGACATGCTGGTCCCAATAGATGATGTTGAGAAAAGAGGTTGGGTTATGTATTAGTGGTTGATATAGCACATTCACTGTGTTCGGTCATGTGGTGTCCATGGTTTGGCGATCTAGACCATTGAAACATTGAGCTGATGGTCCCCATCATAGACCATTTCCTCAAAATCTCTTCGATCAGATCATCCAAACCTTTAAGTGATTGGCTTGTAAGTAGATGGTTAAGAAGAAGTACACCAACAGTCCATACTTGAATGGTCGATGGTAAGAAGGCTAGAGATTGAAGACTAGGATCTTCCAATTTGGGATATTTCAGGGGCATGGTTTTTATGATGGGAGCCATGGGATGGATAACCCAACCATGGCTCCATGCCACATCACCAACTTCATGTGCAATAGGGAAGTTTACTGTCAGTTACTAACAGAGAACTCGGACTTTATTGAAAATACATTGTTGTAGAGATACTGGTCTATAGAAGGATAAGATATGGAAATTTTCTCTATATCTTAGCAGTCACTCATGTTTCAGCTGAAATGTTTCATTTTGGTCCCTATTCCAGACACAAAATACCCCCTTTTTTATTTTGCTGAAATTGCATTCCACTTTGGTCCAATCTGGCGAAAATAACGTAAACAGGCAGTTTCAGCTGAAATGGGCCCACAAGGACAAGATCAGGGAACTTTTTCCCAGCCATTTTAACCACTAATTCCGGAGTTAAACTCACTACGCTGTATATCGCTTAAAATGATTACTACCTGAACATATCTGGTGATGGTCATGTACCTTTCTTCATTTCAGAAAGGTTGGGAAGCGCAAAGCTGCTATTAAAGTTGATAAGAGTAGTACAAAACGGGGCAAGAAAGAAAAAACGGCCAAAAAGGATCCTAACAAACCAAAAAGGCCCCCAAGCGCCTTCTTTGTTTTTCTGTAAGTCTCTCCCTCTCTCTCCCTCTGTGTGTGTGTGTGTGTGTGTGTTTAAGATGGTGAATTATGTAAGCAGTTTGCTTTTTTATTTTATGCTTCTCTTTTTTATATTGTATCATACAGAGAAGAGTTTAGAAAGATTTACAAACAAGAGCATCCTAATGTGAAGGCTGTCTCAGCTGTAAGTATTGAAGGGGTTTTAAGGTGATTTCCTACAGCAATTTAGTTGATTTGAGTTTTGGATTGACTAATTAATTTGGAGGTTGGATGCTGCAACTGAAGGTTGGGAAGGCTGGGGGAGAGAAGTGGAAGTCAATGTCTGATGCTGTAAGTGTTCTGACGTTTGCTGGAAGTAATTAAAACCTTGAAATTTGTTAAAGGTAATGAAAGATTAGATGACAGGTCTTTGAAATCTGACGATGTAATGTAGCTTAGAAAATTCAAGTGATCTTTCATTTTTGTAAAGTCGTTGCCAAATTCATTGATGTGTTTCTCCCACTCAATTTAGCATATGCACCAACCAGTCTGTGTAGGCTTGTGATTTTGAATATCTAGTTGTCTGCCCAAGCCAGGTGGGGGTGAAAAATTGGGCCTAGACTGTAAGGTTTAAAGCCTTGGAGAATGAGTTGGACTTGACAATAGCCCATCTCAAGTTGGCAGAAAGCCCTATTGAGTACTTGACGAGTCTTCTTGTTTAGAAACTTATGTTGTAGCCTGATTTGTCAAGTTTCGATTATGTATTGGAGTTTCTTGAATTCTCATTTGGACTTTTTAACAATTTGGTCAACTTGGTCAAATTCTTACAGGGTTATAAAAAAGCCTACCCTTTAGCTTGGCCTTAGTCTTTATCAAGTCAAAGTTGATTCTGGGAGATTTTAAAGCAATCAGTAGGGATTGACTCTGTTATGTCGAGTTACGTAGAATCCATTATATCCAAAAACAGTTACGTAACAGCCATAATGTAAAGGTAACAGAGGGCACCACTACACCTTACAGGGTCATAGCTGCCGTTACGGAAAAAATGGCCATTAACCCTGTATAGGGATATTTTTCCATAACTTACTGTTAATTACCAAAACAAAAAAAAGCCCAATATGGCTGTCATTACCATTATTGAATACCTTGGTACCCTTAAAAGCCATGGCAAGTTATTGGAATCTGTCAAGAAACTGTACTTAGTGAATTGATATTATAATTGATGCTCTTGCATGATTTCTTGTTATCCTTATCGATTTGGGTCATCTTGGTGAGTTCCCGACTGCTTTGGATCTCTCTGGATCTCTTTGTTGAGCTTAAGATTTTACTTTTGAAGGCAACATTTTGTTGGAAACATAGTTGTTGCTGTCCTAGAAACAACTGTTCTCAGAACAAATAATTGTCCTTTTGTCCCTGCCCCTACCTTGTTATTGTATGTAAATGATAGTTATGCAATAGGTACTATTTACATGTGCCTTTTGTTTTATGTGATGGTCAACAGGAGAAAGCTCCTTTTGAAGCCAAAGCTGCAAAGAAGAAGGGCGAGTATGAAAAGCTTATTTCAGCCTACAACAAGAAACAGGCAAGCACATAATAGAGAGCCTTTCTATCATATCCGATGAAATCTGTATTTAAAAAACCCAAAAACTCTACTCAATGTTAATTCAGGCCGGGTCAACTCGAAGACTTGACCCAACTTGATGCGATAATTGATACTTGATGATGATAATATTTATTATAGAATACGTAAGAAAGAAGATAGTGCATAGCTTGGTGGTTGGGTACTCTAGTATCTCACAAGAAATCATGGGTTCCAATTTAGCCCTTGTTCGTTTTTACTTTTTAATTAAAAAAGGACAAAGCAACGAGTCTTGCTGTGTGACTCATTATTCGTGTTTCCAAGTGATTTGGCTGAGTTTCAAGTTGAGAGTGAGTTTTAGAACCATGATGAAATCCTCTTGGCTGGTCTGTTTAATCATTTTTTGGTATTCTTTCTGACAGGAAAGCATGGCTGATGATGGTGATGAGGAGTCCGATAGGTCGAAATCTGAAGTTCATGATGATGATGAGGAAAGTGAGGAGGTAAATTTCCTAAAGTTCCCTGTTGGTTGAGTTGTCTTTGCTGGTTTTGCACGACAGCCCGTCCACGTTCTTGCATGTGCACAAACACTTGCACATGCTTCATAAAAGATGCCAAGACTTCTGTCTGAGCAAATGGGTCTACTATAATGGTTTTGTGTAGCACTTTGTAACTGAACAACTTACTGTAAACTTCTGAAAAGAGGAGACTTGCCTATCATTTTTCAAGAAACCATCTACCCATCCAGCAAGCTTTTAGCTTCAAAACCAACATGTGATTGTGGCCCAGACATGGCTTTGAGTTCCCATTTGAGTTTGTTGAAGTTCAATTTCCTTGGTCATTAAAAAAAATTTGCATTCTGGGTTGAAGATGTTCCCCGTTCACCTCTCACTACAAGGTCAAATTTCGAAAATCTCTGCTTCTGGGACGCTCAAGTTCTGGTGACCTCACCATCAATCATGCTGTGGCAATTCACACTCACTGCCGTTTTGGTTTTTCCACATCAAGGAAATTCCCAAAACTGCTACTGTTTTGGCTTTGGGCTGTCGATGGGCTTGCCTCGGACCAAGTTAAAATCAATTTTTTTAATATGCCTGACCTGAACAGTTCAAATTGGGGCCAAACCTAACCCCAGGCCAGCCTGTTGACTAGTCTAGTTTCAGCAAGAATCACTTGCAATCATAATATACAATCTAGAGTCGTGGGTAATTGATGATTCTGAAGAGTGTTTCTGGGAGAACTGTAAGATCCGTAAATCGTGTGTTATTCTAGGAAATACATCAACATAGGAGGTTTAATGACATTGTTAACATTGTTGGTCTTACCTATATCAAAGTCCTTTTTACTTATTGAGTACTAATGATAGGGGGCATGATTCTCTGTAGGAGGAAGATGATGATGATGAAGATGATGATTGAAGATGATGGCCTATGTGGCTTGGGGGAGTATAATCAATGCAAACTGTTGATTCTGAAATGTGTATGATCTTACCTTAGGATACAACTGGTTGCCTTTCAAAATGGGAAAGAATGCAGCTCCCAGAGTGTTGCTATATATCCCTATTAGAATTACCTGTATATTTATTTCTGTTTTCTGCTTCCCTTATCAAGTTGGTATAATATCATGTGCTCTCACAACATGCCGTAGGCTTTTAGCATGAGAGTTTAAGCAGTCTCATATTCTTCTGTTTCTGCAAGTGCATGTCTTCTAAAAGTCAATGTAGCTGTGCCAACCTGACAACTGTGTGGGGGCAAAAAGATCAGGCAGGTGTGTGTGTGTGTGTGTGTGTGTGTGTGTGTGTGTGTGTGTGAGAGAGAGAGAGAGAGAGAGAGAGAGAGTTGCCACATACATTTCATCCCAAATACTTGCAGTTGTGGACAGGAGGGCCTGTGGCTATGGGCTATGGTGATGTGATGAAAAGTGTATGGGCACTAAAATTGGGACTGGAAAAGAAGATTTGAGTGCCATTTCAGGGATGCTTCCTCAACATGAATGATTTAAGTTAGATGGTTTACTTATGGAGAATCATTCAGTTGCATGTGTGGATCCCATCTGGAGTTCTTGATTAAGACCCAAGGTGGATCCGAATGAATAAATTCCTTCCTCTTGAAACTAGAAAGAGAGAGGCCTAAACTGGAATTGGTTAGCCAGGCTATAGAGTTGGTGGTTCAGCGACTGTCGCATACTCAGCAGAGTGCTTGTGTTGGTCCAGGGATCAACGACTGTTCTGTTGGGGGATAATACCATAACCCTTACTGGGGTAGGCACGGCTTCAGATTCACCAAGGCGGGTTGGATCCCTGACAGTGGGGCCCGCTGTGATGTATGTATGTGCCTTGCATTGGACATCCATCCATTTTGAAAGCTCATTTTAGGGCATGATTCCAAAAAATGTGAAGCAGATCCGAATCTCAGGTGGACCATAATACAAGGAAACAGTGGCAATAGACCATTAAAAACCTTTTTTCATGGGTCACAAAAGTTTTTGATCAAGCTGATATTTGTGTGGTCTGTCATCAGGTTGAATGGAAAATAAACATTCCCGTGGCCCCCAAGAAGTTTTTAATGGTGGGGATTCAATCGCGACTGTTTCCTGTGGTATGGTCCACCCAAGATTTGGATATGCTTTAGTTTTGGAATCAGGCCCTAAAATGAGCTGTTAAAATGGAAGGTCGGTGTTGATGTAAGGCGCATACATCACTGCGAGACCTCAGTGGATCAGGGGTCGAACCCAAAGCGCTCCCTACTGGGGTAGAGCAGATACCCAATCAAAGAGAGGGAATTGGTGAGTTTTGAGACCCACATTGGAGATGAGCTGTCATCTTTCCATTGGATGTCTACCCTAATATGGTAGGTAACGACCTACTGTATCATTTACCGGTAACAGTAGGATGGAGGGCAAGTAACCATCGGTAGCACAGCGTGTGAGAGGAAATAATGCAATATGCTCCTATAAAGGAAAAGCTTACCTTTTTTTTTGTGATGAGACATACACTCATGTCTTGCACCCATCCTTAAATATGGCAAGAGACATTTGAGGATTCCATACGCGATATTTTTGTTTAAGCTTAGGGTAGGTCTCCCAACTGGTCATGGAATGCCTACTCGTGAGGATGATCCAGGATCTTTGTTCATGGTTTGGCATGGGACCCACCCACCATCAGGAAGTTGCAGCTGTAGTAATACAGCCATGTTGAAGGGTGGAGTCTCAAGAGATGAGAGAGAGAGAGAGTCGTCAAGGAAACCGATTTTGATGGAAAACGAAAACCCACAAGCTCCTTAAATTTTCAAGAGAAGAAAATTCCAGTTTCAATCATTTCCTTGATTCCCAAAGTAATTTGACAATTGATAAATGGTATCAATGAAATGAAAATGAGCAAGGATGGCAGTACCAATTCTGAATCTAGTTGAAAATCCTCCCACAATTGCAAATGAAGATAAATAGCAGCAACTATCTTGTACAATTCCAGTGCCCGTTACAGATATGGTTCTAGCCAGTAGTTGGATTTGATTTGATTTGATTGATCCAGTTTTACCCATTTGTTGGATTTGATTTGATTTGAATGATCTAGCCCCTGCTACAGATCTGGTTGATTTGATTGATCCAGTCACCCATTAGAGATCTTATTGGTTTGATTGATCCAGTCCCTCCTTAGAGATACGGTTTACCAAGTAGTTGATTTGATTGGATCTACTCCTCTTGACATTTCAATACCTATAACCTGTTTTCATCCTAATTTTATCTAGAATACTGATTTGATTGGATCTACTCCTCTTGACATTTCAATACCTATAACCTGTTTTCATCCTAATTTTATCTAGAATACGGATCCTCTGTTTTCGTCAAGCAGGAAAATTGTGATTGTTGCAATGTATTTGGACCTTGTGATTTTCGAATGCATTGAATTTGCATCGCTGACTGAGACGGACTAATCACTATACAGCGGAGGAAAAAAAGCAGGAAATTCGTGGTTTTAGCAAAAAGAGGATCCGGACTCTAGTAGTTGGCCTCCCTATAAAAGTCTTCCTTTCCTCTCCGCCTCACTGTCAAAGCAAATCGACTATGATGTATTAGTAGTTGACCTCCCTATCAGTCAAAAGTCTTCCTTTCCCCACAAGAATCAAGCTGTTTCTTCCTTTTCAGTAGCTAGGGCAAGTGGTAGAGATTAAACTCTTTCCGGTTTGGAGCAGAAAAGGGACAGAGTGGTGATTGATCAATTCATTCAATTAGGGCGAGACAGAGCTAGAAGTAGTCCATCTTAGATAATTTAGAAGAGAAGTGCATGAATCATATCTTCTCCTTTCTTTCATACAAGAGGGAGAAAATGAAGAAGATGTCTCTCTCTTCTAGGATAGTTCCAGGACTCCTAACGGCAATTATATAGTTGCAAGAGAACCTCATACAACGGCAATTAAATAGTTGCACGCGAACCTCACACATCAATACACAAATGCGTTGGTCCATCAGTGCTTTAGGGGCAATCATCTGCGCCGGTGAACAAAGGATGAGGATTCCAGCAGCTTTAGTCACTTATGATCAGCCAAGCAAAGTGCAGTTTTCATCCAATGACGGATAAAACCAGCATAAAAGTGATATATATCTACCAAAAAAAGTAAATAAATATATAAAAAGAAAAGAAAATGGGTGGATATCATAGCTTGTTTAAATAATGGATTACGGTAGTGTAAAACTCACATCATTACTCTTTTCCTCTAATTGGATATTGCTTTCTTGTCAAATCAAGCTAATCCTCTAAAATCACCCCATGATACATATCAGCAGGTGTGCTGCCATGGTATAGATTAGTAGGCCCCATCATAATGTATATGCTATATCCACACCATCCATTCCTCTTGCACGATCATTTAATGAAATGGGATAAAAATGAGAGATCTAAAGAAGACATGGACCACAATGTAGCTAGAATGGGAATTAAATGCCTGCCATTGAAAACTTCTCAGGGTCATAGAGGTGTTGGATCAAGCACATTTTTGAGGACACACCCTAAAATGATTTTGCAAAATGAATGGATGGTGTGAATGTAACACATTAAATATAACACATGAAAAGGATCACATCCAAGTATATCTAACGAAATTACTTTATATGTGAAAACTGAAGATACCATGTTGGTGTTACATACTGTCACCATGTTACTGTCCTTTAGACTACCATAATAACGATAATCATGACTTTTTTACCACATTTTACAGCACATAACTGTCAGAATCACTAATCCAAATATGTCCTCTAATCCAAACACGCCCTCATTGTTCTTTTGGGATCAAATCGCTTTCCAAGGTAAAGAGAGGAAAGCCAATTGTACCTTTTGGGATTCTGGTATCTTCTTTTTCAATGAAACATCACCTCGAAACAAGCAACAAAAGATTATTATTGTTGGAATGCGCACCGATTCACCATTCCAATATGCACCGATTCATCATTCGTGCGCGCTCTCTCTCTCTCTCTCTCTCTCTCTCTCGCAGAGGATGTTTAGCAGCACCCTATACTACTCACACCTAGGACCCAACCTAAATTACTAGTGCCATATGCAAGAACCACAGAGAACAACCAAACACAATATCATCATCTTCATATTCAATGAAGCAAGATTTCACAAATCAGCAACATGTATTCAATGAAGCAAGATTCATAAATCAGCAACATCAACTTGGAAGCCTGACAAGGCACGATGTAAACTGTATTTACAATTTCAACTATCATGATATTTAATCCATATATGTACAAAAAGTGGCTTCCTGATTGTGGGGACCATACCTGCTCCAGTTACACAACTCAGTCAAACCACAAACAAAGCATGAAGCCTGCCACAGGCAAACTCCCCAATTGATATACTCATCTGATATGAGTATCATAGGTAAGAAAAACAGTATCAGGTACGACGAGAGGTAATTTATCTATGAACATGAACAACCTCTTTATGTTCTCCCTGGAGATTGAGGCCATGTCAATGACTTCCCGGTTGTCTGCATATATCCAGAGGTCGCATGAGTTCACTCTCTTGAGACAATCTCGACAGAAGGGGCATGACTGAGAACGTGCTCGCCTGAAACATAACACAACACCATCAATTCCTCTCTAAATATTTTTGATATCCCCTAAAGTGAAAGAATCCAACACCTACACGCTTGAAATGACCAAACCATGCAGTTATTTTATTGGGCAATGGTAATCTTTAATGATGGAAGATAGAACAGAAGTACAATGGACTCCTAAAAACAAATCTAAATTTATTCAAACAGTAAATGCATACCAATCTCGATAGCACTTCATACACAATGCGTGGTTGCAATTGGGCAGGACAACCTTGCTATTCAGCTCCATACAAATCCCACACTCTTCCTCTCTCTCTGCTTCCAGTTCTGAAAGTTTGCCCCTCCTTTCTTCAGCCCTTTTCTTATATTTCTCAAAACAGACTTCTCTCTGTTTCCGATCTTCCACATCGGTGATTCCTCTTTGAAGTTGGAGTAATGAGGGAAATATTACAGCTGCACAATGAAAACTACCTTCTAAGTAAGTAAGTCTCTAAACATTTAAACAAAACCTGTCCCAACCCATGATAAAAACAAGGCAACTTCTCTCACATGAAAAACTAGAGAAATAAAAGACAGACTTCTTTCTGTTTCCAATCTTCCACATGATGATTCCTCTTTGAGGCCACAGTAAAAAGGGAAATATCACAGCTCCCCATCGTGAAGAAAACTAACTTCTAACTATGCAAGTACCTTAACATGTAAACAAAACATGTCCCAACCCATGATAAAAACAAGGCAACTTCTCTCACATGAAAAAGTAGAGAAATAAAAGACAGACTTCTTTCTGTTTCCAATCTTCCACATGATGATTCTTCTTTGAGGCCACAGTAAAAAGGGAAATATCACAGCTCCCCATCGTGAAGAAAACTAACTTCTAACTATGCAAGTACCTTAACATGTAAACAAAACATGTCCCAACCCAAGATGAAAACAAGGCAACTTTCTTTCAAAGAAAAAATAATTAAAGAAAAACAGACTTCTCTGTTTCCAATCTTAAACATTGGTGAGTCCTCTTTGAATACAGCTGCCCATGGTGAAAACTACCTTCTAAGTAAGAAAATCTCTAAACATCTAAAAGAAAATGTCTCATCCCAAGATGAAAACAAGGCAACTTTCTTTCAAATAAAAAAGTGCAGAAAGAAAAAGCAACCGGTGGAAAAGTATCACATTTTCACATGAAAATGTAAACTAAAGATGGTTTTCATTACTTCACAGCATGAGCTTACCATAAAAATCTCTGATACTAGCTTTCCTTTCATGAACAGACATAGTAGTCTTCCCATCCGCATAAGCCTGTCACAACTCAATGGATTAGCCGGTATCCAGGCAAATGAATTAGCAAGTGGGGTCTACACATACATTGAGAGTACACAGTAGAGAAAATAACCATTACCTGGTAAATAAGGATTCTAAGCAACCCAAGGTGACCGGCTAGGCTGCAATCAGCCCATTGCACGAGAAAAAGGAAGAGGTGGGCTGCAGGACTGTACGATAATCTCATCTGTAGGCAGGCGCCATCATATTCCCTTGGATAATCCGAAGCCCTGAATTTCGTATCGAAAAGAGAAAGACCACAAAAAACAGGAAATAAGTGCCAGCGCTCATACCGTACCTTTTTTTAAAAGGACAAATCCTGGTAAGTGAATGCATTCATCAAATAGCAATCTGATGCAAACAAAATCAAAAGCAGCAATAGAGATAACACAACATAAAGAAAGAAGGGGAAGGCCGGTAACAGAAACAATGTATCAACCAATCCATCATCATGGAACCTTATCCCAAATAAGTGGGGTCGGCTAACATTAACATATCAATTGATTAAGCTTATTTGCAAAATACAAATTGGGTCTTGAAAATACATCGTTATAACTAAAGGTTTAACTTGAAATGCTTGGAATATGGATTTAGAAAGCATACGGAGGAATCGTGATAAGTCACAAGCCAAGCGCTTCACACAAATATTGAAGCTTAATCCTGCCACATCAGGTAGCTTGCATTACTCAGTAATAATATTTACCACTAAGAAGCCCTTTGATAAACTAAAAAAATAAGCTTTGGAAATTAATTTAAGTGCCTAATAATAATTTTGCAATAATTTTAGGGTTATTTTAGTCAAATGTGAAAGGAAATTTTAATGCACTGCCACTTTCAGCATTCAGCCTTCAGCAATAAGTGAAGAGAGGGGAGCTGAAAGAAAGTCCCAAATTTTCAGTGAAAATTAATTTATGCACTTAATAAGTGGGATTTGCCAAATGATCTGAATCAATGAAAATCACTGAGACGCAATAGACAGTCAAACCAATTCTAATATATTATAATTCAAAGAAAATCTCAGGACATAGCTAAAAATCCCAGATTCAAAGAACCCTACAGAAGCCGTCAGTGGAGAAGAAAGAATTGCCAGAAATACAATAAAAACTCTGATTTTATTCAAGAAAAGCACATCCCAACTCATCAGACAATAAAAAATATATGGGGAAAAAAAAAGAGTGTGAAAGAAAACAGAACCACAGAAAACAAAAGATAATGGGGGAAGGGAGAGAGATAGAGCTACCAACTCAAAAATAACACCAGAAGTCACAATTTCCAGTCGTATAAGATAAGCCCATATAATTTATAATAAAAAAAAGGAATTGATAACTACACGCAACTGGATTGATTTGCATACATACAATTCCAAAAGTTTGGAATTGAAAAGGTATAAATAGGTTGCATGCAAATCAATCAGGGTTTGGTGTAAATACCAGCTCAAATTTTTATTTAAAATAAGAAAAAGAAAAAAGAAGAGAGAGAGAGAGAGAGAGAGAGAGAGAGAGAGAGAGTTAAGAAAAAGCAGAAAATTAAAGAGATTGCCATGAAATTCCAATACCTTCGAATAATTCCTATAAAATCCACAAACAAAGCATTCCATCCAAATCCCAAACAAAGAATTCAATAAAATCAAACAGACTTCAAGTAAAATCAATCCCAATTACAAAATAAAAATTGCATTTTTTTCTTTAACAAAAAAGAAAGAAGAAGAAGAAGAAGAAAAGAAAAGAATAGAAGAAGAAATCAACAGTAGCAGGAAAAGAGGAAAATATGAGAAGGAGAAAGAATACAGAGTATTGGCATGCTGGATATCCGCTTCGAGGGCTTTCAGAGAATCCTTGAATGATTTTCGCATTGCCGTTTCTTCTTCCTCTGCCGAACTTATATCCCCATTCAATATTCTCCAAACCAAATTCAAAATTCGAAAAAAGAAAAGAAAAAACCTAGATATCTTCCCTTCCCACAGAAAACCCTCAAAATCTCCACCTACAATAAAACCAAGATAATGAGAGAGAGAGAGAGAGATTGGGACAGAAAAACCTAGAAATCTCCTCTCTTCTTTTTCATGAAAACCCTATTAGCCACAAGACAGGCCGGTAAATAAATAAATAAATAAATAACCTAGAAATCTCTCTCTCTCTCTCTCTCTCTCTGTGTCTCTCTATCTCTCTGCTGGTGGTGGTTGAGCAAAGGGAGGAGTGATCAAGGTGGTTTTTAAAAAAACAAGGGCTTTCTACTCGGTAGGATGGTATCTCGCAGCTGGACTTCTCTCCGATTCAGCAACTCATCTATGTATACGTGGCATAAGGAACGACAGTTATGGACCGTTGAAACTTTGGCTAATCCCATATGGATTCTACTTGAATTGAAATTTATAGTGATTCGAGTCTGATCGCATGATCTTTCCGATTAAAATTCCCTTACTGATGCTTTAATTTCATCCGTCCATAGGCTAGCCAAAATATTAAAGGTTAGAAATTTTTTCATTACAATTTAATGTTATTGTTCCATCCACCCTGGGGGACAGGATTTTAACGGTTCAGATTAGGATGAACTTATGCCACGTGTGTACTGGAAGAGCTACTGTACCAGAATTATATCCAGCTTGCCGGATGTTTCCTCCCGTACCTCTTTTTTTCCTGAAAATTCTTGCCTTTGTAAAGGTACGCGGGGAGCGTGCAAACTCCTTCTAAGAGTGGGGAAGACTTTACGTTCATCAGATCCACGCCGTCCATCAACAGCACCCATTATTTGTCCTTGATTCCAAAAATTAAACTGACTGAGGTGGGCCACCCTTAGGTAATCATACGTAAAACCTCTAAACTCATGTGTTATGGCTCACCTGAGTTTTGGAATGGAGTGATTTGTTAGGAATCCTTACATCCCAATGAGACAAAGTTAGATGAACGGCTTAGATCAATTATAGACTGAACAGTGAGCCCTACACTTGCCAATGGTGTGCATTCCATCCCCAGCTGTTTTCTTATGTTGTGGCCCGTCTGAATTTTGGATCCTAATGGTTTTTGTCTGAAAGGTTGAATGAGAGGCATCCTAGCCGATGAACGGCTAAGATCTAATGAGCGTCTCACCAACGTGTCGGTCAGATCACGCCCGTGAGTGTTTTTTTTTTTTTCAGACGGGTTGCTCTCCCAACTCTGATGCGCGGAAGCGGATTTCGTACTGAGTTAACTCCGTGGGGCCCACTGTATTTTATCCAATCAGTCCATCCATTTTATCTGATAATTTTAGGAACTTTTTCCAAAAATGAAACACATACAAACCTAAAATGGACCACATCACAGGAAAAAGTTTGAATTGAACGCCTACCCTTGAAAAATTCTTGAGGGCCACAGAAGTTTTGGATCAATCTTATATTTGTTTATTCCCTTCATCCATATTTGTGTGATCTTATAAACAGATTGGATGAAAAATAAACATCACTGTCGGGTCTAGCAAGGTGTCAACGGTAGAAATCATTATTTCCACTGTTTCCTGTGGTATGGTGCACTTGAGATTCGGATAAGATTCAATTTTGAGATCAACCCCTAAAATCTTCTGGAGAAACGGTTGGACGGTGTGGATAAGCCACATACATTCACAGTGGGCCCAAACGCAATCGTATTTCCTGATGAGCACTAGGCGCGTTTTGAAGGGTGATTGAGAACAGTCCATCCAGTGGGCCAACCATGCAGATATTTGATCCTGTACCATTGACACATATACAGAGTGATTGGGCCATGGACTGTCTCAAGAGACGAACAGTTCTGATGACGCTGATGATTGCCACGTGTACAGTGAAGATGGAGGTAACCTATATTTCAGACTCCTCCATTCATAAACGGCTGCTGTAAAGTGCACGTACAGTGACTTATGAGAACGGAATTTACGTGTCTCACTTTGACTGCACGCATGGGCTAAATTACTTAAATACCCCTGCTCTTTCCGCGAAATTGCGCAGACCGGTAAATTCGCGATATTTCGCAAGAAGAAAGCGGATATTTCTCGAATTGCGCGGGCGTATCTGAAGTGGATTCCGTCCGGACGCGGATTTCCTGCGAAAGCCTTTCGCAGGAAGTACCTGCGCTTGGAAATTAGGTGGGGCCCACAGTGATGTTTGTAAGAAATCTTCACCGTCCATCCGTTTTGTGAGCTAATTTTAGGAGAGTTAGCCAAAATTGAACAGGATCCAAGGCTCAAGTGGGTCGTACTAAAAGAAAAGGTAGTCAGGGAAATTCCTACCGTTGAAACTTCCTTGGGTTCGACAATGATGTTTATATGTCATCCATACCGTTAATAACGTCATTCCTACTGGGATGAATTGAAAATACAGATATAAGCATGATTCAAAACTTCTGTGGCCCCACGAATATTTCAACTGTAGAAGTTCAATTATCACGTTTTTGGCCCACTTGAGCAATTTATACGGTTCATTTTTGTCCTCATATCCTAAAATGAACCCAAAAAATGGATGGACGGTGAGGATTTCTCACAAACATCCCAATGGGCCCCGCCTGCGTTTCCAGGCCTTTCGGAGGAAATCCGCGTCCATTCCGTACTGCCCCGCCGGGATGGAAAACGGTTCCAGGCAGAAATCGGATGGGGTACTGAATTCGGGTCCAGGCAGATATCGGTTCGAGTATACGACTTTATCGTACTGAGTAAACTCTGTCGGACCCACCTTGAACGTATGTAGTTAATCCACACCGTCCATCCGTTTTTTCAGAACATTTAAAGGTTGAGACTAAAATTAAAGCATATTAAAAGCTCAAGCACACCATACCACAGGAAACAGCAGGAATAACGATTTCAACCCTTGAAACCTTGCTAGGCACCACAGTGATGTTTATTTGTCATCCAACCTGTTCATAAGATCACAAAAACATGAATGAAGGGAAAAAACACATATAAGCTTGATCCAAAGCTTTGGTGGCCCTCAAGAAATTTTCAATTGTATACGTTCAATTCACAATGTTTCCCATGGTGTGGTCCATTTCAAATTTTGATATGCTTCAAATTTTTTTTTGGCTCAGGCTATAAAATTATCTTATAAAATGGATAGGAGTGGATAAAATATATAAATCACGGTGGACCCCACATAGTTTACTCAGTACACTTATCGGACTGAGTTACTCACCAGGCAATCCGCTTGCGTCGAGGCAAGGGTGTGATACGTGGGTTTTATCCAAGCCGTTCATCCATCTTTTCAGATCATTTTAGATTATGATCAAGCATAAGCAAGGTTCAAGTAAACCACATCACAGAAAGTAGCTGTGATTATGACAACTGCCGTTGGTTGATAGGGACCTGTTTTGATGTTTATTTGCTATGGGACCTCTTAATGATTCCCACCCCAAGATATTTTTAGTGGTGGGAGTTTAATCTCCACTCTCTAATCCACTTCAACATTAAATTTATATATTTTTGCGTTTAAACTCTAACATGATCTAAAATAGATGAATTAGGGTGGATAAAACCCATACATCATGGTGGACGAGGATTGCGTCCTACCCTCGCCCGGACAGACCGTAATGTGAGTATTTTATCCACACTGTTAATTACTTTTCTCAAATCATTTTAAGATATTATACAAAAAAATGAAGTAGATACACAAATCCAATAGACCACATCAAAGGAAGCTGCAGTGATAATGACACCCACTGTTGAAACATTTTTAAGGACCACTGTGATGTTTTTTTTTACAACCCAACCTATTAATAAGGTCATGCAGACTTGGATGAAGTGAAAACACAAATTTCATCTTGATCCTACACTTCTCCGGCCCCTAGGAAGTTTTTAATGGTGGAAGTTTAATCCCCAATTTGTGGTCCACTTTAGTCCTGAAACTACTTCAATTTTTGGCTCATATTTTAAAATAATCATATAAAAATGATTAATAGTGTGGATAAAATACTTACATCACAATGGGCCCCATAGAGCCCTACCCAGATGGATTACCGTCTGAGCGGGGATAGGATGCAATCCGTGTCCACATCATGGTGGCCCACGGAGCCCTATCGGAGTTCTTGAGAAAGCCTTCCTACAAAAAACCAAATGAGCTAAGTTGGACAAAACCAATTACGTCATGGTACTTGGATTTCATGAGTACGCCTTTATGGGACTGTCCTAATGTTTGCAAGAGATCGTTTCTACTCATCCATACGATGAGCAATATAAGACTAAAAAACAAGTATAACCCAATACTCAAGAGCACCACACAAGAAAATGGAAAAGAAATGATTACATTGGCTATATTTTAATGTTTATATGCCATTCAAAGTATAAATAAATAAATTCATTTAATGTATATTATAATTTTTTTCCGAACTCAATTGAAAAGAATACATCCAGTGGTAAGGAAAAAATATGACATACTAAAGATTTTTTTTTAAAAAAAAGTATATAAAAAAAAGTTTTTTAACAAAGATTTATAAATAGTAAATGAATGTAAAAGAGAGAGATCATCATCTTAAAAACACAATCAACCAACAACAAACTATTAAACCTATTAATTTATTTTTTATCTCAACTTATCTTAAGATTATTAGTAATTTTTAGTTAAAATCTTTAGTTGACGCATTTTTACAATTACCTTTAATGATCAATTTTGAGTTTTTCATTTATTATATTTGTACTAGTATTTTAAAGTTATTTATTGTGAAAGTAACACACTTTTGAAAGAAGAATCCCACACTCCACTCATCACTTACATTTGTAAATAGTTTAGGAGTCGTTTGGCACCTTGGATTGGAGGGGATTGGAGGGGATTAGAGGTGGTTTCAAATCTCCTTGGTTGTTTGGCAGCAAAAAATAACTGGGGATTGCCAATCCAGGGGGTTCTCAATCCCCTCTTTGAGGGGGTTTGTAATCCACGGTGAGAGCTTGGATTACACCTAAAATCATTTCAATATTTGCAGGTATAAATGTATGTCACTGTACACTATCATTCTACTAGGCACATGGCCCACTAACGATGATCAGCACCATCCAAACATTGTTCATGTAGATCAGCACCGTCCAAATATTGTCCAGTACCGTCCAAACGTTGTCCATATTAATCAACGATTAAAAATCGTTAGCTAGTCACTCAGACATGATCTTGTGCTTGCGGTCCATCTGAGACTTGGAATTTCATCATTTTTAGGCAAAACATATATTTTAGCGGGCTTATCACAACCATAGTGTCAAAAATTATATATCTCACTGATTGGAGATATTAAAGTTGATTTAGTAATTAAATTTAAACCCCCGTAAATATACCATATATAGGTATTTTTGAATTAAAGTTGATTCACACTCCAGGGTGCCAAACACATCCAGAGGATTGCCAATCCAGGGGGTTTCCAATCCTGGGGGTTGTGAATCCAGGAGGGCTCCAAATCCACGCTCCCAAACAGGCCCTTAGTAAGCTATCCATATTCCCATCATCTATGTTGATCACCATAAATTGATCCATTATATCAATTCTAGCATACCCACGTAATAAATAAAAAAAAATACCAAAGGACCAACAATATATAACTTTTGTGACTTTATGAATATTTCTATGGTAGCCGTTCAATCCTCATTGTTTCCTCATGCATGGCCTTGATTCGTGGATGTAGCTTAGCTTTGGTTGCATGTCTCAATTCGAGTGGCCCTAGGTAGCTTTTTGTTGTAATTGACCAATAAACATTACAGCGACCCTAGGTAGTTTTTAATGGTAGTAATTCAATCACTACTGTTTTCCTTTGGTGTGGTCCACCTGGGATTTGAATTAGCCTCAAATTTATTTATTTTTTGGCCCATTCCCTAAAATAATATTCCAAAGTGGATAGTTAGCGTAGATATAACACATACATGGCGGTGGGTTCCACAGAGCACCATTCATAAGCTATGTAGCAACTGCCAGTGTTATGCAATCCCCAGCCGGTAGAAACGACTTGATGACTGCATGAAATTCATACTGTCGTCCATCAGGTAGGTCACGCCTTGTTTGGTTTTGATCCCACAGATAAATCTGATTCAACACTTATGTGGTCCAACCATAAAAGTATAACTAGAAACATGTATGACCCACCTGATTTCTTTCCCGAGTTACTTCTGGATGGTCGTGAGGTGAAAATAAGGCAGAGGACTTGATGGATGGTGTGGATCTCATGAAAGTTAGAACCACGGGCCTCTCGGCAGCGGGGTATTTACGTAGTTTCTTCTGATATTAGGGGTGGAATTATTTAAAAACAATGTAATTCTGTTACAAAATAGGCCAGCAAAACCAGGTGCCGTTCTAAGTTTCTAACTTCTATGAGGAAATAAAGGAAAAAACAAGATACATCACCGCAACTAAACACTTCGTACTATTGCATACCATAACTCTGCCGGTGGAAGATAATTGCCTCAATCTCAACCTTCCAAATATTGTGATCTACTTTAGGTTGCTCATAATCGGAGATTTATACGGAATAGATGATTTATCTTCCAGTTCGGTGGCCATAAAATGGACAGTTGAGATGCAAATTATCAAAGTTCCAAGTTATACTTTCTAGTGATGTATGTATCTTGAATCCACACCGTCCAACCATTTTGACAACTCATTTCAGGGAAAAATGAAGCTGACCCAAATCTTAGGTGGACCAGGAAAGAGTCCTGAATGAATCCCCACCATTAAAAACTTCACGTATTCCACCGGAATCTTTAGGGCCTATTTGGGAGCGTGGATTTGCAACCCCCGGATTCGAAACCCCCGGGATTAGAAACCCCCTGTATTTGCAATTCTCCCCGCGTGTTTGGTACCCTAGAGTGTGAATCAACTTTAATCCAAAATTACATATGTGTAGCATATTTATAAAGATATGAATTTAATTACTAATTCAACTTTAATATCTTTAATTAGTGAGATATGTAATTTTTGATACAATGGTTGTCATGAGCCCGTTGAAATATATGCTTTGTTCAAAAATGATGAAATTATTAGTCTCGGATAGGCCATAAGCACAAGATCATGTCTAAGTGACTAATAAATAATTTTTAATTGTTGATTTACATGAATAATAGTTAAATGGTGTTGATCATCATTAGTGAGCCATGCGCCGTATAGAATAATAGTATATAGTGACACATATATTACACATGCAACTACTGAAATTATTTTAAGTGTAATCCAAGGTCCCACCGTGAATTGCAAACCCACAAACTCCCCTTAAAAAGGAAAACTCCTAGATTCAGGACGCCAAGTTACTTTATGCTACCAAACAATTAAGGGATTGAAAATCCCCTCCAATCCACGGGGCCAAATGACTCCTTACCTGCCATCTAGCCTGTTGATAATGTCACAAGGACCTAATTGAAGAGACCCACGGATATTATCTTTTATGGCCCATAAGAAGATTTCAACGGTTAATATGGTCAGTTGGAGATTTGGATCTTGTACTATGGTCCATCGGAGATTTGGATCTGCTTCATTTTTGGGATCATCCCTAAAATGAGCCGTCAAAATGGTTGGGCTGTGTGATGTGATCACATACATGATAGTACGGTGGGCTCACGATAAGGGGTCCCACCCACCTCCGTGTATCCCCAGACCACCGAAGCCGCACTCTATACCCATCTGCAGCAGGACCCTTGATTTGGATTATACGTATGAGTGTATGTATGCCACGTGTACGGTGATGTGAATGGTCATGTGTTTACACTGCCATGGCATCCGGGAACGCCTGTAGTTCAGACCGACTGCACTGCAAGGGAAGCCTTCATGCGTGAGGACGTAACACGTACCAGATAATACCGCCAATGTTACATACATAGGACATCGAGGCCATTCATTAGTCAGTCACATGTACATTAAATCTGGACCATTGCAAGTTTTTTTGTAAAACCCGTATCCTAATTCGTACTGTTTTTTAGACTTTGGTGGTCATTCCGATCGATTTTCGACGACTCGCGATCTGTAACCGGCGTTGCGCGAAATCCTGAAACGGATTCTGTTGGTCTGAGTCAGTTCGACATGAGACTTGTACCAGTGCGACCGCGCTGTCGCCGCGGTTCCGATGTCGCGTCTCACGCGTCGAGGCGATACCCAGGCCAGGAGATGTGGGCCCGCGTTCAGTTCGAGAAAACACCGCACGTTACGGATTACGAGGAAATCTCTACGAGATGTCCCATCAATCAATCAATCACTCATGTCAAGTACAAGTCAAGTCACTCCATACCCAAGTACAACTAACCCATGTCATGCCCATACCTTTCTCTTACACAAGCAACCCAAAGTCCACTCTCACATCACTTCATCCATCACCAAACCCATCACACATCACTCCATCACCCTTTTTCACCCATCACTCCCCTCTCTCTCTCATTCATTCTCAAAAAAATCTCTCCAAGCAAAAATTTCACACGTCCAAGCATTCCCAAGCTTTCCAAAAGCCAAGTGTGGCCCACCCTCTCATCTCTCATCCACACCATCAAAGGTCCATCATCCACCGTCCAAGGCGAAGGCAAGGAGCATTGGAGGCCAAGGGAGCAAGGAGGAGGCTTAGAGGTGGGTGATCCACCGTTAAATTTCTTTTTAGGGACCACTTATTTGTGGGACCCATTTTTTTGTGTGTAATTTGTATCATGTGGGGCCCATAGTAGCGAGGCCCCACCATCACCGTCTCTTATTCTCTCTTTCTCTCTCCTTATCCTTCTCCTAAAATGAAGTGGGCCCCACCGATTCATGATAAATCTACTCCATCCATCAAATGGTGTGGCCCACTACATATTAGATAAATGATATTTATTATATATATATATATGTACATGCAAGGTGGGCCACGATCATGTGGGACCTACCTTGGTGAACGTGGACCATGTCCCTGTGGGACCCACCTTGGTGAACGTGGACCATGTCCCTGTGGGACCCACCGTGTTGTATCTGTTTAAAGCACGTCGTCCAGCGTCTCTGGACGCTGGACTGGCAACGTTAACACACTACACTTTAAAAAAAAAAAGAAAGGGAAAAAGTATACTTTTACAGTGGGCCACTGATGCAGGCCCCACCTTGAGGTATTTGCTTGATCCAAGCCGTCCACCACCTTTCTCAGACTATTTTAAGCGTTGAGCCAAAGTTTGGGACCAATCTGATTCTCAGGTGGGCCATACCATCTAAAATCATGTGGAGACATGCCTGAAACATACAAAATCATTTGGTAGGGCCTATCTAAAATTTGTACGTGGTTGAAACTTGGTTTGAACCCTTAATTTTGTGAGACACATGCAATGGACGGGGTAGATCTGTTTAATGTGGGTCCCACCTAGGATAAAAAAATAATTTTCTTTTTTGATATGACTTTGTGCCATGACGTCCAGAGACGTCCACGTTAAAAAGCGTGGCCGCATTGGCCCACTTGTAGACTCCACCATGATGTATGTTTTACATCTATACTGTTCATTTAATAGGTCCCCTTGAATGGTACGTTGACTCCAAAAATCATCCACAAAATGAACTCAGGTGGGCCATACCATCCAAATCATGTGAAGACATGCCTAAATCATATAAAAACACTTGGTGGGGCCTACCTGAATTTTTAATGTGGCTGAAACTTGGTGTGAACCCTCAAACAGGTGGGACATACGTAATGGACGGGTTGGATTGCAAATAAACACTTTGGTGGGCCCTACATGGCATCCACTGTGGTATGTGTGGCTTACCACACCGTCAAAACAGTGGGTGGTGACACCCACTGTGATGCAAGTGTTTCACTCACGCCGTCCGTCCACGGCAGTGGACGGTGGCCCCCACTCAGATGTATGTGTTATGTCCACGCCGTCCATCACGTGGGCCCCTGGCCACGTGACGTTATGAACGGGTTTGGATGGCAATAAACATTACAGTGGGCCCTAAGCCATGTGATTCAATGAGCAGTTTGGATGCAAATAAATAGTACAGTGGGCCCAGGTTGGGTAAAAAAAAAAATATACATTACGGTGGGCCCTGGGTCTATATGACCTCATCAGCAGGTTTGAATGGAAAATAAACATTTTGGTGGGCCCCTTGCTACATGGCCTTATCAACAGGTGGGATGTAAAATAAACATTTTTGGTGGGCCCCTTGCCACACGGCCCTAACAATAGGTTGGGCGGCAAATAAGCATTTCAATGGGCCCAGGATTGGATGGAAAATAAATGTTATAGTGGGCCCACATGGGAGTCTACCATGATGCATGAGTTTCATCCAAACCGCCCATTTATTTGTTGTTGTAAAATTATTTCATGGCTTGTGCCAAAATGAACCAGATCTATGGTTCAAATGGGCCACCATGGTATGTGTATAGGGCCATGTTGACCCATTTATGGCCATTCATTTAGGCCCACCTTGGTGCACATCTAAGACCATGGGATTAATCCCATTTGGCATGTGTAATGTCCATGGGATTAAGCCCATTTGGCATATCTAAAGCCCATGGGTTTCGGCCCATTTGATATATACAATGCCCATGAGATCCGGCCCACTTATTCTATATAAGGCCCACGGATCTAAGCCCATTTGGTACATATAAAGCCCATGGGATCAGGCCCATTTGATGTGCAAGGGGCGCAAATGGAATGGCCCATTTGACATATTTAAAACTCATGTGTGTAGTTCCACTTTGATGTATTTCATGGCCCATGAGTCATGGACCATTGCAATGTACATAAGGCTCCTTGGCGAGGCCCATTAACGTAGCCATTTGAAGAATGTAAGGCCCACGCAATTCGGCTCATTTGATATATCCAAGGCCTAGGGATCGAGGCCCAATAGATGTCCTTAGGGTCCATTGCAATGTACGTCTATCATGGTTCGTGAAATGATATTTACGGCAAGCCGTGCCTAGAAAACAATGTTGGTTTGACGTCCACATTGTACGTACAATGTTGGTTAAATGTCCGCATTGTAGCTCTCTTTAGGGCCCATTGATAGGTCCATACCCGTTGCTATTCATTGCCTTATAACATGCTTAGTATAACCTCATGACTCATGCCCATATGCATCATATGTATGCTTGATATGAGTAATGACTGATCATAACATACGCCATTGGGCAGACCATTTACGGGACTCGTTATGTGACTGAGTGCCCTACATGATTGCGCAGTACGCGCTGGACTTCTGCATGATTTGACGTGTGATTCATGCATCTCGCATACGTGTGACTTGATCACTACACGCCCTAGCGACATCAGGGCCGTGACTCCACAGGTACATCGTGGATGACCGTATTGGATACCGGAAATACTTATTCTAGCACTGTGGGCACTTAGGATGTCCTTGGGTGAAAGTCTCAGAACCTTTTTGGTACCAGGAGATGCTCCAGCGTCTAGACCGAGTGGATACATGAGCGTCCGAGTGCCAAATACCAGTAGGCCGCGTCTCCCACTATGTCGTGGTCGGTTGGAAGGGGGTGTGGCCTTATCCGCCTGAGTGAGGGGGCTATAAGCTAGGCTGAGTTTGACTAGCTCGCAAATGAGTCCGCTATCGACGAGCCGGGTAGGTATTGGCATACTACTAGTCAGGCGGATAGTGAGGTCTTATCCGCTTACTTGACTGTGCAGCTAGGGAGGTGGCAGTCTCTGCGAAGTGTATTAGACCCCGGTGATATCCAGAGAGGAACTGTACTGATATACGTATTTGAGGAGTACCGACTTGCTTGGATTGCATTTCACATATGACATTTGGCTATGTAGGCCTTGCATTGCATCGGTGTGGCCGATGGCATCCATATCTCGCATCATGCCTTGCATTACATAGTCTTGGTATTTTCATGGACTTACCACATACTTCCGCATTGTCCTGATACTGTACACTTGGCGTTTGCCATATGCACACACTTACACCACCCTCTAAGCTTTCTATAAGCTTATGCACGATAGATGCGTGCAGGTGATGTTAGGTTGCAGCAGTGTTGAGCTTGGAGCGTGCAGTGGTCTTCTGGAGCTTGATTTTTCTTTATTTATGTATTCCCTTTCAGCATTGTACTCAAATGATTATATTAGTGGATATGTGATGATGATGTTTCCTTTATAATTTGGATAAACTTGTGGTTATGCTTATTACAAGACAAGTGTACGTTCAAAAAAAAAATCCTCCTTATAGGATCTCAGGATCGGAATCTGGCGTATGTTGCGCTGGGAGCCGAGAATGGGGTACTACGGAGGCTGTCGGCACCGAATTCAGCGATCGAGATTCTTTTGAATCTGATTTCTAGGTTTGGGGCATGACATTTTTCTAAAGGGCTTTCTAAGTTTATCTTTTCATCAGCTGACGTATGTGATGATGAATGGCCTGGATCCATGACACGCGTGCATCAGCCACGTTTTTGGACAGATATTCTAACCCCGCACGAGGGGTGACTCGTTGAACAACGATCCTTCCTGAAAATTTCCATTTAGTGCCAACTTCTAGAAAGATTGGGCAACACAATGACCTTTCTGGTCGAACGTGATGTGCGTGTGAAATCTACTCCGTCAATCTGTTTCTCCAGCTCAACTTAGTACGAGATCCAAAAAAGAGGCAAATACAAAACCCAAGTGGGCCCACCATAGGAAATAGTAAGGATGAAAACATCCACACCATTGAAACCTTCCTCGTGATCACCATGATGTTATATGCCATCCAACGCGTTCATAAGGTGATCTCTAGTTGGATGAAGGGAAAACAGAAATATGAGCCCGATACAAAACTTTAGTAGGCCACAATAAGGTTTCATGGTGAGTGTGGTCCTCCGGAATATCGGATGTGGTTCTTTTTTAGGATCTCATGATAACATAAAATGGCAACACTGATGGACGGAGTAGATTTCACACTGACAACGCGTTAGGCCCCCTAGGGCTTTGTGTGGGAGGGTTGCTGGAAACTAGCATCCTAACAAAAACAGGACCCACCCTCCACACTAGTCTGCTGGTCTGTCCCTCACATAAGAAGAAACAGACAGAAGGTGATATTCGGGTGGGTGCTGAGGCACCTTAAACACAGTAGAGCTATCCGTCTGTTTGACACGTGACAGATGGCTCAACAGTCAAGATATCTATCCTGCTGATTATCTTTTAAAAGAATTAATTGATATTGGATCTAGGATTATCTAGAATAAGTAGCTTGGGCTTGAATTATGACTAATAGTTAAAGATCATGACTAATTATTTCTACCATTGCTTAAAATAAGTTGAGATAAAAATAAATTAAAAAGATAAGTTTGATTTGTTTGTTATATTGAATTGGTTATTGTTAATTATCTCAGTTTCATTCGTATGTTATTTATAGATTTTGCAATAACTTCTTCCATATCCTTCTTTCAATATTGCATCAGTTACAGAAGCTGAAAAGCCTTTATAGATTCTTCTTTTATTAGTTTTTGTTTATAACGATTTCTCTTCTGCTCAGTCAAGCTTTGTTTCTTTCAATCGTCACTTACCCTTCAACCACACATCGATTGTATCATTTTTGTTGGTTGTTTACTTGTGTTTCACTCAACTGCTCTTCGCATCTTTTCATTTCAATTACTTGACCAAGCTTTTAAATTGCATTTCCATTTTTTTGGCTTCCCTTAACTGCTCGGTTTGCTTATGAATGTCTATCGGTTGCTCTATCTACTTTTGTACGCCTATCAACTACTTATTTCACTTTGTTGGCTAGGATTTTGTTTTGGTTGCCCTATCGGTCACACTTCTTGGATACCTCTTAATCATTTGGTTTGCTTTTAAATACCTTTAACTGCTTCCTATCATGTTATTATGTTCGCAGTGATTTAGTAAAAATCACTCTTAAGTATTCTTAGATATCTTTTACATGATATGTCTTTCGGTTGTTATAACATATGTACTTTTCAATTAGATTTTTCAATAACAGTAAAAAAAAAAAAGGTACAACATTATCCCCTCACGTCACTTCGCTTTTAGTAAAAGGTGAATACGATGTTAATTTGTTGTTTGGCGTAGTAAATATAATTAATTGCTCGGTCGAGTAAAAATATTAATTTTTTTCATCTTAATTAGAAAATATCAAAAGTTGACCAACTTGGCCAAACTCGGCCATTTTGATCTAAAAACAGGAAATTTGGCTTTCTTGATCGAATTTGGTAGTGTTAGTGCACTTCTAAAGAGATTAGCTAATACATTTAAAAAATTCCTCAAATTTACTGACAAAAAAAATAAGAATGTAAACAAGCATAAATGAAATCTATTAAACCATATATATAAAAATGTCCAAGTTACAACTGTGGAGATTATGGACATTTTGCCCCTGATTACCCTTACAAAACAAAATCTAAAGACAAGACAGTGAATGCAACATAGGATGATATGGAGGAGTTTGAATTCACTTAAGAAAACTGCTTTAGTGTAGAAGATAAGTGTCACATATGCATTTTGTCAGCTCACATCACACTATTCCTTCTAAGAAATTTGGAAGATCATAACTCCACAAGAAGGCAACCTTAGTGGTTTATTTGAGCTAAAATAGTAAATCAGTGGACCAAGCCCCCTACATGAGTTTTATTGTTGAATTTGAGGATTTCAGCCTCATACATGTACTAATAGTTAAATCAGAGGAATCTATTCTCATTTTGTGCTTTATTGTAAAATTTGAAATTTAGCCTTACTTATTTTGGTAATCAAAGCTTTAAAGTTGTTGAAATTAATATCACATGTTTAGATCTTAAATTATCATTGGTCATTCCTGTTTTCAATGATATACTCTTTGAATGACTTTTATTTATATGCTCTATAATTTTTATGATAATATGCATCTCTAACCCTTGTTATTATAAGCTTTTTAATTGGTATATCCTTGACTTATAGAGTTGTTAGTTTATATATGATTTTATTAGTATATTTGTTTTGGATTAACCCTTGGTCAAATACTAACAAAAAGGGAGAGAAAGATCAAGTCACCAAAACATACATTCTCTTGTATGGGGTTTGTTTGTTGGTGCAGGTTTAGTCGGGGGAGTAAATATGAGGGAGCAATGTAAGTGTTACATGTTTTAGTATATTGAGTTGTAAATCATTTATATTTGACATATAATATTTTTTGTTGTTTTGATATGTCATTGGTATGAAGCATGACATGGTCTTAAGTTAGGTTTTTATCATGTAATTGACAAATAAAGAAATTATTAGTGCACTCATTTTTATACCTCGATTTGTCAATCAGGTAAGTCATTATGTCAAGTAGTCAGTTAAGCTTTTGGAAAGTGAAGACCAAAGACACAAGCAAAGGCGGAATATGAATAGGTGAAACAAGAGCCAATGTGACCGTATATAACCGTTGTAGCTTTCAAGGCAACTAACCGTTTTTAGAAACGGCTGACCATTTCAGATTAATAATCTAACCATTCTTAATCGCTTATAAAGCCCCTACTCATTTTAGACCCATCACACCTAGGCTCATACTAAACCACTTGCACCGCGATCGCACAGTCTCGCGACAGTTCGCATAAGGTGGCAAGGGAGTGACCCCTCTGCGACACGATGGAAAGTACAAAGTGTGTCAAGTAGCGCCATTACAACCACACTGCCTATGCCCTTGTCCTCACCCGTGCCCGTGCCTACGTGCGTGCATGCGTTCCAATGCGTAATGCAACCTGAGCATCACAATCTCCAATGCTCTAAGTAAGAATACTACATAAACATCCTCATATAAACCATGATTTTCTTCTTTTCATTTCCAATGTGAGACAAAAGCACACCACACTTTTTTATTTGAAATTTCCAAAAAATGTTTTGGAAATAAAATTCTAAAATTTTGAATATTTGATTTTTTCAAAACAAAAAACCACAAATCTCAACATATAAATATCATGTTAATGAGGTATTATTTGATAAACTTAACTTCAAATTTGTATGACCCTAAACTAATTGAATTTTGTAAAATTTTTCAAGCGGATTAAATAAAAACCTGAATCCACCAAGGTGGGTGGGACCCTGACTCTTGGCCCCAACTGTGGGCCCCACTTTGTTGTATGTGACTACATCCATATGGCCCATCCGTATTGAAAACTCATTTTAAGGCATGATCCAAAAAATGTTATAGATCCAAATCTCAAGTAGACCATAATTTAGGAAATAGTGGTAATTAATCATTAAAAACTTTTCATGGGCCACGAAATTTTTGGATCAAGCTATTTCTGTGGTCTTTTCATCTAAATTTTGTGACTTTATCAACAAGTTGGATAAAAAATAAATATTCTAGTGGCACACATGAAGTTTTTAATAGTGAGGATTCAATCACCAGTGTTTCATGTGGTATGGTCTACATAAGATTTGAATCTGCTTCATTTTTTAGATCATTTCCTAGTATGAGCTTTCAAAACAGTTAAACTGTGAATTTAAGGCACATGCATTACTGTGAGTAGGGCTGTACACGAACCTAGTTAGCTCAGTTAGCTCGACTCGAAAAAGCTCGTTTCGAAACTAAGTTCGAGCCGAGTTGAGTAGATTTTGTAAGCTCTAAAAAATTTAAATCCAAGTTTGAGCTTGCCCGAGCTCAACTTGACTCGGATCAAACCCAACTCGAATCAAATTCGGATTGAACTAATTTGGTGACTCGGTTACTTTGATATTGATCTTGCTCACCAAATGTTTGATGAAATGACTCAACGAAGTGTCGGCTGGTGGCAAGGAAGGTATGCTTCATCAAACAAATACTCTTTTTTCTTGATTTTGATATTGCCTGTAAGGTGTTTGATGAAATACCTATAAAACCATTGTTGGTGTTTTCCATACAATAAGAATTCAAAAATGTAATATGTGTTTGTGAAAATGCTGCATAAGCAAACTCGGCTCAATCTTAGCTCGAATTCGGCTCAAGTTGCCAACCAAACTGAGCCGAGCCGAGTTCAAGCTGAGGTCTGCTAGTGGCTGAGCTGTGCCAAGCTTGACTCAGTTCAACTTGTGTACACCTCTAACCGTAAGCCCCACAATCAAGGGTCCCACCCATCTCGAGTCTCACCTAATCCGCTCCTGTATTGCTAGCATTGAGTTATTCTTACGCCAAACCATGTAGGCACATTGAAGAATGCCTGTGATAGGTTGAGGAAGACCAAAACACTTTTTAATGAGAAGAAGAAGATGGTGACATTCATGCATCTATCCCATCACAAGATTAAAAAGGTTAGCTGATGTTTAGATTGAAATTCCACATGCTTTCTATATAGGATGGATTTACACCCACAGAAATAGCCAACCATTCAACAGAGAAAGGCCAAAGTGGGGCATGGACCATTCAATGTGAGAACCATCAGATTAGTGGGCCCTTTTGTTTGGTTCTGTTCATCTAAGTTGTTTGGTTCTGTTTATCTAAGAAAAAGGGTCTACTTGTGGAAATCGTGTAGAATGCATGATAATCAAGAAAGGAGATAAGGCAATGATATGTTTTCTCTTTAATCTGGCTTTTCTACAGCTGTTTTGTAAATAAATCCCACCTTTCTACAGCTGTTTCCTCTTTAATCTGGCTTTTCTACAGCTGTTTGTTTTTTATTATTATTTATGGTAAACCGCTCAACCCATAGAATTGGATGGTTTTAGATAAGGTTATTAAACTCGTAACCTTTATCCTTTCATGAAACCTATGTACAGATTTAAAAGATTCAGCTCCTCAACTCTCCACCGTTGGTGGACCATTGTTACTTTATTGACATCATTTTTAGTTGACTACGGACCGTTGCTGTATTTCTCTTCTTCAGTCCTCTATTTTTATATCGCATTAGAACGTTAGGATTGAACCTAGGCCCCTGGACTATGGACTCCACTTGTCAGAATTTGGCAATTGAACGGAACCCACCATGTACTGACCAATTCTATCTGTTGATGAATTCAAAACAAAACTTTCAATGGCTTGCATTCGACTCTAAAATAATGTTGATGATTATTTATGGTAGTAATAATAACATGGACAGTTCAGATCATCGGATTATCATATCACGTGAGCCCCAGTGGCTGGCGACACACGTAGGGATCTTCGTCGCGACATATGGGAAACAAACGCTTTGAAATGATGATAGAATGGTAAGATTGGATAAGATGATGCCACTAATAAATCTGCCATTGGGCTTACACGTTTGGATTTTTTGGCTTTTTATATCACATGGGAGGCTTCAAAGGATGACTGAGTATACAGCATGCAGCTATGTATTTTCATCATACACGCCTTTCTAGTTTTCATAAGTGGGACGTACGATTATGTAATCCAGACCATTGATATTGGTGGTGTCTTACCTTGGATGGAACCATACCAAAATTTTTATCATTTTGGAAGACCCAAACTCCTAGTTTTGGGACTTCTTCAGTTGCTTGTGGATGGTAGTTGTTTTCTCTTCCTAACCGTATAAACGTAGGTCACAAATCGGACGGTTAGCACTGATCGATTGACGAGTTTTTTTGGATTATAGTCTATCCACTGTGGATGGCCACGGACGATCGATTGGATTACCGAATATGGGCCCCACTTGTCAGAATAGAAAAGGTCGTGTCAATTGTGCAAGGACGTGAGTTGTATCGTATAACTCATCATCGAGTGACAAACAAAACAAGCATATGAGGTGGGCCATCAGGACGCGGATTGCCGGCAGTGCCTGTCACAAGGATATCCATGCAGCACGTGTGGCTCACCGTGATGTATGTGTTTTATCCACGCCGTCCATCCGTTTTTCGAGTTCATCTTAGTGCATAGGCAAAAAGATGAGAGAGAATCAAAGCTCAAGTGGACCACACCAAAGGAAACAGTGTGGGATCACCGTTGAAACTTTTCTAAGGCTCACCTCGTTGTTTATTTGCCATCTAACCTGTTCATAACGTCACACAGACCTAAATGAAGTTACAACACAAATATCAAACTCATCCAAAACTTTATCGTCCCCAAGAAGTTTTGAATGGTGGGAGTTCAATCCCCACTGTTTCCTGTGTGTGGTCCAACCGAGCTTTGGATCTGCTTCATTTTTGGCCTACTTCATTAAAATGAGATTAAAAATGGATGGACGGTGGGATAGAACATATACATCTCGGTGGGCTCCATAGAGCCTGAGAGATCCCTGATGATATGGGCCGCAGGAAATCCGCGTCGGTCCTTCAGGTCAACATCACCATAAGAAAGCACGCCTGGTTGGCCTAAAGTCAAAAGATTTTTAGCCGACTGATAGTTTTCTACTTTTTGTAAGTGGTGGGACCTAATCCATGGTAAACGTGGCGCAACCGCACGTCTCTCCAGATTATTCTGAACCACATATTCATATTGTGCATGGATCACGGCCCAGAGATTACTCCCACTGATCAAACAATCCTAACCATCTAATTGGAAGGTGTTGAGATGAACGGTTAAAATAAAATGATTCATGGCCCATCATCAACTGTAAACATTAGACGGTTAAGATCATCCAATGAATTTTAAATTTTGGACATTCTAGATTGATGTTCGTGAAGGGCACGTTTATATTGAGTGGGACACGATACTTAAACGATTAAAAAAAATAAAAAATGGGTGAATTATCAAGGCGGCTACCATTGGCTGTCCATTTCAGTTGTAGCTTTAAAAGCCCATACGCGTAAAAATGCCCAACTCTCAGTGGGCCAGCAAATGTTCAACTCTAGGGCAATGGGTGCTTTTTAACTATATACCTTAGATGTTTTTTTATCTATAAATATGAAAATATTTTTATTTTTTTCAAATATTTTATTTTAATAAATATGAGTATTTTTGTCAAAAAAAATTAACCTTTATATCCTATAAATCCAAACTGATAAGATACTTTTCAAGTAGCGAAAAAAAAAAAAAGAAAAAAAAAAGAAGCATAGTAAGGACTCGTGTATTGTACTAATTTTTTCTCAACTCTAGCCCATGAGGTGAGGACCATAGTCCTCCTGGTCGGGGTGGAAATGGGCTGGGTTTTGACCATGCGACTCTAGTATTAGCCCCATTCTGACAGACCCAACGTATCATTTCAGCCCAAGCTCAGCATGGCCCAACCCGCCAGACCTGTTAATTGATAAAATCCTATTCCGTTAGTTTGGAATGGATAGGGGTTATGAAGGGTCAATGTGATGCATAGGTTTTATCCACACCGTCCATACTTTTTTCCATATTATTTTAGGGCATCTATTTAAGAATGACACAGATCCAAGGCTCAGGTGGACCACACCATAGGAAGCAGCGGTGATAATGACACCCACCGTTGAAACTTTCCTGGGGTCCACATTGATGGTGGTTAATATCCATCCAACCTGTTCATAAAGTCACATAGACTCTGGATGAAGCTTGATCGAAAACTTTTCCTCTAAAAAGTTTTCAACCGTAAATTTTAATCCTCACTGTGTGGTCCACTTAAGCCTTGGAACTACCTCGTTTTTTGTATTTTTCCTTAAAATGATATGAAAAAATGTATGGACGGTGTGGATAAAATCCATACATCACAGTGGCCCCTCATTCTTGAAGAATGAACGGACGGTCTAGATATTATAAGAGATGGGTCACCTTGCCGAGGATTAGAATGGCATAATTTGTAAGATGTAACACATGTACATATAAAGTCAGGCTGGTCCGGACTGGTCTATGGTCTCGATCGAGCTAAAATAACTTCGGCCTAGACCCACCGAAAAATGATAGGGCAATCGAGGGCCAGGCCCAGCTCATGGGCCTATTTAATAGGTCCAAGCCCGGAAAAAAGGCCCTGCAACCACCTAACCCAAGCAGCTAAGGAATGAGGGTGTCAAATGGCCACGGGCCACCGTTGAAACAATTTCCACCGTCCATTCCATAGTCTATTGATTTGATGCATAGAATCAGTCATGTGATTCTTACATTGTAGCTATTGGATCTAAATAGTCGTTGCTGATTCAAGCATTCTGGGGCTGTCAATGGCCCGGGCTAACATCCCTACAACCTTTGGTGTAGTAGGCACTACTGGATCGTCAATCCACAATTTCTAACCGTGGGATTAAAGTGGTGAATTGAGATTAACTCTAAAATGGACCACCAGAATTTTTATTTACCATCCAACCTGTTGATAAGGTCACAAAGACCTGGATGAACCGACCACACAAATATCAGCTTTATCCAAACCTTTCCTGGCCCACAAAAAGTTTTAATGATCAGTTACCATTGTTTCCTATGGTGTGGTCTACTTGAGACTTGTCTCTGCCTCATTTTTTTTGTTGTTATCGCCCTAAAATGATCTGGCGAAACGGATTAACGGCGTGGATATTACACACACACACACACGTCGTGGTGGGCCTCACAGTAAGCCGCGGCCGTTTTAACATCGTATTCCGCCACGACACGTGTTTTAAGAGCGTGTACACTAATCAAGTTCCGTGGACCCCTCCCACCATGTTGTCTGTGTGGAGACCACTTGATAGGCCTTGGATCGGAAAATCAGATAGGTGGTCCACACCACAAGGAATCGTACATTTGTTTGTGGAGCAACCATAACGTGTACATTTCATAAAACCCGTTCATCAGGATGAAGTGATATCCAAGTGATCTAAATCTAAGGTGGGCCACATCGATTTTACAGTGTTCAATTGGCGTAGTTCACCTGACATTTTCATCTGGATGGTCGTTTTGTATGCACGGTGAAAACAAGGGTTTTTACCTGATGGACATGTACATTTTGGTGGCCCCTCGTAACTGTAAACGGATTGACTACTCCTCCTGCCGCTAGAGCTAGGCATCGGACGAAGTTGGCTCGAATTTGGCTCAATTTGATTCTGTTCGGATTTTACATGGCTTAATCCGAACATGGACCAAATCGGATCCAAGTCTAAATCAGTTGACTCAGTTCAACTTGAACATGTACTGGCCTTAACTGATTTGAGTCCAACTCGGTTAGAAAATTTAAGTTGGGTCGGATTATGCAAAGTTCAAATCGAATTGCAACTTATTTCCATATATGAGTTTTTCAAACTTATTTTTTTCAACAGAGGCAAAAAAAAACTGCCTTGAAATTTCGAAGTTCCAATTATCAGGCAAAACCTAATTCCTAAAATAAAAGGAAAAAGCTTAGAAAATTCAAAAAGATTGAAATTTTCAAGCACTAGTAAAAACCCACTTCACAAATCAGGAGAGAGAGACGGAGGGAGAGAGAGAGAATTTTTACTATTTTGCAACTGAAATACTTCTCTACAAATTTCAGTACTTTTAGCTTTCAGAGAAAACCCATTTCTTGAAATGGAAAGAAACGACTAAAACCTTAAAAAGATTGGATTTTTCTTGTATCATAGATCTTAAAAACTATGACCAAGCAACGCAATGACAAAATCCATTTCCCAAAATGATAGAAAAAAGGGTTGTGAAAGGCAGGAACTTAGAAACATCTAAAAAAACAGAGACAATGGGTTCCCCTGTTTTGTGGAATTTCCTTTTTTTAATTGAAATTTCATGAGTCGAGAGCAACCCATGTTTGTAAAATTAGGAGGAAAAAAAGAAAAATTAAAATAAAATTGGATGAAAGATAGTAAGAAGAAAGGGGGAAAAAACAAATCTAACCTTTTTGTCTAAGTCGGGTCTGTTCGGACCCATTTGGTCCGGGTATTCAACCGGATCTATCCAGATACAGTAGTATCCGAACCCAACTTGAAATAAAGTCAGATCTGGACGATCAGAATTGATAAAGCCTGATATAGATCATCGGTTTTGTTCAAAACGGTACCGAGTCGAGTTGCCCACCTCTACCTGTCACCAACCAATGGCTCGTGGTTGGTGCTCTGTGGGCCCCACCATGATGTATGTTCATCCATGTCGCCCATCTATTTTTATAGATCATTTTATGTTATGAGACCAAAATTGAGGTATATCCAAATCTCAAGTGGACCACGTTACAAGAAACAATGTTGAATGAACGTAGACTAAAATTTTTGTGACCATGAAAGTTCGGATCAAGCTTATCTTTATTTTTTTCCCTTCATCTGGATCTGCATGACCTAATCAACAGATTGGATGTCAAATAAACAGTACAGTGGGCCTTAGGAGGATTTTAATGGTGGATATCTGATCACTATTGTTTTCCTGTGGTGTGGTTCACTTGAGATTTATATCCCTCTCATTTTTAGAATCAAGCCCTAAAATTACCTGTAAAAATGGATGAATGGAATGAACAAAACACATACATCTTGATGGGGCCCACATAGCAGCCACCGGGCTGGTGGCAGGGGAAGCAGCCAATCCGTTCTCCGTGTTTTGTGGACGGCAACAGGTGTCCTAAATGACCTGGGTCCCTTTAGAATAAGGGAGTGCATCCGTTGGAATTTATTTATTTTTTGGTTTTACATGCACACACACCCCTACACATTCACGCCCTTGATGGGATTTCACCACTTATGGATACTCAAACCCTTAACCGGGTGTTAAAACTACTAAGAGTCTACCACCGGAGCAGGAGCAAGGATCCAAAGGCACATATGAATTAGGTTTCACGCATACAACATGGTGGCTCCACAGCCATCATATTTTATAAATATTCCCTCATTTGAGAGCCATTATTTTGATCTCGATCGTACATACAAAAAATCAGCCTATCTAAGAAAAGCTCTAATGGGCCACACTAACATAACACGATCAATGTAAAACTAATCCTAAAACCTCTATATGGTGTGGCCCGCCTGATATTTGTATCCATCTGATTTCTGTACTTTCATTTCATCGTGGTGAGATACACCTGACCAATTGGTTTTGATGGAAGATATAAACTATGCTGGTCCTACACACAAACCTATGGCTGGTATTCCATCCCCACTCTTTCATAAGATGCGGCCCACCTGAGCTATGTATCTCACTGATTCTTTTAGCATCTACTAGAATCATGAATAAAATCTGAGTACATAGTAGATATTACACATACAATACTATGGGTCCCACATGCTTGGGCATCTTAAGGTAAGAGAATTTTAGTCCACCACAAGAACTTATATGTAATAAAAAGTAATAGAGCTTTGGTAGAATGCATCCATCTCCCACAAAACCCAATGGGACTTATTCTACCTAAGTTCTCTTTCAATAGGTATTGAACACTCGCTATTAAAACTCATCCAAATAGGAATAACCTTATGACAGCTGTTTTCGATTGGAGATAAATTTTCAAGAGTACTAAAAATAAATAGTAGGGGTATTTTAGTTAAGTAGAAGTGGCGAAAAAATATAGGTGAATCATAAAAAAATCCTACTTAAGCATACGATCAACGTACTACAATATGATAAATTCAAAATTCAAGTGGTAAATGTCATATGAAATAGTAGAAGTTGAATGCCCACCATTAAAATCTTGGTGGTTCAACAGGCTAATATACGTTTTTTTATTTTTATTTTTCAGTGGGAATAACCTTGTGAAACATTATGAAAGGTTTAGATGGTATATAGTCGCGTGAGTTTTGGATACGTCTCATATTTGGACTCATGTCCTAGCATGAGCCGGATATGGCCAATTACAGATTGATTTACAAAGTATGCAAAAATAAAAAGGAACTCATGCAAGGGTGAAAAAATAAGTGATTAAAATAAATAGCAAAGGGTATTTTAGCCAAGCAAAATTGATGAAAAAGTAGGTGATTTACAAAAATAAAAAATCCTTAAAAAGTATTTGGACTTTTATAAGTAATATAAATATAAATTAGGGGCATGGCATGTGCAACATATGTCTAGGGAGCTTTTTGCAGGTTGAGGGCTTTCTGGTTTGTATGTTAGCAAGTAGCATAGTTTTAAGTGATTAAAATATCTTTAGGTTTAAAAAAAAAAAAAAGAAAAAAAAACCCTTTTCGTATAAATGAATATTCAAGGTTCACTGCTCTTATAAAACTAATTGTGGGGGTAAAATCATCACCTTACCAGGTGTCTTATATAAAAAAAAAGTTTGATAGTAAAAAATGTGTTTTAACACTGGGATCATGGGTTCAAGTGCTCATAAGGTGTTGTTGGTGTGAAAAAACATAAATTTATAAATAAGAAAAAAGAAGAAGAAGAAGAAAGATAGGCAATTTTGAATTTTGGCAATGTCATGTAATGGTTGGGCGTAACTAAGGCTGATTGAGGTCCAGACTTGTATTTTGTCCCTTGGGTGCACTCCTTGCTGGGCTTAGCCCATTGACATCCCTACAGGCCTTAGTTTCGGCCCGTGTAAGTACATTGAGAGTTGCACGTGGTTTTGTAGGCTATAGCTAATCATACAAGGCCAGCCTGTACAAACCTTACTATATATGCCCCCCACACTTGCATGTGTCATGAGTTCATTTTACATCATTCACTACTCTCAGTATACAACATTTATCGCTACCCATTGGGGCCATGCCGAGTGGCCTGATGCTCAGAACTGTCTATGTTTTGGACTTTATACTACATATGCAAGATTAAGGAACTTTGCATAGGTGATTGTGGCCATCACTATCTTTATATGAAGTTCTTGGTGGCTATACTGCATAGGCCGGATTAAGGAACTTTGAATGGTTGATTGTGAAGGCCAGATTAAGGAACTTTGAATGGATGATTGTGACCATCACTATCTTTATATGAAGTTGTTGGTGGCTTGCATATTAACTCTAAAAATTCCGAGTTGAACAAAGAAGCATGATTATGGGATAATACCTTATTTGGAAGTAAGGATGGTATGAGAACAATTTAAATTAATTGTCTTAGCATATGGCCAACGTGCAGATACCCTAACTAAAAAATTAGGCAGGCCTACCCATTTGGTGGGCCATACATGTGCAAAAAGTACGGGTAACATAGAACAGCATTGCGTGTGTCGGGCCATCGGCCCATCAAATGATGGTACCAACCCAAGCATTGGGTCAAAGCATCTACATGATGAGGCTTGGGTAGTGCATAGAAATGAAGTTGTGTGAGAGAGAGAGACCTGATCAATAAGAGCACTTCTTTAAACGTAGTCTTTTGAATGTGGGTGGAGAGTTTCCCTTCCTCCATTATCTTTCCTTTTAAAATTAATTAGAAATTGCATACATTGGATAACAGTAATTCAAATGAAACCGGCCAAATTTTGGTATCATGAGCCAAAATTAGCCCTTATTTGGTTATCCGACAGGGACATTGGTAGACATTTATTGGATGATTATAAACAAAATCTGTCTAATGGTCATATTTAAACAAACAAATGGCTAGGAATTAGAGGTTAGGATTGTTCAATTAATATGATTTTTGAGACCTTAGCAACATAGTTTAAAAAATTGATTTTTTTAATTTTTTTTTTTGAGTGGACCATATTTCACTAGACTTGCGAAACCACGAATCAACTCAAGAAAAACTTGGAAAGAATTGAAAAAACTTTGCTTGGCACACTCAATGTTATTTAATTATATAACTATTTTGTACTTTTACATATTTAACAATATTTTTTAAAAATTTATACTTTAAAAAACTCTCAGAAACTTGCTTGAATTTTGAGTTGACTAGGCTCATCTCTTACAAACCTCCTGAGGCGGACTCTTGGGAGTTTTAACACCCGGCCAAGGGTTCGAGTACCCAGAGGTGGTGAAATTCCACAATGGCCTGACTGTGAGGGTGTGTGTGCATGCGTGTGTGTATGAGTAATGCTCACACACAATTAGTTGGACATTGCTTGAGTTTTTCATATAATGTGGCTGCTTGAGTTTTGGATCTATCTTATTTTTGGCCCATGTCCTAACTTAATCTAAAAAATTGATGGACAGGATAGATTTTTCACAAGCATTATAGCGGGCCCCACTAGCTCCCTATGGCAAGAAGCTGCTGAAGGTAAGAGGCAATTGACGTCAGTTTCCGGGCGCAAGATAAGGAGAGAAAGTATTAAATGTAAAGAGAGAGGAAGGAGGAATAAGTTTGTTAAAAAAAAAGTGAGATACCGGTATAAGGTGTGAACATGTATGTTATGGGTTTAAATAATGCACCAAATGTGTAAGAAATCTAATCCATTGATCAAATAAAGTTCTTTGTAAGTATATTAAAGGTATAAAATATAATATTATATATATATATATATATCAATAATACATAATATTTTTATACAAGAAAAGTGGGTTGTCAGAAACCTATTCCAATAATCTAGTTTCAACTTACATATGTGGATTCAAATATAAAATCCACTTACTAATTTTTGCCTGATAAAATTTAACCAGTGAGCCATGTTCTATAAATGAGTTAGATCTTTGACATGTATTCCCAACATATCCATAGAATACTTGATGTAATGTGGCCTTTCATAGGTCGGCATTATAGGCATTATATATAAATAAAGAAACATATTTTAATTATCTAATTAATGCACAGATAGCTAGACTAATTTAAATGTTCGAACTAGTCATGTGTGAACATATCCCTCTCTATACATGTATATATATTGTGTGAACATATTTCTCTCTATATATATTCACAGGAAATTTACGACTGTACGACCCATTTATGGCCCATTTAGGAGACTAAGCCCACCTCATTTTCCCTTGCAAGAATATGCCCCAGCTGTACGGATGCCTTGCCAAAGGTCGAAAATGCCCCTGCTTTTTCCTTCAAGCGGGAAGACAGCGTTGACGCTCCTCGAACTCCAAGTTGTACGAAGGGTTCAAAACAGATCAACGTTACGTGGGCCTCACAGTTATGTATTTATTATATCCACAACATTCATTCATATTTCGAGATCATTTCGAAGCATTATCCAAAAAAAAAAAAAATCACATCCAAAGATCAATTGGACCACACCACAAAGAGCAGCGGAAAAATTGATTTTCATATCGACATCTACTTGATATTATCGAAAATACCTTTTAAAAACATTTTATCTCTGGACATTTTGTGACAATTTTCGATCAATCTCAATCGAACCATTGTCAATATATCGGTCGGTTGTAAGGATGACTTAGTACGATTATATCGACTAGATTTTGATGTAATCTACAACTTAAGATATATTTAATTGATTAGGTTTTGATTACATTGAAATGTATTGAGTTTCGATATATCGTTTGATATTCGATATATTGAAGTGTAATTTTTACTTTTTTTTTTTGCTAATGTGTTTTTTTAAATTTTTTTTTTCGTTTTGCTTTTTTAGGTTCGCTTGTTAGTACACACCCATGTTGGTACACAATTCCGTGTTGATTCACAGTCATTTCGAGGCATTTCGCGGTCAATTCCCTTCTCTTCACAGTCATTTGCATGCATTTCGCGTTCAATTCCCTTCAAACCATGATCATTCTCATGCATTTCACGGTCGTCCAAAACAATTCCGTGTTGATTCATGGTCATTTCGAGGCATTTCACGGTCAATTTCCTTCACTTCACGGTCATTTGCATGCATTTCTCTGTCAATTTGTTTCAAACCATGATCATTCTCATGCATTTAACGGTCATCCCAAACAATTCTATGTTGATTCACGGTTATTTCGAGGCATTTCGCAATCAATTTTCCTCACTTCATGGTCATTTGCATGCATTTCGCGGTCAATTCGTTTCAAACCATGATCATTCTCATGCATTTCACGGTCATCCTAAATTTTTTTTTTTTGACAAAAATAAATAAATAAAGCATTTTAAATCAAAAAAAGAAAACTTCTTTTTTGAAGTCATTCAATTCAAACAAAAAATAAAAATAAAATAAAACACCAGTGACGAATAATTTTATATTTTAAAAAAATCTAACACAATATTTAAAATAGATTGTTTTGATCTTTTTAAATTTGACTCATTTACTTCAAAAAGTATATACATTTAACCTTCGCGAAATCAAAAGGGATAAATTATTCAGAAAGTTTATTTCTTATTTTTACCGTTTCTTATTCAAGAAAAACATTATCACATTAGTAATTAGTAGAAGAGAACTTAGCACCAGTGGCTGAAACTTTGGCATAATGCAGCAAAATGCACTCGATCAAACCTCTTAAATTCTGAAATATTTGCATTGGAGTTTTATTCTTTTGGTATATATTGTTATGAAAAAAGCATGATCGTGATCAATGTAAGTAAAGTCAAAAATAAGAAAAGGTAAAAAGTATCAAGCAAAAGCCAAACGACCAAATAAAAATAACAGGCAAAAGGCACGATGATTAATGTAATTTGATAATATACTTACTCTATAAGGTAGAAACATAAAACTTTTTCCTTCAATAGAAATAAGAACTCATCAAAACGTTAGAGGAGCTGTAAGTGCTGGGGTTGAACTAGTTGCTGTAATCACTTTAACTAAACCTGGAACTATGATCTTATGACACTTTAATTCAGGTTGAGCTGATTCAACTAATCTTATTTACCTGAAAGAAAGTTCGGCTAACTTTGTTAGTGTTAGGGATGGGATGGTCACTGCGATTGAAGTCATCCTCCGTGATGACATCTTTCTCGGCTAACATTGTTAGTGTTAGGGATGGGATGGTCACTGCGATTGAAGTCATCCTCCGTGATGACATCTTTCTCTGTACAAGAGACCCAGCTGATTAAGGTGCAGTTGATTTTTTTTTATACTTTCTTAATTGAATCTTTTTTATTTTTCTTCTTCTTCTTTTTCTTGTGGTTTATCCATAAATGAGCTTTTAATTGATTCTGACATCCCAAGGGACATTACACATGGCAGCAAACAAGCCAAGCACTAACAATTTTAATCACACAAGATTGATAACTAGCCCCGCCTGTCTGTAGCTTTGAATGGACAGTTCGGTGGATAAACCGTTTATCTCTTTTCTCATATTATTTATTTTAAGGCATAAAAATAAAAATGAGGCATATCCAACGCTCAAGTGGATCACACCAAATAATAAGCTTAGCTGCAATAAAATGCACAAAGCATTAGATGTCAGTTGCATTAAATGCAACAGTCATTTGTGATGTGGTCCATTTGATTGTTAAATCTGCCTCAATTTTGTTTTTCTAGCTTAAAATAATATGCGAAAAAGGATAGACGGTTTGAATATACAGATACAAGACGGTGGGCCGGCCCACAGAACTGCCCGTTTAGAGCTAGGGACGGACGAGGGTAGTACGCAATCCGCGTCCAATTTTGATATGCTTCAATTTCAGGTCTAAGCTTAAAATGAGCTGGAAAAATGGATGGATGGCCTGGGTACACAGCACATGCATAAGGCGAGCCTCGCGGTCACAAACTCACCGAACTCGCGAAAATCCGCACCCATAACCTCAATGCGTACGCAGGAGTTATTGGAAATGTAACCTCCTATTCCGATTACTGCGGCCAAAGATTTGGTAAGAGAAGACTCCGGACAATCGGTATATTTCGCATACCACCCTAACTAACTATATTAACCGTACAAATATTACCTGTTATAACACATTTCACCTGTAAAAGTCCCCATTTTCTAGGCATGGATTACCGAAAAAATGTGAATGCCGTGTGTAGAGGTTCCGCGTCTGCTGGGATGCTAGGTGGGTCCACTAGATGTTTGTGAGAAATCCGTTCCGTCCGTCCGTTTTGCGATCTCGTTTTACAACTTAAATAAAAAAATTAGGCCGATACAAACTTAATTGAGCCACACGAGAGTAAAGAGTGGGACCGAATGACCACCATTTAAAAGTTTATGTGGCCATAAAATTATTTAATCAGACTAAGATTTTTGTATTTTGATGAGTTCATTTGAGTGGGAATGACCTTATAAACGGTTTCGATGGCATATAAACATTAAGGTGGACAAATGAAGGTTCCAACTGTAGTCATTTATTTCTCCATTTTTTTTATCACTCGTATTACCCCTTTAAATTTTGTATCCACCTGAATTTTGGTCATAAGTCCTAGCATGATCTATTAAAACGGATGGACGGGGTAGATTTATCACAAATATCAGGGTGGGCCCCACATATCTTCTCTGCGCACCAACCTCCTGCAAAAGGCTTTTGGCGGGCTTCCGCGTCCTGTATAGATACGGGCAGCGTATCATAGCAATCCTCTCTCATCTTTCCACGGTGCATACGCGTTTTAAATAATTAAAAGTAGGTGCATACATAGATAATCCAGACCACTGGTCTGTTGTGTCCCATAGAGGATTAATTATAGAACATAGATATCTTTCATCTGACAATCATAACTTATCTATTTGTAGCCTACAGATAGACAGACGGTTAATAAGAGAAATGAAGAAAATAGTCCACGTTCAACCAAAAAGGGTTTCCAATATACTTCATTTTCTGATATTTTCACATATGTAATGTATTACTGCATTATCAACTCGTACTTCCAACATCAGAATTACAAACGCGTGTACAGCGTGAAAAGATGCAAGCCATACGTATGATATAAATTGTGAGGCAACCCCAAAAAGGTAAAATGGCGCGTTAAATGGAGGGCAGAAGCGTCATTACGCGTCTTTAAAATTAGCGGTCCATGCGCGCGGACGAGGTACTACCCCGCGACTCGGATTTCCTGCTAAAGCCTCTCGGAGGAAGTTCCTGCGCAGGGATACGGGGTGGGGCTCACCTAGATGTTTTTGCTAAATCCACACTGTCCTTCCTTTTCGAGAGATCATTTTAGGAAATTAAGTTAAAAACGAGATGGATTCAATACTCAAGTTGGACACACGAGAGGAAAAATTGGGAAAAGAAATTCCTACCGTTGAAACTTTTTTAGGCTCCACCTTGATGTTTATATGCCATCCAAACCATTTATAACGTCATTACCACTAGGATTAAGTGAAAATATCAAAAAATTTTACTACCGCAAAAATTTTATAGCACAAAGAATGTTTCAACCACTCACATTAAATACCCGCAATTTCCTCTCGTATGACCCGTTTAAGTTTTTGATACAAAGAATTTTTAGTCGCATGTCCTAAATGAGATTTCAAAGTCGGATGAACCGGGTGGATTTAATCCCCACTTTGTGTTCGATTTAAGACTTAGATCTTGTTTATTTTTAATGTGCAAATATAAATTGATATTTAAAAATAGATGGACGGTGTGGATGAAATTAATACATACCGTTTACCCTCAGTGGCTCTCAGGGGGAAAGGGATTGGCTGCTCCCCTGCCACCAGCCCCGTGGCTGGTGGTTGGTGCTTTGTGAGCTCCACCATGATGTATGTGTTTCATCAATTCCGTTCATCCATTTTTACATATCATTTTATTGCTTAATCCAAAAAATGAGCAGGATATAAATCTCATGTGGAGCACACCATATGAAAACAAAAGTGATTGGATATCCACCAATAAAATCCTCCTAAGGGCCACTGTACTATTTATTTGACATCTAATGTGTTGATAAGGTCATACAGGTCCGGATTAAGGGAAAAAACAAAAATCAGCTTGATCCAAAACTTTTATGCCCCCAAAATGTTTTTAATGGTCGATACTCATTCAATGCTCTTTCTTGTAATGTGGTCCGATTGAGATTGGGATATATCTCATTTTTTTTCTCATACCATAAAATTATCTTTAAAAATATATGGACGGCATGGATGAAACAAATGCATCATTGTGGGGCCCACGGAGCACCGACCATCAGCCATTGGCTGGTGTGAGAGGGAGTCCGAACAGGCGCGGGTAGTACGTAATCCGCGCCCGCGGTCTTTATAAACAGAAACCCGTGCTGGTCTCTAGAAACTGAATCGCTCTCGTGTTTATCTCTTTTGCAGAGAATCCATCAAAGAGAGAGAGAGAGAGAGAGGAAGAAGAAGAAGAGGAGGAAGAAGATCGAAGTTTCATTCATGGCTGTTTCGAGTGTAAGCGAATTTTTCGAGATCGAAATTGATCAACTCAACGATGCATTTCCCAGACCATCGAATGCGGAAGCGTTGCATGAGGACGAAGAGGAGCTCCTTTGGGCGGCGATCGAGAGATTGCCGTCCCAAAAGCGCTCGAATTTCGCCATCATGAAGCGAAACGCCTCCAAAGATGGCAAACATCCCGTGACTGAGGCTTTTGATGTCCGGAAGCTCGACCGGATCGGCCGGGAGGAGCTCTTACGGAACGCAATGGCCACGAACGAGCAAGACAACTACATTCTCCTATCCGGCGTCAAGGAGCGCCTTGACAGGTAAACTAGGGAAATGGAAATCACGTGGTTGTGCTCTTCTCAACCCAAACGTGATCTCTCTCTCTCTCTCTCTCTCTCTCTCTCTCTCTCCCTCCCCGGATTTCTGTGATTGAATTTCGAGTATTATTTATTTATTTATTTATTGGTTTAGATAGATCGCTGAAGGATTCTTGATCTACACTTGTTGAAATTTTAGCCATACATTGCTAGGAATTTTTTTTTTTCCTGGATCAGTGAGGTTTGCATGCTTTTTTTTTTTTCCTTTTTCAGTGGAATTTCAAGGATTTCGTTGTTTAGAAAGATTGCTGAAGGAATCTTGATCGGTTCTTTATTGAAATTTCGCCAGTCCGATTGATTTCATTATCTATCTATTTTTGTTGATTTTTATTGGCAATGTATGCATGCTTTCTTGGATTTTAGAATAATAAATTCGATTTGAAGGATTTAAATGTGAAGATTGCTGCGAAAAATCTCATGTTCCTTAGCGATTTGGAAATTTGCTATTTTAGAGCTGAAGATCTCAACCAAAAATTCCCTAAAATCATGGTTTATTTATTAGGGACGTTTCGTATTCGGATTGCCAAACGGTTCATTCAGCAATTGATAATCTTGAATTTTTTTTTTTTTCCTTTTTTTTCCTTTTCCTTTGAGATATGGTTTCCTTGTCTACTTCCGAACTTAATCCAAACGCCCTACTATTCTTAGAAGAGGGGCCCACCTTCCAGTGATCCAGGCTGTTCGTCTAGTGGGACCGGCAATCATGCAAGAAATGCAATGTCTGATTATCCCAGCCATCCATCTGTACGGTAAAAAGTGAAGTTTTTGATCCATTGTCCACCGAAAGTGGGTCCCATGAAACGAACGAACTGAATCCCGGAAACTGGCTGCGGAAGTACGAAAACATTGTATTCTTTTTTCTTTTTTCACTATCCTAAATTCGTCCTTAAACAGAGTGGGTTTGCAAGTTCCAAAGGTAGAAGTGAGATTCGAAGGTCTGACTGTCACTGCAGATGTTCAGGTTGGAAAAAGAGCTTTGCCTACTCTTATTAATTACGTCCGTAATACCATTGAGGTTGGTATTCTCTTTACTATATATTCTCTTCTGAATGAATATGCTTTTTATGTTTTTTTATTTTTCCCAAATTCTTTTTTGGGACTTTTAATTTAATTTAATTTATTATTATCTGGATGTGGCAATGCAGGAGCTGGCAGCTAATTTAGGGATATTTCGTGCAAAGAGGCATTCACTGACCATCTTAAATAATATCAGTGGGTTTGTGAAACCCGGCAGGTGATACTTTTGTCCCCACAATTCTTCCCTTATATTATTGTTCAAAATAAGTGAAATGTTTTGGCTGCATTTGGCTCATGGCCATCGAGTTCATAAACATTTTTTTGGGATTTTGGAATTTCTACTCTTAAACTAATTTCAAGAAATCTCCAAACTGGGGCACTTTTTGTAGGATTAGAAAGAAATTGCTCTTTTGCATCATCCATAAGAGTGTTGTTTAATGACTTTTTGAGAATTCTATGGGGATTAGAAATTCCAAAAATGGGGGTTATTTTTCTTCAATCCGGAATAGGCATGTCGCCCTTAAGATAGATACAAAAATCGGGGTTCTTTCACTTTCTATGGTGAAATAGACAACAAGTAAAAGCTATCGAAGGGAATATCTCAACCCTTTGATAATTTGGACGGTCACTACAGACTCTTTATGATCAAAGCATTGGAATGTTCAATCTAAGAGTTATTGCGGTCTTCTCCAATCCAATGGAAGTCATGTGGTTTGGATCATCTCGATCTGCTACGCTCTTGATGTAACTTATTGCAATACGTGGTGATGTATTTGAGCAAACCACCCACGTGACGAAGGTGATGTTTGTTTGACATCCACTCAGTCCACTATTTGAGATGTAATATGTTTGGACCTGATAAAAAAATCAGGTCAATCTAACACTCTAGTAGGCCACACCACAAGGAAAAGTGGGGATGGAGAAGGACACCATTGGGTCCCACTAAAGTTTGTATCATTCTGATATTTGGATTTTCCTTTCTTCCCGGTTGCACTCACTTCATCCGGTTGGAATCTTCGGCTGGAATACAGGCATCAGGGTGGGCCAGAAGCCTTTCAATGGCATGTGTGTTCTCAATACTGCTGTTCCCTAATGTGCAGCCCACTTGACCAAGCTATCAACATTAGCTTCCTTATCATGTGTAACATGAGCTGGTGCAACTGATGGCCGGAGTGGATGTCTCATGCACACATCTAGGTGAGCCACACAAGTTTTTCTTGCACAGAAGGCGAATCACCGGAGCATTAATGCCATTCATTACTCAACACAAGCGTTCATGCATGAAAACATGCGGAAGCGTTTTGCATCCTGCTCCCGTGTGGACGATAATCCATTTGGGTAGGGCTATGTGGGACCCACCTCGATGTACAGATTTTGTCCATGCCATCCATCCATTTTTCCAGATCATTTAGACTATGAATCCAAAAATGAGGCAGATCCAAGGCTCAAGTGGACTATGAATCCACTTGAGCCTTAATGCCATTCATTACTCAACACAAGTGTCCATGCATGAAAACATGCGGAGGCGTATTGCATCCTGCCCCATGTGGACGATAATCCATCTGGGTAGGGCTATGTGGGCCCCACCTCGATGTACAGATTTTGTCCACGCCATCCATCCATTTTTCCATATCATTTTAGACTATGAATCCAAAAACGAGGCAGATCGAGGCTCAAGTGGACCATGCAGTGGGGTTTGAACGCCCACCATTAAAAACTTCCTGAAACAACAGAAGTTCGAACTGATATTTATATTTTCCTTCATCCATGTCCATGTGACCTTATAAACAGGTTGGATGGCAAATGAACACCATGGTTCCCCCTAGGAGGGTGTCATTATCACTGTTGCTTTCTGTGGTGGTGTGTCTACTTGAGCATTGGATCTGCCTTATTTTTAGGTAGATTTCCTAAAATGATATGGAGAAATAGACAAACGGTGTGGATAAAACCCACACATCATGGTGAGCCCCAAGTAGTCCCTGCTTGGTTGGATTATGCTCCACGCCGGCGATGCAATCCACTTCCAAAACATGCTGTAAGTTAAAAAGCAAAACTTTTGATGCTGTGGTATAATGTGACGCTTCATACACACGCACTCTGTAAATCATTCATGTTAGATACATTTCACTTGACTTAAACCATCCGATTGGTGGGACCTACTTTTTAATTGGGTAGGCACTTAAGTTGCCCCACTTTGGTGAGATAGAACATCATGAATCTCACTCGGTCCCAAAGCTGTAGGAATTTTCTTGTTTATTTAGTAACCAAGATACATGTTTACGTTCTTAAGTTCATGTTTTCATGGAGTAGATGTAAAATGCAAAAGTGATTGTGGAGTTGGTAATGTGGTTGTCTCTGTGGTTGTAGAATGACACTGCTCTTGGGACCCCCTGGCTCTGGAAAATCTACGTTGCTTTTGGCCCTAGCCGGGAAGCTAGGTAATGACTTGAAGGTAAGCTGCCATTCTCTTTCAACATCTCTGTTACTCACACACAATGGAAATAGGTCTCAACCTCATGGAAAGCTTTGCGTGAGGTCGAGCTCATACTACATTTTCCACATATGAGCTTCTCATGAGATCAAGCTCTATGGCTCATCTGTGATGCGCGTTTGGCATCCACACTGTGCATTTGGTAGGTCCCCTCTAGGTTATGGGATGTGCTCAAAATCACTCTTATTTAGAACTCACGTGGGCCACACCTAAGATTTGGAATGACCTTTGATTTGGTATAACCCCTCATCCAAATGGGACACCCACAATGGATGGTTGGATGTCTGAACCTCATCTCTATGGGCCCTATAAACAATCAGGAAGGTTTTAATGTGTGGGCATCCACACTCAAATTTTGTCTCTGGTGTGGCCCCATCTAAATCATGGCTTAGCCTGATTTTTAGGCCCATCGCCCACTCTGTAGGGGTGCATCTAATTGATGGTGTGGATGTCCCACGGCGCATTACAATGGGGCCCACAAAGCTTGACCTCATAGAACCTTTTCCAAATACACACATGTAACACACACATTAGAGAAGCTATGCTGTTTTTATTTTCACATGTTGATTTCTAGGAGATACATGACATGCTCTTTGCGGGACCTAAGCATGTCCTTGAACTGCTAGCTGGGGGACTTTGATGTACTTCCCTAGCTAACCTTGAACGGCTCGCTAAGTGGACGGCTAAGGCAAATAAATCATTGTACCTTGGGCAAGCCACTTAGTGGTTAGGAGTAAGTGAAGCTTAACCTCTCAGCACGTAATCTTGGGATGGGGGCAGTTTCAGAGGACACAGTCCCTGTTTCCGGCAAACCAGAGATTAACCACCAGAGGTAATGAAGGTGGAAAAACCAACTGCTCACCCCCCTACGACATACTCTTTGCATGAAAATGTTTCTGTTAGTAACAACACTGATCCCTGGTTCTTATTAATTTAACTCGTTGTTTTCAGACAAGTGGGAAAGTGACATATAATGGCCATATGCTTGATGAATTTTTTGTACAAAGGACTTCTGCATACATTAGCCAGACAGATAATCATATTGCAGAGCTGACTGTCCGAGAAACTTTAGACTTTGCTGCGAGATTCCAAGGTGCAAGTGATGGATTTGCAGGTTTGTTACTCAATCCTACCACAAAATATATCTGTTTAAAATGAAGTTGTTATATACCATTAACTGCTTTCTTTTTTCATATTGTTTATATTTCTTGAATAACCTGTTTCTTTGTGATCTCAGAGAGATTTGTTCTCTATTTTTATGTAACAATAATGACAAGTTTTCCTTTCTGCATATACATGTCTTGATTGCTCATCAGACATTGCATTCTCCTGCAGCTGTCATTTCTGTATGTATTTCTTGTGTCTTCGCTGCTTCTTGTGCTATCTTTTGTTGTTTTCTTTTCTCAGAAAAAAAAAGCATAGAATGTATTCATCCACTTCTCTTATCTACTCACTGTCAATTTCAATTTCTTGAGTTCGAACATCTGGTTTTTGTGATGTCCAGTGGCTGAAATTGTGGTAATGGGCCGCAAAGCGTCTAAGTACGGAAGCTTTTGGGGGGGGGGGGGGGGGGGGGGGGTGGTGGGGGTGCTTATGACCAATTAAAAATTATGCCAATTAAAAATCTTAATTGCCTAACTTAAATTAATTTGCAATTAAACTAAGCAAGACAATTCAACTCTAAAGGCTTTCAAGCCAATAGAGGGTCCAATCACATAGGCTACTTAAGATATGCAAATTAAGCAACTAGCCTATAGCATAGTGAACATGTGTGTATTTAATATGTTACCTATCAATCTTAGACATTCATGTAATCACGTATACATAATTAAGCATTCAAACGCATAAGCATAAATAAACTGATGCGTAAATGACAATCCCGAACACAAGCATGTATAGTGGTTTGACTACGTGCCTACTCCACTCCCGGCGGACTCACTCTCTCCTAGAGTGTACCAGATTTCACTATAAGAGGTTTTAAATCAGGTTTACTTCAAACCTTTACAGTCTTACACAAGGACTCTACAATTTGTTCCCTACATAAGAGTAAAGGTCCTACACAAGAACCTAGACTTTATGTCTTATATAAGGACAAATGTTATAATCTCGAACCCGACAATTTAGGCCACACAGGTTAAGGTTCTACACAAGAACTTGATAGTTTATGTCCTACACAAGAACCTAGGTTTAGGCTACATAGGCGAAGGTCCTAATTCCGAACCTAAGTTTATGTCCTACACAAGAACCTGACATGTATGTTCCCGTCGAAGGCCTACACAAGGGCTTGAGTTGGTTTTTTCCTTCGGCTAACAGACAACGTAAGTCCTACACAAGAACCACGGATTTAGGCCACACAGGCCAAGGTCCACACAAGAACCTAGTCGAGTTTGTTTATAGCAAACTCTTAGCCTCAATCCTTCACAAGGAAGGAGGCTAACCTATGAACTCTTAACAATGACACTTATTTGTCGGATGAAGTTCCTTTTTGTAGCTCCTCTTGGGTTGCTTGATCTCCACTCTCTCATGCTTCAATCAGCTCCCAGATGCTCCCCCGATCATGTTGCCGCTGCTTTGCCAAGGCTTCAGCTCCACGATTTATCTCGTATTTGATGTGTCTTCAAGATAACCAAGGTGATGGGAGTGGATTGAATCTCTTACAACTAATGGGTAGTTGTTTATCCTAGGGGATTCAACTAGATGGGTCTCCTAGAAGAGTTGGACAATGATTTATCAAGAATGCTTAAGTCCAATCTCTAAGAAATTGAGGAGTTCAAGTACATCTCAATGTTGAGGTTGGAATTCTCATTAGAGTTGTAATCTCAAAGGAGATGACTTGAAACTTAATGGAGTAGAGGCTAGGGATGAGGGATATGCATATGGAATCACCCTGCCTCTGGTTGCTCAAAAAACCTATGAAAATGCCCAAGAACCGACTGCCTTATATAAAAAGTTCGAGCTCCAACGGTAAAAAAACATGTAAAAAACAGTCCTATTGATTCTATCGAAGGTCCTTCAATGCTATCGAAGAGTCCTGTCGATTTCATTGAAGGTCCGTTAATGCCATCGAAGAATTCCAGTCAAATTTCCAGATTGGTTGCTGGACTTCGTTGAGAATCGATGGTCTTTTGATTCCATTAAATATCTCATTGATGCCATCGAACATGCCCTCGAATCTGTTGTTTTGGGGCTATCTTTTACGCAACATATCCGTACCTCTTCTAGTCTTCTTTTTCATGTTTTTCTTGGTATCCTAAGGCTAAAGGATGATCAAATTAATATTCCTATTAGGTCAAGATCATTTAGAGGTTATATGGTTGTTTTGGGTTAAGGGTTAGGGTCATCAAGGCCACCTGTTTACCTGTTCTTGCAGCCTTGATGCTTCTGCTCCTCTGTGTCTTCGGCCTTCACTTTCTAAAGGCTCAACTAACTTTATGACACAACAACTCACGTGATTGACAAACCAGGGTGCAAAAATGAGTGCACTAACAATCTCCCCCTTTGTCAATTACGTGACAAAAACCTAACTTATACCATGTCATGGTCCATACCAATGACATACCAAAACAACTAAACAAAATTACATGTCAAATATAAATGATTTACAAATCGATACATTAAGACATGTAATGTAGCAATGCTCCCCCTAAATTGCTTCCCCGATCAACTTGCAACACAACAACCAAACCCTACAAAAGAGAATGGATGTTTTGGTGGGATTAATCTTTCTCCCCCTTTTTGTTAGTATTTGACAAAAGGTTAGTCCAAACAAGATATATCAATAAAAAATTACATATGAATCAACTCTATAGGTCAAGAATGTACCAATTACAGCTTATACTAACAAGGGTTATGGATGCATATAAACATTAAAAACAAGGAGCATGTAAATTTAGGTCGTTCAAATAGATATGCAATAAAAGCAGGAAGGACTAAGGATAATCTAAACTCTAAACATGTGATGTATTGTTTAGCAAATTTAAAGCTTAGATCACTGTAATCTAAATGAGGCTTAATCCTCAGATTTATCATTAAGGCACAAAGGGACCTTTAAGGTCACTTCCTTGTGGAGTTATGGTCTCCCAAATTCCTTGGGAGGGATGGTGTGATGTGAGCTGATAGGATGCACATTTTGCTCTTTTCTTTCACTCTAGAGGAGTCATCTGAAGTGGATTTGGACTCCTCCATATCATCCCATGTTGTTGCCATTGCCTTGCCTTTAGATTTTGTTTTGTAAGAGCAAGCAGGGCAAAATGTCTATACTCTCCACAGTTGTAACATTGAAACTTTTTAGTGAATTTTCTTTTATGTTCGTCGGCCTTCTTGTCCTTCTTGTCACAACTTTTCCCTCTCGTAAATTTGAGGAATTTCTTAAGTGTATTAGCTAATTCCTCTTCGTCCACATCATCACTATCACCATCTGATTTAATTTCTTTCTGTTTATGTGAATGCGTATATGATGATTTATGGACGTATAGTTTCTTACCTTTAGAGGGGATCTTAAAGCGTAGGTCTGATGTTTGTAGTGAACCTATAAGTTCTTCTACTTTCATCTCATCTATATTCTTACACTCTTCTATTGAGATTATTTTAGGAGTGAAACTATCCAGCAAGGATCTAAGAATTTTTCTACATATGCATTCTTTTGGAATCCTTTCTCCTAAACCCCACATGGAATTGCAAATGTCTTGTACTTTAGAATAGAATTCCATGAAAGTTTCAGACTCTTCCATCTTAATGTTTTCAAATCGGGTGGCTAAGAGCTGAAACTTTGATATTTTTACCGTGCTAGTTCCTTCGTGGGTGATTTCCAAGATATCCTACGCTTCCTTCCCCATAGTACAAATACATATGCGTCTAAATTCGTTGGGAGAAACCGCACAGTAAATAGCATTGAGAGCTTTGGTATTATAGTATACCTAGCTCTCTCAGTGGCACTCCATTTGGATTTTGCTTGTTTTGGGAGCAAGAATGTTCACCTACCAAGCTAGCTCATTCCTCCACTTGGCTTGGCATAGTGACCATTTTCATGTGGCATATCAAGGATGAATCTGCTGTGGTCAAGGAGGTGATGGCCAACATCCCCTGAGAATCCTTCAAATGTGTGAAAAAGTTCTTGTTAATCTGATATGCTGACTATATTTAGCCCTTGTATACTCAAATAAAGATACCCAATAAATGTAGTGTCTGGTAATGACCTTGGTACTGTATTTTTTGCAATCTAGAGACTGTTAAGCTATTTGATATGATCATGGTTTGGCATTCAATTGAATTTCCTTTATTACAAGTCAATAGTATTGTGTGTTTTCAGGAGGAAAGTCTAGTCATGTGTGGCAGAAAAGGTTAAAGGAAAGACCAACTTGACTTCAAGGTAAGCATAAAATCTAAAAGCAAAACATGTTGACTATGGAAAACCCTATTACATGGAGCTTGTTGGAGTTTCTGCTCTCATTGATGATCCCAAGCCTGGATAAAGGAGGAGAGTTGTGTTGTCGATATCTTAAATATGTAAATAACATGGTCTATCTATGCCATCGAAGTGCCATTGAGTAGGTGTCGATGCTATCAGTCCCATAGGAAAAATACGGAAAATCCATGTTTTGTTGCTGGAACATTTTGGTGTTTCTACTTGATGTAATATTTGAGAAGGAATCTGCTAAGGGATCGTAAGTTACTGGCGAGATACAGGGATGACTCAAATGTCGTTTACTCTTTAGGAGACTCTTAATGAGCCATACGCTGAAAAGTGGAAAGCAACGATGAATGATGAAATGGATTCCTTGTACAAGAATGAGACATGTGAGCTGGTCGAGCCTGCCGTCGGCTGTAAAGAGAACCGGTGCAAGTGGATTTTTTTAAAAAACATGATAGGTACAAGGTAAGGTTGGTAGCGAAGGGATATGTTTAAAGAAAAGGTATCGACTTCACTAAGATATTTATACCTGTGGTAAAACAAGTATCTATCAGATTTGTGTGGGCGTTGGTTACTCAATACAATCTCGAACTAGAACAGATGGATGTGAAGATTACCGTCCTGCATGAGGAATTGAAAGAGTGGATTTACATGAAGCAACCAAAAGGTTTTGAAACACAAGAGTCAGAGAACAAGGTTTGCAAGTTGAAGAAGTCGTTATAAGGCCTGAAATAGTCGCCTAGGTAGTGGTATAAGAAATTTGATTTTTCATGGTTTGTCAGAAGTTTACCGGGAGTAAGTATGATTATTGTATTTATTACAAGATACTAAGTGATGAAAAATTCATTATCTTGGACTTGTATCTTGATGACATACAAATCGCCAGTCATAACATGACTGAGATCGATGTATTGAAGACTCAACTATTAGGGACATTCGAGATGAAAGATTTGGGGGTTGTAAAGAGGGTTCTAGGCCTTGATATATGCATAAAAATAGGAGCATGCTCTGGTTATCTCATGCAGAATACCTTTAGAAGGTATTGATGAAGTATGGGATGTACAAGGCAAAGCCAATCAATGTTCCCCACGCGGATCATTTTAAGCTTCCTTCTGAATGATGTCCTCAAACAGATGAAGTAAAGTAGGTTATGTCTCGTTTGCCTTATTTGAGTGCAATTGACAATTTGATGTATGCCATGGTCTATACAAGACTGAATATTTCACATACGTTAGATATTATTAGCAGATACATGTCTAACCTCGGTAAGTAATACTGGAAAGCAGTGAAATGACTACTTCGATATATTCAAGGTACGTAGGATTACGTCTTAACATTTGAAAAATCAGGGGTCAAGCTATCAGGCTATGTGGATTCTGATTACGTGGGCAGTGTGGATAATAGAAGGTGAACTTCCGGTTACTAGTTTGTGGTATCGGGTGGAGCGATTAATTGGATGTCGAAGCTTCAGCTCGTGGTGTCCCTTTCCACAACCGAGTCTGAATATATGGCATTGATAGAAGCCTTCAAGGAAGGTGTATGGTTGAGAGGAATGATAAATCAGTTGAGGCTTTAGCAGGAGGCCATACCGGTTAATTGTGATAGTGAAAGCACGATCAATTTGGCAAAAATTTTCGTTTATTACTCACGTACTAAAAATATTAATGTGCATCACCATTTTATCCGAAAGATACTTGTGGAAGGAGATGTGACTTTAGAGAAGATTCACATGAGCGTGAATCTAGCTGACATGCTTACTAAAGTGGTTCCCATAGAGAAATTCAAGGGCTTGACGAATGTGTAAATGGAAGACGGAGTGTGCATGAGAAGCAATGGTGGAGCTATGATACAAAGTAGAATTAGAGATGAGGATAAAGAGTTATGAAGAATGAAGATTAAAGACATGGTGGAGATTGTTGTTGATGTCTTAAATATGTAAACAATGGGCCCTGTCTATGCCATCGAGGCTCAAGCAGGTGTCAATGCCATTGAATTCCCAATGGAAAATTTTGAAAAATCCATGTTTTGTTGTTGGAATATTTTGGTGTTTCTCCTCAATGTTATCGAAGGTGTTCGATGCCATCGACAGATCATTGATGCCATCAAAGTCCCCTTGAAGGTTCCATTGAGGGCGCCCGTAGAATTGCGTAAGTGCTGGATTTGTTTCCTATTCCGATTGTGATAGTATATGATACTATATATATCACGTGTAATCGGGATTTGGAAATGAGTCGAAGAGTTCTAGGGCTTTCTAATTCGTTCCTAAGGGTTTCATTGGTAACACTCCATCTCTTGTAATTTTTGCTTTCATAGTGCATTACTCATCGTTTTGTGCTGTGGTTTTTTCCTAAAAGGGTTTTTCCACATAAAATTCTAATTGTTTGTGCTTGGACTTGCTTGTGCGATTGGTAGTACTTTGCTTAATTCTTCTTTGTGTGCTTTCGTGGTTCCCCAACAAGTTGCACCGGGTTGGTAGCTGGCATGAACCTTTTTCCATAACTTTTATTTTGAATCCTAATCTTATGAATCTTCTTGTAAGTTGTAAGTTGTAACAAACTAAAAATTTTTAAAAATGTTTTAAGTCTCTTGACTCTTGAATGTAAAGAAAGAGAGATATAAAGAGTGAGTGTGTGTATGATTATGAATTAATATTATGTAACTAGAGAATGAATATAATAAATAAGAAAATGTAGAAAATTAAATGAATGAGACATACAAAATGAAATGCTATCTAGAAGAAACTAGAATGAGATAGATGTAGAAATGAAATGTGAGACTTGATTTGGAATTCAATTTTGATGTATTATTGTTTGCTCTACTTTTTCAATCTTGATTGAAACTTGAAAGAAATATGGAGCTTGGGCCTTAGAGGCTTTTAATTTGAGAGTTGAATGATGGAGAATGTAATTTTGTAAGGGAGAATGAGAGAATTGAGACTTTGAAAGTGTATGAGAGTAGAGAGAGAGAGTTTGAGTGCATGTAGTATGCAAATAGGAGGCTATGAATTCCTTTTTATAAGGAAAAGGCTGATTTTTGAATTTTTTTTTCCCAACGGTCAGATTTCTAACTGTTGGCCAATATGCGATTGCATACATCGCATATGTGCAGAAATTGCATATGCCATTGTTTCATATGTGATTTCCACTCCAGTGTGCGCATATGCGAATGTGCGGTCGCACATGACAACAATGCTCAATACATTCATACAAGAAAAGATGGCTACTATTGTGACTATACCCATTATGAGATGTTGATACAATTTGTAGTATATGATGTATTTTCAGGTTTAGTGTGGGAAATCTTGGTTTGGCCCATGTCCCACCACTTCATTCTCTTCGTAGTTTCTTTTTAGTTTTTTTTTTTCCTCTAATGTGATGCGATTTAGTAAATGGTATCAACCCTACAAACTTTTGATTGGCACACTTTGGCATTGGATCGACACAATCCATTGAGTCATCACTTCTTAGATTAGCTATATCTCATGGACTTGCTAACTCCTTAGCACTCTTGCATGTGGGGCACTCACGGAACGCCCCAATGCTACTTGAGGCAGTCTTAACCCTTTTTCTATGACCTTTTGTACATGTCAGGTTGAATTTACCTGATTGTTGGGGGTTGAAAGAGGTTATATTATATTGTGGTAGGACAGTGAACTTATACAGGAAAAAATTGTATGTGGATTGATCTATTAGATAGAAATGCTTCAAATAATACCAGAGTAAAAATCGAACATTTTAAATGAAAGTTGCAGAAGTAGTTTTCTTTGAGGAATTTTTTTTTGTTGCATTTTTGTGATTTCCTTCGAAAAGTCGTTCATTTGTTCTCTTAAGCAGGATACCTAGATGATCTGGCCAAATTGGAGAAGGAAAAGAACATACGACCAAGTCCAGCAATTGATGCATTTATGAAGGTTTTCATCCAAACCTCCACCACCTTGTTACGTTTAGAAATATTGATATATGTGTCTAATTTTTCATTTTGTTTTGTTAAAACAACACTGCACAGGCATCATCAGTTGGAGGCAAGAAGCACAGCCTCGCAACAGATTACGTCTTGAGAGAGCTTGGTCTTGACGTCTGTTCAGATATTCTAGTTGGTAATGATATGCTAAGAGGTGTTTCGGGCGGTCAAAGAAAGCGAGTGACTACAGGTTACCAGATATGCTATCCTTAGTGAAAACTCCATGTATAAATTACTCATTCCTGTAAATTTATATTTGTATTAACTTGCACTTGCAGTATTTCTTTTAAGTCCACATGCATGTTGTGGATAAAGTACCGAAGTACGATTTGATTGTGTAAATGCTGTGGGAGACATATTCCCACTATGGCACCTTCACATCCTCGCATGGTGTTGTTTTCTTTGCCTATTTGAACCAATTGAAACCCATATACCTACTTTAACTATATTTTAATTTGGAACCTATATTTTCTAGAAGGATTTGTGAACATGTTTTCAATATTTATCATGGGCAACTAAATTGAATGATGTGTTGATCTTTCTGAATTCAGGAGAAATGATTGTTGGACCAAGAAAAACTCTTTTCATGGATGAAATATCTACGGGACTTGATAGCTCAACAACATTTCAAATTGTGAAGTGCATCAGAAATTTTGTTCACCAAATGGAGGGTACTGTGCTGATTGCTCTTTTGCAGCCTGCACCTGAGACATTTGATCTTTTTGATGATATTATATTACTATCAGAAGGGCATGTCATTTATCATGGCCCCCGAGCAGATGTTGTTGATTTCTTTGTATCTCTAGGATTCTCATTACCTCCACGCAAAGGGGTTGCAGACTTTCTCCAAGAGGTACTGTTGGTATTTGAGGTTATTTATTCATAGGCATCTACCCCTGGTGAACTTTCCTTGACCAATTTAACTTGTGTTTTCAGGTTACATCAAAAAAGGATCAAGCTCAGTACTGGTCTGATCCTTCAAAACCATATGTGTTTCTTCCTGTTTCTGAAATCGCAAATGCATTCAAACAATCCAAATATGGAAGGTCCATAGAGTCTACTCTTTCAGTTCCTTATGATAAAAAGAAGAGTCCCCCTTCTGCACTTGCCAATGCAAAGTTTGCTGTGGGAAATTTGGAGCTCTTTAAGGCTTGCTTTTCACGGGAACTTCTTCTAATGACCAGGCACCGTTTCCTCTACATTTTCAGAACATGCCAAGTATGCCTTTTCCATTGTCATCTTTATGATTTTCATACAAGAGGGGAATAACCACCTACAAAAACGCAACCCAGTTTATGTGCTAACTTGAGACCTGCAGCACATTTGTGCCATGCATAATGTGGCCCCGCTAGAAGATCACATCAACCAGTCACCCCGTACTAAAACAATGGACGGTCTAAGTCACACCTACAAATAGTCTTATGCAATGTACACATGGGGCTCACCTGATTAGTGATCAGTCTATTTTTGTGGCAAATCATCTTCACTGTGGGGCCTACCTTGCACATGGATTATGTCACTTTAGCACATGGCCTTGCATGTGATACTATTTGGCGACATGATTAGGCAGGATCACGGATTAGAGAGGGAGAGAGAGGGAGATGGTGGGAGGGGGAGGGAGGTTTAGATACCAAGTTTCTTATGCATAGCACCCTAGAAACAGTTTCTTTCCTTCTCAGAAGAATTAAAAATTCTTTTACAGAAGTATGCTGACTTTCCAGTCAATAGCAGAAAGTAGTGTGTCATATCTCTTTATTTGTTGAGGTTGCATAAGATCTTCCATTGTTATTTGCTTTAAGCTATTCTTTTATTATTTAATTTTCTCATACTTTATATTTCAAATTTCTATTCAATCTTTCACAGGTTGCATTAGTTGGAACTGTTACCTGCACAGTATTTCTCAGGACAAGGATTCATCCAACAGATGAGGTTAATGGGAACCTCTATCTCTCTTGCTTATTTTTTGGGTTGGTGCATATGTTATTTAATGGATTTTCTGAGCTACCGATCATGATAACTCGACTCCCAGTATTCTATAAGCAGAGAAATAACTTCTTTCATCCTGCTTGGGCATATTCCGTACCTAGTTGGATTTTGCGTTTGCCTTACTCAGTTATTGAAGCCGTTGTATGGTCCTCAGTTGTCTATTACTCAGTTGGCTTTGCCCCTGGTGTCGGGAGGTATGTTTATGTACCATTTCAATTTACACATTTAATCTGTATATCTTCTCTATTTTAATTGACTCTTTTCAAATTACGATAGGTTCTTTCGGTTCATGTTTTTACTTTTTTCATTACACCAAATGGGCCTGGGTCTCTTCCGAATGTTAGCTGCTGTTGCACGAGATATGACAATTGCAAACACCTATGGGTCTGCTGCATTATTTGTTATATTCTTGTTGGGTGGATTCATTATTCCAAAAGGTTAGCTTTTCTTTATCGGACAAATTGAATTTGTACTCGTAGGACATTCAATAGTCCTTGAACTTGGCACTTCAAACTAACAAAATTTACAATGTGATATGCTTTCCTAATGAGAATTGGGTGACATGTTTATCAGATATGATCAAGCCATGGTGGATTTGGGCCTTCTGGATTTCGCCATTATCCTATGGACAACGTGCAATTTCAGTTAATGAGTTTGGTGCAACACGATGGATGAAGGTGTTTAGGCTTTATAGTCATATTTTGGTTAAAGAAATGTGTGCTTCCATTTTGATTTTTAACTGCACAAATCATGTCATCTTTGATAAATATTGAATCAAGCTTTTGATTATATTCCTACTGTAGAAATCCACGAATGGAAACACCACAATTGGATACAATGTTCTCCACTCTCACGGCCTTCCTGTCAGTGATAACTGGTACTGGATTGGTATTGGTGTCCTATTTGCATACTCTATCCTTTTCAACATTTTGGTGACAATTGCATTGGCCTACCTTCAGCGTAAGTCTTTGAATACTTGTTTTTTACTGTTACAATGACAATTTTCTTTTCCATGACTTCTATTTTTCTTGTGGTGGACTTTTGACATCCTACTTCCTATTCATCTCTCTCCCCCCTCCTTCCCTCCTTCCCTTCCTCTCCCTTCTTCCTTCCCTCCCCCTCTCTCTCCGTGCACCATTTATTTTTCTAACAAATGTTCTATGCTTGATGTGACAGCCCTAGTGAAGGCCAAGGCCATTATTCTGGATGATGTCATAGAAGAGAATGGGGATGGCAATGGTCATTGCACTAATTCCATAATCCCCATAAGTTGTTTAGATATGGTTGCAAATTTTGTATTTGTTATTGTGAAGTTCTTCTAGCTGGCACATATTTAACTATAACCCTTTCCTCCCTATATTTTTCTAACTCAGATAATGACTTTGCCATTGCAGGAAAAGTCCCAACATCAGTGCCAAGGCGTACATCAAATAGGGGAATGATTCTTCCATTCCAGCCACTATCAATGACATTCCATAATCTCAAATACTTTGTTGATATGCCAAAGGTAATTTGTCAAAAATTAATTCTTTGGAATTTCTTTATTGAAACTTAATGAGATGTTTCTTTTATATATATTGAAGGCAATGAAGCAGAAAGGTATTCCAGAAAAGAAGCTGCAACTTTTATCAAATGTGAGTGGGGTTTTTACGCCGGGCGTCCTTACTGCATTAGTTGGATCGAGTGGTGCAGGGAAAACCACACTGATGGATGTTCTAGCTGGTCGGAAGACTGGTGGATATATAGAAGGTGATGTTAGGATATCCGGATATCCAAAAGAGCAAAACACTTTTGCCAGAATTTCAGGATATGTTGAACAAAATGATATTCATTCTCCTCAAGTAACAGTTGAAGAATCCCTCTGGTTCTCAGCCTCTTTACGCCTACCTAAAGAAGTGGACAAAGAGAAACGACTTGTTAGTTATTGATATCCTTTTTATTTTTTATTTTTATTTTTTGGTTCTAGGTTTCATTCTTTGAAACAATTCTCATACAAGCACTACAGGAATTTGTTGAAGAAGTGATGGCACTAGTAGAGCTTGACACTCTGAGACATGCTTTGGTTGGTTTGCCTGGGAGTTCTGGCTTGTCAACAGAGCAAAGAAAACGCCTTACAATTGCGGTGGAGCTTGTTGCAAATCCTTCTATTATCTTTATGGATGAACCAACATCTGGATTAGATGCACGAGCTGCAGCGATCGTTATGCGTACTGTTCGCAATACTGTTGACACTGGGAGAACTGTTGTGTGCACCATACATCAACCAAGTATTGATATATTTGAAGCATTTGATGAGGTGAAAATCTCTTACTTTTTGGATATTCTATGACCTAAATAGCTTTTATAATTTGCAGTTGTTATCTTTATTTTCTTTCAATTTTGTTATCTTCATTTTCGTTTGCTGTAGCTTCTGCTTATGAAACGAGGAGGGCGAGTTATATATGGAGGCAAACTTGGCGTGAACTCACAAATTATGGTTGACTATTTCCAGGTAGCATCAATTTATTTCGTTTTCTCAATTCCTTTTTACGTAAACGCGTTGCTTGATGGGAGTAAATGGGAGGAATTGGGAGTAAATGGAGGTAAATGGGAGGAATTGGGAGAAAATGGAGGTAAATGGTCCTAAATATTGGAAATTTGTTGTTAGCTATAAATTATGCACATACACTTAAAAAGAAGTAACATTACATATTATTTGACAATATAAGCAGTTTGTACACTGATGAGTTTTCCCTCTTGCTTTCATTATTAAATATTTTTACTAGCTCACATCAAAATTTCTGTATGCATGATTAGTATTAATGTTTCATATGACTGGAGAAATTGTGTTACAACTACATTACCTTACTGTTTCTAATGCCTACTTAGTACTTACCCTTGCATTTGTTTTCCTAGCACAGGGAATTGATGGAGTTGCTCCTATTCCTGAAGGATACAATCCAGCTACTTGGATGCTTGAGGTCACTACACAAGCATGTGAAGAGAGGATTGGTCAAGACTTTGCTACCATATATCAAAACTCAAATCAGTACAGGTAATTTAATAATGTTATGGTGTTTGTAAGAATGTAAGTATGATTGCAAGTTTTTTTTTTTTTTTTAAATTACTTGTTACCTAGTTCTTCTTGTTTGTTACCATATATGGGAAAATGACCTTTATCTTTCAAAAGAAAAAAGGAAATTATGTTTTGATTGTGCAATGCTAATTGCTCTTAATACTTTGCTTTAGGGAAGTGGAAGCTTCAATTAAGCAATTGAGTGTTCCTGATGCTGGTTCTGAGCCCCTGATGTTTGATTCCAAGTATTCACAGAGCAGTATGACTCAGTTTAAGATTTGCCTTTGGAAGCAAAATCTTGTTTACTGGAGAAGCCCCCAATACAATGTTGTGAGATTGTTCTTCACTACCATCAGTGGAGTGATACTTGGCTCGGTATTTTGGAAGGTTGGCTCGAAAAGGTAATTTTGGTCATTGTTCTCATGGTTGCATGTACATCCAATGGTAGTTTTATCGTTCTTTTACACATTGTTGCTAATTTGCGCGATGTATCATATCTGTGCTTTGGTGGAAGGGAGGGATCTATTGGGCTTTGCTAGACTTTTAAGTACGGTGAACTTTAGCTTGTGTCGAGATGGATTTGCTCGACTGTGTCAAGTAATAGGGCCTTCTGACAAATATTTAGATAGTGAACGACGGCTCCAATAATTTCAATCGGTTAGTCATGTATTGAGCTGTCACATGTGAAAATGCTTTTTGTAATTTTTCTGTATATGATCACGTTCTTATTAATAGACAACTTGTTTCCTATTGGCTGAAGTCAATACACTCTTTTGTATCCAGAAAATCCTCCCTCTAGCCTTTCGGAAGGAATGAGAACATTCGAGCAGAGTATCCTACCTCAACCCTATTGATCTCCTCAGTCCAGTTTGCAAAGCTCCATGTTTCCCTCTGAGAAGTTGTCCATCATCTTGTAGCATTCAAAGAATTGACTCGAAACTAAAAACTTTCTACGGCCAATTGGTAAGCCTGTAAGATCTGCTCAGCTGGATTCATCTTCCCAATCAGGCTGTAAAGGACTCCCCTTGCTCCCTTTTTCCTACTTGATTACCCCCCACGCCTTTCGATGCTCTACTCAAGGCGTGAACTAATCTATTGTTATAAAATACCACTAGACAGCTGATTTTCTACTATGAATTGATGTTCCCTCTTGCTTTGTGGAGTATGAAAAAATTACTATTTATTGTGATTATTTCCAAGAATCTTGTGTTTATTACAATCAATCATAAGAAATCATCAGAGCAAGAAATGTTTGAAAAAAAAAATTGGAGTAAATATTGAACCCCTGTAGTTGAGTCTTTTTGCATGAGATCTAGATATTGCAATCACTCCCGCTCCTCTAAAGAGTAGGATCTTCATATCATCATCCAAGTCATTATCATCATCCTTACCTAAGCATAGTCCCAAGCAATTGGGGTTACGTGAATCCTATTCCGCCATTCCACTCTATCATTATATAAGGAGGGGTGAAAAGCAATGATGGTATGGTTTACATGCTTTCTGTTCATAATGAAGATTATATTTGCCATCAGCCTATTTCCTTTACAGATGAGAAGCCTCTGCTGATCAATTCCACATGTTTTAAATGTTTCTAGAGATACAACAAAGGATTTGTTTGCCGTTATGGGGGCACTTTATTCAGCTTGCTTATTTCTTGGTGTGAATAATGCTGCGTCAATACAGCCAGTAGTCTCCATTGAGAGGACAGTTTTCTATCGAGAGAAGGCGACAGGGATGTACTCTCCATTTCCATATGCAGCAGCCCAGGTAAAAGAATCTACTTTGGCAAAGAATATATATATATATATATATATATATATATATTGTGGCTTCATGCCAAAATTATGTGTTATGTCTTAATGTTCAGGGGATTATAGAGGTTCCATACATTGCAATGCAAACAATTGTATACGGTGTCATTACATACTTCATGATTGGCTTTGAAAGGACAATAGGTACTTTTCCTTATTTATCATCTTTATCTCACAATTGGAGCTATAAAACAAAACATATGAAGCTTTTGACTTGTCTTGTTACATTACTTGTACATCACTCATTTGTATGAAACTACAAAATCTTACAAAGGATGGGGGCTCTATACTCTTTGCAGGGAAGTTTCTGCTTTACCTATTGTTCATGTTCCTCACGTTCACATACTTTGCATTCTACGGGTTGATGGCGGTTGGTCTGACACCTACTCAGCACTTTGCAGCAGTCGTTTCGTCTGCATTTTACTCATTATGGAACTTAATGTCAGGTTTTCTTGTTCCTAAACCTGTAAGTAATTAACTCCTACCCACTCACCATATCAGCCATATGTCATGGCAAAAAAGCTAGCTGCGCATCAACAAATGGTAGTTTATATAAATGTTTTTTTGTCCATCAATATATGGTATGCACTCGTCGTTTTTTGGTTCCTTGGTATAATTCTTATCATTGAAATGACTGGTTTTATTTTTTTCAGAATATCCCTGAATGGTGGATCTGGTGTTATTATATCAGCCCAGTGGCTTGGACTCTACGTGGCATCATAACCTCGCAACTTGGCAATGTAGAGAGTCGTATAATTGGGCCTGGATTCAACGGGTCCGTGAAAGAGTTTTTGGAAGTGAGCCTTGGCTATGATTCGGGAATGACAGGTGTTTCTGCAGCAGTGCTCGTGTGCTTCATTCTCTTTTTCTTTGCAATCTATGCAACATCTGTCAAGGTGCTCAATTTTCAGAGACGTTGATCATTACACTAGTCAAATTTTGATGATAAATCTCCCCCCTCGTGGGTGGCAATGATAATGTTGACTTACAATAAATGATTTTACTCTCTTTTCTTTGTTTTCCTTTTCCTCTTTACTTTACAACCTATTTACATTGTTTCAGAAGCACATCATCATGAGTTGGCATATCCAAGAAATTGATTGCCATCTGTTATCTTCATACTCATCATACTCAGTATGCCGCAGTGATGAGGTTACTCTTGTCATATACTTCTTTTTGTTTAGATATTTCCTCAAACAAAGTAGGAGGAGCTTGTCTTGATAGTTATTGAACATCTTTTACATTTTTGGAGAAACTGAAAAATCTTGTTCATCACAGCTTGGTATGCTTGCCCAAGAAATTGATGCCCGTTGCATTGCATTTTCCGAACTGGCAATCGAATAGCCATGAGCTTAAAATTCAGTGCTTTTGTCATATTACAAAGGATTGCTACAGGGGCAAATGGGCCAGGCCTGGCTCAACACTGTCCAAGTCCAGACCATTAGCAAATAACCTGAATACAGGTCCCTCCCACCCCAAATTGTGCTTGTGTTGCATCTTGTCTACCACATCCAAACACGAATGTGATTAAAAGCCTACTTGCTGGGCTAGTCAAGCAGGTCAAATGTCAGCTCTGCCACATTTAATTTCCAGAGCTAAGACTCAGACCCAGGTCCAACCTACAGGTCCTGTGGCTTGGCCAAAATGTGGCCCAAATCAGGTGGAGTTACTCCAGCTGGATCAGCCTATCACCATCTGCTTTACCTCAATTTATTCCCATTGACCTCAATTTCCTCCCATTTACTCTCATTTACTCCCAATCCCTCCCAATTTACATCTATTTACTCCCGACTCCTGCCATTTGTCTCTATTTACGCTCAATTCCTCCCATTTACGTCCATAGTCCCCAGGACCCACCTGGCACATGAATCGGACATCTAGGCAATGTATGAGTTTTAATTGCACCTGATCACGTTGCACCCCATTAGAGTCATGCATTGCTTAGATGTCAAATTGGGTTTGGGTCGGGTCAGGTCACAGGTTATGTGTGCAAACAAGAATATCTATAGATTGATTATGATCGCAAAACCAAATTGATTGGAAAATTCTAACCATTGAATGATGGACATCTATTTCTCTTTATCTGATTTCCTCTTTTATAATACTAATAAGATCCATAGAATCATCCAGTTGTGAGATTTTTACACAGTAGCTATTGAATCTAAATGGACGGTCCTGTCCAAGTGGACAGATGCATTTTATTGCGCTCTCAAGGCACTATGGTTCTTGGAGAAATTTGTATGTGGCTCTACACTTCCAAACCTTTTAAGGGTTGTCAATGAGCTGGGCTTGTTCTTGCAAAAGTGGTCCGAAACCCAACCCATTGAAAGCCCAAGAACCTTGGGTATAGTAAGCCCCACTTTGGTATCAATCAACAATTTCTAAATGTAAGATTAATGAGGTGATCAAAGTTTATTTGTCCTTAACTCTTTAAAAATTAAATATAAAAGAATTTTTTTCTAAAAAAATTAATCTCCCCACTTCTTCACCTTTCTTCTGCCTTATTGGTTTCCTCTCCCATTGTCATTGTCTCTGTTGTTACCAAATTGGTGTGGCCCACTTGGGTTATGGATCAAACTGAATTGTGGGATCTAGGCTCTACATGTGGGGGATGCATCTAATTGGAGGATTGGATGGCAATCAAACGTCTTCAACAACTCAAATCGTGAAGTGAGTACTAAGTATTGCAGGTATCATTCTTTCCAATGAAACAGTGGGGAGGGGACGCAAACCAAATGCTTGTGTGTGGAGCCACCATAGAGTGTGCCTTTCGTAAAACCCGTCCATCAGGGTGACTCATCGTGATGAAGTGATGTACTAAAAATCAGACATCCAACTTAGAGGTTTTAGGCGCAATTTAACCTTGTTCCCATTGGTGTGGCCCACTTAACTTGTTCCTCACGCAAGTCCTTTTATTTGCACAACGAATATAAGGGTTCTTACCTGATGGCCAATGTATCTCCACATATACATTATGGTGGCCCCTCAGAGCTGGGGTGTCGTTGTAAGGGCATATTTGAATCACGGTTGACAACGGCAATGTGATGTAATGTGTGGTAAATGAATAATGATTATTACCATAGTGGTTGAAAGTAAATGAGGTAATAGCATATGTAATATACCTTCCGTGACTCCACCTTCGACGAGTAAAATACTTTTTCTTAATTAGATACACTTGAAAGTAATTTCATCAATATATGTTATATGCATATTGTTCATCCATTTTGCAATATCATCACAGGGCGTGTTCTCCAAAATAAGAAAAATCCAATGCTCATGTGAACTACGCCACCAAAAAGCATCATGGACAATGATACTCACCATTGAAACCTTCCTAAGGCTCACCAAGATGTTTATTTGCCATCCAACTTGTTCATAAGATCAAACAAAACTGGATGAAAGGAAAACACAAATATCAGCCGGATCCATCCAACTGTTGAAGAAAATCATCAATCTTCTTTCCAATTCCAAATGAAACTCCTTGAGCTGAGCAAAGACATGATTTGAATCTCCCTAATGCTCATGGAGCCAATAGGCCTGGCATAAACTCCCCAAAACCCTCATACTTATTCAAATAAATATTCGACGATAATTATAGATACTAGCTTATTTATGGTAGTAACATTAACACAAATGGTTTAGATCATCGGACTATTTAGCATGTAGGCTCTACCTGAGTCACGACATAAGTAAAACAAATGTGTTGAACGGTGGGCATTCAATCCTTACTTTTTATGTGGTGTGGTCCCTTCGAACTTCGATCTACCTCATTTTTCTGCTCATGCCTTAAAATGAGGGGGAAAAAATCAATGGACTCTGAATAAAACACATACATCACGGTGGGTCTTAGGGTGAGAGGTGCTGCAGGCAATCTATATCTGTACACGGTTACTATCTTTGAAATAGTCGTAGTTAATGCGTTATCTCCTAAAACACAACGCGATATCTCCCATGATACAACACTATAACAAATGGATCTCCATAGGCTTCGATTTTCTTTGCACCCAAGCATACGTACCGTGGCCCGATTTTCCCCACGTGTAAGTATATGAGTGTGTGTACGTGTGCATACACGCTCGGTTAAAGGTTCTTGGGTCAAGTTTCCTCATTAGGCCAGCTTATGCATGCATACGGGCTTGGGAATAATAGAATACATTTTATAAAAGTCTATGAAAGACATGCTTCTACACTCATTTACAATTCCCATTTTACCTTATATGAGATTAAAATTTTTCACCAAAAGACAAAAGCCAAAACAAAGTGGCTTTTGCATTTTTTATTCAAAACTCATTCCTTTATATTTATTGAAATACACATAACACCATTTGTGCTCAGATTGAGCATGGATCATGGTTCAAAGATTACACACACTAATTGAATAACCCCAGGCAGCTAATTGGAGGGTGTTGAGATGATTGCTGGTTCATCTTCAAGTGGGCCCGAAACTTGGACATTCTAGATTGATGTTTGTAAGTGCTACGTCAATGCTATGTTGAGTGGGACACGACACTTAACTGGAAAAAAAAAAAAAAAAGAAAAAAAAAAAAGAGGAGTAAGATTGGACTGGGCTACTATAGGCTGCCCATTTCATTTGTAGCTTTAAAAGCCCATACGTGAAAAACGAGTCCTGTTCTAAATGGGCTAGCCCATGTTCAACTCTAGCGTATGAACTGAGGCCTAAGTCCAGGGTGGGAGTAGCAATGGGTCTGGTTTGGACTGGCCGAGTCTAACTCCAGGCCCATTCAGACACTCAAGTTCAGCTCAAGCCCAGCTTGAGCCTAACCGAAATAATGGTTGGGACCAGTCCTGCTTCGACCGGCTCAAAAAATGATAAAATCCCATCCCATTTGAATTTTTCTGATGGCAAGTGTGCCCCACATGCACAGCTAAATAGACATATTAGATGATATGGAATTGCATTTGGTCATTTGGAACCACTACATCTGTGGGTCACATTGATGGACGTGTTTTGTCCCGGCCGTCCATCCATATATGCCTGACGGTGAATTGTCCATTTGCTACCATGAATGAGTGTCTCCCCTAATATCAAACCAGTTTGATGATCATAGGCATCCACGGTAGGATCAACGAAGTCTTCTAATTTTGGCTAGGATCATCGAAAGTCTTCCAATTATATGAGCTATCGGCAATAATGTGATTTTAGTGGGCCCAAGGTGTTCCGTATCTGTTATAATATGCCCGTAAACTGCAATACGTATAGGTAACAGCCATGACCATTACACGATACGGGTGTGAAACGGGATAGTTGACTTTTTTGGACCGTATCAGCTGTGATGGTAGCTATAAAGGCCGTTATAAGGCATAACGACCATTACCCCCGTAATAGTAGAAAAATGGTCGCTTTTTTTTTTTTTTTTTTTTCTATTTAAATCCATTTTTCTCCTCTCTCTCTCTCTCTCTCTCTCTCTCATTCCAAAAACTTTCATTGATCATTTTATAATAGATTTCGACCACGCTTACTATATTTTTAATATTAAAATCGTAGATCAAAGTGATTTGAGCGAATAGAAGCTCTGATGGCCTTTTAAAAAAAAAAAAAAAATTTAAATCGAAAAAAGTAGTATTTATTTAAATTTTCTTATTTTTAGTTTTAATGCTTTATTGTGATGTGTAAATACTAGATACATATAATCGTGTTCACAAATTCACGAGATAGCTCGATATAACACTCTCAATAAAGGGTAGACTGTTACACTACCATAAACATGTTCAAAACAAAAAATGAATACATATATGAAATATTTACATTATTCTTGATTTTCTAAAATTTTTCAGGCAAAAGAAAATTTTCAACTATTACGGTAGTTGTTAAAGCTGTTACGCCCCTATATCGGCCATTATAGTCAATACCCGTATTGGTAATAATGGTGACCATTATGACCACCATTACTGATATAGAATACCTTGGGTGGGCCACACTTAATTTTATTAAGTGGATTTGTATTATAGGGTGAGAGAGAGATGAGCAATTTCTCTCGCTTTAAAGTTATAATGCTCCAAGTTGCATTGAGACATGGACATTAGTATCAATCATTTTGGACTGTTCATTAGGTCTGAAACTCTATTTTTATGACTACCATAAAGAACATCACTGATCAAATACACTTCTTCTGAGCTGAAATCACAACCATACCGTTTTAATGGTGGGAATTCAATCGTGACTGTTTCTTGTGGTGTAGTCCACCTAATATTTACGCATGCTTCATTTTTTTCATCATGCACTAAAATGAGATTTGAAAATGGTTGGACAATGCTGATTTAAGTCACATACATCATTGTTAGCCCCACAGTTAAGGTCCCACCCACATCAATGGATCTCCAATCTTACCTAATCTGCTCCCACTTCACTCATGGTAGACGAGGCAGGACAACACATCTCTCCGGATTTTTCTAAACAATATGTGCTCGATGCTCATTTTGCACATGGATCATGGTTCAAAGATTACATCAATCGAATAATCCCATGCATCTAATTAGAGGGTGTTAAGATGAATGGTTAATATAAAATGATCCGTGACCCATCATCAACTATCAAGATTAGAAGGTTAAGATCGTTCAATTTGAAATTTTGGTTGCGGTTCATCCCAAGTTTATTTATTTATTCATTTGAAAAAACTTGCCTGAGTTTTTGAGTTGACTCGGCTTAATTAAGTTTTGAGCTTAGTGAGTGTCTATGTGTTGTGTTTAGCCTATTTGAGTCAGTTCATATATGTGCCAACAGTTGCTGAAAATTGCTTGGGAGATAAGATGTTTATAAATTCTAAACTTGAAATTCAAAATCCAAAATAATAAATGACTAAATCTAAACCTAAATTCTTATTCCCTGATCCCTTATTGCTTAATTTATTATTGTGCATTTGATAATTAGTCTAATATGATTTATTTTTATGAATTAAACAATTAATAGTTTATTTTTTATGAATTATGAATTACACTACTTATTTCTTAGTTTATTATTATGCATTAGACAATTCTCTTAATGTGATTTATTTTTGTAAATTATATAATTAGTTGTCCATTTGAATATTTATGTGTGCCTAGGCATACATATAATATGTTTTTGGTGGCATAGAAATCACTTAAATTATCCCATTTTATATAGTTCAAGGTTAGATGGATATTATACTTTTATATAATCTATTTGCTTGTTCTGCGCTCCATCTTTCTAATTTTATCTAGAAATCATTTAAATTGTCTCATTTTGTACAGTTCAAGGTTAGATAGATAGTATGTTTTCATATAATCTATTTATATGTTCATGCTTGTTCTGTGATACATTCTCTATTTCTCTCTGAATATATTTTTTATTTTTATTTTTATTTCTTATGTCAAATATCTTCACATTACTTAGATATTTGGCATGAAAATAAAATGAAGGATCAACTTATTTAGAGAGACATAGGATGATATTTCTAAAATTTTCACATAAACATTTAAATGAGAATATGAAACTATTATAATTTATCCAGCCTTGGGTTGATGATTAATTTATGGTCTAGTATATACTTTTAAAGTTTAAAATATACTTTAAAGGCATTATAGTGCTAGTCTGATTTAATATCTTTCAATAATTAGTAGATAATTAGTGAGAAAATTCTCAATACCCCTAGCAATTTGTCAGTCTCTTCATCAATGATATTGGATGAATGATTAGGTGTACAAGATGAAGATGTGTCAATTAAGATTAGTGCCTCTCATAGTTCACTAAAAAGGAAAAAAAGATCAATAGTGTGGGAAGATCTTGAAGATGTGACTCTAAAAAATGGCGGGTGAAAATACAATGCAAGTATACAAGGCTCAATATGTTAAATGAGCAAATAGGTTGACCACAACTCTAAAAAAAACACTTATTAAAATGTTATTAAAAAAGTAAGAAGTCAAACCTCAAGCCAATAGATTCTTTCATTTACCCAATCTTTTATTTACCTCGTCTACCTATAAATATAATAGAGAATATGTGAATGAGTTGATTAGGTATGATTAGTGGGAATTTGTGAAATGGAGGTATGATGGTTCTTTTTTTATGCTTGTTTTATTTTTTGTCTAATTGGGTATGATTGGTGAGAGATTGTGAAAGGGAGGAGGGTTTGGTGGTTTTCTTTACAATTATTATAAGTTTTTTTTTTTATATGAATGATGAGGGTTTGCAAAAAAAAAAAAAACCACCATCTTTCTTTTACAACCTCCTCCCATCTCTCTCTCTCTCTCTCTCTCTCTCTCTCTCTCTCTATATATATATATATATATATATATATATATATATATATATATATATATATATATATATATATATATATATATATAACACTAAGGAAGGAAGAAGAAAACAGTTAAATGACCCTTGTGCAGCAAGGTCTCAATGTTTAAACCTATCCACATCTTATGTGAGGCATAGTGGGTTGTTATGAAACAAATCTATCTCATCTACGTGTAAAGAATTTTAATTTTATGTTATTGGCCCAAATATGAGGACAAAACTCATCATAAAAGAATCATATAAGAGAAAATAATTGGAATTAACACACGATGTTAATGTAGCTGTGAGTTATAGAAAACTTCAAACAGAAAATAGAAAAAATCTAATAGTCGGTTTATGGTTGTTCGATTAAAATGAACGGATAAAATTGACCAATGGGTAGTCTAAACTTCAATTTTTGGTGGGGCTCATGTCCCTGTGACGAAGGAGCATTTTTGTCCATTAAAAAAAAAAAGTGGATGAATTTAAGCTAGAAAAGAATGGCCTCATATGACTATATTATGGTACAAGCTATTTGGACCAAAAATAAAAAATAAAAAAAATCACAAATAATCTAGGAGCTTATTTAGGAGGTTAGGATGGACGCGTTAGTTATTTGGCTGCTGAAGTGGCATCCCCATGGGCCATATATATAGGGAAAAAGTACTATGCGCTCGACCTCATAATAAGCTCCCGTGAGGTCGAGTTGTGTGGGCCCCACCGTGATGCGTGTCGACCATCAACACTGTGCATTTGATGGGTCCCCTTTAAATTATGGGATGTCCGAAAAATCAGTCGTATATGGAACTTAAGTGGGCCATACCATCTAAAATCATGTGAAGAGACCGTTAAAACATATAAAAGCACTTAGTGGGGCCCACTTGAGTTTTGAATGCTACTGAAACTTGGTATGACCGTAATCTTAGTGGGACACACATAATGGATGGGCTGGATTTGCAAATCACATCCCGGTGGGCCATTAAAATGATTATGAATGTTTTAATGGTGCACGGCCCCTCTCCACTTCTGTATGTGGTGTGGCTCACACAAGTCACGAATTGACTTGATTTTTGAGACCTAAGCCCAGGATGGAATGGTGCATCTGACTGATGGGGTAGATGTTTGAAACGCATCACGGTGGGGCCCACACAGCTCGACCTCATGGGACAGACTCGTGAGGTCAAGCGCATAGTAGCTTTTCCCATATATATATATATATATATATATATATATATATATATATATATATATATATATATATATAACCGAATGCTCAGCTACACCCCGGTTCATACGGGACTCGTGCGAACTTTTTTGAGAACCTATCATACGTGATTTGACTTTAAAATCTGAACGATCCACATGAAGCAGCACCTCATGAAACACTCTGGGCCTAAGTTTTTACTTTGATCTAAAACTCTAGTGGACCATGAAAAATGAAAACAATTTCCTCCTATGAATTGCATTTCTCTTTGTTATGGCCCCAACGAAATTTTATATCAGGGTGGAAATTTGTCCCTTGCACAGGTGAGCATAATTTTATATATATATAGGGAAAAGGTACCATGCGCTCGACCTTACGATAAGCTTATCGTGAGGTTGAGCTGTGTGGGCCCCACCGTGATGCATGCCAACCATCAGCACCGTGCATTTGATGGGTCCCCTTTAAATTATGGGATATCCCAAAAAACAGCCGTATATGGAACTCAGGTGGGCCATACCATCTAAAATCATGTGAAGACACCGTTAAAACATATAAAAGCACTTGGTGGGGCCCACCTGAGTTTTGAATGCTGTTGAAACTTGGTATGACCCCTAATCCTAGTGGGACACACATAATGGATGGGATGGATTTGCAAACCACATCTCGGTGGGACCCAAAAAATGATTATGAATATTTTAATGGTGCCCGTCTCCACTTTTGTATGTGGTGTGGCCCACACAAGTCACGGATTGACTTGATTTTTAAGACCTAGGCCCACGATGGAATGGTGCATCTGACTGATGGGGCAGATGTTCGAAACGCATCACGATGGGGCCCACACAGCTCGACCTCATGGGACGGACCCGTGAGGTCGAGCGCATAGTACCTTTTCCCATACACACACACACACTATGAGGTCAACCTCATGGGAAGTTCCCATGATGTTGAGCTGTGTGGGCCCGTGATGTTGTGTGTTGAACATCAACATGGTGCATTTGATGATTCACCTCTAGGTTATGGGATATCCAAAAAATCTGCCATATACCTAACTTAGGTGGGACCATCTAAAAACTTACGAAGACATGCCTAAAACATATAAAAGCACTTGGTGAGGCCCACCTTAGTTTTGGATGCGGCTGAAACTTGGAATGACCCCTCATCCAATTGGTACACACACAATGAATGGTTTGGATTTATGAACTACATCTCAATGAGCCCAATAAATGATTAAGAAGGTTTTAATGGGAGAGTAACCCTTCTCAATTGTTGTATGTAGTGTGGCCCACTCAAGTCATGGATTGACTTGATTTTTAAGCCCGTGGCCCACCATGGAACACTGCATCTGACTGACGGGGTAGATTTTATACACAAATCACTGTGGGGCCCACACAGCTCAACCTCATGGCAACTTCCCATGAGGCCGACCTCATGGTACCATTCACCCCACTCCCCATCCATTTGGAAAGATCATTTTAAAGTATAAGCCAACATTGAGTAAAATCCAAAGCTCAAATCGACCCATCACAGAAACAACGGAGACTGAGCACATACCATTAAAAAATGTTTTTGGGTAATAGAAGTTTTTGATCAAGCTGCTATTTGTGTTTTCCCTTAGCACATATATTTCTGTGAACTTATGAACAGGTAAGATCTCAAGTAAAAATCGTGGTGAGCTCTAGGAAAGTTTCAACGGTGGCTGTTACTGTCTCACTGCTTTCTTTAAAGTGGTTCACTTGAGCTTTGGATCTGCTTCATTCTAACCTAAAATGATCTTGCCAAATGGATAGACGGTGTGGATATAACACATACATTATCGTGGGGTCCAAAAAACTTGGTGATATCACTTAGATAGCGACCGAAACCGTCGGTAGCTAATCCGCGTGCTACTGAGATACAGTAATCTGCAGATATCTGGCAACGGAAGGGAAGCGGATTTCCTGCGAAAGCCTCTTGCTGGGAGTTCATGCGCAGATGCTGGGCGAGGCACATGGAGAGATTTATGAGAAATCCAGCCATCAATTTTCAGAGCTCATTTAGTACGTTACACAGAAAATCAGGTGTAATCAAGACTGATGTGAGAGGAAAATTTGGAAAAGAAATTTGTACGGTTGAAATTTTCTTGCGTTCCACCTTTATGTTTATATGCCATCCAAACCGTTTATAAGTTCTTTACCCCTGGCGAAATTGAAAATACGAAAAACATTGCCTGACACACAAATTTTATGACAACAAGAATGTTTCAACGATTCACACTGAATCTCTAATGTTTTCTCTCGTGTGATCCACTTAACTTTTGAATCCACCTCATTTTTTTTCGCATGTCCTAAAATGAGCTCTCAAAATGGATGAACGTTGTGGATTTCTTTCAAAGATCTCGGTGGGACCCAGAGAGCATTCTTGCACAAGAACTTCGTGCGAAAGGCTTTTGCATGATAAATATCCGCGTCCCTGGAAGCGGATTGCGTGCGTACTGCCCCCGTCAACGCATCATTTCAGGACGTGAACCCAAGAATGAGCCGGATCTAATGCTTGAGTGGACCACTCGGTGGGAATTGAACTCTCACCATTAAAAACTTCCCGTGAGCGGCAGAAGTTTTGAATCAATCTGATATTTGTGTTTTCCCTTAATCCAGGTCCATACGAGCTTATGAACGGTTTGGATGGAATATAAACATCACGGTGGCCTTCAAGAAAGTTCCAACGGTGAGTTTCATTATCACCGCTGTTTCTTGTGGTGCGGTTCACCTGAGCATTTAATCTGCCTAATTTTTAAACGTTTATGTTAAAATGATCTGAAAAAATGGATGGACGGCGTGGATAAAACCATACTTCACGGTGGCTCCCACAGATCCCCTCCCTAGACGCATGCGTGCAGGCCGCAGACCGATTCCTCTGGCCATGGCCATCTCCGACCCGTGGCCTGAATTACGGAAAAGACGCGCGTGCAGTGAAAAGACGCGTGATATGTATCATACAGTCCCTCTCGCATCTTTTCACAATGCATACATGTTTTTAATCACGGAAACTAGGTCCATGGATTGGTAATCCAGACCATTGGTCTGTTGTATCCCATAGAGAATACATTATACCATATAAATATCCTTCATTGGACAATTTACCTGTTTATTTGCAGCCTATGGATTAACAGACGGTTCACAAGAGAAATGACACAACTATCCAAATTCAAATAAAAATGGTCTCTAATCTATCTAGGATTTGTTTATTTCCCCATCCAATGCGTATTTCTGTAGATCAATGAATTAGATTATCGAAATTTAGTCTCAAACATCACGATTACAAACACGTGTACAGAAGAAAACATACAGACCAGACGTATGAGATAAATCGTGGGTGCCAGGCTGCAAGCCGAGAGGGAAGCGGATTGCCCGGTGTACCTCACACCAGTTATATACTGCTGTATTGACGTCAGCAAGTTGTGTGGATTTTATCATGATATATGTGTTATATCCAAACCGTCCATTCATTTGGAGAGCTTGTCTTAATGCTTGAAACTAAAAATAAGATAGATCTAACTATCAAGTGTACCACACTGCAAAAAACAGTAGAGAGTTTCAATGGGGTCACATGAGTTTTGAATTAATGTGAAATTTGTTTTTCCTGTTCATTTAGATCTCCGTGACCTTGTGAATAGTTTGGATGGGAAATAAATGTTACGGTGAGCCCTACGAATATTTTATGGAGAAAATTATTATCTCCGCTGCTATTTATGGTGTGGTACATATGATCTTTAAAATAATTTTTAAAAATATATGAACGGTGTAAATTTAATAAATATATCACTGTGGGGCTACGTAACTTTGATCTCCTTTGAACCGTTCGTGCAACTCGGAGTTCGAAGAGCGTCAGTGGTCGTCTTCGCACGGCACGTACCTACAGCAGCTTTATAGCTGGTGTGAGGTACACCAGCCAATCCGCTTCCCAAGCCAAGAGACAGGACAAAACGTAAAACCCGTACTGTAATCCGTCCGGGCAAGGATATGTGGGGCCACCGCCATGTAAGTTTTTATCCCAGCTGACATGATACAAAAAATGACGTAGGTCTAATTCTTAAATGGCTCACAAAGTGGATATTGAACGTCCACCAATAAAAATTTCTTGAGAGCTGGAGAAGTTTTGGATCAAGCTGATATATATATTTTTCATTTCATCCACGTCTGCGTGATCTTATGAATAGGTTGGATGGTTGAAAAACATCACGGTGTCCCTGAGAAAGGTTTCAACGGTGAGTGTCATGATCACTGCAGCTTCCTTTGGTGTGGTCCACTGGAGATGTAGACCTGTCTCATTTTTCGTAGCAGGATTTAAAATGATCTGATAAAAGCGATGAACGGCGTGGATAAAACACTAACATCACTGTGGGTCCCACATAATCCGTCCGGGCGATGAATGGAGGACAGAAGCGTCATTACGGGTCTTTAAAATTCGCGGTTGAAACTGCGGTTGCATTTCCCAGGCCATAACTTCAAAACCAGCAATAACTTCGGTCTAATTTTTAAGACATGGATCGGCAGAACGATGCATTTCCCAGGCCATCGAACGCCGATGCATTGCAGGAGGATGAAAACGAGCTCCTTTGGGCTGCGATCGAGAGAATTCCGTCCCAAAAGCGCTTGAATTTCGCCATCATGGGGCGAAACGCCTCCCAAGATGGCAGACATCCCGTTATGGAGGCTTTCGATGTCCGGAAGCTCGACAGGACTAGCCGGGAACAGCTCGTACGGAACGCAATGGCTACGAACGAGCAAGACAATTACATTCTCCTCTCCAGCATCAAGGAACGCCTGGACAGGTAAACTAGGAAAATGAAAGTCACTTGATCTCTCTCTCTCTGGATTTCTGTTGTTTAATTTCCGGTAATTCCACTGCTTCGATAGATCGCTGAAGGATTCTTGATCCATGCTTGTTGAAAACTGGCCCACCGGATGAAACGAAGGAGACCGTACACAGATGTACGGAAAATATTATTATTTCCTTTTTGACGACTCTAATAAATACTTTTTTAAAAAAAAACAGAGTAGGCCTTCAAGTTCCAAATGTGGAAGTGAGATTCGAGGGACTAACCGTCACTGCAGATGTTCAAATTGGTAAAAGAGCTTTGCCTACTCTGCTGAATTACGTCCGCAACACTATCGAGGTCGATTTTCTCTTTACAAATCTCTTCGCAATGAAAGTGCTTTTTATGGTTTTTTTTTTTTTTTTTTTCCCCATGTCCCTCACTTGAGATTTTTTATTTTTATTTCCTGGACGAGGCAATGCAGGGTTTGTTAGCTAGTCTGGGGGTATTGCGTGTAAAGAGGCACTCACTGACAGTCTTGAATAACATCAGTGGGTCTGTGAAACCTGGCAGGTGATACTTCATCCTATCCTGACTCTCCTTCCCTTATATTATTATTGTTATAAAAAAGTGAAGTATTTCGTAAACGTATCTTTGTGATTTTGAAATTTCTACCCTTAAAATAATTTCAAGAATGGGCCTTCAAGTTCCAATCCGCTTCCCTGCCTGTATCCAGTATCCACCTTAGCTAATGGAAACGGATTGGCTACTCCCTTTGCCACCTGCCCGTGGCGGATGGTCGGTGCTCTGTCGGACCCACCATGATGTATGTGTTTCATCCATTCCGTTCATCTATTTTTACAGATCATTTTAGTAGTTAATTCCAAAATTGAAAGGGGAATAAATATTAGGTGGACCACACCACATGAAAACAATAGTGATTGGATATCTACCATTAAAATCCTCCTAAGGCCCACTGTACTTTTTATTTGGCATCTAATCTGTTGATTAGGTCATACAGGCCCAGATGAATGCAAAAAACAAAAATCAGGTTGATCCAAAACTTCTATGGCCCCCAAAATGTTTTTAATGGTCGACACTCATTCAACACTGTTTTGCTATAATGTGGTCCATTTGACATTGGGATATACCTCATTTTAGCATTCAAAATGTAAAAGGATCTATAAAAGTAGTTGGACGGCATGGATGAAATACATACATCAAGGTGGGGCCCACAGACCACCGACCACAAGTCATTTGTTGGGGTCAGGGAGAGTAGCCAATCCGTTTCCGCAGCTGGTGGATAACGCCCTAACATGAGCTGGTGCAACTGCAAGGGATTCTGTATGCGTACATTAAGGTAAGTTTAGTGGGCCGGGCTCGGTCTGATGGAATTAAAATTTTGAGGCCAGGCCCATTAAGCTAGCTTGAACAGTTAAAACCGGACCTAAGCCAACCCAGGCCCGGCCAGCGTAAAGTAAAAGGCAAAACTCAGTAGTATAGTGTTAAGGTTCATACACTTTTTAATTGGGTTATAAATAATAAATTACAGGGAATAGTTGAATCTTATAGAAGATTAAAATGAAGAAAAAAAATGAACTGTCCTAATTCAAAATTTGAATTCTATTAATCAAAGTCTCTAGCATTCAATGAATCTGGTTTGGGATATTAACTAGCCAACTCAAGCCACATTTTTTGGACCGTTTAATTCAAGACGGCTTTTGGGTGCATGCATACGAACTATTGCATTCTCGAGGAAAATAACTAGCCAAGCTGATGCATACGTGCTAGAAATTCTGTTCCAATAGTCCTCATATTGTTGATGGACTAGAGTCGAAAAAAAATCAAAATGATTGGATGATCTTAATCATCCATTTGGACCATCAAATGGATGGTGAAAAGGAAAATGATCTTTTCAGATCCAGCCCGTAAAATCTGATTAATAGGATCTCCCAATCAATTTGGCTTACGATCCATGGTCCATCCAAGTGGGGCCCATTTGGCTGATTTGGATTTGTAGTACGTATGCATGTGTGCCGACTGAACTTCATTCATATCATCGGAACCCTTTAAAATATTCCACTTCAAAGATTCAAGTGGGGCCCACTATGATGTATCGGCTTGATCCAAAAATTTTGTAGCACCCAAAAAGTTTTTTAATGGTGGGTATTCAATAACCACTCTTACCTATGGTGTGGTCCACCTGAGATATGGCTCTGCTTCATTTTTTGTATAACGACACAAAATGAGCTGGCAAAACAGATGGACGGCGTGGATGTAAGGCACATACATCATGGTGGGCCCAACAGCCAGGAATCCACGGAAGCCATGCCCTTCCTACACATGCCATCGCGTCAAGTTTGTGCTAGATCTGAGCCCTTTCTTAGGATGGCCCACCATAAGTGTCATGGCTCGAGATTCAAGCTAATCCGGCACACTTGTATGTCACGTGGACTGTAGGTAAACCTTTTACCCATCCATTCTTCATCTGAAGACCGAATAGGCCTGATATTTGGACCATGGCACCTACTTATTGGGTCCACCATATGTACAACCCAGATCATTGCACATGGGTGAGACATTGGCACGTCCGGGCAAAGAACCATTTCCCATTCCACTCTTTATTTTAATTGGTCTACATAGTTAGATTTAGATTGTCCACGCTAGAAATAAGTTATAAATTTGTAAATTAGTGGAAATGAAATATCATACTGATAATTTATTAAAAGAAGGTTGTGTGATGACTGGTAAGCATATAGCAGCCTGTAATACTATTTTTTTTAAAAAAATTGGTAATGCCATTTATTAAGGGTGTGTTTGGTTAAACCAAATATCATGATATTATGCCCCAAATGAGATTGATTAATCATAAAATTTCTTGATCTTTGGTGCGACCAAATAAATCTGTAAGAAAATTCTTTTATTTGGTGACCAAGATACAAGTTTACGTTATAAGTTCATAATTTTATGGAGTAGAAGTCAAATGCAAAGTGATTTTAAAGTTAGTAGTGTGGTTGTCTCTGTGGTGGTAGAATGACGCTGCTCTTGGGACCCCCGGCCTCTGGAAAATCCACCTTACTTTTGGCTCTTGCCCGGAAACTAGGTAATGACTTGAAGGTGAGCTGCCATTCTCTTTTTTCTACTACTCCTCTGTTATATACATGTGTGGGGAAAGGATACTATGTGGTCGACCTCATGAGAGCTTTCCATGAGGTGGAGCTCTGTGTGTCCCATTGTGATGTATGTTGAATATTCATACCGTGCATTTGGTGGGTCCCCTCTAGGTTAGGTTATTGGATGTCCCAAAAATCAGCCGTATTTAGAACTCAGGTGGGCCACACCATCTTAAACTTATATGATAGCATGCCAAAAACATCTAAAAGCACTTGGTGGGAACCACCAGAGTTTTGGGATGACTAGAAAGTTGGTGTGACCTCTCATCAAAGTGGGACACATACAATTGATGGGTATGTCTGAACCACATCCCAATGGGCTCTCTGAATAATCAAAAAGGTTTTAGTGGGTGGGTATCCACTCTCGACTGTTTCTTGTGGTGTGGTCCACCTAAATCATGGATTGGCCTGATTTTTAGGCCATTGGTCCACCATGAAAGCGTGATTAAAATTGTTCATTCATTCATCTGACTAGGAGCAAGCCATGGTGCAAAAATCATTGCCAATTGGGTGATCCAAAGCTTCTAGTCAATAGCATGAAAATGGACACTCAAGATTGACTAGAGAAACAAAATAGGTCCAATCATTATCTTGAAAACATCTAGTAGATAGATCCCACTTTATATTTCTTATTATTCTAAAGGAGCAATTTGATTTGATGATTCTAACCAAGTGATTTATTGCTAGTAAACAACAAGATGGTTATAACAAGTTGGCCCCATTCAAAGGGTTAGGATCATCTGATCGACATAATTCTTGCACCATGGCTTGCTCCTTGTTGTATGAATGAATGAATGGTTCAGATCGATGATAGGTCACCCCGTCTATTGTTTAAAAGGTTTGGATGAAGGTGGGAACAATAGCAAAACCACACGTATTACACACATAATCCCTATCCAAGATTGGGCATTGCACTTGTCACTTAAGGCATGTTTGATTTTCTTAGGTAAATGTAAATGCAGTGGAAATGGGCAATAATTATTTCCTTTGGTAATTACCTTCATCGTTACCTATGTTAATTTGACTCCTACTTTTTTCAACACTAAAATCGAAGATACTACCAAATATATGGAGGTCCCACCGTGATGTATGTGGATTATCCACATTGTCCATCCGTCATGCCAACTGAATTTAGGGCATGAGCCAAAAAATGAGGTAGTTTCAAAGTTCAAGTGGACCACACCACATTAAAAATGGAATCGAACACTCACCGTTAAAAACTTCTTGGGGCAATTGTTTACTTTGGTGTGGGCTACTTGAATGTTGGATTTTCCTCATTTTTCGGTTCATGCCTCAAAATGTTCTGGTAAAATGGATGGACGACGTGGATATGTCATATACATCACGGTGAGGCCCTCAAATTTATGCCAGTCGTTTTGAACTATTTTTCGAAGCAGGAATACCTTCGTATTTTCAAACAGGTGAAATTGTAATAATTGACTATTTACATGGCATTTACCATGAATTTGGAAAAACAAACAGGCCCTTAAAAACTTTGAGGATGTTGCTAATGTCTCCATGAAAGTTTAGACCCTAGTATCCCCTTATATTCATACTAGTATAGCTGTTGTGAAATGTCTTTTGAATTGATTAAGAAACCCTTCTCATGCCTCAATGGTAGACTCACAAGAGTTTCAACATGAGGTCATAGGTTTGAGTACCCATTGTGGTGAAAAGCTACTGTGGTGTGAGTATGTGTGGGGTGTGAGTGCGTGTGAAATCATTTGGAATGATTAATTCTTGTTACTTTTTTAAGCCTCATGTCAATTCTTTTCTTATTACCTCTACACACATCCTTTTAGGCCTCCCCCTTGCCCTTTTATAGACTTCGACTTAAAGCAACTCCTCTTCATTGTTGAAGGTCTTTGTCTCTGTTTCACATGACCAAACCATCTCAGTCTATTTTCCCTCATCTTAGTACCTGTGGGTGTGACTCTCAAGTTCCCTTGAATGCGCTCATTTCTAATTCTATCCTTTCTTGTCTTGCTACTTATCCATCTCAACATCCTAATTTCAGTCGTAACCATCCGATGAACATGTATGTTCCTTAGTTGCCAACTATTTTGTCCCATAAAGCATGGCTAGATGCATGTCCTTCACAGTCTCACTTCTCTAAAGAATTATCGATTGAATATATCGAAAAATGGTCATTTTGGTACTTCCTTGATACTATTAACTAATTCCCCATTTCCACTCCTATTGTTATTAAAATTGCATTCCATATACTCCATTTATATTTCAAAGCATTCTTCCATAGTTTTAACTTTGTTTTTACACCCTCCCTTGTCTTGCCAATCAAAACTATGTCATCTACAAATGATAGACACCATAGAAACTATTCTTGTAAATGCTCCCTAACTCATCCATAACCAATGCGATAAGCTATAGACTCAATGTTGACCCTAGTGTAAATTTATTGTAATTAGAAACTCACTTGGCTCTCAACTAGTGGTCTTCACATTTGTTACCGATCCCTCATACATATCTTTAATTATGCCTATATATCCTCTTGAGATTCTTTTCTTTCTGAACACCCACCAAATTAACTCTTTAGGTACCCTACCGTATGCCTTTTTTAAATCAATAAAGACCATGTGAAGATCCTTCCTCCTCTCTATGCATTTCTCCATTAGTAATCTAAGTAAGAAAATAATTTCAATGATTGACATTTCAGGCATAAATCTAAATGGATTTTCTGATAAATTTTTCTTACACCTTAACCTTTGCTCTACAACTCTCTCTCAAAGTTTCATAATATTACTCATAAGTTTGATACCACAATTGTTAGTGAAGCTCCATGTCTCTTTTATTGTTATAAATAGGTACCACAATACTTTTCCTCTATTCATACGTCATTTTCTTTGATTTTATAATTTTGTTCAACAACTTTTCCAATAAAATAAACCACTGCACTTCCACTCCTCTATTGGTGTACCATTTCTAGGGTCTTTCTTGTCTTCATCTCTCACTTCAGATATCTTAATCCTAGGAGAGTATTTATTGTCTCCGGCCACACTTGAGTTTATCATCCCTTCTATCCCTATGCTCTCAGAGTGGATGGCCATCATTTAACAAGATCTGAAAATATCTTTTCTAACTTTCATTGATCTCATTGTCCTTAGTTTGCTTTGGCCATTTCTTTTAATGATCTAATTCCCTACCCCTTCTTTCTCATTTTTGCAAGTTTGAAGACTCTTTCTCACCTTTAGTTGTTCCCACTCGTTGTTCTATTATATAGAACATCATATCTCTTAAAGTTTAGCCTCCATACTTTTCTACCATTCCTTTAGAAACTATATATTTACAAGTATGCCATTACATTATATTTTCAAGAATGGCACAATGGCAGAAACTTTCATTTGATATGGTGTGCTTAGTTTCTGTTCTCTTCACCTACCTTCAACAATGGTACTTCCTTTGAAACTCTTAAAAATGCAATCATTAGATGCTGGGATCCCCGCTTAACATAACCAGAGACAACTAAAAATAACTAACTGAAGAAGATCAAAGGAGGTTGCAATAGATCCATTGGACCAGATTTCCTGATAATATGCATATCGTGGCTCAAAAAAAAAAAAAAAACAAAAAAAAAAACTATCTGTGACAATGCAGCATTTGAAATGCTTTTTAAAGCTATCCTGCTTTGTTATTAAAAAACAGGTTAGGATGATGTTAATAAGATGAAGATGACGTATTAAAATGCAAACAAAGTGGCATTTCGATTATTAGAAAACCTATGCTGTTTTTATATTCACTTGTTGATTTTTAGGAAATGCACAACCTGCTCTTTGCATGAAAATGCTTTGGCTATTAACAGCACTGATCCCTAGTTCTTATTAATTTGACTAATTGTTTTCAGACAAGTGGGAAAGTGACGTATAATGGCCATACACTTGATGAATTTTTTGTACAAAGGACTTCTGCATACATCAGCCAGACAGATAATCATATTGCAGATCTGACTGTCCGAGAAACTTTAGACTTTGCTGCGAGATTTCAAGGTGCAAGTCATGGATTTGCAGGTTTGTTACTCAATCCTATCAAACATATACCAGTTTAAAATGAAGTTGTTATATATCATTAACTGCTTTCTTCGTTCATCTTGTTCATATATCTTGAATAACCTGTTTCTTTGTGATCACTAAGAGATTTTTTGTTTTCAATTTTTCTGAGAAGTTTTCTTTTCTGCTTGTACTTGTCTTGATTGCCTGTCAGACATTACATACATTACATTCTCTTGCAGCTCTCATTTCTGTATCTGTAAATCTGTGCTGACTAAAGTTTAGCTAGTGTCTACTCAAATTAAATGCAGTGTCTGATAATGACCTCCCTACTGTATTTCCTACAATCTAGAGTGTTAAATATTTCAAATTATAAAGGGGTAGTGTGTAGTGTTAGTGGGCCTTATTGTATGGGTTTTGGTGTCATTTGGGCCCATTGCTTTAGCAGATGTTGACACGATTTAGATGATTTAGACATTTTTTTTGAAAGGTAACACTACTAGGGATTGAAACATAGATCACTTACACATGCCACATTGTCTCCAGCAACTCATCTAACGAGCAGGAGACATGATTTAGACAAGTAAATGATGTAGTTTTGTGGTTTAATGTGGGGAATCTTTGTTTGGCCCTCACTTCATTCTCGTTGTAGTTGTCTTTAGTTTAATTCTCCAGTGTGATGCCATTTAGTAAATGGTATCAACCCTATAAACTTTTGATTGATGCAGTCCATTGAGCCATTACCTCTTCGATTCTCTATATTTCACAGATTTGCTATCTCCTTAGCATTATTGAACGTGGGGCACTCGCGGAACCCCCCAACGCTTCTTGAGGCAATCTTACTCCCACTTGCACCACCGAGTACTAGATACCAAGGAGCTAGTGAGAATCCAAGAGAACACAAGATAGTAGAATGGGAAATCTTGAATTGCATGATGGAGAGAAGATTTACAAGTCTGCAAAGTCGAGTCCCAAATGAGGGCCAATCCCCTGTATATAGGCTTGTGAACGTTCTAGCTACCTTCAACAATGGTTAGGATCATGTGCCATTTATCCGATGGCCATGAACACTCTTGAATCCTTCTAAGATAATTCCATACTTATCCTAGCTACAAAACTCATTAGAGAACTTTGGAACCTTCTAGAGATATCTACACAACTCTACCACATTCTAGCCACCTCTAGAATTTCCTATTCTCTACAAGACTCTAGCCTACTCAAGAACACAGCATGAGCCAGAAATAGTTTAGTCCCTTCATCAGCCTCCATGCCCATGACATGTAGCCCACAGAACCTGTTGATTGAAAGCTCATTATTGGATGGTCATGAAATGGTTGGAGAAACAGTCCATAAAAGTGTCCCAGATTTAATAGTCACAAACAGTCTATTACTGCAGCTTTTTTTATCAACCACCTGTTCATCAGGTGGCATATAATTTTAGTTAGTTTAGATTTGAGTGACATTTCACCAATATTATTAGCTGTACAGTTGGTGCCATTTTGGCATTATATACATGGTGGCTCCAACCTCTTTTATTTATTAGTAGGGTAATGTATTCAGTTGATTTTCTCTTTCAATAATTTACTATTCTTGTTACTGATGAAGTAAAATTAGTATATATTTAAAACTGTGCTACAATGTTTTTTTTTCCTTTTTTTATGGCCTTTTGTACATATCAGGTTGAATATACTTCATTGTTGGGGTGGAAAGAGGTTATATTATGTGGTAGGAGAGTGAACTTATAAAAATTATATGTGGATTGATCTATTAGATAGAAATGCTTCAAATAATACCAGAGTATATATCAAACATTTCAAATGAAAGTAGCAGCAGTTCTCCTCGAAGAAAATTTTCTTTAGGTATTTTTTTGTGGTTTCCTTTGAAACTTGTTCATCTGTTTCTCTTAAGCAGGATACGTAGATGATCTAGCCAAATTGGAGAAGGAAAAGAACATAAGACCAATTCCAGCAATTGATGCATTTATGAAGGTCATCATCCAAACCTCTACCACCTTGTTAAGTATATAAATCTTGATATATTTGTTTAATTTTTCTTTGAAAATATTTTGTTAAAACAACACTGCACAGGCATCGTCAGTTGGAGGCAAGAGGCATAGCCTCACAACAGATTACATCTTGAGAGTGCTTGGACTTGATGACTGTTCAGATACTCTAGTTGGTGATGATATGCAAAGAGGTGTTTCAGGTGGTCAAAGAAAGCGAGTGACTACAGGTTACTAGATTTGCAATCTTTAGTGAAAGTTCCTGTACATTTACATTTGTATACACATGCACTTATAGTGTTTCTTTAAGTCTACATTCATGTTGCTGATAACGCACCTAACAACGATTTGATTGTTTAAATGCTGTAGAAGTCATATCCCCACTATGGCACCTTTACATCCACCTATGGTGCTGTTTTCTCTGCCTATTTGAACCAATTGAATCCCATGTGGCTACTACCTATCACACAATTGATGGATTAGCAAAGCTCCATACATGGTGTGGCCCACCTGAATCACAGACCAGCTTGATTTTTGGACCCTGGACCTAGCATGGGCGACTCATCTGATGGTCAGAGTGGATTTCACATACACATCACAGTTGGGCCCATGTAAGCAGACCCCCTTTTGCTCACACGATGGCATGCTCTGAAGAAGATCATTACTCTCTCTCTCTCTCTCTCTCTCTCTCTCTCTCTCTCTCTCTCTCTCTCTCTCCCTTCCTCCGTCCCTCGTGTGTGTGTGTTTTTATTTATCTCTTCTTCCTTCTACAATTACAGATGACGACCCCTCATTATATGGATCTAAGAACCTTTAGTTGCATTATGTGGATGTCTAGGATGAAGCCATGTGATGATCATCCAATGGCCAAGAACTCTCCAGTGCTCTTCTAGACAATTCTACTCTGCTCTCTCTACAAGGATTCACTGGAGAACTCTAGAACATCCTATAGATCTTGGAAAAATCTCCAGCACACAAGATGAGCCAACAGTTGCCAAGTCCCTTGAATAGTCTCTTGGAAACTTACTGTCAGTGACAAATGCCTAATTTTATTTCAAAACAATCATTTATTAGATAATTAGGCTAGGTCTATTCAAAAAAAATTTCGATTCAGGTTATATTGGCTGGTGTGCATGGTTTCTGTGGTGTGGCGCACTTGATTAATGGATCAGCTTGATTTTTGTATTAGGTGTCCTTCATGGTGGGGCCAACTTCCTAGATGAATTGTATGACACTGGTTGAAACCTGTTTGGTGATTGGGCAGTAACTTGTCGTCCAATTAGTTGTATGAGAGGATTTTTCATGTGTGTGTTTGCATGCATGCCGGGAAGGTTGCATCATCATCAAAGCTTCTAAATGACTGTTTGACTGTCAATCATCTATATGGACTCTCCTTCCATTCCGTACCAATTGGGCCATGGTACAAAAATCATGCCAATCGGATAATCCTAAGCCATTTGTTATAATCATCATTTTTTAACAATCGAGAGATTAGATGGTGAGCATCATCTAACCAAAGTGCGTCTTTGGAATCATAAGCAATCCATGTTGGGGCCTGTTAATATATGTTTCAAGATGATGTTTGGACTTTTTCTTTTTCCTCTGTATGATATATTGACCATTTCAATATCATTGATCTGGTGGTTTGGATCATTCAATCTATGAATTTTTACACTGTGGCCTGCCAATTGTGGTATGGAAAAGATTTTGTACGCAAATGTGTACCTATAATTGGTGCACACAACTTCAGCATTCCATTCACCTTGTTCAAATTCATAATTATCCTTACCTCTAAATGTGATATTAGCAAATGACATGTGCCTTTTTCACATTGAGGCATTGAAATTCACAGAGATAACCTTATGAAAATATCTAGATTGACTAAGTCAAAGCTTGTGAAGACATTCAATTTGAATTTTGCAGCTATTGATATTTTTTAGAAGGATTTGTGTCCATTTTTGCAATATGTATCATTTGCAATTGAATTGAATGATGTGTTGTTTTCCAAACTCAGGGGAAATGGTTGTTGGGCCAAGAAAAATTCTTTTCATGGATGAAATATCTACAGGACTTGATAGCTCGACCACATTTCAAATAGTGAAGTGCATCAGAAATTTTGTTCACCAAATGGAGGGTACTGTGCTGATGGCTCTTTTGCAGCCTGCACCTGAGACATTTGATCTTTTTGATGATATTATATTGTTATCAGAAGGGCATGTTGTTTATCATGGCCCCAGAGCAGATGTTGTTGATTTCTTTGCATCTCTAGGATTCTCATTGCCCCCTCGCAAAGGGGTTGCAGACTTTCTCCAAGAGGTACTTTTGTTATTTGAGATTTATTTATCCATAGGCACATATCTCCTGTGAATTTTCCTTTGACTATTTGAACTTGTATTTTCAGGTCACATCGAAAAAGGATCAAGCCCAGTACTGGTCTGATCCTTCAAAACCATATGTGTTTCTTCCTGTTTCTGAAATCGTAAATGCATTCAAACAATCCAAATATGGAAGGTCCATAGAGTCCACTCTTTCAGTTCCTTATGCTAAAACGAAGAGTCTCCCTTCTGCTCTTGCCAATAAAAAGTTTGCTGTCGCAAAATTGGAGCTCTTAAAAGCTTGCTTTTCACGGGAACTTCTTCTAATGAGCAGGCACCGTTTCCTCTACATTTTCAGAACATTCCAAGTATGCCTTTTCATTTGTCATCTTAATGATTCTCATATAAACAGGGGAATAACCACCTCCAAACACGCAACTCAGTTTATGTGCCAACTTGAGACCTGTGCAGTACATTTGTGCCATGCATAAGGTAGCCCCACCAGAAGATCACCTGCCACAATAATGAGATCGCTCCACTCATCAACCAGTCACCCTGTACTAAAACAATGGATGGTTTAAGTCACACCCACAAATAGTCTAATGCAATGTACACATGTGATCCACATGGGATCGGCCTATTTTTGTGGCTAATCATCTTCACTGTGGAGCCTACCTTGCTCATGGATAATGTCCTACATGTGATACTTTGGCACATAGCATTGCATGAGAAGTTTACTTTAAAATGCTTGTAGGTGATCATTCCTCAGACACTAGGTGATTATTCCTTACAAACACAGGTATTTTCGAACATACCTCAATGAACAGTAAGTGACCATCCATTTGGGGCACATGTGCCAATGGGTCACGTGTGTGACATCTGAGTGGTCCAAAAGGTGGGCACAACCATGAGGATCACCTGGCACAAAAGTCAGGATGGTCCACTTATGAATCAGGAGCACACCACATGAAAACAATGGTTGGTCAATTGTTTGAATGAACGTACATGTGTGGTCAGTCTGATGACTGGATTAGCCTAGTTTTGATGCCATGTGATCTTGTTGGACACCTTTTAGATGGCTAAGATATTATACATTAATGAGATAGCAACATGAGTTTCAATGTATGTGATCACTACTAATACACACATTCTTCGTATTCAAAACAATTTTTGAACTTTAAAGATTTGTCAGATTTTGCTCTAGCATGCATTATGAAACTAACTACAACTAAAATTACTATGAAGTTTTATCAGTTCATTACCTGTTTCTAGGTATTAGTCATGAAGAATAACTGGAGTGCCACAAAAGATAAGTTCTGTATTTTAAACGGTTCTTTCATTCCTGATGCTTACCATGTAGTCCCTGAATGAACAAGCTACTTTTAAGGGTAGGAAAAGATGAAAGATTAATTTTTTTTGAAAGAATGAATGAAAAGAAGAAGAAAAATGAAGAGAATGGGGGAAAATGAAAATTGTTAATGCACTCTCGTGTCTCCCCCTTATTCTATTAGAGATGTCTTAACATAAGAAAATGGCATAAATACCCTTACATGCATGTACACATACTAACTTAAACTAATACACTCAAAATACCCTTACAGTTCAACAGACCACCTCAAGTTAATGCAAAAATATCTATCATGCCCAACTTGCTTAAAGTTTCAAGCAATCTAACTTTATAAACTCTTATCTATCATGCCCAACTTTCCAATTGAAGTTGTGAAAAAAATGTAAGGAGTACAAATCACACGCAAGTAAACATCCTAACTTAAACAAATATATCCAAAATACCCTTACAGTTCAACACTCTCCCTCAAGTTGGTGCAAAAATGTCAATTATGCCTAAATTGCTTAAAGTTTCAAGCAATCTAGCTTTACAAACTCTTTTAGTAAGAATGTCTACCAACTGAAGTTGTACAGTTGTGCAAAAATATTAGGAGTACAAATTAGTTCAGCTTGTAGCTTCTCCTTTATGAAATGAAGGTCCACCTCAACATGCTTAGTGCGATCATGCTGGAAAAGATTGTGAGCAATACTTATGGCATCCTTATTGTCACAATATAGACGCATTGGTCTTGAAGTGTTGTATAATAACTCTAAGAATAGAGATCAAAGCCATAATAGCTCAAATACACCATGAGCCATGGATCTAAATTCTGCTTTTGCATTAGATCTTGCCACAACGGACTGTTTCTTACTCCTCCAGGTGACTAAGTTTCCCCCAATTAAGGAGCAATACCCAGAAGTCGATTGTCTGGCCTAATCCACATTAGTATAGGCTACAACCCTTAGGTGGCCATGTTTAGCAAACAAAATTCCTCTTCTAGGAGATGATTTCATATATCTAAGAATTTGATGAGCCACTTCCATGTGCATTGTCCTTGGATTATGCATGAACTGACTAATAACACTCATTGCATAAGCAATATCTGGCCAAGTACGAGAGAAGTAAATTAGTTGGCCTACTAACATCTAAAACCACCTCTTTAAACATGTCACTTCTATCCCAAGAAAATACTTTAGTTTACCCAAATCCTTAATCTCAAACTCCTTTCCACGTTACCTCTTGAGTTTTAGAATCTCCTCCTCATCACCCCTAGTTACCACTATATCATCTTCATAAACAATGAGCGCCACTATCTTCCTCTAGGATCGTTTAATTAATAAAGTATGATTTGCTTGACTCTGTGTGTAGCCAGCCCTTTTTACTGCATTGCTAAAGTGCTCAAACCATGCTCTAGGTGACTGTTTGAGACCATATAAGGCCGTCTTTAACTTACAAACCCATAGTTGCTTCCTTTAGGGTGGCAATGGCCTCTTATTTTCTTCATTTTGTGTAGGTTGATTAGGAGTCATACGATAGGTGTGGCCCAATGTTTTTGTGGAGCCACCTGAAAGTCCAGTTTGTACATCCTTTGTTCAAATTAACAAAGCTCAATGTTTCAAATAGCGCCCGTAGAGTACGCTACGTAGCGTCCCAAATAGCATAAATCCCTTGTAGCGTATGCTATAGGGGTCGTAGTGTATGCTATAGCTACGTAGCGCGTAACGTCCATAGCATAAGCTACAATGTATTTTTTTACTATTTTATTTTTTATTTTTTTCACGTTTTCTTTGTTTCTAATGTTGAGGAATGTGACACTTGTATTATACTTGATACTTTTAACCTATGGGATTTTTATTTCTTTTCGTAATTGTGACTTGTGGTTTCAATTAGACATTATTAATTAAAGTGGTTTGCTTAGAAAGTTGTTGATTGTGATAATTATTTGATTTGGCTCATATTCGTGGATTGGCTTTTGATAAATGATAACTAATAACTTTTTTGAACATTCTTATAATTGATAAAATGAATCCTGTTTTAGGCATTTTTATTTTTTTTATTTTTTTAATTTTTTTAAAAAAACTATTTATTATATTTGTCCTATTTTTAAATTAAAAAATAGAAGTATCGTGTAGTTTACTCTACACGCTACGTATTTACGCTACACACTATAGAGGGCTGAGCACTACACATCACGCTACCGCTATTTAAAACACTGACAAAGCTATAGGGGGTGTAATCCCTCCTTTTGAAAAATAATAATAAATGATTTTTATTTTCTGAAAATTGACAAGGATTTAACAAATCAATAGATCAGCCCTCATACATGATTGATTTTATGTTTAGAGTGCAACATTGCAAGCAATTTGAGAGAAATTAGGGAAGTTTTGAATTTTCCCCAAATCGGACCACCTATACTCAAATTTTGAAATTAGAATGTATATGATAACCATTTCATCGAATACTCATAAATACTTTGTAATTAGTCTCAACTGATAGCTGGTTGAAGGAAAATTTTGAAAAAAAAGAGGAGAACATGAGAACTGAGTGTGTTTTTGCTCCACATATGACATGGATATATGACAGTGTTGCATCTGGATGGACTATAAAACATTCAATCGTTGTACTACATTTAAAGTTAGGGTTTTGGTAAGGGCTATGCATAGTAGCTTAGGTTTCAAGTTTCTTGTGCATATCACCCTAGAAACAAATTTTATTTCTTCTTGGAAGAATTAAAAATTATATTTTTATTTTGTTCAGTCACCACTAATCTTCTTTTACAACTGATTATGCTGACTTTTCCAGTCAACAGAAGAAAGTTGTTTGTCAAATCTCTTTATTTGTTGGGATTAAATAAAACCTTCAATTGTTGTTTGCTTTAAGTTATTCTTTTATTACTTAATTCTCTCATATTTTATATTTCAAAATTTTATTCAATCTTTCACAGGTTGCATTTGTTGGCACTGTTGCATGCACAATGTTTCTCAGGACAAGGTTACATCCTACGGATGAGGTTAATGGGAACCTCTATCTCTCTTGCTTATTTTATGGGATGTTGCATATTTTTTATGATGGATTTTCTGAGCTACCAATCATGATATCTCGACTCCCAGTATTCTATAAGCAGAGAAATAACTTCTTTCATCCTGCTTGGGCATATTCCATATCTAGTTGGATTTTGCGTTTGCCTTACTCAGCTATTGAAGCCGTTGTATGGTCCTGTGTTGTGTATTACCCGGTTGGCTTTGCCCCTGGTGTCGGAAGGTATGTTTATATACCATTTCAATTGACATGTTCACTCCGTATACCTTCTCTGTTTGAAATGACTATTTCCAATTATGATAGGTTCTTTCGGTTCATGTTATTACTTTTTTCATTACACCAAATGGGCTTGGGTATCTTCCGGATGTTAGCTGCTGTTGCACGAGATATGACAATCGCAAATACCTTTGGGTCGGCTTCATTATTTGTTTTAATATTGTTGGGTGGATTCCTCATCCCTAAAGGTTGGCTACTTTCTTTTTTTTTTTTCTTTTTTCTTTTTGACAAATTAAATGACATAGAATGTGTTCCTACTCAGTAGGACATTCTATAGTCTAGGCATTGAACTTTAAAACTAGCAAAATTTACCATGTGATATGCTTTCCTAATGAGAATTGGGTGCCGTGTTTATCAGATATGGTCAAGCCATGGTTGGTTTGGGCCACCTGGATTTCGCCAATATCCTATGGACAGCGTGCAATTTCAGTTAATGAGTTCGGTGCAACACAATGGACGAAGGTATTTAGGCTTTATAGTGTCATATTTAGGTTAAATAATTGCTTGCTTCCATTTTTTTATGTAACTTTAATGGCACATGTCATGTCATCTTTGATAAATATTGAATCAAGCTTTTGATACTATTCCTAATGTAGAAATCCAGTAATGGAAACACCACAATTGGATACAATGTTCTCCACTCACATGGCCTTCCTGTCAGTGATAACTGGTACTGGATTGGTATTGGTGTCCTATTAGGATACTCTTTCCTTTTCAACATTTTGGTGACAATTTCCTTGGCCTACCTTCAGCGTAAGTCTTTAAATGCTTTCTTTTTACTGTTACAATGACAAGTCTTTTTTATGACCTCTATATTTCTTGAGGTGACTTTTGTCATCCTACTCTATCTTCAGTTTTTATTTTTATTTTTGGTACCTGTTATTTCTCTAACAAATGTTCTATGCTTGATGTAACAGCTCTATTAAAGGTAAAGGCCATGATTCCGGTTGATGACGCAAAAGAGAAGAATGGCGATGGTAATGGTCATGGCACTAAGTTCTGTACTCTCCATAAATTGTTTTGATATGGTTGCAAATTTTGTTGTTGTTATTGTGAAGCTGCTCCGGCTGGCACATATCTTAGTATAGGCCTTTCCTTCCATTAATTTTCTAACCCAGATAATGACTTTTCCATTGCAGTAAAAATCCCAACATTGGAGCTAAGGCATACATCAATCAAGGGAATGATTCTTCCATTTCGTCCACTATCAATGACATTCCATAATCTCAATTACTTTGTTGATATGCCAAAGGTAAATTTGTCGCATGATTAGCTTTTTGGACTTGCTTTATTGAAACTTAACAAGATGTTTCTTTTATATATTGAAGGCAAGGAGGCAAAAAGGTGTTCCTGAAAAGAAGCTGCAACTTTTATCAAATGTGAGTGGGGTTTTCAGGCCATGTGTCCTTACTGCATTAGTTGGCTCAAGTGGAGCAGGGAAAACAACACTGATGGATGTTCTTGCTGGTCGGAAGACTGGTGGGTATATAGAAGGTGATATCAGTTTATCCGGATATCCAAAAGAGCAAAGCACTTTTGCCAGAATTTCAGGATATGTTGAACAAAATGATATTCATTCTCCTCAAGTAACAGTTGAAGAATCCCTCTTGTTCTCAGCATCTTTACGCCTGCCTAAAGAAGTGAAGAAAGAGAAACAACATGTTAGTTACTGATATCCTTTATATATATATATATATATATTGGTTCTAAGTTTCATTCCTTGAAACAATTCTCATACTAACACTGCAGGAATTTGTTGAAGAAGTGATGGCATTGGTAGAGCTTGACACGCTGAGACATGCTTTGGTTGGTTTGCCTGGGAGGTCTGGCTTGTCAACAGAGCAAAGAAAGCGCCTTACAATTGCAGTGGAGCTTGTTGCCAATCCTTCTATTATCTTTTTGGATGAACCAACATCTGGATTAGATGCACGAGCTGCGGCGATCGTTATGCGTACTGTTCGTAATACTGTTGACACTGGGAGAACTGTTGTGTGCACCATACATCAACCAAGTATTGATATATTTGAAGCATTTGATGAGGTGAAAACCCCTTAATTTTTGGGGTATTCTATGACCTAAATTGTTTTATTACTTTGCAGTTGTTATCTTTATTTTCTTTCAATTTGATTATCGTCAGTTTGGTTTGGTGTAGCTTCTTCTTATTAAACGAGGAGGGCGAGTTATATACGGAGGCAAGCTTGGTGTGAACTCACAAATTGTGATTAACTATTTCCAGGTAGCATTCATTCGACTTATTTCATTTTGTCAATTCCTTTCTAGGTTGAAAGAACTACCCTTTGTAGGAAAAAAAAGGAACAAGATGATGAGAAAAGAAAGACGAAATAGAGCAAAAAGAGGATTGGTTGGGATCTAATGACCCTTTATACCACATGTAGTAGGTTTACATTGTAAAATAGGGGGGGGGGGGGGGGGGGGAGAGAGAGAGAGAGAGAGAGAGAGAGAGAGAGAGAGAGAGAGAGAGAGAGAGAGAGAGAGAGAGAGAGAGAGAGAGAGAGAGAGAGAGAGAGAGAGAGAGAGAGAGAGAGAGAGAGAGAGAGAGAGAGAGAGAGAGAGAGAGAGAGAGAGAGAGAGAGAGAGAGAGAGAGAGTATAGGCTGCATGTCCTCCTCTCCTCACTTTTATTCAGACTTTACTAGACCACTGAAACACACGTGCACGCACACAAATTCACTAATTTCTCTATGTCCTTTAATATTCAAAAACCAAACCATAGTCTTGTCTAATCAAAGAAACATGAACTCATTTTCTTTGAACCTCTCATTTTCTACGTGAACAACATTAGTAGTTGTAGTATGCATGCTACTATCATTTTTGTGCATTTCCTAACGACCGAATTGTTTTGTAGTTTCTTGCAAAATAATAATAATAATAATAAAACTCTCTCTCTCTGCATGCATATACTCTATCAATCTTGGTACTAGTAAAATATGGTTAAACCAGGTCAATAAAGAACCTATAAAGGAGCATACAATGGTGGTCCAAGGGGTGTATGTAAAAGGTTGTTTAACCTCGAGATCAGTTGATCTAATATGTGGGTTTTTGTCATCACATAATTTCGTGGATTGCGATATGAGTTATTTATTGGTAATTGAATGGGAAAAACTATGATGGATATTGATTCGCCACTCTTTATCAGTTCGAGCTTTTAGAGCAAGTGGCTAATTGTCTTGTATCAAGTGCCTTTCAATTTGAAGTTGACAAAACTTATAAATCGAAGGCAATAATATGTTTAACTCTATGAACTTTACAGTAAAAAATGCTTTTTTTGCCATTTGTTGTTGTTATTGTTTTTTTTGTTGGTGTTGGTGGTGGTGGCAGCAACAGTTCTATTGAGACCATATTTTCTAATAACTGAACCTTCACTCTTTTGGAATATTTGCATCCATGATAAATAGTCTGTCCTTCTGAGATCATTTCAGTGGAAGCAATGATGGGAATTTGGTCCGTGGATTTTTTTTTTTGTTTTGCTGTAATGAGGGTATTTGATTTCAATATTTGCATTCTTAGAATGAGAAATGCATTGGTAGCAAGTTTGATACTCTAGGACGAGGCATTTGATTTCTTTATTGCTTTAACTGATGTTCAGTTTGGATTTTGAGGGATCTTGATAATGTTTAGTTGGTTTGGATTCACTTCCTACTTGGAAGATCATGGACATATTTGACACACAAATATATAATTCACAACTGTGGTACCTTATCGATTCTCATGCATAGAAAACAAATTTTGAGGTCAATGATCTGGCCAGGTCGAGGTGTCTTTGTGATAATCTCAGATACTCTATGGTGAATTGTAAGCTCACACTCAAATTTTGGATACTCATGGCCTCTTAATTGCAGATTCTTGGTCTGCCTTCTAATCCCTTTTGAAATTCTAGTGACATTAGGATTAGTATCTCATTTGAAGATCTAAGATTATAGAACTTGTAATACATGAATTCAAGAGAAGAATCGAATATAAAAGTCTACATAAGGGCCTATTTGTATGAGGGGTTAGTGTTTGGCACATGCTAAATGTCCCGGAAAAAAAAAGAAGGAAAGATGTTCCATTTTCCCAGTTCTTTTGTTTCATCTCCTCGCTCAAACAAAATTGATCAGCTACTCTATTCGATTCTATCGGTGCTGCTAACATGCGAATTGACACAAATATCTGTTGTTATCTATAAATTATGCACATACACTTGAAAAGAAGTAACATTCATTGGTTGGATGTTATTTGACGCTCTAACACATAATGATGAGTTTCCCCTTTTGCTTTCATTCTTAATTATTTTTACTAGCCCAGATCAAACATTCTGTTTGCGTGGTTAGTACTAACATCCGATATGACTGGAGAAATTGTGTTAAAAGTTACAACTTATATTAGTTGAACGCTTTTTACGCATTTATTTTCCTTGCACAGGGAATTGATGGAGTTGCTCCTATTCCTGAAGGGTACAATCCAGCTACTTGGATGCTTGAGGTCACTACACAAGCATGCGAAGAGAGGATTGGTCAGGACTTTGCAGCCATATATAGAAACTCAGATGAGTACAGGTAATGTAACAATGATATGGTTTATGCACGATTGTGATTTTTTTAAAATTTTTTTTTTTTTTTAACCTACTTCGCGGGGGAGGGAGTGGATGATATTTTTGACTGCTCAATTCTAATTACCCTTAATTCTTTTCTTTAGGGAAGTGGAAGCTTTAATTCAGCAATTGAGTGTTCCTGCTGCTGGTTCTGAACCCTTAAAATTTGATTCTAAGTATTCACAGAACAGTCTGACTCAGTTTAAGGCTTGCCTTTGGAAGCAAAATCTTGTTTACTGGAGAAGTCCCGAATACAATGTTATGCGATTGTTGCTCACTACCATCAGTGCATTGATACTCGGCTTAGTATTTTGGAAGGTTGGCTCGAAAAGGTAATTTTGGTTCTCATGGTTGCATTTACATCCAATGGTAGTTTTATCATTCGTTTGCACTCTAGTGATAATTTGTACGGAATGATCAGATACCTTGATGTATCATACCTGTGCTTTGGTGGAAGGAGGGATCTAGTGGGCCTTGCTAGTCTCTAAGTACAGAGGACTTAGCTTGTGCTGATATGGATGCATTTGCTCAACTGTCTTAAGTAGTGGGGCCCTACGGGTAAATATTTAGATAGCGAACAGAGAATCCAATAATTTCAATGGGCCAGTCATGGATCAAGCTGTCATATGTGAAAATACTTTTCACAATTTACAATTAGGGTCTTTATTAATGCACAACTTGTTTCCTATTGGCTGATTTTCCAATGATTAGATCCCCTAAAGGGCAAAAATAACATCAAAGAGAATGGATCCCATAGCACAAAGTGCAGCTCAGCACCCTCTTCTCTATCAAGAAAATCCTCCCTCTAGCCTTTCTGAAAGAATGAGTGCATGCAAGCGGTGTATCCAAACTCAACCCTCTTGATCTCCTCAACCTAGTTTGTGAGGCTCCATGTGTACCTCTGAGAATTTCTCCCTCATCTTGTAGCATTCAAAGAATTTCCTTAAAACCAAAAACTTTATATAAGGCCAATTGGCAAGCCTATAAGATCTGCTCAATTGGTTTCATCTTCCCCAATCTGGCTGTAAAAAGACTCCCCCACCTCGCTTCCTTTGTTTTGCATGATTCCACCCCACACCCCCCAAAACACCCCACCCCCCCCCCCCCCCCCCCGCCACCTTCCGATGCTACTCAAGGCATGAACTAATCTATTGTGATAACATCCCACTATGAGAGCTGATTTTCTACTCTGATTTTTGTTGTTCCCTATCGCTTCGTGAAGCTACCAAAGTATGAGAAAATTTCCATTTATTGTGATTATTGCCAAGAATATTTTGTTTTTATTACAATCAACCATAAGAAATTCATCAGACTGGGAAATGTCTCAGGAGTTGAAGTTCGTTTCAATATTGAACCCTTAAGTTGATTCCTTTTGCATTAGATTTAGATATCGCAATCTCTCACACTCCTACTCAAAAGACTAGGATCTTCATATCATCATACAAGTCTTCATCATCATCCTCATCTAAGGCTTATTCCAAATAATTGGCGTCAGCTGCATGAATCCTGTTCCACCATTCCACTCTATCATTGTACAAGTAGGAGGGGTGAAAAGCAATGATGGTATGGTTTAAATGCTTTCTGGTAAAAACGTAGATTATATTTGCTGTCTGCGTGTCTCCTTCACTGATGAGAAGCCTCCATTGATCAATTCCACATGTTTTAAATGTTTATAGAGATACAACAAAGGACTTGTTTACCGTTATGGGAGCTCTTTATTCAGCTTGCTTATTTCTTGGTGTGAACAATGCTTCGTCAATACAGCCAATAGTTTCAATTGAGAGGACAGTTTTCTATCGAGAGAAGGCAACAGGGATGTATTCTCCATTTCCATACGCAGCAGCCCAGGTAAGAGACAATTTAGCTTTGGCAGCTAGTAAATCTTTTTTTTTTTTTTTTTTTTTTTTTTTTGGGCTTCTTCATGCCAAAATTACATGTCTTATGCCTTAATGTTCAGGGTGTCATAGAGGTTCCATACATTGCAATGCAAACAATTCTATATGGTGTGATTACATACTTCATGATTGGCTTTGAAAGGACAATAGGTACTTTTTTGACATCCTCATTTATCATCTTTATCACACAATTGGAGCCATAAAAACATAAGATATATGAAGCTCTTGTCTCTCCTTGTTATGTTCTTGTACATTACTGATTTGTATGAAACTGCAAACTCTTACAAAGCATGGGGGCTCTGCAATCTTTGCAGGGAAGTTTCTACTGTACCTTTTGTTCATGTTCCTCACATTCACATACTTTGCGTTCTATGGGTTGATGGCGGTTGGTCTGACGCCCACAGAGCAATTTTCTGCAGTCGTTTCATCTACATTTTACTCATTATGGAATCTAATGTCAGGTTTTCTTGTTCCTAAACCTGTAAGTAATTAACTTATGCCTACTCACCATATCAGCTATATATCATGGCAAAAAAGCTAGCTTTGCATCAATAAACTGTACTGTCTATGCAATTGTTGCTTTACCCATCAGTTTATGGACTGTGTTTTGTGATTCCCTAGTATAATGTTTATCACTGAAACTATTATTGTTTTATTTTCTCAGAATATCCCTGGATGGTGGATCTGGTTTTATTATCTCAACCCAGTGGCTTGGACCCTATATGGCATCATAACCTCCCAACTTGGCAATGTGGAGAGCCGTATAGTTGGGCCTGGGTTCGACGGCTCTGTTAAGGAGTTTTTGGAAGTGAGCCTTGGCTATAGACCAGGAATGACAGGTATTGCAGCAGTAGTGCTCCTGGGCTTCATTTTCTTATTCTTTGGGATCTATGCAACCTCTGTCAAGGTCCTCAATTTTCAGAGACGGTGATCGTTACACCAATCAAATCTCGTGAGTTGGCATATCCAAGAAATTGATTGCAATGTGTTATCTTCATATTCCTATGGGCCTATGGCTCAGCAATGAGGTTACCCTAGTCCTTTTAAAAAATAAAAATAAAAAATTGTTAGATATTTAATCAAAGTAGAATGAGCTTGTCTTGGAAAGCTCTTGAACCTCTTTTACATTGGAGAAAGAAAATTCTGTTCATCACAACTTGGTATGCTTGTCCAAGAAATCGATGCCAACCACATTGCATGTTCCAAATGAGCAATGGAATAGCTATGAACCTAAAATTCAGTGCTTTTGTCACATTACAAAGGACTGCTACAGGGGAAAATGGGCCAGGCCTGGCTCAATACTGTCGAATTCCAGACCATGAGCTATAGGACCTGAATACAGCTCCAAACCCCAAATTGGGCTTGTGCAGTATCTTGTCTACCATCCAATGTTAAATAAAGGCCTCTGGCCCACTTAATTATCAGGGCTAAGACTCAGACCCAGGTTGAGCCTACGGGTCATGTGGCTTGGCCTAACCATTGCCCAAATCAGGTGGAGTTGAGCTCTGCTGGATCAACCCATTACCATCTACTTTATCATCAAGACAGATCTCTCAAATAAACAAAGCAGGCCTTGATGCCTGCCTTGCATCACCATCTTATCATGGTGGAGATGGCTATGCCAAACAGACGCGATATCATTTATGAAAATAAGAAATGATATGGCATGAGAAATATATGTTGGAAGCTCATTGTTCATAATTTTGTTGGTTTCCAATCAATCTTTGAACAGCATATAGCAAGAATGAGATTAGAGTAACTATTTAGAAAGTGACGGGACATCATGCACCCACACTCTGCTAACATTACATGGCTGAGATTCATCCATAGCAAGCTTTCATTGTACGCTTTTCGCACCTGATCATTCCTCTTTCAAAACATTATCACCTTTTACAGTATGTATGAACAGTGGAATCTGAATAAGGCAGAAAAAAAACACCTACCCAGTTAAAAACACCATTGACCATACAGTTACGCTAGGCAGTCATCAAAGGTACTTGGTCCATGAGGTGAATCATGAGTAATATCGACAGCCTGTACATTCCCTTATTTAAACAGGGCCAAGTTAGCAGAAGCGGCATTTACTCTGCAGGGCATGAAGCAGTGACAGGACAGCACAATCACTGGTCTATGGGGAAACTCATTGGTGCAGTTACTTCAATAACAAGTTCCTTTGGCACCTTGAGGTTGATCTTGCAGATATCCCAGCTAGATCCCTCCAACTGCTGAAGAAAATCATTAAATCTTCCTTCCAATTCAAAAACAGACTTCCTGAGCTGTACCATGGCATGATCTGAACCTCCCCAGTGCTCATGGAGCCAATAGGCCTGCCATAAACTTCGGAGGACCATCATACTTGTAACTCCTACCTGCATTCAAATCATAATTCGACTCAATAAAATTGATGGCTATGCTCTTTTCTTTTGAATGTTTTAAAAACTGGAATTAAGTGGAGCATGGTAGATGAGAGCTGGCGAGTTTTGTGGTTAAAATAACCTTAGGAAACCATAATTCTGGTGTTTTGAGAGAGAGAGAGAGAGAGAGAGAGAGAGAGAGAGAGAGAGAGAGAGAGAGAGAGAGAGAGAGAGAGAGAGAGAGAGAGAGAGAGAGAGAGAGGGAGGGAGGGAGGGAGGGAGGGAGGGAGGGAAGGGAGAGAGAGAGAGAGAGAGAGAGAGAGAGAGAGAGAGAGAGAGAGATGATCATATATATAACCATGGAATGCCCAAACGAAGCATGTCCTGTTGTGATTCCTGCTTTGCATAGAATGTGTGACGGACACCCAAGCTGTCAAAGAGGTGGGTCCCATCATGAAGATCAGTTGGCCCACACCATCAGAATGAACAGTTGGTGAGCTGATCTAATCTAAAGGTATGACCCAGCCTGAGTTTTGTGCCAGGAAACATAGAAAGAGCCACCTTGTGCATGGCTTGGATGCCCTACACATGTGGCACGTTAGCGGAGAGATGGTGCAGATTGGTAAGCTTACCATGCTATGGTTGTAAATGGCTATTCCTCTTTTCTTAGACTTGCTACTTATTCACTCTCGTTTGTGCCTTTTTCTTGTCAGAAGTTACATATAGATCCTCAAATCCATAGTGTGGAAGAAAGATGGCCCTCTAGCGAGTGAAATCCCCTTTCATTGTTTCGTTAGACTGATGTTAGATTTCACATTTCCTCACTACAAAACCATAACTTTAACTGTGAATTTTGTACCCTCGACCTCAATGTAAAATGCTTGATGTCATGGCTTCTAGGGGAAGTGTCAACTACAGCCTGCAACTCTTCTAATTTATTAGATAACTTTGGTTTGCAATAATGATTGTTATCATATTAGCCTTGTCCTAGATATTCGGTGTTGGCTTCCTCCACCAATGTGCATATTTTGGCTTCTAATAATAAACTAAATAAATATAAAAAAATTTCCGACTTCCCATCAATTCTCACTGCACTGCTTTACATTTCAAATATCGACTTTTTCCGACTTACCGTCAACTTAGCCTTGTCCTAGATAAATAATAAAAAATTTCCAACTTCCCATCAACTCTTCTAATTTATTAGACAACTTTGGTTTGCAATAATGATTGTTATCATCTTAGCCTTGTCCTAGATATAAGGGTTTAAGCATTTCCTACTGCACCACTTTACATTTTTCACCATTTCAACAGATTCACCAAATTGTGATTTTTCTGGAATGTCTGGTGAACAGGCCTCTGCTTCAGGCCATTTCAGGGCAATTGACTAATCCAGCCACCTCATGAGTTCGATTGCCAGACTGAATTGTGAAATCTTTTAAAACAAATACAAACTGTAATTAGAACACACACTGTACCTTGAATGAAACAAAGATTTCCACCTCTCTCAGTTGTTGGGGTTTATTCATGACAAGAATATGATGCTCCTTTGCATATAACTCTAGAAGATCCTTAACCTGTTTTGAAAACAAACCATGAAGAGTGAACCTGAATTGTTGTTGTGGTTGATGGTTTCCATGTAAATGTATTCGAGAGAGATCATCCCACTCTCAGCCCCCAATAGAAGTCTACCTGAGTTGAGCCGAGCTGAGCTTTGCCTAGCTCGTGCTCGACTCGGACAACTTGAGTCTCAACTCATGCTTGGCTTGGCTCGGTCTTTGACCTTGGAACAACAGCTTGTGCTCGGCTCAACTAGTAGCTCGGTCTAGTCCGAGTTGAGTTCGAGTTGAGTTTTTGAGTCGAATTCGAACTGAGTTTTCGAATCGTGCTAGTCGGATGGGTTCGTCCGGCCAGTGGTCACTAGTCGAATGTGTTCTGCTACTCGGGCGGACGCTACTTGCTGGAAAAAATGGAGAGAGTAGAGGAGAGGACTCACTTTGGAAGAGGAGATCGTCTGAACAGACGCTGGAAGAAGGAATGTCGTTTGGCGGTGGAGAACGGCGAGAGTATTGGGCGAACGGATAGTCAATTTGGGTGAAAAGGAGAGAGAAATGGGTTAGGGTTGGGCGATTTGGGCGAAAGGGAGGGAGAAATGGGTTAGGGTTGTTGGGTTGGGCGAAATGGGTAGGGTCAGGCGAATGAGGGTTTTTTTTTTAAAATTTATTTATTTTAAAACCCTTATATATTCACTTAAAACTCGATCCGAGTCGAGTCTGAGTCGAGTCGAGCTCAATACCGAGTCAAGCTAGGTCCAGCTCAGACTCGACTCGAAATATTCCAAGCTCCTAAAAAATGGCTTGACTCGGTTCAAACAAAGTTTCGATCCGAGTCGAGTCGAGCTTTTTTGAGTCGAGTCAAGCAAGTTACCGAGCGGGTCCTTGCTCTTTCCCGGGTGGTAGGCTCTCAGGAGTTTCAACTCCTGGTCAAGGGTTTGAGTACCCATAGGTGGTGAAATTCCACCAACGTGAGTGTGTGGGTGTGTGTGTGTGTGTGTTAAAAAAAATAAAAAATAAAAAATAAAAAATAAAAGCAAGTTACCGAGCTAACTCTGCTCGTGTACAACTCTAGTCCCCAATCTAGTTTGAACATTGAGAAATTAGGATGAACAATCACATACACCCATGATAGATAGAATGGTACTATCAACCTTAGCACAAATGCCAAGTGTCATGTGTGTACAACATCCAAGCCATGAAACAGGTGTGCCAAGAAGATCACCTGGCATAAAAATTAGATGAGTTCACTCCCAGGCAAGCCACAATATGTTGAATTGAATCATCAGCAGATCCGAGTTAAATAGTCCACTGTTTTCCCTATGGTGCACTGACCTGATTTGTACAACATAATCTTCATGGTTAGGGCCCATTTTTTCAATGCTTTGATTAGACCCACATTTGACATGGTATGCATGTCCTGCATGGACAGTAACTTATTAACCATTGAGGCATAAGTTATCACTAGTAACATAATGTCGATGATTGAATATTGCATGTTAGACCCCAGTTATTATCTTACTTTTACGAACATGATACTATTTAATGCCTTATTTTAATTATGTTTATGTTGCAAGGTGAATTTAGGAACATAGACTGAAAAAGGGTGCTAAAAGTATGAATTTAATGTTCATAAATTACCAAGGCAAGGGACGGACCCCAGGGGACCAAGATCGAAGGATTTAATTATGCTTTTACAAACATGATACTATTTAATGCCTTATTTTAATCATGTTTATGTTGCAAGGTGAATTTAGGAATCTGGACTAAAAAAGAGTGCTAAAAGTATGAATTTAATGTTCATAAATCACCAAGGTAAGGGACGGACCCCAGGGACCAAAATTGAAGGATTTACACGCCAGAGATCTGAGAAAATCATGCCACTCATATTAAACGGGCCTGAAAATCGTCCAGAATGCAAGATCACAGGGTTCCCACCATCCCTTTGGCTTGAAACTTTATATATGGTATGAGGATCCTAAATTAACCGTAAAACATCTAATTTCAGCCATTGGATCCTTGTGAAAGTGGCTTAAAGGACAGATGAGCCCATAAATCTCTGATTTGGGGCCCACCTGATCTATGGATATGCTTTTATTTTGGAATCGCTATTTAAATTATATGGGGAAGCGGATGGACGGAGAGGATCTCTCATAAATGTCACGATGGATCCCACTTGAGATCGTGTGTGTGCACCATGTGCATACTCCCGCCGTGCACTGAATCCCATAGAGTCTCAAATCTTCAAAACCAGAGAAAACAACCAGCGTCCTCACGCCGTCCGACCGTCTTTTGATTGTGGACCCCCCCACGTCATCCAAATCAGTGATCTGGACCGTCCATTAACTCCAGAGGGAGAGCGTGACCCCTACCTAGGTGTCCTTTTGGTCCCATACACGTGTATGCATGTGAATCGTCTAAAAACGAACGATGGACGGCGAATTGATTTTATTCAGTGGGCCACGCCAGAACCTACCAAAAACACCCTCCCCAAACTGGAGTTTTTAGCCATAAATCCAATGAACGGGTCGGATTTCTCAGAAAACATCAATATGGGGCCCACCGAACACGTCAGCGCGTGTACGTGCGTAAGCCAGCGCGTGTACGTGCGTAATGGCAAACCGGATTTTCCGGCCGTTTGTGGCCCACTATCTTTGATCATCTTGATGATCCAAACCGTCCATAGTATAGCTCGTCCAAAAGCGCCCCAAAGGACGATATTTCTTTGGAAAAAATGTAAGGAAAGTGGAAGTTTTTCCATGCGTTTCCTGGCGGCGAAAATAGTTTACGCAGACGGTTTTCATGGCTGACGCACGCAGCTGGCCGCGAAAGCTCCCTTCCAGCCGACCTAAACCTCTATAAAATGAGGAGAAAGAGAGAGAGAGATTAAGGCGTTATTGGACGTGAGCAGCCATGGAGGCGATCCGTGGAGCGAGGGCCTGACTTCATGGAGTTTTCTTCCTCCCTTCTCTGTTTTTTTTTTTTTTTTTTTCTTTTATGAGATTTAGTTAATCATGATTATGGTTGGTTAAACTTTTTAGATAGGGCTAAGAGGTAAAGCTTGTAGCGTAATGAGTTGTGTTCTCTCTTTTGATTCTAGTTTGATTAATATAAATGCTTTCAGTTTTTAATGATTTGTTGTGACTTAAATTACAATAGATCTACGATATCTTTGAGTATGTTCTTAGCATTATAGGGTTTGTAAATTTGAGAACCTTATTGTTCATCATCGTTTTCTGGGCATGGTTGGATGATGGAATCCTTCCGAACATTCATATCTCTTAGATTGGTTATAAATTGACTAAATTCTGTCGTTTACTTTGTTTCATGAGCATGATTTTGTGATGAAATTAATTCTAATTCTCACACATATCTTCTATTTGATAACTAGATTAAAAAGAGGTTTATATTTGTGTTTTAATGAATTATCTTCCAACTGGATGAGACGAGACTCTAAATCCAATTGTGTTCTTGAATTAAGCATAGGTTTTCCTGATCTCTACAAGTGGATCCTTGACACTCCAGTTTCTCAACTTTGAATTTCTCAAGTTTTAAATTAAGATTTTACAATTCTTCTCTTACATTCACTTGATTTAGATTATATCTTCTTCTAGTTCTTGTTACTTTCAGATTGCGTAAAAGGTTCAGTCCATGTGGATTCGACCTCGGTCTTACTGAGATAATTACTATATCACAACCCTATACTTGGGATGTAAACACATAACAATGCCCAAGAACTCAGACAAATAGTATTCAACATATACTAGAAAATGTGAGACAAATACCATATGATTGGAACTCTCCCCGCCAATCATTTCCTCCATAGATACACCAAAATGGATCCCTGGCTTTAAAAATCTTTCCCAAGACAAAATGTTTTCTTCCTTGTTTCAATCCACATATCCTGTGGCAATAACACATGCGATCAATTAGATTAGCTTCCATAAAGTAGACTGCTAGTAAGTAAAGCAATGACACTTTATAATATAAACTACACCAGGAACAGTTGAGTAGAATGTGTGATTTCGCAAGACCTCGAGCACGCTTGAGATTTATCTGCCAAAATAGAAGTAGAAATTCAATGCAATTGAAAACTAATACACATGAAGCGCGCGCGTGCGCACACACACGAAAGAAAAGAAAAGGAAAAAAAAAATAGAAAAAGAAGAAAAACATAGAGTAAAACTAAAGAGTATTAAGTGTTGAATTGATAAAAATAAAAATTAAACTGAAATATTCAATTTAACTTAGGAAAAAGCAAAAATGGCCATGAAATTCAGTGGTATTTGTTAGATTTATTGTTCACAACCCTAAGTGTAGGGTCGCGATATAGTAATAATTCAGTAAGACCGAGGTTGAATTCACATGAACTAAACTTGTACGTATTCTGAAAATAACTAGAACTATAGCTAGAAAAAGATTTGAATTGAAATATGAATAATTGTGAATAATATTGATTAAAACTTATGAATTTAAAGGTGAAAATTAGGGTGTTAAAGATCCACTTGTAGCTATCAAGATACTATCTTACTTGATTCAAGGAACACAATGGGAATTGGAGTCCTATCTTATCCAATTGGAAGAAAAAATAATTAAATCAAATATGAATTTTTCATTGACCTAATTTTCAATGGAAGAGAATTGTGATGATTAGAAGGGATTCTATTACCCTACCATGCCCAGGAGACGATGGTGAACAATGAGATTTATCAATCTCACCATCTTAAAACATCTTACCATCTTAAAACAGGAAAAAAAGATATCAAAAGATATCATAACATCTATTATAATTTGAGTTATAATAAATCATAAAAAACTGAAAATATTTTCTTAATATCAAACTACAAATTAATGAAGTTCAATAAGACCAATAATCAAAGTAAAATAAACATCCAAACACGTTACAATTTCACATCTTAACCCTAGCTAACAAGTTTAGTCGATCATAGATATGATTGAAACCAAATCTCTTAAACAAAGTATGAAAAATAAATTAGGAAAAAAAAAAACTCTTTAGCGGCTGCTCCACCCTTGTGTATGCTCCACCCTTGTGAATGCTCAACAGGAATCATTGCCGGCAACAACTTAATCACTTTTTAAGAAAAAGTAGAAAAGATCCACCGAAAGTTAGAAAGAAACATAAGTATCCTGAAAATATAAAGAATGCAGAGGCTGAAAAAAAAAAAAAAACTATCCAAGAAAAAAGCATTGAAATTGCATCTTTTGCACAAGAAGCTGAATAGCTTTAAAAAGTCACAGGCTCATGAAAACCAAACAAATCAGGCAAGACAAATAGATCCTTGAAGTCCCTAGAAAAGCTTTTCTAGAATATGCAAAAGTGCTAGGGTATATTATAGCAGTCCAGTCATCATAACACAAGCATGCAAACCACATTAAGCCATATGGATCCATGCCATGGCTTTAGGGTCATCGTAAGAATTCCAAGTTGCAACACATACAAGTCTTCTCTGCATTGGGAGCATCAAGCAACATTATGTTCATAGCTGCTTGAGACAACAGTGACTGTAAGTGCTTTTTCTTTTTTTGAAAGATGACAGTTTTTTTAATCAAGCATGGCCGAAGGCAGCCCGCAAAGAACACACACACACACACAAAAGCCACAGCTACAAAATACCCAAAAAAATACTTGAGGACACCCAAGAATCAGAAAAGAGAAGACAGTCTTTCAAAGAAATAAGATTCAAAGCCCAGCCCATGACTTCCAATTTATCTCTCCTAAATACTTCCAACACTGTGCCGCTTCTATTGTGAAAGCATCAGTTGTTCCTTTCACCTCACAAAGACCATATTCCAGAGAGGACAACCTCCATAACAATCGTCCTCTTTTTCCAACTCTGCCCCTGTGCTATGAGCTGAGAAGACCAAAATTGAATTCAGCATCACCCACTGAACACTAAACAAGCCTAAAAACCAGTCCCATAGATCCCTTGCGAATGGTCCCTTGTGGCTTGAGAAGACGTCTAAAAAGAGCCCCTTTCTATTCCTGAAACACCAATTGTTTCTTACCATCCAAATGCTTCAAATCCCAGCTAGAAGACTGAGATACCAAATAAGCTTTCGAGAAAGGTAACTGAAATTGCATTAAGGCCAAAATCACATGAAGAAAGAAGGGGAGTGAATACAGCTCCTAACGAACCATCTTCAACTTTCTTTTACTAAATCAAAGTCCAGCTACATCCAGTCTACTAAACAAACTTCCCAAAGGGGGACTAAATTTAAAAGAGCAAAAACAAGAAATCTCGTTGTCATCCGACCATTGTCATCTTCAAGACCTATTCTACAGCTAAAATCCCTAGATACATACCATATCTAAACTACCCTTTATATATATCCCCACCACAGTGCCATTCTTATTGGACTAACTTACTCAATTCCTGATAGATTACATGTTATGGGCTCCATGGAAATATACCTGAATAATGTTTCCAACAATACTAACTTTATGCCACTTTGGCAATAGAACAAGAACTGTAACATTGAGCAAAAACTGCAGGTATACTAGCCTTTAGCAGAACAGAATTCCAGATACCTCAAAAACTGCCTATTGCAAATGACTGAATTGTTGTAGGGAGTCCCGTGTTCGAAGTAGACAGTATCGCTACAAGTTGGAGATGGAGATGGAGAGACTTCTCACATAACAGCATAAGTATAGGACCTGAATACAGCTCCAGTCCACCCCAAATTGGGCGTGTGCAGTATCTTGTCTACCATCCAACGTTAAATAAAGACCTATGGCCCACTTAATTATCAGGGCTGAGACTCAGACCCAGGTTCAGCCTACAGGTCATGTGGCTTTGCCTAACCATTGCCCAAATCAGGTGGAGTTGAGCCCAGCCGGATCAACCCATCACCATCTCCAGTGCTTATGAAGCCAATAGGCCTGCCATAAACTTCGGAGGACCATCATACTTGTAGCTCCTACCTGCATTTAAATCATAATTCAAATCAATGAAATTGATCGATGGCTATGATTTTTTCTTCCGAATGTTTTAAAACTGGAATTAAGTGGAGCACAGTAGACGAGAACTGGCGAGTTTTGTGGTTAAAGATAACCTTAAAAAACCATATTTCTGGTGTTTTGGATGTAAGCTATCAGATCATCCCCACTTTCTATCAGAACAATCCAATTTAGCACGAATATGGAATTCCAGTTACCTGATGTGATTTCCATTTTCGATGAGTTTCTAGTTAGTCCAAAAAAGAAAAGTAAATATGAGGAAACCTAGTCGATTTAAGGAAAAAAAAACTTCTTTGGATATGTTTTTATTATTTTTTGTAGAGGAATGATCATATAAAAACCTTTTTGATCGAATGATACTAGCGTCTGTTGATTAGGACTTTTCCCTTCTGTTTAATATTAAAAAGTTAGAAAAAAAAATTACACATAAAATGCTTATTTTCGACTGTGAATCATCCATAATGTGGCCCACCAGATGGACGGTTTAACATGGCATGGCCTTCTTGTGGCTTCACTTGTCTAGTGGGGTGTTATACTACTAAAAAGAAGGAAAGAAACAAGAAAAGTGGGGGTGAAACAAGAAAAGGAAGGCATCTCCTTTCGTAAATGCATGCAACAACCTTCACATTTCCACTTTCCAATGATTCTCTTCTTCTAATGTACACATCGTTTGAATGTGTCCCCGCTTACACATGTCATTCTTTGCGTCCACGTAAGCCCAAGATCATAACAAACCAACACCCTTCCATCTTGGGAATGTCTAGCATATCACAGCTGTCAAATACTCCAACTATCTACTGCATGCTTTAACATAGCATGTGGGTAGAGTTGCACCTTGAAATTGGATGAGGTGGACCAGACCCAACAAGTATGTAATATTAGTAAAAAATTGCAGAATAATGGATTGATTCATGCATTAATAAAGCCATTTCGAATTTCTACACAATTACTCGGGATTTCTCCCCACTCATAGAATTCATGCCTATTTGAAATAAATGCATACATGTACCACCCTTTATGCATTAATTACAATTTTGGTTGGGCCCGTAAATATATTCAGTACAAATGATCCAACGATTAGATCCAAATCAATAATCATGTGGGGCCCATCTAATAGAAGTCTTACATGTGAGACTAAGGCCATTCTAACATGTATGGGCCCTGAATGAGAGCAGTTTAGTAATGAGGTTGGCCATAAGCGTATGAAATAGATAGACACTTGCAACGACTTGAGAATCAGTGACACATTCATGGAAACCTACTGACTCACCCAACCACCCCTCTAAAACCATTACTATACCTAAGACAGATTCTTGGAAAGCCCAAGCACCGTCCCTCTCAAGCCGTTCATTTGCTAACCTGGCACATGAATTGATCGGGTCCAAGGCTAGAGTGGACCCCACCATAAAAAATAATGGGGAGAGTGATGCCTAATGTTGAAACCTTCCCAAGGTCCACCATGATGTTTATTTGAGATCCAACCTATTCATGTATTAACTCAGACATGAAAGAAAGGAAAACACAAATAACAGTTTGATCGCCCTTAGAACTTTTTAATGATAGGAGTTGCTCTCTCCACTGTCTTGTATGGTGGGGTCCACTTGGGATTTGGATCTAACTCATTGTTTCGGACTATGCCCAAATATGATCTCTCCAAATGGATGGACAGTGTAGATACAAAACATATATTATGGTGGGGCCCATACAACTGGGTTACATCACTTCGTAGCAAGTATGGGTGCTCAATTGACGCACTAAACAGATAACGTGCATTCCAAGAAGCCCAAACACAATTACAATTACTTCGTAGCGAATATGGCTGCATTCCAATAAATTCTGTTGGGCCCGCCATGAACTCATGTGTTTTATCCATGATGTTCATATGATTTTTCAGATCATTTTACAGATTCAACCCAAATTTGAAGTATATCTAAAGCTTAAATAGACCATACTATAGGAAACAGTGGAATTATTTATTTCCACCATTGAAACCTTTCTAAGGCCCAGTGATATTTATTTGTCATCCAAACGGTTCATAAGATCACAATGACATAGATGAAGGGAAAACACAAATATAAGCTTGATCTAAAACTTATGTTGCCTCTTAAGAATTCTTCAACAGTAGACTTCAATTCACACTGTTTCTAGTGGTGTGGTCCACTTGAGATTTAGATATGCTTAATATTTGGGTTAAAGCCTAAATTTACCTGATAAAATGGATGGATGGAGTTTATACAATGCATGGACGATGGTGGACCCATAGAGTTTACCCAATATGGTTAGCGTACCTTACTCAGTAAGCAATCCGCTTCGATTGCTTACTGCAGTTACCTCGATGGGATTAGTGAATTAGCTACTAACAGGTTGAGTAGCGACACTGGCTATCAAAGTGACTTCATCATGATATACGTTTTGTATCCACACCGTCCATCCATTTGGAGAGATCATATTTGGGTATGGTCCAAAGAATGAGTTAGATACAAATCTTGAGTGGACCCTACCATACAAAACAGTGGAGAGAGCGACACCTATCATTAAAAAGTTCCAAGGGCAACAAAAGTTTTTGATCAAGTTGTTATTTGTGTTTTCGTTTCTTTCATATTTGAGATAATGCATGAACAGGTTGGATCTCAAATAGACATCATGGTGGACCTTCGGAACATTTCAATGATAGGCATTTTGTGGTGGAGTCCACTCTATCCTTGGATCTGACTTATTCTTTGTATCATGTTGTAAAATGATCTTCAAATGTATGGGCGGTGTGGATATAATACATGCATAATTGTGGGTCCTACACAACTTGGCGATGTTACTTTAGTAGGAGTCTCGCTACGCACGGAAAAAGGTAAAAGGATAAATTAAAAAAAGAAAAAAAAAGAAAGAGAAGGTTGGGGTTTTCTGTGGATGCGAGCTAATGCCTCCATCCACTGATGTTGCCTTGTGCCTTCTGGCATAACCACTTACCATCACTCAACGAACTATATATATGTCCAGCCCGTCCTGAGCTATAGACGGGCAGGGGTAGTTTATAATCTGCGCCCAACTGGATCCAACCCGACCCAAGCCCAATCCCAATTATCAAACCGATCTCGGATCGGGTTGAACCTGGTCGAGAGGGAGATTTGGAAGATGAGAAGAAGACAGGGTCCCGTTTCCTATTTGGTTCTCTGTTAACACATGATTCAGCATGTGTCGCCAGAGACTAGGGCCCACCTGCTGAGTGGTTCAATGATCTCAACCATCCATTGTGTGGAGTCTATGATGCAAGGCCCATTTACACTGAACAAATGATTGTGACCAGCACTGCTGAAGATGAAATGAAAACAATGAAAAGATATTTTCCACGGTTCGCATTCAACTTTAAAAATCAAATTCTAATGTCATTGATGAAATGTAATTATGGGATGATGTCTGGTAGTGGCAAATCATCGGACTATCTTATCATGGAGGCGAATTGCGTCCCACCCCTGCTTGGACGGACTCGGTCTAGGCAGGGGTTCTGTGGGCCCCACACGGGTACATGCGTTTTGTCTACGTCCATCTGCTTCATTTTACGACCCGAGTCCAAAAAATAAACAAATCCAACTAGAAAGGGTTTCCAATCTCTTGATATTTCCACATCTAAAATGTATTACGGCAGACCAATGGTCTAGATTATGGACCCATATCGCCAACATTAGAATTACAAGCGTGTGTAAAGCTTGGAAAGATACAAGCTACACGCATAATATAAATTGTGGGAAACGGATGGACGCATATTTCTTGCTAATGCCTACTCGTCTTGAGTCTTGGCTACTTCTCACTTTTGGTCTTTGAATCCTAAAATGAGCTTACAAAACGGATGGACGGGGTAGATTTCTCATAAACGCCCACCCAAGTTTCCAGGGCAGGAACTTACTGCAAAGGCTTTATCAGGAAACCCGCGTCCGTCGGTGCTCTGTGGGCCCCACCATAGTGTCTTTGTTTCATTTATGTCGTCCAACCAGTCTTTCACGTCATTTTATGGTATGAGCCCAGAATGAGGTTGATCCAAATCTCAATTTCACCGCATATTGTTGATTGAACGCCCCCCGTTAAAAACTTATTCGGCCACAAAAGTTATGGATAAAGCTAATATATATTTGTATGACCTAATCAATAGGTTAGATGTCAAATAACCATTACAGTGGTCCCTAGGTGGTTTTTAATGGTAAACCTTCAATCACTACTGTTTTCTCATGGTGTGGTCCACTTGAGAATTAGATCTATCTCATTTTTTGCATCAAGCCCTAAAATTATCTTTCAAAATGTATGGACGGCGTAGATAAAATACATACATCGTGGTGGGGTCCACATCGCACCTACCACTAGCCACCTGGCTGGTCTAGCCAAACCGCGTCCATAAATTAGGTTTACGAGGCAGCCAAGACGGAAGAGTAAACTCTGTGGGGCTCACTGTGGTATATATATTCTATCCACTCCTTACATCCATTTTAAAATATAATTTTAGGGCTTAAGCCCAAAAATAAAGTACATCAAAAGATCAAGTGGGCCACACCACAGGAAACAGTGTGAATTGAATATCAACTGTTGAAATTTTATTAGGATCCACATATGTTTTGGATCAATCTGATATTTTCTTTTTCCCCTTAGTCCATGTCTTTGTGATCTTATGAACAGGTTGGATGACAAATAAACATCACTTTTGACCCTTAGAGAGGTTTCAACGGTGGAAATTATTATTCTACTGTTTCATGTGATATGGTCCACTTGAGCTTTAGAAATTATTCAATTTTGATCTCAACAATTAAAATGATATGTAAAAACGGATGGACGGCGTGGATATAGCACATTCGTTCACAGTGGGCCCAAAAAAGTTTACTCACAAAAGCATACTAAGTAACTCGGTACGCAATTCAGCTAAGACGTGGAGGGGCCGGATTTCCTGCGAAGGACGCGGACGTTACTTCCCCCGCCCGTCTCTAGCCCCGAACGGGCAGTTCTGTGGGCTGGCCCACTGCGATTTATCTTTACATCTAATCTGTCAATTCCTTTTCTCAACGCTAAGTGCATCACACCGAATAATAAGCTTGGTTGCATTAAATTCCCCCCGAGGCCAGTTGCATTAAATGCAAGAGTCTTTTACGTGGTGTGGTACATTTGTTCGTTGGATCTATCTTATTTTTGTATGTATGCCTTAAAATAATATAAGAAAATGTATAAACGGCTTGGATGTACAGATACATCACGGTGGGCCCACCCACAGAACTGCCCGTTCGAGGCTAGGGATGGGCGAGGTAGGACGCAATCCGCGTTCTCCTGCGAAAGCCTTCCGCAGGAAATTCCTTCGCAGCGACGCTGGGTGGGACTCACCGAGATATTTTTAAGAAATCCAACCCGTCCATCAGTTTTTTTTTAGATCATTTCGAGCTTGATGCTAAAAATGAGGTGTATCACATACTCAAATAGGCCACACGAGATGAAGCAGTGGGAATTCATCGAGAGTTGTTCAAGCATTCTTATGGCATCAAAAGCTTTTCATCAGGCTATATTGTTTTATTTTCAAACTCCACCCCATTGTAATGACCCGATTTGGATAGCATATAAACATCAAGGTGGAGCTCAAAAGGTTTCAGCATAGGAATTCTTTTCCCGATTTTTCCTCTCACGTGGCACACTTGAGTATTGTATCCTCTTCAATTTTGTATGGCACTTCCTAAAATGAGCTCTAAAACATAGCAAGGAATGAATTTCTCAAATGCATTTCACTGGGCACTTCCCAGCATCCTTTCGCACGAACGGTGGTGTGACTGATCCAACGGTTTTATGCGGTGGGTCCACTTGAACTTTAGGTCTATCTTATTCTTTTTCTAATTTCATAAAACGATCTCTACGAGTGGTTGGATGGTATGGATGCAACAAACATCATGGTGGGTACATATAGCTTGGTGACGTCACTACTGACGTCATCAGTATCGACGTCCCCTGAGAAAGACTTTCGCAGGAAATCCGCGCCAAGAGCGGAAGCGTCCTTACGTATTTTTAAAATTCGCTGTTTACACTACTCTTCACTCTTCACCTATTTAAGTGGAGAGACCGATTTTGCGCGTCTCCGAAACTGAATCGCCCCATCTTTCTCTCTTTTGCAGAGAACATCTAAGCTTCATTCATGGCTATGGCTATTTCAGATATCGATATTGATCAACACAACGATGTATTTCCCAGGCCAACGAATGCGGAAGCATTGCAGGAGGATGAAAATGAGCTCATTTGGGCTGCGATAGAGAGATTGCCGTCTCAAAAGCGCTCGAATTTCGCCATCATGAAGCGAAACGCATCCAAAAATGGCATACATCCCGTGACTGAGGCTTTCGATGTCCGGAAGCTCGACCGGATCGGCCGGGAGCAGCTCGTTCGGAACGCAATGGCCACGAACGAGCAAGACAACTACATTCTCCTTTCCAGCATCAAGGAGCGCCTGGACAGGTAAACTAGGAAAATGGAAATCACGTGCTTTTATCAACGCGAACTTGATCTCCCTCCCTCTCTCTCTCCCCCCGGATTTCCGTTGTTGAATATCGAGTATTTTTTCATTGTTTCGATAGATCGCTGAAGGATTCTTGATCTATACTTGTTGAAAATTTAGCCATCCATTGCTTGGAATTTTCGTTTCTTGATCAGTGACGTTTGCATGCTTTTTTTTTTTTTTTTTTTCCCTTTTTAGTGAAATTTCAAGGATTTCGTTGTTTAGAAAGATTGACGAAGGAATCTTGGACGGTTCTTTATTGAAATTTCGTCAGTCCGAATGGTTTCATTATCTATCTATTATTAATATTGATTTTTATTGGCAAGTTATAATTGATTTCTTGGATTTTAGAATGATAAATTCGACTTGAAGGATTTCAATGTGAAGATTGCTGCGACTAATCTCAAGTTGCATAGATATTTGAAAATTTGCTATTTTAGAGGCGAAGATCTCAACTAGAAATTCCCTAAAATCATGGCTTATTTATTATGGACGTTTCGTATTCGGATTGCCAAATGGTTCATCCAACGATTGATAATCTTGATATATATTTTTTTCTTTTTCTCTTTTCCTTTAAGCTATGATTTCCTTGTCTCCCTTCGAACGTAATCAAAACGCCCTACGATTCCTAGAAGAGGCCGGGGCCCGCCTTCCAGTGATCCAGGATGTTCGTCTAGTGGGACGGGCAATCATGCAGGAAATGCCATCTCTGATTATCCTAACCATCCATCTATGCAGTGAAAAGTGAAGTTTTTGACCCATTGTCCACCGAAAGTGGGTCCCACGAAACGAACGAATTGAATCCCGGAAAACTGGCCCCTGAAGTACGGAAACATTGTATTATTCTTTTTTTTTTTTTTTGCCTTTCACGGTCGTAAAATCGTCCTTAAACAGAGTGGGCCTGCAAGTTCCAAACGTGGAAGTGAGATTCGAAGGGCTAACCGTCAAAGCAGATGTTCAGATTGGAAAAAGAGCTCTGCCTACTCTGATTAATTACGTCCACAATACTATTGAGGTCAGTATTCTCTTTACAATATGATCTCTTCCAAATGAATATAATTTTTATGTTTTTATTTTTATTTTTCCCAATTTCTTTCTCTGGGACTTTTTAATTTTATTTATAATTATCTGGTTGGGGCAATGCAGGAGCTGGCAGCTAGTTTAAGGATATGTCGTGCAAAGAGGCATTCACTAACCATCTTGAATAATATTAGTGGGTTTGTAAAACCTGGCAGGTGATACTCTTATCTCCACTTTTATTTCCTTATCAGTGAAATGTTTTGGCCGCGTTTGGCTCACGACAGTTCAAAAACGTATTTTTGGGATTTTGGAATTTATACTCTAAAAATAATTTCAAGAAATCTCCAAACCGGGGCACTCTTTGTAGGATTAGAAAGAAATTGCTCTTTTGCATCATCCATGAGAGTGTTGTTTCATGACTTCTTGAGAATTCTATGGGGATTAGAAATTCCAAAAATGGGGGGTTATTTTTCTTCACTCCGGAATAGGGATGTCTGCCTTAAGATGGATACATAAATCGGGGTTATTTCACTCTCTACGGAGAAATAGACAACAAGTAAAAGCTATTGATAATTTGGACGGCCCCTACAGACTCTTTATGATCAAAGCATTGGAATATTCAATCGAAGAGTTATTGTGGTCTTTCTCCAATCCTATGGAAGTCATATGGTTTGGATCATCTCGACCTGCTATGTTCTCGACGTATCTTATTGCAATACGTGAGCAAACCGCCCACGTGACGAAGGCCAAAATCGGATTGAGTACTGAGTTAGTAAGTATACTCTCATCGCACTGAGTAAACTCAGTTGGGCCTGCCTTGAATGCACGTAGTCTATGAAAATTTAATGGGTTGAGCCTAAAATTAAAGCATATCCAAAGATCAACTGGATCATACTATTGAAAACAATGGGAATAATGATTTCCAGAGTTTAAAACTTTTTAGGCCCACATTAATGTTTATTTGTCATCTAACTTGCTCATAAGATCATACAGACACGAATGAAATGGAAAAAAATAAATATAAGCTTAAACCAAAACGTCTATAGCCCTTAAGAATTTTTCAACGATCGATATTCAATTCATCTGTTTCCCATGGTGTGGTGGTGTGGTCTATTTGAACATTGGATATGCATCGTTTTTTGGCCAAGGCTATAAAATTATCTGGACATTAGCGGATAAAATACATAAATAATGGTAGACCTCACTGAGTTTACTCCCTACGCCAAACGTAGGGAGTTACTATGCAATCTGCTTCCGTTTGTTTGACATCCACTCAGTCCACTACTTTTGAGATGTATTATGTTTGGACCTAATCCCCAAAATCAGGTCCATCTAACACTCCAGTGGGCCACACCACAGTGAAAACTGGGGATGGAGGAGGACACCATTGGGTCCCACCAAAGTTTGTATCATTCTGATATATGGTTTTTCCTTTCATCCCTGTCCATGCTCCATCCAAGTGGGGCCCACAGTTTGACCGATGTGGATTCATAGGCACGTAAGTTGCCCTACTTTGGTGAGATGGAACATCATTAATATCACCTGTTCTCAAAGCTGTAGGAATTTTCTTGTTTATTTAGTAACCGCGATACATGTTTACGTTCTAAGCTGATGTTTTCATGTAAAATGCAGAAGTGATTGTAGATTTGGTAATGTGATTGTCTCTGTGGTGGTAGAATGACGCTGCTCTTGGGACTCCCAGCCTCTGGAAAATCTACGTTGCTTTTGGCCCTAGCCGGGAAGCTAGGTAATGACTTGAAGGTAAGCTGCCATTCTCTTTCAACATCTCTGTTACATTTTGTGTAACACAAAATGGAGATCAAGCTCTATGGCCCATCTGTGATGCTTGTTTGACATCCACACCCTACATTTGGTAGGTCCCCTCTAGGTTATGGGATGTGCTTAAAATCATCCTTATTTAGAACTCAGATGGACCACACCGTATGATACCATGTTAAATCATCTATTAAACATGCAAAAGCACGTGGTAGGGCACACCTGAGTTTTGGAATGACCTTAAATTTGGTGTAACCCCTCATCCAAATGGGACACCTACAATGGACGGATTAAATGTCTGAACCTCATCTCAGTGGGCCCTATAAACAATCAGGAAAGTTTTAATGTGTGGGCATCCACACTCAAATTTTGTCTTTGGTGTGGACCCATCTAAATCATGGATTGGGCTGATTTTAAGGTCCATCTCCCACCCTGTAGGGGTGCATCTAATTGATGGTATGGATGTCCCACGTGCATTAGAGAAGCTATGCTGTTTTTATTTTCCATATACACACATACGTAACACACGCACACACGTTAGAGAAGCTATGGTCCTCAGAGAGCCTTTTCCATATACGCACATACGTAACACACGCACACACATTAGAGAAGCTGTGCTGTTTTTATTTTCACTTGTTGATTTCCAGGAGATGCACGACATGCTCTTTGTGGGACCTGAGCGTGTCCTTAAACTGCTAGCTGGGGGACTTTGTGATGTACTTCCCAAACTACCTTGAATGGCTCACTAATGGACGGCTATGGCAAAGAAATCATTGTACTTGGGCAAGCCACTTAGTGGTTAGGAGTAAGTGAAGCTTAACCTCCCAGCGCCTAATCTTGAGATAGGGGCAGTTTCAGAGGACATGGTCACTGTTTCCGGCAAACCAGAGATTGGCCACCAGAGGTAACGAAGGTGGAAAAACCAGCCTCTCACCCCCCACGACATGCTGTTTGCATGAAAATGTTTCTGTTATTAACAACACTGATCCCTGGTTCTTATTAATTTGACTCATTGTTTTCAGACAAGTGGGAAAGTGACATATAATGGCCATATGCTTGATGAATTTTTTGTACAAAGGACTTCTGCATACATTGGCCAAACAGATAATCATATTGCAGAGCTGACTGTCCGAGAAACTTTAGACTTTGCTGCGAGATTTCAATGTGCAAGTGATGGATTTGCAGGTTTGTTACTCAATCCTACCACAAAATATATCAGTTTAAAATGAAGTTGTTATATACCATTAACTGCTTTCTTTTTTCATCTTGTTCGTAGTTCTTCAATAACCTGTTTCTTTGTGATCTCAGAGAGATTTTGTTCTCTATTGTTCTGTAACAATAATGACAAGTTTTCCTTTCTTCATATACATGTCTTGATTGCTCATTAAACATTACATTCTCTTGCTGCTGTCATTTCTGTATGTACTTCTCGTGTCTTCACTGCTTCATGTGCTATCTTTGGTTGTTTTTTCTTCTCAGAAAAAAAAAAAAAGAGCATAGAATGTATTCATCCACTTCTCGTATCTACTTATTGTCAGTTTCAATTTCTTGAGTTTGAACATCTGGTTTTTGTGATTTCCAGTGGCTCTGTTTGGAACGATTTCTTTTTATATCTCATGAAATTCTTCAATTGCCTCTCAATCTTGTGAGTGTGAGGATTTTTTAACTGCCCAAAAAGTTTCTTTAAAATTTCCAAGGCCAAAGAATTGACAGATTATTCTGGACTTTAAGAACTACAACAGGTATTCATCCTCAATTTTGGTTAAGTTTCATAGCTTAAGAAGATCCACCATCGGATTGTGTATTCGAATATTAAAGTCTGATGAAAGCATTCATTCTCCTTGATGGGATTGATTTAGCGTGTCTAATGTCATTCTCTCATGTTGTCACATGGGCATATCCCTTGTTCGATGAACTTAAAATTGTGTTCTTGCTTATGATAATTGTTTTGGGAGCAAGAATGTTCACCTACCATGCTAGCTCGTTCCTCCACTAAGGCATGGCATAGCAACGATTTCGTGTGGCATATCAAGGTTGTATCTGTTGTGGTCAAGGAGATGATGGCCAATATTCCCTGACAATCCTCCAAATGTGTGAAAAAGTTTATGTTAATCTGATATGCTGACTATGTTTACCCAGTGTATACTCAAATAAATATACCCAATAAATATAGCCTGGTAATGACCTCCGTACAGTATTTTATGCCATCTAGAGAATTCTAAGCTAGCTGATATGACCATGGTTTGGCATTCAATTGACTTTCCTTTATTAGAAGTTTATGAAAGAAAAATTGTTGACTATGGAAAACTGATGCTGGGAAGGACGTGAGGTCGAGCACTGTCTTCCTCAAGGGGATAATTGTTCCAAATCCACGGAACTTCTCTGAAGACTTGTCGAATCCACGAGGAGAAGAACAAAAAAATAAAAAATAAATTTTATAAAATTTGAAATTGATTGATGATTGAATTAAACGAGTTCACAACCCTTTAAATAGGGATACTAAGCAATGGAAGAAATTTCAGAAACAAACTACAACAAAACTTCTAGAATTTGCAACTTACTATAAATATAAAACTTACTATTTATAGACGGTCGTGATGTCTACTAGTGCGTGAGGTTTTTGGCCAAAAATAGTGTCCTATTTGGCTTCACCACGTTGTTTTCCTAATTATTCTCGAAACTTTTTATGTTGGGCACAATTTCTAAAGCCCAACGGATGAAGAGATATAATCAAACTAAAACTTACTATTTATAGTAAAAATAGAATTAAAATGGGGAAACAACCGCCGATCTGAAGGTATTTTACAAATTCGGCTTGCGCAACCGATAACTCATTCCAGTTTGCGAGTTACGTCCTTTTTAAGTTTTGACAATCCGGATCATCTCCGTCTTCGATTAGGCCTTTTCTGGTCCATCTTAGTCATGAAATTATTTGCGACCCACTTTACATAAAAAATTTATTACATGGAGCTTGTTGGAGTTTTCTACTCTCATTGATGGTCCCAAGCCTGGATAAAGGAGGAGAATTGTGTTGTTAATGTCTTAAATCTGTAAACAATAGGGTCTGTTTGTGCCATCGAAGTGCCATCAAGCAGGTGTTGATGCCATCAGTCCCATCAGAAAAATCTAGAAAATCCATGTTTTATTACTGGAACATTTAGGTGTTCTACTCAATGTCATCGAACATGTTCATTTTTCATCAAGAGATTGTCATTGCCATCGATGGTGCCATTGAGCGCGCACATAAAATTGTGAAGTGCGGGATTTGTTTCCTATTCTGATTATGATACTATATGATACTATATATATCGGGTGTAATTGGGATTTGGAAAGGAGTAGAAGAGTTCTAGGGCTTTCTAATTCGTTCCTAAGGGTTTCAACTATGCACGCAAAATTACGTTAAGTGCAGGATTTGTTTCCTATTTCGATTGTGATACTATAAGATACTATATATATATATATATATATATATATATATATATATATATATATATATATATATATATATATGTCGGGTGCAATCGGGATTTGCAAAGGAGTAGAAGAGTTTTAGGGCTTTCTAATTTGTTCCTAAGGGTTTCAAGGGCATAACTAGTGATTGTGAAGTGGATTCGAGGCTTGTGCGAATTGGTAACACTATCTCTTGTAATTTCTGCTTTAATTGTGCTTTAGTCGTTACTTTGTGCCGTGGTTTTTTCCTGAAAGGAGTTTTTTCATGTAAAATTCAGATTGTTTGTGTTTAGACCTGGTTGTGCGATTGGTAGTACTTTGCTGATTCATTTTTGTGTGCTTCCGTGGTTCCCCAACAAGTGGTATCAGAGATAAAATTGAGAAGCATATTGAATCTAAAAGCAACACATCTATGGCATCTAACCCGAAGTTCGATGCAAAAAAATATTTCAGTAAACAAAATTTTGAACTATGGAAAGTAAAGATGACCAATGTCCTGGTTAAGAAAGGATTAGATGATGTCCTTCTTGAAAAGCGACTAGAATATATGATAGTGACATGCTGACCACATCAAAACCTAGGTATAAAGAATGAATCTTGGATCGAGGGCTTTGTACCAAATGACCAGTCATCGGAGTTGGTTCACTAATTACATTACGATAGTGGCCAGGTGTTTATGGGCAATATTAATGCTTATAAAGTGGTAGGTGTTGGATCGGTGAATATTAAGATATTTGATGACATGTAGTATATCTTGTCTGAGGTGAGACACGTTCCTGATTTGAGGAAAAGTCTTATATCTCTGGAAGCACTCGAGGCATTAGGGTGCAAATTCACTAGGTTTGATCGTGTCCTTAAAGTTTCAAAGGGGGCACTCATGGTCATAAAAGCAGAGAGTAATAGAAACCCTTATATGTTGATCGGGGGTAATTTATCAGGTGGAGCTGCAGCATTTGTAGTAGATTCCATGTTTACACGTATGTGACAGATTCCATGTTTACACGTATGTGACATACACACTTGGGCCACATGAGCAAGCATAGTATGCATGTACTTTCTGACTATTATTTAATTCTAGTTTTTAAAAACATTGATTTTAATATATGTAAGTATTGCATATATGGTAAATAGTTAAGGTTATCTTTTAAATATGATAAACATGTTTGTAAGGGTGTTCTTAATTATGTGTGGTCTGATGTATAGGGGCCGTCACCTATGATTTGTGGTGAAGGGTTGTCATGGTTTATCATGTTCATTGACGGCTATTTTAAGAAAGTGTGAGTCTATTTTATGAAAAATAAATCCAATGTTTTCACCAACTTCAAGCAGTTGAAGGTGATTGTAGAAAAACAGTGAAGGAAAAATGTGAAAGTATTGAGGACAAATAACGGTGGGGAATTCACTTTTGGGGAGTTCAATTGGTATTGTAAAGATGAAGGGGTCATGAGGTATAACACAGCGCGACACACACTAGAGCAAAATGGTGTGGTTGTACGAATGAATTGGACTCTCTATGAGAGGGCCCGATGCATGGTCAATAATGTTGGGTTGGTTAAGGAATTGTGTACTGAGGCCGTTGACACAACTTATTACTTGGTGACTAGGTTCCCTTCTGCGACCATTGAATATAAGATTTCAGAGGAAGTGCAAAGTGGCCAACAGGTATACTACTCGAGACTACGTATATTTGGTTGCAATGCTTAGTCTCATCTATCGTTAGTTGCGAGAGATAAATTGGACCAAAGGGCTAAAAGTACATCTTTGTTGGCTATGGTGGTGGTGTGAAGGGGTACAAGTTGTCTGACCGGGTCACATGAAAAATCATCCTTAGTTGTTATGTCAAAGTTGACGAAAGATCCTTGTTCGGTAAGGATGAGGACAAGGAAGCAGAAAAGTTGGTTGTGGACGTTCAATTAGACAAAGATGAGACACAGGCTGATAGTGAGACGTAAATAGGTACAAGGGCAGGTGGAGCGGCTACCTGTGAGAAGGAATCCGCCAAGGGATCGCAGGTTATTGGCGAGATACAAGGATGACTCAAATATCTCATTTGCCCTCATTATAGACGAGGAGGATTTATCTATGAACAAGATGTGGGAGCTGGTGGTTCTTACCATCAGTCGTAAAGCGATAGGGTGCAAGTGGATCATCAAGAAGAAGCAAGATAAATACAAGAAAATGTTGGTAGTAAAGGGATATGTTAAGAGAGAGATATCGACTTCACTGAGATATTTGTGTTTATAGTAAAGCAAGTATTTATCCAATTCGTGTTACCACTTGTTACCTAATACGATATTGAGTTGGAACAGATGGATATGAACACTGCCTTCCTACATGGGAAATTGGAAGAGTAGATTTACATGAAACAACTAGAAGGTTTTGAAACATAGGGAGTAAAGAACAAGGTTAATTTGTAGGTTAAAGAGGTTATCATACGTCTTGAAATAGTCGCCCATGCAGTGGTACAAGAAATTCGATCTTTCATTTGAGTAAGAAGTATACCAAGAGTGAGTATGATCATTGTGTTTATTACATGACATTGAATGATGAAAAAATCATTATCTTAGTATTGTATGTTGATAACATGCTTATCGCTAGTCATAACGTGTTTGAGATCGATACACTGAAGACTCGATTTTCAGAGACATTTGACATGAAAGATCTGAGGGCTGCAAAGAGGGTTCTCGACATGACATACGCAAAGATAGGAAGAGAGGCATGCTATGATTATCTCAAAATAGAATACCTTGAGAAAGTATTAATGAAGTATGGGATGGACAAGGCAAATCTAGTCAACATTTTTCACATGACTCATTTTAAGTTTTCTTTTGAACAGTATCCTCAAATAGATGAAGAAAAGCAGGTTAAGGGTCATGTGCTTTATTCGAACACAGTTGGTAGCTTGATGTATGCCATGGTCTGTATAAGACTGAATATTTCGCATGTGGTGGGTGTTGTTATTAGATACATATCTAACCCCAACAAGTAATACTGGGAAGCAATGAAATGACTACTTCAATATATTAGAGGTACGCAGGATTACATCTTAACATTTGAACTTTTAGGGGCCAAACTATTATGTTATGTGGATTTTAATTACGCGGGTAGTGTGGATAATAAAATGTCAAAATTTGGCTACTCATTAGTGCTAGTGGATGGAGCGATCAGTTGGATGTGGAAGCTTCAATTTGTGGTGTCTCTTTCCACAATCAAGGTTGAATATATGAAAGTGACAGAAGCGTTCGAGGAATGTGTTTGGTTGAGGGGAAAGATAAATCAGTTGGAGCTTTAACAAGACGTCTTGCCAGTTAATTATGATAGTAAAAGCACAATCAATTTGGAAAAAAAAAATTGTTTAACACTCATATACTAAACATATTGATGTATGTCACCATTTTATCCAACAGGTACTTGAGGAAAAAGGTGTGACTCTAGAGAAAATTCACGCAAGCGTGAATTTGGCTGACATGCTTACTAAGGTAGTTTACACAGAGAAGTTCAAGTTATGTGCAACTTCTCTAGGCTTAACAAATGTGTAAATGGAAGATGGAGTGTGCACGATAAGCAATGATGAAGCTATGATGCAAGGTGGAATTAGAGATTAGGATAATGAGTTGTGGAGAGTGAAAATTGAAGACATGGTGGAGATTGTTATCGATGTCTTAAATCCGTAAACAACAGGGTTTGTGATGTAGAGTGGGTCACAGACACTTTCATGGCCAAGATGGATCAGAGAAGGTCCGATCAGAGGCAGAAGTCATCCAGACCATCAAAACCTTAAAACAGGCATATTACACAAACCAGAATGAGTTACTCAGCGTGCTATATATGATTTTAGGGTAGGACAAGCAACTTTAGCCAACCAACCTAGCATATTTATGAGATTCCATCATATCGATAGCCGAATTCCATGTTTAATTCCATTTTTTACTATACATAATAAGTTTTAGTTTAATTACAACTCTTCATACATTGGGCTTTAGGAGCTGTGCCCAACATGAAAAGTGTTTAGAAAAATTAGGAGAATAACATGGTTAAACCACATAGGACATTTACTATAAATAGTAGATTTACTATTTATAGTAAGTAACAAATTTAAGGGACTTTTAGTTATAGTTTAATTCCTAAATTTCTTCCAAGTCTCGGTATCCTTATTTAAAGGGTTATAAATTCATTTTTATTAGATATCAATCAAATTACGAATTTATTAGAATTTATTTCTATTCTTCTTGCTTTCTTTCGTCGTGGATTCGAGAAGTCTCTGTGATGAGTCTAGAGAACTTCCATGGATTTGGAGTAGTTATCCTTGAGGAAGACGGTGATCAACCTCATCATGTTCATCCTTGTGGTAGTCTATCTATGCAATCGAAGTGCCATATAGCAGGTGGGAAAATTCTGAAAAATCCATGTTTTGTTACTGGAATGTCTTGGTGTTTCTACTTGATGTTATCGAAGGTGTTTGATGCCATCGAAGTCCCATTGAAGGTTCCATCGAGCGCGCATGCAAAATTTCTTAAGTGTCAGATTTGTTTCTTATTCCAATTGTGATAGTATATGATATTATATATATCGTGTGTAATCGGGATTTGGAAAGGAGTCGAAGACTTCCAGGGTTTTCTAATTCATTCCTAAGGATTTCATTAGCATAGCTAGGGCTTGTAAAGTGGATTCGAGGCCTTGTTATAATTGGTAACAATCTATCTCTTGTAATATTTGGTTTCTTAGTGCATTACTTGTCGCTTTGTGTCGTGGTTTTTTCCTGAAAGGGTTTTTTGAAGTTAAAATTCGGATTGTTTGTGTTTAGACTTAGTTAAGTGATTGGTAGTACTTTGCTTGATTTGCCTCTGTGTGCTTCCGTGGTTCCCCAACAAGTTGCACTAGGTTAGCAACAGGCATGAACCTTTTGCCACAACTTTTATCATGAATCCTAATGATATTTTGATAATTCAATATGTTCATACAAGAAAACATGGCTACTATTGTGACTGTACCCATTAGGAGATGTTGAGACAATTTTTAGTACATGATGTATTTTTAGTTTTAGTGTGGGAATTCTTGGTTTTGCCCTTGTCCCATCGCTTCATCCTCTTTGTAGCTTCTTTTTAGTTTTTCCTCTAATATGATGCGATTTAGTAAATGGTAGCAACCCTACAAACTTTTGATTGGCACACTTTGGAATTGGATCAACACAATCCATTGAGTCATCACTTTTTAGATGAGATGTATCGCATGGACTTGCCAACTCCTTAATCTTTTGCACGTGCGGTACTCATGGAATGCTCCAATGCTACTTGAGGCATTCTAACTCTTTTTCTATGACCTTTTGTACGTATCAGGTTGAATTTACCTGATTGTTAGGGTAGAAAGAGGTTATATTTATATTGTGGTAAGACAGTGAACTTATACAGGAAAAAAATTGTATGTGGATTGATCTATTAGATAGAAATTCTTCAGATAATACCAGAGTAAAAATCGAACATTTCAAATGAAAGTCGCAGCGGTAGTTTTCTTTAGGAATTTTTTTTGGGGCATTTTTTGTGGTTTCCTTCGAAAACTCATTAATTTGTTCTCTTAAGCAGGATACATAGATGATCTGGCCAAATTGGAGAAGGGAAATAACATACGACCAAATCCAGCAATCGATGCATTTATGAAGGTCTTCATCCAAACCTATCCCACCTCGTTACGTATAGAAATATTGATATATTTGTCTAATTTTTCATTTTGTTTTGTTAAAACAATACTGCACAGGCATCATCAGTTGGAGGCAAGAAGCACAGCCTCACAACAGATTACGTCTTGAGAGAGCTTGGTCTTGACGTCTGTTCAGATACTCTAGTTGGTAATGATATGCTAAGAGGTGTTTCAGGTGGTCAAAGAAAGCGAGTGACTACAGGTTACCAGATATGCTATCCTTAGTGAAAGTTCCACATATACATTACTCATTCCTGTAAATTTGTATTTGTATTCACTTGCACTTGTAGTATTTCTTTTAAGTCCACATGCATGTTGCGGATAAAGTACCGAAGTACGATTTGATTGTGTAAATGCTGTGGAAGGCATATTCCCACTATGGCACCTTCACATCCATTCATGGTGCTGTTTTCTCTGCCTATTTGAACCAATTGAAACCCATGTACCTACTTTAACTATATTTTAATTTGGCACCTATATTTTCTAGAAGGATTTGTGAACATGTTTTCAATATTTATCATGGGCAACCGAATTGAATGATGTGTTGTTCTTTTCTGAATTCAGGAGAAATGATTGTTGGACCGAGAAAAACTCTTTTCATGGATGAAATATCTACGGGACTTGATAGCTCAACCACATTTCAAATTGTGAAGTGCATTAGAAATTTTGTTCACCAAATGGAGGGTACTGTGTTGATGGCTCTTTTGCAGCCTGCACCTGAGACATTTGATCTTTTTGATGATATTATATTACTATCAGAAGGGCATGTCGTTTACAATGGCCCCCGAGCAGATGTCATTGATTTCTTTGTATCTCTAGGATTCTCATTGCCCCCACGCAAAGGGGTTGCAGACTTTCTCCAAGAGGTACTGTTGGTATTTGATATCATTTATTCATAGGCATCTGCCTCTGATGAACTTTCCTTGACCAATTTAACTTGTGTTTTCAGGTTACATCAAAAAAGGATCAAGCTCAGTACTGGTCTGATCCTTCAAAAGCATATGCGTTTCTTCCTGTTTCTGAAATTGCAAATGCATTCAAACAATCTAAATATGGAAGGTCTATAGAGTCTACTCTTTCAGTTCCTTATGATAAAAAGAAGAGTCCCCCTTCTGCACTTGCCAATGCAAAGTTTGCTGTAGCAAAATTGGAGCTCTTTAAAGCTTGCTTTTCACGGGAACTTCTTCTAATGACCAGGCACCGTTTCCTCTACATTTTCAGAACATGCCAAGTATGCCTTTTTCATGGTCAATTTTTATGACTTTCATAAAAAGAGGGGAATAACCACCTACAAAAACACAACCCAGTTTATGTGCCAACTTGAGACCTGCAGCACATTTGTGCCATGAATAATGTGGCCCACCTGATTAGTTATCAATCTAATTTTGTGGCTAATCATCTTCACTGTGGGGCCTACCTTGCACATGGATTATGTCACTTTAGCACCCTAGAAACAGTTTCTTATGCATAGCACCCTAGAAACAGTTTCTTTCCTTCTTAGAAGAATTAAAAATTCTTTTCCAACAGAGTATGCTGACTTTCTAGTCAATAACAGAAAGTAGTGTGTCATATCTCTTTATTTTTTGGGGTTGCATTAGATCTTCCATTGTTATTTGCTTTAAGTTATTCTTTTATTATTTAATTTTCTCTTACTTCATATTTTAAATTTCTATTCAATCTTTTACAGGTTGCATTTGTTGGAACTGTTGCTTGCACAACATTTCTCAGGACAAGGATACATCCAACAGATGAGATTAATGGGAACCTCTATCTCTCTTGCTCATTTTATGGGTTGGTGCATATGTTATTTAATGGATTTACTGAGCTATCGATCATGATAACTAGACTCCCAGTATTCTATAAGCAGAGAAATAACTTCTTTCACCCTGCATGGGCATATTCTATATCTAGTTGGATTTTGCGTTTGCCTTACTCAATTATTGAAGCCATTGTATGGTCCTGTGTTGTGTATTACTCGGTTGGCTTTGCTCCTAGTGTCGGGAGGTATGTTTATGTACTATTTCAATTTACAAATTTAATCTGTATATCTTCTCTATTTTAATTGACTCTTTTTAAATTATGATAGGTTCTTTCGGTTCATGTTATTACATTTTTCATTACACCAAATGGGCCTGGGTCTCTTCCGAATGTTAGCTGCAGTTGCACGAGATATGACAATTGCAAATACCTATGGGTCTGCTGCATTATTCGTTATATTCTTGTTGGGTGGATTCATTATTCCGAAAGGTTGGCTTTTCTTTATCGGACAAATTGAATGACAGAGAATGAATTGGTACTCGTAGGAGATTCAATAGTCTAAGCCTTGAACTTGGCACTTCAAACTAACAAAATTTACCATGTGATATGCTTTCCTAATGAGAATTCGGTGACATGTTTATCAGATATGATCAAGCCATGGTGGATTTGGGCCTTCTGGATTTCGCCATTATCCTATGGACAACGTGCAATTTCAGTTAATGAGTTTGGTGCAACACGATGGATGAAGGTGTTTAGGCTTTATAGTCATATTTTGGTTAAAGAATTATGTGCTTCCATTTTGATTTTTAACTGCACAAATCATGTCGTCTTTGATAAATATTGAATTAAGCTTTTGATTATATTCCTACTGTAGAAATCCACGAATGGAAACACCACAATTGGATACAATGTTCTCCACTCTCATGGCCTTCCTGTCAGTGATAACTGGTACTGGATTGGTATTGGTGTCCTATTTGCATACTCTATCCTTTTCAACATTTTGGTGACAATTGCATTGGCCTACCTTCAGCGTAAGTCTTTGAATGCTTGTTTTTTACTGTTACAATGACAATTTTCTTTTCCATGGTTTCTACTCTCTCTCTCTCTCTCTCTCTCTCTCTCTCTCCTTCCCTCCCTCTCTCTCTGTACCTGTTATTTTTCTAACAAATGTTCTATGTTTGATGTTACAGCCCTGGTGAAGGCCAAGGCCATAATTCTGGACGATGTCATAGAAGAGGAGAATTGCGATGGGAATGGTCATGACACTAATTTCATAATCCCCATAAATTGTTTACATATGGTCGCAAATTCTGTAGTAGTTATTGTGAAGTTCCTCTGGCTGGTACATATCTAAGTATGAGCCTTTCCTCCCTATATTTTTCTAAATCATATGATGACTTTGCCATTGCAGGAAAAGTCCCAACATCAGTGCCAAGGCATACATCAAATAAGGGAATGATTCTTCCATTCCAACCGCTATCAATGACATTCCATAATCTCAAATATTTTGTTGATATGCCAAAGGTAAATTTGTTGAAGATTAAATCTTTGGAATTTCTTTGTTGAAACTAAATGAAATGTTTCTTTTATATATATTGAAGACAATGAAGCGTAAAGGTGTTCCCGAAAAGAAGCTGCAACTTTTATCAAATGTGAGTGGGGCTTTTAGGCCGGGCGTCCTTACTGCATTAGTTGGATCAAGTGGAGCAGGGAAAACCACACTGATGGATGTTCTAGCTGGTCGGAAGACTGGTGGATATATAGAAGGTGATATTAGGATATCCGGATATCCAAAAGAGCAAAACACTTTCGCCAGAATTTCAGGATATGTTGAACAAAATGATATTCATTCTCCTCAAGTAACAGTTGAAGAATCCCTCTGGTTCTCAGCCTCTTTACGCCTACCTAAAGAAGTGAACAAAGAGAAACGACTTGTTAGTTACTGATATCCTTTTTATTTTTATTTCTTGGTTTTAGGTTTCATTCTTTGAAACAATTCTCATACAAGCACTACAGGAATTTGTTGAAGAAGTGATGGCACTAGTAGAGCTCGACACTCTGAGACATGCTTTGGTTGGTTTGCCTGGGAGTTCTGGCTTGTCAACAGAGCAAAGAAAACGTCTTACAATTGCGGTGGAGCTTGTTACAAATCCTTCTATTATCTTTATGGATGAACCAACATCTGGATTAGATGCACGAGCTGCATCGATCGTTATGCGTACTGTTCGTAATACTGTTGACACAGGGAGAACTGTTGTGTGCACCATACATCAACCAAGTATTGATATATTTGAAGCATTTGATGAGGTGGAAATCTCTTGCTTTTTGCACATTCTATGACCTAAATAGCTTTTATACTTTACGGTTGTTATCTTTATTTTCTTTTAATTTTGTTATCTTCATTTTCGTTTGTTGTAGCTTCTGCTTATGAAACGAGGAGGGCGAGTTATATATGGAGGCAAACTTGGTGTGAACTCACAAATTATGATTGACTATTTCCAGGTAGCATCAATTTATTTCATTTTCTCAATTCCTTTCTACATAAACGGGTTGTTTGATGGGAGTAAATGGGAGGAATTGGGAGTAAATGGAGGTAAATGGCCCTAAATATAGGAAATTTGTTGTTATCCATAAATTATGCACATACACTTAAAAAGAAGTAACATTCACTGGTTGCATTGCAAGTAAATGGCCCTTAAAATAGGAAATTTGTTGTTATCTATAAATTATGCACACACACTTCAAAAGAAATAACATTACATGTTATTTGACACTATAAGCATTTTGTACACTGATGAATTTTCCCTCTTGCTTTCATCATTAAATATTTTTACTGGCTCATATCAAACATTATGTATGTGTGATTAGTACTAATGTTTCATATTACTGGAGAAATTGTGATACAAGTACATTAGCTTACTGTTTTTGATGCCTACTTACCCTTGCATTTGTTTTCCTCGCACAGGGAATTGGTGGAGTTGCTCCGATTCCTGAAGGATACAATCCAGCTACTTGGATGCTTGAGGTCACTACACAAGCATGTGAAGAGAGGATTGGTCAGGACTTTGCTACCATATATAGAAACTCAAATCAGTACAGGTAATTTAACAATGTTATGGTGTTTGTAAGAATGTAAGTATGATTGCTGTTTTTTTTTTAAAATTACTTGTTACCTAGTTCTTCTTGTTTGTTACCATACATGGGAAAATGACCTGTTATCTTTCAAAAGAAAAAAAAAAGGAAATTATATTTTATTGAGCAATGCTAATTGCTCTTAATTCTTTGCTTTAGGGAAGTGGAAGCTTCAATTCAGCAATTTAGTGTTCCTGATGCTGGTTCTGAGCCCTTAAAGTTTGATTCCAAGTATTCACAGGGCAGTATGACTCAGTTTAAGATTTGCCTTTGGAAGCAAAATCTTGTTTACTGGAGAAGCCCCCAATACAATGTTATGAGATTGTTCTTCACTACCATCAGTGGAGTGATACTTGGCTCGGTATTTTGGAAGGTTGGCTTGAAAAGGTAATTTTGGTCATTGTTCTCATGGTTGCATTTACATCCAGTGGTAGTTTTATCATTCTTTTGCACATTGGTGCTAATTTGTGCAGAATGATTGGATACCTCAATTTATCATATATGTGCTTTGGTGGAAGGGAGGGATCTAGTGGGCTTTGCTAGACTTTAAGTACGGTGAACTTAGCTTGTGCCGAGATGGATTTGCTCTACTGAGTCAAGTAATAGGGCCTTCTGACAAACATTTAGATAGTGAACAATGACTCCAATTACTTCAATCGGTTAGTTATGTATCAAGCTGTCACATGTGAAAATACTTTTTGCAATTTTCTCTATATGACTATGTTCTTATTAATAGATGACTTGTTTCCTGTTGGCTGAAGCCAACAGGCTCTTTTGTATCCTGAAAATCCTCTCTCTAGCCTTTTGAAAGGAATGAGAACCTGCAAGCGGAGTATCCTAACTCAACCCAATTGATCTCCTCAGTCCGGTTTGCAAAGCTCCATGTCCCACATCTTGTAGCATTCAAAGAATTGCCTCGAAACTACAAACTTTCTAAGGCCGATTGGTAAGCCTGTAAGATCTGCTCAGCTGGATTCATCTTCCCAATTAGGCTGTAAAGGACTCCCCCTACTCCCTTTTTCCTACTTGATTCCCCCCACTCCTTTCGATGCTCTACTCAAGGCGTGAACTAATCTATTGTTATAAAATACCACTAGACAGCTGATTTTTTACTATGAATTGATGTTCCCTCTTGCTTTGTGGAGTATGAAAAAGTTTCCATTTATTGTGATTATGTCCAAAAATCTTGTGTTTATTACAATCAATCATAAGAACGTCATCAAAGCAAGAAATGTTTCAAAAAGAGTTGGAGTAAATATTGAACCCTTGTTTTTGAGTCTTTTTGCATGAGATCTAGCTATTGCAATCACTCTCGCTCCTCTAAAGAGTAGGATCCTGGTATCATCACACAAGTCATTATCATCATCCTTATCTAAGCATAGTCCCAAGTAATTGGGGTTACATGAATCCTATTCCGCCATTCCACTCTATCATTATACAAGGATGGGTGAAAAGCAATGATGATAGTTTATATTGTTTCTGTTCATAATGGAAATTATATTTGCCATCTTCCTGTTTCCTTCACAGATGAGAAGCCACTACTAATCAATTCCACATGTTTTAAATGTTTCTAGAGACACAACAAAGGACTTGTTTACCGTTATGGGGGCACTTTATTCAGCTTGCTTATTTCTTGGTGTGAATAATGCTTCGTCAATACAGCCAGTAGTCTCCATTGAGAGGACAGTTTTCTATCGAGAGAAGGCGACAGGGATGTACTCTCCATTTCCATATGCAGCAGCCCAGGTAAAAGAACCTACTTTGGCAAAGAATAAATTATTATTATTATTATTATTGCTTCACGCCAAAATTACATGTGTTATGTCTTAATGTTCAGGGGATTATAGAGGTTCCATACATTGCAATGCAAACAATTGTATATGGTGTCATTACATACTTCATGATTGGCCTTGAAAGGACAATAGGTACTTTTCCTTATTTATCATCTTTATCTCACAATTGGAGCTATAAAACAAAACATATGAAGCTTTTGGCTTGTCTTGTTACATTACTTACACATCACTCATTTGTATGAAACTACAAAATCTTACAAAGGATGGGGGCTCTATATTCTTTGCAGGGAAGTTTCTGCTTTACATATTGTTCATGTTCCTCACATTCACATACTTCACATTCTACGGGATGATGGCGGTTGGTCTGACGCCTACTCAGCACTTTGCTGCAGTCGTTTCGTCTGCATTTTACTCGTTATGGAACCTAATGTCAGGTTTTCTTATTGCTAAACCTGTAAGTACTTAACTTCTGCCCACTCACCATATCAGCCATTTGTCATGGCAAAAAAGCTAGCTGTGCATCAACAAATGGTAGTCTATATAATTGTTTTTTTGTCCATCAGTATAGGGTATGCACTCGATGTTTTTTGGTTCCCTGGTATAGTTCTTATCATTGAAATGACTGTGGTTTTATTGTTTTATTCAGAATATCCCTGGATGGTGGATCTGGTTTTATTATATCAACCCAGTGAATTGGACTCTACGTGGCATCATAACCTCGCAACTTGGCAATGTAGAGAGTCATATAATTGGGCCTGGATTCGACGGGTCTGTGAAAGAGTTTTTGGAAGTGAGCCTTGGCTATGGTTCGGGAATTACAGGTGTTTCTGTAGCAGTGCTCGTGGGCTTCGTTCTCTTTTTCTTTGCGATCTATGCAACCTCCGTCAAGGTCCTCAATTTTCAGAGACGTTGATCATTATACTAATCAAATTTTGACGATAAATCTCCCCCCTTATGGGTGGCAATGATAATGTAGAATTACAATAGGTGATTTTATTCTCTTTTTTCTTTGTTTTCCTTTTCCTCTTTACTTTACGACCTATTTACATTGTCTCAGAAACATATCATCATGACTTGGCATATCCAAGAAATTGATTGCCATCTGTTGTCTTCATACTCACTATGATGCAGCGATGAGGTTACTCTTGCCATATACTTATTTTTGTTTAGATATTTCCTCAAACAAAGTAGGAGCTTGTCTTGGATAGCTATTGAACATCTTTTACATTATTGGATAAACTGAGAAATCTTGTTCATCACAGCTTGGCATGCTTGCCCAAGAAATTGATGCCTGTCGCATTGCATATTCCAAACCAGCAATGGAATAGCCATGAGCTTAAGATTCAGTGCTTTTGTCACATTACAAAGGAATGCTACAAGGGAAAATGGGCTAGGCCTGGCTCAATACTGTCTAAATCTAGACCATGAGCTGATGACCTGAATACAGGTCCGACCCACCTCAATTTGTGCTTGTGTTATATCTTGTCTACCATCCAAACACGAATGTTGATTAAAAGCCTACTTGCTTGTGTTATATCTTGTCTACCTCCAAACACCAATTTGTGCATGTGTTATATCTTGTTTACATTTCCAAACCTTTAAGGGCTGTCAATGAGCTGGTCTTGGCCTTGCAAAAGTGGCCTGAAACCTGGCCCATTGACAGCCCAAAAACCTTTGGTGTAGGAAGCCCTACTCGAGTATCAATCAACAATTTCTAATTGTAAGATTAATAAGGTGATTTAAGTTTAACTGGCCCAGTTAAGACAAACTAAACAACTCTTTAAAAATTAATTTTTAAAGATTTTTTTATTTTCTAAAAATAAATAAATCTCCCCACTTCTGCACCTTTCTTCTGCTTTATCTGGTTTCCTCTCCCATTTTCTCTGCACCCAACCAAGCCAATCGTGGCCCGATTCCCCCCACGTGCAAGTATATGAGGGTGTGTACATGTGTGCGCACACATCCAGTTAAAGGTTTCCGGGCCAGGTGTCCTCACTAGGCCGTGCTTATGCATGCATACGGGCTTTGGCATAACTAATTACATTTTATAAAAGTCTATGGAAGACAAGCTTCTACACCCATTTACAATTCCCATTTTTACCTGATATGAGATTAAAAATTTTCACCAAAATACAAAAAATAAAACAAAGTCGCTTTTGCATTTTTTTTTTTTTTAATTTTTGTTTCCAAAACTCAATTCCTTTATATTTATTGAAATATACACAAAACCATTTGTGCTCAGATTGCGCATGGATCATGGTTCAAAGATTACACACACTAACTGAATAATCACAGGCAGCTAATTGGAGGGTGTTGAAATGAACTGTTAAAATAAGATGATTCGTGGCCCTTATCATCAACTATTAAGATTAGATGGTTAAGATCGTTGAGTGAATATGAAATTTTGGCTGGTTCATCTTCAAGTGGGCCTGAAATTTGGACATTCTAGATTGATGTTTGTAAGTGCTACGTCTATGCTATGTTGAGTGGGACACGACACAAGGAAAAAAAAAAAACAAGAGTAAGATTGGACTGGGCTACTGTAGGCTGTCCATTTCATTTGTAGCTTTAAAAGCCCATACGTGTAAAAGGAGTCCCGTTCTAAATGGGCCAGCCCATGTTCAACTCTAGCCTATGAGCTGAGGCCTTAGTTGAGGGTGGGGGTAGTAATGGGCCTGATTTGGACTGCGTGAGGCTAGCCCCAGGCCCATCAAGAAACTCAAGTTCAGCTCGAGCCCAGCTTGAGCCTAACCAAAAAAAATGGTTGGGACGAGTCCTGATTCGACCGGCTCAAAAAAATGATAAAATCCCATCCCATTTGATTTTTTCTGATCTATTCGTTGATCAAGTGTGCCCTCACATGCACAAGTAAATAGACAGATTAGATGGTATGGAATTGCATTTGGTCATTTGGAACCACTGCATCTGTGGGCCACACGTTGATGGACGTGTTTTGTCCAGGCCGTCCATCCATATAGGCCTGACAAGCGGTAAATTGTCCGCTAGCTACCATGAATGAGTGTCTCCCCTAATATCAAACCAGCTTGATGATCATAGCCATCCATGGTAGGATCAATCAATGTCATCCAATTTTGGCTAGGATCATCGAAAGTCTTCCAAGCACGGCAAGAATATGATTTTGGTGGGCCACACTTAATTTGATAAAGTGGAATTGCATCATTATATGGTGAGAGGATAGCCATTTCTCTCGTTTTAAAGTAACAATGCTCCAAGCTGCATTGGGACATGGACATTAGCATCAATCATTCTGGACCGTTCATTAGGTCTGGAACTCTGTTTTCATGTCTACCATCAAAAACCTCACTGATCAAATGCACTTTTTCTGAGCTGAAATCATAACCATACCTTTTTATAGGTGGGAGCGGATTAGGTGTTTTTAATGGTGGGGATTCAATTGTGACTGTTTCCTGTGGTGTGGTCCACCTAATATTTGGGCATGCTTCATTTTTTGCATCATGCACTAAAATGAGCTTTGAAAATGGTTGGACGGTACGGATTTAAGTCGCATCACTGTTAGCCACAAAGTCAAGATCCCACCCACTTCAACCGATCCCCAGTAGAGGTGGGCAGGATTGAGTCAGCCCTGCTGGACTCAGTTCCGAATCGGATCGAGTTCGGGTCAGGTACTGGAAAAAACCATATCAAGTTCAGGTTAGGTACTTACAAAAACCAGATTGAGTCAAGTTGAACCTAATCCATTCCGACGCGACTCAATTTGATGCCCACCTCTAATCCCCCATTTCACCTATTCCGCTCCCACCTCACCCTGTCACCCATAGTAAATGTGGCGAGACGTCTACAGATTTTTCTGAACAAAAAGTGCTCACTGCTCATATTGCACATGGATCATGGTCCAGAGATCACACTGATTGAATAATCTCATGCATCTAATTAGAGGGGTTAATACAAAATGATCCACAGCCCATCATCAACTATCAAGATTAGACGGTTAAGACCGTTCAATCTGAAAAGTTGGCTGCGGTTAATCCCAAGTTTTTTTTTTTACCTTGGAAAAACTCACCTGAGTTTTTGAGTTGACTCGACTCGATCAGGTTGGGAGCCCAGTGAGTGTCCATGTTTAGTGTTTAGTCAATTTGAGTCCAGTTCATATATGCGCCAACAGTTGCCCAAAATCGCTTGGGAGATATGGTGGAGATGGCTATGCCAAACAAACACTATCATTTCTGAAAATGAGAAATGATATGGCATGAGAAATACATGTTGGTTTCCAATCAATCTTTGAACAGAATATAGCAAGAATGAGATTGGAGTAACTATTTAGCAAGGGATGGGACATCATGCGCCCACACTGCTAACATTACATGACTGAGATTCACCCATAGCAAGCTTTCATTGTACACTTTTCGCACCTGATCATTCCTCTTTCAAAACATTATCACCTTTTACAGTATGGAGGAACAGTGGATTCTGAATAAGGCAGGAAAAAAAAAAAAAACACCCACCCAGTTAAAAACCCCATTGACCATGCAGTTACGCTAGGCAGTCATCAAAGGTACTTGGTCCATGAGGTGAATCATGAGTAATCTCGATAGCCTGTACATTCCCTTATTTAAACAGGGCCAAGTTAGCAGCAGCGGCATTTACTCTGCAATGGATGAAGCAGTGACAGGACAGCACAATTACTGGTCTATGGTGAAACTCATTGGTGCAGTTACTTCAATAACAAGTTCCTTTGGCACCTTGAGGTTGATCTTGCAGATATCCCAGCCAGATCCCTCCAACTGCTGAAGAAAATCATTAAATCTTCCTTCCAATTCCAAAAGAGACTTCCTGAGCTGTACCAGGGCATGATCTGAACCTCCCCAGTGCTCATGGAGCCAATAGGCCTGCCATAAACTTCGAAGGACCGTCATACTTGTAGCTCCTACCTGCATTCAAATCATAATTGGACTCAATAAAATTGATGGCTATGCTTTTTTTCTTCTGAATGTTTTAAAAACTGGAATTAAATGAAGCATAGAAGACGAGAACTGGGGAGTTTTGTGGTTAAAATAACCTTAGAAAATCATATTTCTGGTGTTTTGGATGTCAAGCCATCAGATCACCCCAACTTTCTACCTAAACAATCCAATTCAGCAGGAATATGCTGATCCAGTCACCTATGTGATTTCCATTTTCGATGAGTTTTTAGTTAGTCGATTTTTTTGTTTTATTTAATATGAAAAGTAAAAATGAGAAATCCTAGTCGATTAACGCATAAAAACTTCTTTTATTTATTTATTTATTTATTTTGAGAGGAATGATCATATATAAAACCATAGAATGCCGAAAAGAAGAATGTCCTGTTGTGATTCCTGCTTTGCATAGAATGTGTGCAGGACACCCAAGCTGTCAAAGAGGTGGGTCCCATCATGACGATCAGTTGGCCCACACCATCAGAATGAACACTTGGTGACCTGATCTAATCTAAAGGTATGACCCAGCCTGAATTTTGTGCCAGGAAACACAGAAAGAGTGTGCATGGCTTGGATGTCCTACACATGTGGCACGTTAGCGGAGAGATGGTGCAGATTGGTAAGCTTACCATGCTATGGTTGTAAATGACTATTCCTCTTTTCTTAGACTTGCTACTTACTCTCATTTGTGCCTTTTTCTTGACAGAAGTTACATATAGATCCCCAAATCCGTAGTGTGGAAGAAAGATAGCCCTCTAGCAAGTGAAATCCTCTTTCGTTGTTTCGTTAGACTGATGTTAGATATCACATTTCCAAAGTACCAAACCATAACTTTAATTGTGAATTTTGTACCCTCGACCTCAATGTAAAATGCTCGATGTCATCACTTCTAGGGGAGGTGTCAACTACAGTCTGCAACTCTTCTGATTTATTAGATAACTTTGGTCTGCAATAATGATTATCATCAGCTAAGCCTTGTCCCAGATATTTGGTGTTGGCTTCACCCACCAATGCACATATTTTGGCTTCTAATAATAAACCTAAAAAATATGGAAATTTTCCAACTTCCCATCAAGTCTCACTGCACTGCTTTACATTTTAAATATCGACTTTTTCCAACTTTTCAGCATTTCCTACTGCACTATGTTACATTTTTCACCATTTCAACAGATTCACCAAATTGTGATTTTTCTGGAATGCCTGGTGAACAGGCCTCTGCTTCAGGCCATTTCAGGGCAATTGACTAATCCAGCTACCTCATGAGTTCGATTGCCAGTCTGATTTGTGAAATCTTTTATAACAAATACCAACCTGTAATTAGAACACAGACTGTACCTTGAATGAAACAAAGATTTCCAACTCTCTCAGTTGTGGGGGTTTATTCATGACAAGAATATGATGCTCCTTTGCATATAACTCTAGAAGATCCTTAACCTGTTTGGAAAACAATGCATTAAGAGTGAACCTGAATTGTTTGTTGCGGTTGATGGTTTGCATATAAATGTATTCAAGGTAGATCATCCCACTCTCAGCCCCCAATCTAGTTTGAACATTGAGAAATTAGAAGGAACGATCACATACACCTGCAATCGACAGAATGGTACTATCAACCTTAACACAAATGCCAGGTGTTAAGTGTGTACGACATCCAAGCCATGAAACAGGTGTGCCAAGAAGATCACCTGGCATAAAAATTAGATGAGTTCACTCATAGGCAAGCCACAATATCTTGAATTGGATCATCAGCAGATACGAGTTAAATAGTCCAGTGTTTTCCCTATGGTGCACTGACCTGATTTGAATGACATGATCTACATGGTTGGGGCCCATTTTTTCAATGCTTTGATTTGACCCACATTTGACATGGTATGCATGTCCTGCATGGACAGTAACTAACCAACCATTGAGGCATATGTTATCACTAGTAACATAACAATGCCCAAGAACTCAGACAAATAGTATCCAACATATGCTAGAAAATGTGAGACAAATACCATATGACTGGAACTCTCCCCACCAATCATTTCCTCCAGGGATACACCAAAATGGATCCGCGGCTTTAAGAATCTTTCCCAAGATAAAATGTTTTCTTCCTTGTTGCATTCCACATATCCTGTACCAATAACACATACAATCCATCGGATTGGCTTCCATAAAGTAGAATGATAATCAGTAAAGCAATGACACTTTATAATATAAACTGCACCAGGAACAGTTGAGTGTAGAATGTGTGATTTCACAAGATCTCGAGCACGCTTGAGATTTATCTGCCAAAATAGAAGTAGAAATTCAATGCAATTGAAAACTAAGACACATGAAGTGCGCACACGCGCACACAAAAGAAAAGACAAGAAAAGAAAAAATTAGAAAAAGAAGAAAGAAACGAAAAGAAGAAAAACATAAAGAGTAAAACCAAGGAGAGTATTTAAGTGTTGAATTGATAATAAAAAAATAAAACTGAAATATTCAATTTAACTTAGTAAAAAGCAAAAATGGCCATGAAATCCAGTGGCGTTTGCTAGAGTTATCCATGCCACTCCCAAGGAAATGAAATGCTCAACAGGAATCATTGCTGGCAACAACTTAATTACTTTGAAAGAAAAAGTAGAAAAGATCCACTGAAAGTTAGAAAGAAACATAAGTATCCTAAAAATATAAAAAATGCAAAAGCTGAAAAAGAAAAAAAGAAAAAAAGAAAAAAAAGCAACCGCTATAACTATCCAAGAAACAAGCATTGAAATTGCATCTTTTGCACAAGAAGCTGAATAGTTTTAAAAAGAGACAGGCTCATGAAAGCAAAATGAATCAGGCAAGGCAATGCAGAGTCATAAATTCAAATATCTAAACCAAAGCCATTTCCCAACATCAATTAGGTGCTGCGAATAGATCCTTGAAGTCCCTAGACTTTTCTAGAATATGCAAAAGTGCTAGGGTATATTATAGCAGTCCAGTCATCATAACACAAACATGCACACCACAGTAAGCCATATGGATCCATGCCATGGCTTTAGGGTTCATGGTAAGAATTCCAAGTTGCAACACATACATGTCTTCTCTCCATTAGGAGCATCAAGCAACATTATGTTCATAGCGGCTTGAGACAACAGTGACTGTAAGAACTTTTTCTTTTTTGAAAGATGACAATTTTTTTAATCAAGCAGGGCCGGAGGCAGCCCGCAAAGAATACACACACACACACACAAAAACCACAACTACAAAATACCCAAAAAACTTGAAGGACACCCAAGAATCAGAAAAGGGAAGACAGGCTTTGAAAGAAATAAGATTCAAAGCCCAGTCCATGACTTCCAATTTAGCTCTCCTAAGAACTTCCAAAACTGTGCCACTTCTATTGTGAAAGCATCAGTTGTTTCTTTGCCCCACAAAGACCATATTCCAGCGAGGACAACCTCCATAACAATCTCCAGGCCTGTTTGTTAAATCTGGAGTCCGAAGTCTGAATCTGAAATCTGAATCTAAAGTCTGAATCTGAGGTCGGAAACCTAGTGTTAAATCTAGAACACCCTGTTTGTTAACTAACGTCTGAAATGTTTGGGATATGTTAATTTGACACATTTGCCCTTATGAAACAGTCATGATTCAATCCCCACCATTAATAACTTCATGGATTCCAACGGAATGTTTCTTTGCCAACGTAAAAAAACACCTAGATGAAGAGACCACACAAATATCATATTCATCAAAAGCTTTTGTAGCCCACAATAAATTTTTAATGGTTATTTGATGGGGATATCTCGTGCACATGCACGCCCCCCTACGCACGTACGCAAGGAGGAGGAGGGCCTCACCATCGACCTGGATCGATGACGACGTCCAAGGAGGGCTTCCTAGTTAGAGGACTGTGTTTTTGGTTCCTTAGAGTGGACTTGATCGTCATGTGGATCCCACCATTGGATCTCATGATCGTGGCACAGTACTCTAAATAATCTAGTACTTTGAATTTTATTTATTATTGTTATTAGGAATATCATGAACGGTTTAGATTTCTTTGATTAGTTGTTATTTTTGTTACTTTGTTTCTAAGTAATAAGGTGCGCACATGGCGCGGCTTTTGGGGTATAAGTTTTTCTTATAAATAGGCAACCCCTTATAGGTTTTTTTCATTGAATATTATAAATAAAATTTTACGTTTTCCTGCTTCTCTAATTCTCGGAGTTGTGGAAATTCAATTGGGTGTGAAACCCTTTCTTCTTTGAAGTGCTAACTATCGTGGTGCAAAGCCACACCCCTCTCCAATCACCCCCATCTCCTATCATCCATATTCATCACCTCCCACAGCCATCCACGTTTTAAATCTACCCTATTTTGCAGTCAATCCTTCCTCTACTACAGATTTGCAGAATCAAGCCCTGTAGGAGGGCTGAAACTTCAGTGAAACACTGTGCACAAACCGGACATCCGATCGTCCTGAAATTTGGTGTGAAGGTGGACCTACCCTGGCTGACTAAACCCAAGTTGGCCGATTTTAGATTCGTGGGCCCCAAATGTACAATGAGGATCTTACGCACGTGTGTCTGAGCCCAGCCGTTGTCCACACGTGTGGATCACCTCGGGTTTGTTTATTTCCTCTATTTCACTCTCTTCTTACCCTATTTCCCTAATCCTAACCCTAGATTATCCTAAATCCCAATTTCTATTCCCCTTTTTCAACCTTAGTGTTTTCCGAATTGAAACATATAAATCCCTTGGATTGGAAAAATAATCTTTTGCATGTTTGGATGAATCTACTCTCCTTTAATCATTGTATGGTCTATAATTTTAATTGATCTAGCCCTAGCATGTGTAGGCTTGGACCCTTGTAGATCTCCCTTGTTGAATGCTTGACTTTATGTGGGATGTGGAATTTTTGTGGTTGTTTCTAAATTAGTATAATCTAAAGTTTGAAATCTTACATATCATATTTAATTTCCATGTCATGCATCATCATTTATCACTTTTTCCTGTACTATGATCCATTTGAGATTTGGACAACATGAATGTAATCACATACATCATGGTGGGCCTCATAGTCAGGGGTCCCACTCACCTTAGTGGATCCGGATTGCATACTAACGACGTCAACAACCCCTAGCTATTGGATGGTATTGTGTAGCCCCCATCATAATGTACATGTTTTATCCACGCCGTCCATCCATTTTTCTAAATCATTTTAGGGATTGATCCCAAAAATGAGGATGATCCAAATCTCATGTGGCCTGGAACTTTCGTGGCTGATTAATGGTCACTCACCACTATTTTCTATGGTATGGCCCACTTGATAATTGGATTTGCTTCATTTTTTGTATAATGCCCTAAAATGATTTGAAAAAAAATGGATGGATAGAGTGGATATAGAATATGTACATCAAGGTGGGCCCCACGGTAAGGGCCAAGGTCGGTGGCATGTGGCACACCATGCAATCCGTTAAACCCCCAAAATTCGGGAGTCGATTAGGTGAGATCCCGTATCCATCAACGTCGGTGGGACCCCTGACTATGGGGCTCACAATGATGTGTGTACATTAAATAAACACCATCCAGCCATTTTAAAAGTTCATTTTAGGGCATTATTCCAAAAATGAAGCCACGCAAATTTTAGGCGGACCACACCATAGGAAAGAGCCGTGATCTAATCCTCACCATTAAAAACTTCATGGATTCCACCAAGATGTTTATTTGCCATTAAACTTGTTGATAAGGACACAAAGACCTAGATGAAGAGACCACACAAATATCATCTTGATCCAAGGCTTTTGTGGCCCACAAGAAGTTTTTAATGGTCAATCACCACTGTTTCCTGTACCATGGTCCATATGGAATTTCGAGCTACTTCATTTTTTTGGATCATGCCCTAAAATGAGCTTTCAATATGGATGGACAATGTGAATGTAGTCACATACATCACGGTGGGCCCACAGTTAAGGGTCCCACCCACCTCGGTGTATCTGGTTTCACCTAATCTGCTCCCCCAAATCCGGGTGGGGATTGCGTACTACCCCCACTCAAATCTAGCTAGAGATGGATGGTCCTGTCAAAGGGCTCTATGGGGGTGTATCGTGATATATATGTTTTATCTACACCATCCATCCATTTTTTCATATCATTTTAGGAAATAAGACCAAAAACAAGCCAGATCCAAGGCTTAAGGGCCACACTACAAGAAACAATGGGAGTTGGGTGCCTACCATAAAAAATTCTCGGGCCGCAAAAGCCTATGATCAAGCTGATTTTTGTGTTTTCCCTTCATGCAGGTTTATGTGACCTTATAAAGAGGTTAGGTGGCAAAAAAACTTCACAGTGGACCCTAAGAAGGTTTTAATGGTAGTCATTCCATTCCCACTGCTTTCTATAGTGTGGTTGACTAAAGCTTTGGATGTGCCTTATTTTTTTGGATCATGCTCCATGATGATATAGAAAGGTTGAAGGGCGGTGTGGATCTAACACATAAATCATAGTGGGCCCAGAGAAGTGGTGCACGTTAAAAGTTGAGTTATGAATTACACAAAGGAGAAAGCGCAAGGCAATTTTGGATTTTTTTAAAAAGAATCTGTGGAGTGCATTCTGGATTCACCATTAAGCTAGACCTACATTGCTGAAAAAATTCAGCAAAAATTATGGAGCACTTTCCACATTTGGTGTTAACAAACAACACTAAATGCCGAGTACTTTCCAGATTCTGCATTAAGTAAACAAAATTCAGCATTACCAAACAGGCTCCTCTCTTTCCAACTCTGCCCCTGTGCTACGGGCTGAGAATACCCAAAATTGAATTCAGCATCACCCTCTGAATACTAAACAAGCCTAAAAAGTAAAAACCAGTCCCATAGATCCCTTGCGAACGGTCCCTCGTGGCTTGAGAAGACATCTAAAAAGCACCCCTTTCTATTCCTGAAACACCGATTGTTTCTTACCATCCAAATGCTCCAAATCCCAACTAGAAGACTGAGATACCAAATATGCTTTTGAGAAAGGTAACTGATATTGCATTAAGGCCAAAATCACATGAAGAAAGAAGGGGAGTGAATACAGCTCCTAATGAACCATCTTCAACTTCCTTTTACTAAATCAAAGTCCAGTTACATCCAGTCTACTAAACAAACTACCCAAAGGGGGACCAAAATTTAAAAGAGCAAAAACAAGAAATCTCATTGTCATCCCACCATTGTCGTCTTCAAGACCAATTCTACCCCTAAAATCCCTAGGCACATACCATATCTAAACTAGCCTTTAAATATATCCCCACCACTGCCCCATTCTTACTCAATTCCTGATAGATTGCATGTTTTGGGCTCCATGGAAATATACCTGAATAATGTTTCCAACAATACTAACTTTATGCCACTTTGGCAATAGAACAAGAACCATAACATTGAGCAAAAACTGCAGGTATACTACCCTTCAGCAGAACAGAATTCCAGATACCTCAAAAACTGCCTATTGCAAATGACTGAATTGTTGTTGGGACAGGCCGAGATGGAGATGGAGATGGAGAAACTTCTCACATAACAGCAAAAGTATCCATATACGTGATTGGTGTAAGTGCAGATTTCATCATCTATTGGCAAAGGCACACATATGGCTAATTTCAAGTTCCATACCAAACAACTCACTGTGAGATGTTGTTGACTATGGAAATCGCTGACACACAAAATTGCAATCAAGAATCTATGCTTCTATTGGTTGCCCACAAGTCACAATATCTTACTACATCCAAACTAAGATATTTCAGATAAGCTCTCAACAGATACTTACTGTGGTAAATCTAAGAACTGAAAGTGACTGATACCGCAACCAAAGGTGCAACAGCCGCATGCTCAGCCATGTGAATACTAACATAGGATATGACGTAAGGAATCCAGGTGCATCCTGCATTATGGTTCAAAAGTTTTTTTTTCAAATATAACCAACTAAAAACTACAAGCTGATAGAAGCTCAAAAGAGTGGAAGATGACCTGTGAGTACCAGTTATAACAAATAGGAAGGCAGCGTCGTTCAAGTACATACCATAACCAGGATGCCAAGAGCAAGCCCAATAAGTTGAGCTGCTACTTCCCATACTTCCTCCTGAAACATTCAATGTATGTGACTTTTAAACAGGTATTAGCAAGAACTAAAAGAAGTATAGAATTTTAAGAAAATATGCTACCCTGCTCAAATGGACAATTTGATTTGAAAAGGGAAAATGAACTTCCAAAGTATGAACAGTGTTCCAAGTTTCAGCAATATTATTTGATAATATCGCCGATATTTTTTTGGTATTGTCACCTCAGTGATACCAATAACACCGTATGTCTCAAAAATTCCAAGTGTTGGCAATATATCGACGACATATTACCATATATTGCCATTGTACCGATATTTTCCAATATATCGCCATATTCTCACGTATATAAATTCCATTTGTCAATTGTATCAGCGATATTATCGCCAATAAAGTTGACTTTGCATACATTCCTGACAGCATCCGTGCATCATTCAAAATAAATAAATAAATAAATAAATGTAAATGGGTGTTTTCTGAAAAAAAAAAAATTATTTCCAAATCCAAGTGGGGGGTGGATTTCAGCACCTCTTCATCATTTTTTGTAGATCTAATCTCCCATTTAGGGGAGAACTTGTGGATTGGAAGCTCGGTTGACCGAAATTATGAAAAACAAAAAAAAAAAAAAATCATAAAAAGGAAATTCAAATTTTTTTAGGGGTCTGGTTGGGGAGTGGATTTCAACCACCCCTCCCCAGTTTTTTGCAAATCAAAACAATAATTTTGGTGAAAAATCGAGACAGGGGAAACCACACGTAAATATAGCAATTTTTTTTAAATTAAAATAAAAAGTTCAATTGTTTTAGGATTTTTTTGGGGGATTTGGTTAGGGAGTGGATTTCAACCACTCTTCTTCCACATTTGAAAATAATAATAATAATAATAATTTCAAAAATGGAAATAAAAACTATTTTATTTAAAAATTGATATTGTTTCGTGAAAAACTTTTTTTTTCTACTTGTGGATGAATGTTGATGAGTGATGTGTTGCAATTTTATATATACGTGTGTGTGTGTGTGTGTGTGTGTGTGTGTGTCTACTTTTAAAAAGCAATTATTTTTTGTTCATAATTATGTATGCATGTATGGATGGATCATGGATGCATGTTTGTATGCATTGATGGACGGATGTATTAGTGTACGCATGTATGCATGAATGGATGGATGGAATGGATCATGTACGTGTGTATGTATGCATGCAAGCATGGATGGATGGTTAGATGAATGGTTGGATGGATGGTTGGATTGATGGATGGATGGAACATGTATGTGTGTATGTATGCATTGTATGCATGCAAGCTTGGATGGATGGATAGATGGATGGTTAGATGAATGGTTGGATGGATGGACAGATGGATGGTTGGATTGATGGATGGATGCATGAGTGCATGGATGGATGGATGGACAGATGGATGGTTGGATTGATGGATGGATGCATGAGTGCATGGATGGATGGATGCATGAATTAATTTATTAATGATGGATGGATAGACATGTATAGATGTATGCATGTATTCATGCATGGAAGCATAAATGGATGACTTCTTTTCTTCTTTTTTTTTAACTTAGAAACAACAAAGTGATTATTGTGTTGCTAAAGATATTACTAGTATGAATTGCAAATGATATTATTAGTATGAAATGAATTCATTTTGGTTGGCTATTGCACTCATTTTCAATGACAACACATGCTTTAGGCCCCTATTAAATGGAAACTTATTAGTTATTACGTTTTTTTTCCTAAATAAGTAAATATGTGTATTTTAGCATCACCTGAAGTTTCAGTGAAAAATTCCAACATTTGCCCCATGTTTCCCCAATGGTTCCCTTAGTCAGCAATACATTTCCATGTATTGGCAATATCGATACATTTTTCCATATCCCCAGTCAGCAATACATGTAACAATACCGATACTAAGAACACTGATGACCAGAAAAGAGAAGTGAATGGATCGAGTGCAAGAAAAAAGAATCTTCCAAAAAACCCTAGTAACATTAAAGAGGCATCTATATAAAAAATAAGGCTTGTTAGTTTCTTTAGTGGTATTAAAAGTTGGTGGCCCATGACCAAAATCATTCTAACCTACCAAGAACATCAAGCTTTCTTTTCATTTTCATACAATAAGAAAAATTTATATAACGGAAGTATCATAAGGGTGAATTATGGGCAACAACACTGCATGTCAAACATTTTGCATGGCAGCATCATCCATACTAATATCTCAGTCCATCCAGTGTATCAGTATACATTCTTTCCATCTACGAAAAGGAAAAAGAAAGCATCCAGCGAAGCTCCAGCTTCCTATCATGGCAAATCAGGTTAGTTTGGTAATATACCTTTGCTGCAACCTCTCCGAGATTACCAGAGGTGGCAAAATGATTTTGAATCACACGAAATGAGGGGTCTTTTAGTCCTCTTGCTATGGCCTGTTTAAATATCAAACCACAGCACAGTTATATAATAGATAAACATTTTACACAATAATTATTTTCATGGACTTCTGAATACTAATTTTAAATTTGATTAGCTTTCTATATTATATGCAATATTCTGATGAACGACTATTACTTTCACCAGTTTTCTATGAAAGTTTTTGAAACAAATATCAGTGTAGGGTCCATCTTATGTAATCATGAACCAATGTGAGTGCCCAACCAAATTAAGTACATGAAACTGAAGCTGAGATAGACAAGAAGACGTGTAACAATATATGGTAACTTTAAATGAATGTAGGAAATTATAGAGATGAATAAGCAACAGAGTAAGTTTTTAAGAAATCCACACTCAGTGAGCTTGGCTAGACAGCTTGGAAGCAACTGCAACAAAATGGAAGTAGAACATATAGAAATTGCAAAGAAATTTGATATGGATGTAGTCTGAATGGTAGAACCTTGTTGTCTTTTTATATCAATGCTAGAAACTCAACATGCACATTCACCTGCAAACATACACATGAATGCCCGTGGGCGCACTATTGCCATGTAAACTGACACAAAATCTTCTATAAAATGTACAAAACATATACATTTACCTCAACATGGTACATACTACAAATAGAACAAGAGAAACATTATTCTCAAAACAGCCAGTGCAGGGATTTTAACTTCATGGTCTTAAGACTAGCAGAAAAGCAACTGGTTTACAAACACAAAATGTGGATAACACTAATCCTATTAGTAAACATTCTAAGTACCCAGATTATTAAATACTCCAGATGTTTATTGAAAGATGTTCTTCCAATTTATTTATTTTTTAAATGTCATCTTCTCTTTGGAGTACCTTGGCAAGATTTCCTAAAGATGCAAGCGGAAGAAAGTATGCTGGATATAATGGTGTAGTTAGCTCAAAGATACTGCACAAGAGATTTCATCAAATGTAAGGCTTCTAACAATTACAAAATCAATTTGAGAATGCTGAATGCAAATAATTTTCTAGGAACCTTCCGGCACTGCCGATGAAATCTGCATACATACGCCATTGCTTGGGATCATCATCGAAAAGATTCCCAAAGCGCCCACCTGGAAAATACACCAATGTTTCTCAGCTGGAATACATGCACCACAACTTTTTCTTTCTTTCATGTTTCATTGATTATTGTCAGACCAATGAATAGGCGTCCAATAGCTCCAAGTCCATCCTTTGACACCCATCTGCAAAAATTGCAAAATAAGCACACAAGGGGAATGTTGTCAAAATCGTTGTCATATATATATATATATATATATATATATATATATATATATATATATAAATGCACCAAGTGATACCATGTCATGATAGTGTTAAAGGATCCTTAGCTTTCCTTCTTTTTCTTTTTTTTGTATTTCAAGAAATTTCCCTTAAAAATCTTACAATAATCCTTTAATAATTTACGTTCTTGTTGCCTTTCTTGAATGAAGAATTGGGTTGAAAAAGCGGCATTTGATAATGTAGACTGTCGAAAAAAGATATTTGATTTCTAAGCATCATTCTACAGTACGTATAAATCAATATGATCGTAACCATCCATAAAAGCATTCCAAATTTTACTGTGTCAAGAAAACATTTCATAGTCTACTTACAAAAATTTTACTGATTGGATGATCCACTCCATCATGATTTAGCTTTATTTTCCACACCCCCTCCATTTTTTATGCCATGTGTGGGATGGTTATACTTGCCTAACAAATGAGATTCTATAGAATCATAAGCAATCCATGACAGGCCCTAACAAATAGATGGATCAAATTGATCGGACCTGCTTTTGTGTAAATTTATCTTGACATCCATATTAAAAACAATTTGAACAAATGGTTCATATCTGTCAGATCGCTGTGATGTTTGCATGGTAGACCATGAGTTGTGTATTAAACCTAATGAACATTCGAGATCAATGGGTTGGACTGTCTAAGTGTGCCAAAGCAACTAGGAGCACTATAACTTATAGTGCTATGAGAGCATTGCAACAACTCTCTACTATCTTTACCATTCAAAATAAATGAAATATATACTCCACTACTAACATACAATCAAAGATAATAAAAGAAGTTCACAGAAAGCATCCAAAATATTACTACAGTACCCCACTACTAACGCACAATCAAAGATGATAAAAGCAACACTTCACAAAAAGAGTTGATTAGACTAAAATGAATATTTTGCAAGGAAAGACACTACTAATCATCATAGTCAGAGAATTACCTAACAGCAGCAGCAGAAGCAGCGGCTGTGGTCCCCGAGAAAGAGCCTACACCTACAGCCTGGTATACTTATTACATTAAAAATGATTCGCTTGAAGTTTTCATTCAAAGCAATCATGGAACAAACACGGTGATAATGGCCAGACACATCAAATCTCACAGGCAGTTCCACTTTTCAACTCTGCCAGAATTTAACACAAACCTACAAACAGGAAGTGCATTGAAGTAGATAGGTCTTTTAACTATTAATTTAATACAATTAGAGAATAGTAAACTGATTCAAGTGTTACTTAGAAAGTAAAAACATATATAGTTGAATCATTGGTATTTTATAAACCTTTTTAACTTCCAAATCTGTTGCAATTTATCAGACAGAATGACAGTTTTTCCTCGGCCAATGTTCAATAAAAAAAGACAGTTGTTCCATGGCAAAAACTTTGTATGCCTTCACTTTCAATAATTTATATTTTATACAAAATAGTGAGGCCACATATGCACAGATGTGTGTGCGCATCTCAGAGTAGATGCTAAACTATTAGGATTTCATAATCATCTCAAGGTACACAACTTGAATTGTAATTTTAACTTAGAAAACGTTATTTATGAATCGTTTACTCTAAAATTAAATAGAAGTGCCCTATTTATAGGAGAGAAACTACACATCGATATCTAATAAAACAAACTTTCACAGCCTAACTGATAGTCAAAAATCTCAATTTCACCGAAATGAATTCATAAACCGATTTCAAATAAAAAGAAAAAGAAAAAAGAAATTTTCTATCAGATGATACTGTGACTAACATAATGAAGGTCTGTTAATCCCTTAGTTCATATTCACAAAGAAACACAATATATGCCAAAAAAAAAAAGCATTTAACAATTTCAAAGTACCTTTAGGAGGCTCGATGTCACCAGTGTGTGACAGATCCATGCAGTCACATTTGTAGGGAACTGCAATAGCATGTATTCCAAGTAATCATCTGAAACAGACTCTGGACCATATATCAAGAAGAAACATAAACAGAAATTAACAAACCACTCAAGAAATCACGATGGAAGCATAAAATGCACTAGTCTGGAAAATTAAATAGCATAGTTTTAAGAAATGGACCAAAACATCCACCCAGGACATCTCCTTGAATTACTACTCCAAAAAAAAAAAAAAAAAACACCATAACAAGAGAAAATGAAACAGCCACTTTTAAGTGAAGGTTGCAGGTTTGGGCACAATCTGGAGGTCACACATTTTATCAATGAAACAGTTGTCCCCCAATTGACTCAGGTTTTTAGTGACCCAACTAGTTTCTGAGACCAGTTCCAGTCCAGCTGCCCTGGTCCAGGTTCCAAAACACTGCTTGTAGCATTCCAATTAATGATGATTGATCACCCTGAAGGCTAGAATTTCTACCGGCTTATTCAACTACCATATTTAATGACAAAGAAAACATCATTTCCTCTTTGTTACTTTTTCTTTATTGAGATCATTGGATATACGTTGGTTTATAAGTGTAGGTTTAGTACCTAAAAGCATTCAACAGCCAACAAAGTAGGCTTTAAAAAAAAAAAAAAACCCACTACGAAGTAGGCTTAAAGTTAAGGTACAAATTCTAGAATGAGAAAATAATATCATCACCTTTGCCTTTCTCCCAGCAATCTGGTGTTTGCTTTTAAATGGTAGATGGCAAAAGTTTCATGATTGGCTGCCCTCTAAACATCAACTTTTCTATATTTTTCGGGCCCTTAGAACCAGCCATTGCAAAGTCTCACATTGACTGATTGACACCCCTCACATGCCCACTCAATCCCACCAATACTGACCCAATTCCAACTTTACATGCACGCCACAGAGAGCAAGCAAGCCATGTAAGGCCATGGAGGGGCAGCTGCAGGGAATAGCAAGATGCCCACCAATACATGTTCATCAAACACCACTTACATGCCAACATAATCATGCCCAACACTGCACTTTAGCCTGATCATTCATCATTATCCCCAAAGAGAAATTTGCAAACAGTTAAGGTACACTCCAAACATGTCCAAGAAAAAAAAAAAAAAAAAAAAATCTCTGTTCTTATGTTTGACATATAATTCAAAAGAATATAAACAAGCAAGCACCAATCATCTCCACTTTATAACAAAAGCTACGTATGATATACTAGGAAAACGATAATCATAATTCTAAATATGATCACCAATAAGATCTTGTTCACAAAGTTGTACAGTGAAAAGCTTGAATAGCAGTTCAAGCCAAAGAATCCCATACCTCCCCATAAAGAGCCAATCTACCAGGTTTCCCTTGACACATTACAAAAGGATCCAACTACAAGTACAACTGAACAACTTTCCCACCTCCAAATTATGCTTACTGAACACCACTCACATGCCAATGCAATCATGCCCAACGCAGCACTTCAGCATTAACTAAACTGTCCCCAAAGGGAGCTTTGCAAATATTTAAGGTCTGTAGCAAGCAATGCCAAATGTGAAACAAGAAGTACAGTTATAAACATGGTTACCATCAAGTTCCTATTTACAATCTCATCCAACAAAAAGCTTGAATTTTGACTGAAGCCAAAGAATTCCATGTCTCCACAGAAAGAGACCCTCAATAAGATTTTCCCTTTGACACACTACAGAGGATCTAACAGAAAAGGAACCACAACTCTCCCACCTTCAAATTTGAACCTCAATCTAGGGATAAGAACTATTAACTATTATGCGATATGCTTTATAAAAATTGAAACAAGTGATGAAATGAGAAACTAAGTTAAACAAATAAAATAAGCGAAAGACATAGATGTTGTAGTTGCCGTTACCTGGAAATCCTGCAGGGAAAATGAAATCCTTCAAAACATGTGGGAGCCAGGAAATTCCTTTGTTAGGGTTTACTTCTTGCAGCTCATTCATCATGGATCTATGTTCCTCTAGAATAGTTTGTAAATGTGAGTCATCATCCAAAATATACCTGCTAGCACAAGAATGTAAGAAAAATAGCCCACAATATAAGAATTCCTTTGAAAACAGATTGCAGTGTACAACCAATCAAGTTTTCAATTCTTTAACAAATAATACTGAAAGAACCAAAGTCAATTAACAGTTTGGTGTCCAGCTTAATAGTGGGCACTACGAAAGTGGGCAGCCCCACAATTTGCCCAAACAGGTTTATTGGCCCCCGATGGTGGTCTGATTGATTCATGGTGCTTCAATTAATCTCTAGACACATACCATCCATACCATTAGAGCAATTTTCTATAGTTGCAGCAAGTTGGATAGTTGTTCGGAAAGTTTCACTCTAGTATTTTGCCCATCCATTTTTCAGGTACCAAACAACGTCAAAAGGACCTGAAATCAATCCCATTTGAAACCCTATCAAGTTACCCATTGAATGAGCCCAAGATCATGCCATTTTGATATCATTTAACGAATTTGGCAGATTTATGGACGGGTTGTATGTTTGTAATGGAATTAAGAGATTTTAATAATTTTTATACATTTTCTTAAAATAGATGGTTTCAAATAGAATTGATGAATGGATAGGATTAGATTTAGGCTTCTTTTACTTTGGGGATTTGGATGCCTGTAATATTTGTAAAATGTAACATACTTACCTGTAACTCCCATGATGGATGAGCATTCCAACTTCTATGTGTATAAGTGAGACTTTTATTATACAAGAATGCTCATGTTTTCTTGGACATAGAACAACATCTTCTCTTTATTTCTCAAGTGTTGAGATCATTTCCAACTTGCTTGAAAATTTCAGCTATTTACTCGAAATCAATTTCTAATTGTCCAGCAATTTGATCCCCACTTGCTGAATTGTTGCCGGATTTTTAGTTTGATGGCATATTACTAAATAGATGGCTTTTTGTTGATGTAGCGGGTGTTCTTTTTCTCCTTTTTTTTTGTATATTTTTATCCCTTGTAGTATTGTAAATATATTTTGAATTGAAAATAAGAATTTTTTTTGTTTCTTTGTTGCTTACCTTAGGGCCTGTTTGGATGCCTATAACTTTTCTAAAATGTAACAAAGTTACAAGTGACTTTGTTACAATTGGGGCCTATTTGGATGCCTATAACTTTTTTTAAGTTGTAAGAAAGTTATATGTAACTTACAAGTGTAAGTAAGTTACAGGTAATCCTGTTTGGATGTAAGTTGTAACTTACTTACAGGTAACTTTGTTTTCGTGTTTGGATAACCTATAACTTTGTTACAGGTAATAAGTTGGATATTCACACTAGATAGAGTTGAAATAGGAAATCGTTGAAAAATCAAATTGATACATAAAAAAGATGTGATAAAATTATTTCATTTTATTAAGCCCATGTAAATGAATAGTTTGGCCAATTCTTAGGCTAAACTAAACAACAGGTGGGCTATAAAAGTTGACCCATGTTTTCGAAATGCTAGTAATGTGGGCAAAAAACTTGAGATAACATATCCAAGCAAAAATTTTCATTTTCTTCACAAGATATGTTTACAATACTATAAGGGAAAGAAAGATAAAAACAAATAACATCAAACTAAAGTAATCTATTTAGGAACCATGTTCTCCAACCATACATGCCTTTGGGCAGGGGATACACTATGAAGGAACCCATGTATAAGATTCGGTCAATCTGAAAGGAACCTAAAAGTCTTATATATCATGTCTTCATCAATAGTTGTCATATTCTCTACCTCCTCTCATAATTTTTTCGTCATAAGTACAGCATTAGTTGATAACTTGAGGGCGACAAATTTGTCTATTGACCCGCAAAGGCCATCAAATCTTTTTATGAGAGTTGATCCGATAGTAGCCTTCTTTTTCTTCGATAAACCTGGAGTTGAGGTTCCTATGGTCATTTTACTACTTCCTCTAGATTGTTGAGTTTTAGATTGTATCTCATCCCAAAATGAAGAGTCCATGGGCCAAATGGTACATAAGTATCGGAGTTAACTAGAGACAACTGGATATCATTAAAGGCATGAGTTGGCATAACATCTTCTTCATCAGGATAGGTCGGGGCAATCTTCAATATAGGAAATCGTGTTTTTAATACTCCAAATGCACGTTCTATAGCATTCCGTAACTAGGAATGACAAAGATTAAACAACTCTTTCTTTCATCCTTGGCCCTATCTGAATTCCTTAAGGTGATATCGAACTCTACGGAATGGTGCTAGGAAACCAAGCATATTTGCAAAACTAGCATCAACTAAATAATATTTGCCTACAAGAAACATAAGTCTGAAGTCACTTAATTGGAAAAGTGAGTAAAATGCCTGGTTTCTTATGGGCAACAGTCTGATTCTTGTAAGCAAATATTATTTAGTTGATGCTGGCTTTGCAAATATGCCCGGTTTCCTAGCACCATTCCGTGAAGTTCGATATCACCTTAAGGAATTCAGCCAGGGTTGCGAGCCAAGGACGAAAGAAAGAGTTGTTTAATCTTCGTCATTCCTCGTTACAGAATGCTATAGAACGTGCATTTGGAGTATTAAAAACACGATTTCCCATATTGAAGACCGCCCCGACCTATCCTATGCGCGCACAAGTGAATATAGTTCATGCATGTGTTATCCTGCACAATCACATTGTGAATGAAAATCATGATCAAGATCTTGATTTGGAGTATAATAATGATAATAACGATGACAATATAGGAGAAGATGTGGACGCAAATGGATATATTAACGGAGAATTCGAAGCTAATGATAATGAGGATGAAGACGAATTTTAGAATGAATCCGTTATAGTTAGAAGGGAGAATAAGCGATGAAAAGAGTTTAGACTTACAATTGCATCTGATATGTGGGCAAACTATAATCCACGACGTAATAATAACTAAATGCTTCTTTTTAATTTTTTTAACGAATATTAATGCTCATATCCTGATTTTAGTCTTCGTATACGAATGTAATATTTAGCGGATGCAATTTAGATTGTTTTTTTTTTTAATTCCTTTTTTCTTTCTTGCAATTGATATATCTTAAGTAACTAACAAATGTGATATCTTTTTAAGGAATGACGCAACTTTTTAATCCAAGCAATAGAGGCTGAAAGACACAGATCAACTAGATCGACTATATGGATGAATGTATGGTTAATATACTAGTTGATGAAGCATTGTTAGGAAGAAAAGAAGATAATGCTTTTAGAGAGGTCACTATCAACAAAGTGTGCAAATGGTGGAAGAAACATTTTCCGTGCAGGTGAGTAGTGAGAACTGCAGGAATCGATTACGATTGTTGAAGAGCAAATATCTGTTGAATAAGCTTGCGCTGAGCAAGAGTGGATTTAGCTAGGACGATGAAAGAAAATATGTGGCTGCCGAACCAGCGGTTTGGAATGAGTTAATACAGGCAAAACCTGAAATAAAAAATATTAGAAATAAGTGATTCTCACTGCTTAAGCAGTTCGAGTCTATATACGAAGACGATTCTGCCACGAGGAGTTAAGCGCGAACTCCGGCTAATTCGAATGAAGAAGATGTTGTGTCAACTCATGCTTTTAATGATATCCAGTTGTCTCTAGTTAACTCCGATACATATACACCATTTGCGCTCATGAACTCTTCATTTTAGCATGAGACACAATCTGAAACTCAACAATCCGGAAGAAGTAGTAAAAGAACTACAGGAACCTCAACTCCGGGGCTATCAAAGAAAAAGAAGACTACTATCGTATCAACTGTCATAGAAAGATTTAATGGCCTTTGCGACTCAATAGACAAATTTGTCGCCCTTAAGTCATCAATTGATGCTGCACTTATGACGATGAAATTATGGAAGTTGGAGAACATGACAACTCTCGATGAAAACATGATGTATATAAAGTTTTTAAGTTCCTTTCAGATCGGCCGAATCTTATACATAGATTCCTTCATAGTGTGTCCCTTGTCCAAAGGCATGTATGATTGGAGAATATAGTTCCTAAATAGATTACTTTAGTTTGATGTTATTTATTTTTATCTTTCTTTCCCTTGCAGCATTGTAAACATATCTTATAAAGAAAATGAAAATTTTTATTTGGATATGTTACCTCAAGTTTTTTGCCCACATTACTAGCATTTTGAAAACATGGGCCCACTTTTATAGCCCACCTGTTGATTAGTTTAGCCTAAGAATCGGCCAAACTATTCATTCACATGGGCATAATAAAATGGAATAATTTTATCTCATCTTTTTTATGTGTCAATCTGATTTTTCAACGATTCCATATTTCAACTCTATCTAGTGTGAATATCCAACTTATTACCTGTAAATTTGTTACAAGTTATCCAAACACAAAAACAAAGTTACCTGTATGTAAGTTACAACTTACATCCAAACAGAATTACCTGTAACTTACTTACACCTGTAAGTAAGTTGTATGTAACTTTCTTACAACTTAAAAAAGTTAACAGGCATCCAAACATGCCCTTAAGTTATTGTTCCACATTATAGGTAATTTAAATACATGGGCCCGCTTTTAATGCCCACCTAATGATTAGTTTAGCCAATGAATCGGCTCAACTATTCATCTAGATGGGCTTAACAAAATGGGATGCTTTGTGCCAAGTTCTCTCATATGTCAATTAGATTTTGGAAAGATTCCCTACTCCATGCTCTACTTAGTGCGAATATACATTTCTTACCTGTAATTAACTTACAGGTTACCCAAACACAAAAACCAACTTACCTGTAAGTAACTTCCAGTTTACATCTAAACAGGATTGCTTGTAAGTTACTTAAGAATTAAGGAAATTAATAGAGTAAGTCCTAAAGACCTACTGTCAGCCCTTACATAGATTTTTAACTTGAAAGTAGGCAAAATGCTTTTTCGGTTGGCATTTTAGTGCCTTTACCTATAGTTATAACTTGAAAAGTGGGTAAAATGTCTAACAGATGGAATTTAGGTGCCTTACCTAGATTTTTAACTTGAGAAAAGGGTAAATGCCTCATGAATAGGCATTTAAGTGCCTCACTCAGCTTTATTACTTGAAAATGGGCAAAATGACCCAAGCAAAGGCATTTAGGCACCCTTATTTTGATTTTTTTTTTTTTATTGGAAAAGTGAGTAAAATGCCTCAATAAATGGCATTTTTGTTCCCTCACCAAGATTTTTTAACTCAAGTATAGGAATTTATTTACCCTTAAGGATAGGAATTTAGTTACCCTTACCTAGATTTTAAACTTGAAAAGTGGGAAAATGCCTCAAGGATATGCATTTAGGAGCCCTTACCCATATCTGTACTTAGGAAAGTGGCGACATGCCCATCCTTGAACTTTTAACATGAAAAGTGAGCAAAATGCCTCAAGGCAAGGCATTAGGTCCCTTGCAAAGATTCTTAACTTTAAAAGTAGGCAAAATGCCTCAAGGATATGCATTTAGGTGCACCCTCCTAGATTACCTGGTGCCACTCATAAATTCACGCAGATGCATTTGTTTTTAATACTATCTTCCCTTGTCTAGCCACTCATCCATCTTGACATCCTCATTTCAACTACATGTCCTGTGAACATGTTGTTCCATAACTGGCCAACATTCTGTTCCATAAAGCATGGCTAGTCGTATAGCCATCCTATAAATTTCCATTTCAATTTGAGTAGTACACAATGATCACAAAAAACTCCATATGCACATCTCCATTTCTTCCACCCCGCTTGAATTCTATGGGCAACATCCTTCTCAATCTTTCCACCCTCACGCAATATCAACCCAAGATACCGAAAGTGGTCATTTTTGGAAACTTCTTGTAAAGCAATATTAACTAATTCCTGTTCCCACTCCTATTGTTACTACGGGCGTGTTTAGATGCCTGTAATTTTTATGAGAGAGAGAGAGAGAGAAACTCACCACACTACCAGTGTGACTTTTACAACTTTCTCCTATAAAAAAGTTACAAGTTGAGAGAAAGCTACAGGCAACTTTCTTCCTCCAAACACCACCTGTTTCAAAGTTACCTGTAACTTTCTTTATATTATACACAAGTTACAAGCGTCCAAGCGGCCCCTAAAATTGCACCCCATATGCCAAGAAATTTTAAATCCTTTAAATCCTAAAGCACCCCTCCATAAATCTAGCTGAGAGAGAGAGAGAGAGAGAGAGAGAGACTCAGCCTCACTACCAGTGTGACTTTCACAACTTTCTCCTATAAAAAAGTTACAAGTTGAGAGAAAGCTACAGGTAACTTTCTTCCTCCAAACATCCCTGTTTCAAAGTTACCTGCAACTTTCTTTATATTATAAACAAGTTACAAGCATCCAAGCGGCCCCTAAAATTGCACCCCATATTCCAAGAAATTTTAAATCCTTTAAATCCTAAAGCACCCCTCCATAAATCTAGCTTCATGTTTACACCCTCCCTCATTTTGTCAATCAAAACTATGTCATCTGCAAAAAACATACACCATGGGATCTCTTCCTGCAAATGCCTCATTAACTCATCCATGACCAATGTGAAACGGTACAAGCTTAATGCCACCTAAATGTGGCCTTAAATCAGCTTTTGACAGAATAATAGTATAGTGTAAATACGGAAAGGGGACATGATACCTCTTTATAGTGCCATCTTCATATCTTTCAACAAATAATATACGTGATGGGTCCAGGTTAGGTTTTTGAAGCCTGCAAACATAGAAAAAGTAATATACATAGATGAATACAATGTCTATAAAAAATAATAATAATAATAATAATAATAAAGACTAGATTATGAGAGAGAGAGAGAGAGCAGAGGAGGAAATGAAATGAGTTGATGTTAGTGGCACTACCTCTTCTTCTGGCTGTTACAGTTATCTTCATCATCATATTCTCCGTAGGATTGAGGAGGAGAGAAGCAGAAAATCCTGTTCTTTAGTCGTCTGGACGGACAGCTGATTCTTGTGGAAGTATAAGAAAATGATGGAAAAGAGAGATTGAGAGCATAAGCCATATCTTCCTTTTTCTCAATACAAGAGACGACAATGAGGATGAGGCTTTATTTCTTCTTCTTCTTCTTCCTCCTCTTCCATGTACTTCAACTCTCTATACTCTCTCAACCCTTCTTTTCATCGCTCAATGGCGCGGAGGAAAGATAACAAACCCAATTATGAGAGAGCTTTTAAAACGGTGGTGACAAATCCACCTTGTGTGTGGCATACAAGTATACACATCCTCGTCCCATGGGAGGCTGAAACTTGAGAAATTTAGGACCGTGGACCCTACCTTTTATCCAGCTGCTTCTATGAAAGAAGACAAACTTTGTTTTGCGTCTTGGACCTGCTCGTACGGACAGAAAATCTGAGGACGAAAATACCCCTCCCTTGCGAAGACGAGCGCTGACGCTCCTCCAGCCGAGAGTTGTACGAACGGCTCGAAAGAGATCAAAGTTACGTGGCCCCACAGCTATGTATTTATTATGTCCACGACGTTCATCCATATTTCGAGATCATTTTGGAGCGTTATCTAAAAAAAAAAAAAAAATTCATATCCAAAGATCAACTGGACCACACCACAAAGAAGAGTAGGAAAACTTATTTTCACAGTTAAAAATTTTGTAGGCCCACCATAACATTTATTCTCCTTCCAAATCTATTCATTACGTCACAAAGGGTTGGATAAAGAGGGAAAAAAAGTTTTTATAATGATCCAAAACTTTTATAACCCCTAAAAGGGTTTCAATGGTAGACGTTCAATTCCTACCTTTTACAGTGTGGTCCACTTGATAGTTAGATTTATCTTATTTTACGAGGTCATATTTTTCGTCTCAAGCCTTAATATGAGCTCGTAAAATATATGGACGGTTTGGATATAACACAGACGTTATGATGAGACTCACAAAAACAACATAGCAAAAAAAAAAAAAAAAAGATGGTTGCAGCACTACTTGTCCACTATGGTTATAATCCGTATATAAAGTGTATCGAAAATTCTAGATTTTTAAGACAAACCCAGTGGATGGTTCTGAACTTTTTCAGTAATATCGAAAGATAGGGCTGAAAGTCGGTCAGGTTGGGTCAGGTTCGTGCTCAACCCTAACCCAACCCAAGGTTCCTATACCTCAACCCTAACCTAATCTCGGGTTACAAATTCTCAACCCAAGCCCAACCCAAGCCGGCTCAGTCGGGTTGATCGGTTTTGTCAGGTATATACATGCTAATATTTTCATTATTACATTAGTTTATTATACTTCAATATTAGACTTATTTTTTGTATCTATAATTTTATTAATTATATATGTGATTATTCATTATAAAGAATTTCATTTTTTCTTTAAAAAACAAGCTAAAATATAAGATAACTACTCCTTTGAAAGTCATGTAGCATACTATGAAGTCTATTTGGGAGAGAGAAATCTGGCATATCTTGTTAGCTTGATTCCTTGGAAATGATGTGGACAAATGAGACTCGACATCACTAGTGTGCCTTCAACACAAACGATGTACACTCAAATATAATTTATAAGTAACTTATATATTGATCGGGTTCGGGTTGGGTCAGGCAACCTGAGACCTCAACCCAAGCCCAACCCAAGTTTTATCCGGTTGGTGTTTGTATGGCCCAAGCTTAAGATCGGACTCAAAATATCTTGCCTGAGCCCAACCCAACGTCGGGTCAGTCACAGGTCGGTCGGGTTGAACCCGCCCAACTTTCAGCCCTATCGAAAGATCTTCGATATATCGACACAATATAGCTACGGTTATAATCCATAGCTAAAGTGTATCAAAAATTGTTATTTATGACTAACGTCGATAATATCGATGATATGTAGATAATATCTACAACTTATGTCGATAATATCTATGATGTGTAGATAATATCGACATTTACATCTTTTGCAAAAAAAGAAAATTTACGTTTTTTTTTTTTTTTTTTGGTTTTTTTTTTCGTTTGGGTTAGCTTGTTGTACCACCCATGCCAGTACACGCCCTCCATGTTAGCCATCCCTACTAGGGATCGATACGAAGATGAGTAAATTTTATTCTTGTTGGGAGTAGTTGAAAAATTTTTTAGGGTGAGAAGTTGGGGTTATGTGTTCTTGAATTTGCTGTGTGAATAATAGTACAGTACTCTGTTTGCTTTTAGTATTTGTATTTTTTAGCAACCAGCCAAAGAAAATGTTCCTAAATAAGACTTTAATTTCACTACTAAACTATGAAGTTGTCCCAAAAAAATAATTTATGGATCTTCTGAGGAGTGATTTGAATGATGCTCAAAATGTTCGTTCCAATAAGCACATTGCATTGAGAGAAATACTTTAATTGCATATTTAATACATAAGGATGGCCCAAAAATATAGACTGATCATGTGATCGATGTTGACTGTGTAAGGTCAATGGATTGGTGAGTTACCTATTGGGTATATGGGGTCTCTAACTCAGAGCCTAATAGACAAGGCACATAACATATACAGGATAGTTTAATAGCATCAAGACCTGAATATTGCTGCAAATATGAAGGCAGAAGAAGTGGTTTCAATCCAGTCAGTTGTTGATATGGCTACCTACTTAAATACATGGACTGAAAAAAGAAGACTCAAATTTTACAAACAATGCATCATGGAAACAAAATGCAATACATCCAATTGACATGTTTAGTGGTTGATCATATGTGGCATTTAAAACCACATATTTAAGAGGTATTTGTCATATGGAATTAGATGGTATTAAGTGAGATGGAAATTTAAATCCATTGGTTTGAAAAATCATCCAAGTTTCGTTTATTATAGGTTTCCAACATTGTATCCTTTGCATGGAGTATGGAGGGATAGAGAGGGCTTTCCCCAATTCAACATGGATTTGCAAAATCCATGAGATTTCCTCCTAACACAAATACAAATATAGCAAATCAATCATGGTGGGTGTACATATCAATTCCCAAACAAGAATTAGGAACAGAGCACAACAAAGGAAATCAAGATTAAAAAACCTGAAGTCTCGTCTGTCTGCGATGTCCGACATTTGAGACTGGAAGTTACTAAAATTTTGAATGGGATAAGGATAAATAGGAAAAAAAATCAATGAACTCAATGCATATCAGATAAGCTTTTTCTAAAGGATGGTGGGGTAGCTAACATGTTTTCATCATTTTTCGGTTATTTGCATCTGGAGAACTTGTAGCATAGAGGAGTTTTGGAAATTGAGCGGGCCAAATTGGAAGTTCAGCGGGGATTTGGAGAAGGTTGTTGGAAATTCTTAATATGCTATTTTCTTTCCAACCAAAGGGCCACAATCATTGGCAAATGAGATGACGAATAGTGATTTTGATGGAGACATGTACTGGGTGTCAAGGAATCCAGGGGTTCGTAACCATTCCCTATTAGTTTATTAAGTAACATATCTAGCGTTTTGAGAAATGCTACATGATTTTGCTTTATATTGATATTGATCGCAGACTGTTGTTGCTTGATATGTTGCATTACTTGCAAGCAAGCAAACAATGAGAACAGGTTTATTCAAAGAGTAAAGTGCAGTAATACAAGCCATCGGGGCAAACTGGAAATTGAGCGGGGCAAACATGAAATTGAGCGGGGCAAAAATAAAATTGTGCTTCGTGGAACGAGCATGTTGAGGGTCAAATATTGCATATTAGACCCCAGATATTGTCTGGATTTACGAATATAATGCTGTCTAATGGCTCGTTTTCTCATTCTTGTGTGGCAAAGTGATTTTATGAGCATGGATGGAAAAAGGACGTTAAAAGTTGAGATTTAACGATCTGATGACGCCAAAGGCAAGGGACACACTCCAGGGGACCAAGATTGACAAATATACACGGTCAGAAATTCGAGAAAAGTTAGAAATTGAAGCTCAAGTGGCCTGAAGGACGTCCAGAATGCAAGATCACGAGTTTCCCACCATCCGTTCGGCTCAAAACTTCATACGTCGCCTGAGGACCATAAATTAACCGTACATATAAAATTTCAGCCATTGAAGATCTCGGAAAGTGCCCCAACTGACAGATCAGCCCATAAACCGTTGATTCTGGGCCCACCTGATATCTGGAACTGTCTCAAAATTATTATTGACGCCTTAAATGAGGAGTCAAAACAGATGGACGGTGCAGATTTCTCCTAAACAGTGCAATGGACCCCATATGAGATGAGTGTGTATAGTGCACATGTGCACTCGTCGTGCACCAAACGAGTTAAGTCGGTCAGCAAAACGCTGACCGACTTTCTTCTTAAAAAAAAAATAAATAAATAAATAAATTCGCATAGCGGACGCACGGCCGCTGGCCATTTTTGCGAATGGTAGTGGGCCCCACCCATTACTCGTTTAGCCAATCTGATCCGTCCACCGTGTAGAGGGCTTCGAGAACTACAAAACCATGCTGACCTTTTACACCCATGCGTGCACACATGTGAGATACAGAGGCCACAAAAGGGCTGCCCGGTAGCGTTCAAATCTGATCTTTTAGTTATTTCTTCTCTAGGACACGTCAATGAACGTTCAAAACTACCCATTCTTGACTGAAATTTCGTTCTGAATCCAATGGATGGGGTAGATTTTTCAGAAAATGCTTCTGTGGGGCCCACCGATCACAACAGCGAAATGGTGCGAAAGGTTTCGCACATCCGCGAAAACTGATTTTTCCGGACAGTTTTGGCCCACCATCTTTGATCATATAGCAGATCTGAACCGTCTATCATGTAGAGGACCCAATGAAATCCTAAGGGACGGTGTTTCTTTGGAATTTGAGTAAGGAAAGTGGCGTGTTTCGAGGCACCGAACTTGGCTGCGAAAAAGCTTTCAATGGGCATGCATAGCTTTCCAAATCCGATTCAAATCCGATTTTCACCACTCCAGCAGCTATATAAGGAGGTTTTGGATGTGGGGAGCATTCACTCAGGTCTAGGAAGGAAGAAAAAGAGAGACGTGGAGGCTCGGGCAGGGACTTGAAGCAGACGTGAGGGAGAGAGTATTTTCTTTTCTTTTCTTTTATTATGAGATTTAACCCGTTCATGGCGGGCTGAACCTCTTAGGTAGGGCTAAGAGGTAAAGCTTGTGGTGAGATGGGAGATTTTATTTTATGTCTTTAATTTAATTTTAATTCTTGAATTAACGTTGATTTTAGTTGATTATTAATGGCATGTTTTGTTTAGTCTTTAATGGTCTGTTGTGACTAAAATTACAATGGGTCTGCAATGGCTTGGAGCGTGTCCTTTTCTCCTTTATGTTTACGACGTCAGGAAGCCCTGTTGTTCACCATAGTCTCCTGGGCATGGTTGGATGTCGGTACCCTTCCTAACCTTCATACATGTGATGGGTTGGTAATTAGTTTAATTCTGTTGTTTGCCATAGTCTTTGGGCATGGTTTGGTGATGGAATCCATTCTAATTCATACACCTTTCATATCTTTGAAAATTAGATCAACGGCAGTTCAGTAATTTTCATAATTTTTGATATAAGCATAAGTTCTCCCTGATTTCTACAAGTGGATCCTCTGAATCCCTAGTTTTCTTTTCTCTGATTTCTCCTAAAATTTAGATAAATATTCCATCATTATTTCTTAAAATTCTATTTGATTTAGAGTGCATCTTAGTCTAGTTCTAGTTCTATTTAATTTTAGATAACGTACAAGTTTCAGTCCCTTGGGATTCGACCTCGGTCTTACCGAGTTATTACTACATCACAACCCTGCACTTAGGGAGTGAACAAGTTTTTGGCGCCGTTGCCGGGGACTGTCGGATACATTTTTCTGAAATTAATTAGTTTTAGGATTAGTTTAAGATTAGGATTTTTACTAACTTTCGTTTTAGGTTTAGATTTTTCTGATTTTTTTTTTAGAACTAACTTGTCTTTCCTGTTTTGTAGGATTCTGAGATAGAAACTTCTAATTTGGTGATATCTTTTCTAATTTCTTTATTTTTTCTCTATTAGGGTTTTTAGAAATTTTATAATCTTAGACTAACTGTTTTAGAAACTAACTTGTTTTGTTTTTTTTCTGCAGGATCTTAACATAGGAACTTCTTATTTGGTAACACCCTTCTAACTTCTTCTCTTTCTTTCCATATTTCTATAGGACTTTTCTTTTGTTCTAGGATTAGATTCAGAGTCAGGGTTCTACCATGGAATCGTGGGTACGTGCATACGCTGAGATGGATAGGAGATATTGGAGAATGCCCGAAGGTTGTGGAATTCAATGTATACCTCAAGATTTTTCTCCATCACAAACAGACATTGAGAACCGACTAGAACGTTATCTTCCATCGGTTAATAGGGCTGTATACGATCGTAATTATGGGAATGGGGATTATTATCAGCCATCATATTCTCCCATGTATGATCAGTATGACTATAACCAGTGGAAACATCAAAGCTGTGAAGATGAACCAATAACATGTTATAATGATTATTCTCTTGGATCCCCTACCTTTGAAATCCATCCAGAAACGATCCAAGAGGATTCGTATCAGCGTAATCTTTCGGCCTGTCTTGTGGAAATGAGAAAAGTAATGGAAACAATGAAAGGACTCGATGCGCGTCTTGATAGGATAGAGGAGGCTCGGTCATCCCAGCCACGACCTAATCTAGAAAAACAATGTGAAAAAAGTGATCCGCACCTACTTTTAAAAGAATCTGGAATTTGGAATGAGGAGTTGGATTCCATTAACGAGCATATGGTCCAATTTACCGATGAGTCGATTTCTATGACTGTTCAAAAGAATGGGGAAGAGACATGGCTGTCTTTCAAATATAATGATACACTTCAATCACATGACACACTAGATTCTAATGATAATGAAGATGTTAGTTTATGCAAACATCAACCCATTCTAGGTGAAAAATATGAGGAAAGTGATTTCATCCCAAGTGTGCACTGCACTAAACCAAAATATGATGAGTACTGGGATGGCGATCCTGAATGTGTAACCACAATTTTCCTGGAACTAATCTCAAGTTTGGTCCAAGTTAATGATCAAGAAGTACGCGAAGAGAACGGTCATAATGAGATACTTCACTCACCTGACATGTCTGATCTAAAAGTGGAGGAGCCCCTTATGACCGACCCTTATAACTCTTGTGAAACATATTTGGACCACTCTCCTGAATTGAATGATGATATGATTCGGGAGAAAGAGGAGTTGCGCGCTACGACTCTGGAATTTGAAACCACCCAGTTGAGGTCACCATCTAAACTGTTGAATGTGGACGATTCAATACCTCTTCTGAGTAATTTCAATGAACAGAGTGATCATATCAATGCTTCGCATACTGACCCTCAATCTGTCTGTGCAGGGCTGGAGCAAGAGAGTATACATCCGTCCACTTTCAAGGATGATGGATTCCTTGAGCAGATCATCACGAGCTCTAAGGTGGAAAATAAGTCACTCTCAGAAGAATGTCTCAACTCTTTTGATGATTGTTTGGCATACTTTGCAGATTCAAATGATCCCATGATAAGAGACATAGTAAATGCCTTGCAAGACAACATCTCGGCAGTCAGCACTGACCGAGAGAACCCTTACTCTGAAGCTCCTTCTTCCACAGATCCTAAATGTTTACTATTAGGGGAGGAGGAGCTGAAAATTGAACCGAAGTCTGAGACTTCGGAATGTGTTGAGACTACTCCTTTTCCTGAAAATTTTTCTCAACTTGATCTATCTGTAGTCTCTGATTCACCATGGGATACTAACTCTGAAACTTTTTCTGACACAGGTGATTCATTTATACTTTGGATACCTCAGGCGGATCAACAACAAATTTTTAATGAGCTAAATAAGTTTCTCTAGAAAGTCAAGCTCCAGGGCATCCAAGCCTATTGTAAAAAGGGCTTTTGGATGATCCTGTTGAGAAACTTACTGAGAAACTTATCAAGATATTGGCCAGAAGAGGAACTTTATGGCATGATCAAGTTCCATGATCGATTCAATGTTTGTGGGTAACATTACTGCAAACCCTCACGAGACTACAACTCGTCCACTAGGGGTAACCTAGGGGTTTAAAGGCTTGTTGCATATGCTAAATGCAATCGAGAGCACCTGCGAAAGTGGTATAGATAGGATTTTATTTTTGTTATTTTTATTTTATTTTCTCTCTTGTGCTAATCTGCTCTCTCCTAGCGATCTCTTGAAAAATCTCTCTTGATTTGTTATCCAGGTACTATCCTCCCATCACTTTACTTTCGTTGTTCCATGTGCATTGCATGCTCATATCTTTTACTCTGGGATTCAGTATCTGTTAAACTTCACAGTTAAGATCGAGTTATTAATCCATGATTAGAAGTTGTAAACATTGATAGAGCCATGATTTCACATGTCATATTTCGCTTTCACTTTAAGATTTCAGTTCCATATTAAAGGATTAACTTGGTAATCACTAAGCACAAAAGGAACCAGCCTGAAAAAGTTATCAATCATGATCAATAGAAAAAGAAAATACCCAGGGTTGGGCAAATGACGTTCACCGTAGGTTTGCTCCCCACAGGTGAAGGTTTGATTCCCCAAGGTTAACATTCAAAAATTATTGGGCGACGGGTCTTTACCATAGGTTTGCTCCCTATAGGTGAGGATTCGATCCCCATCCTTGGCATTACTTCTAAAGAAAAATCAAAAGATGGAATTTCTGAGGCAGGTTTGGTTCGGGTTTTAGGTGTCCTGAATACTCTTGTGGTTACCAATGCTATCATGAAATAATAAATTGAATTTTAATGATGATAGGCTGAGATTACACTATCCACCCATGGAATTCAATGTTTAAAATTTTTCTAATTGATGGATTAATACTTTACACTTGATTATGAAGTCTACCGTGCGCTTGAGCTCAGGAGAAAACAATTTTCAACATTCATGAATATTAAATTTCTAGTATCTTGTTCAAAATCTCACTCGATTTCATAGAAAGTTCTCCTATAATTCTCAACTTATTTTTCGCATACCTTGCTCGGGACTAGTAAGATGCTGGTTGGGGGTTGTGTTGAGGGTCAAATATTGCATATTAGACCCCAGATATTGTCTGGATTTACGAATATAATGCTGTCTAATGGCTCGTTTTCTCATTCTTGTGTGGCAAAGTGATTTTATGAGCATGGATGGAAAAAGGACGTTAAAAGTTGAGATTTAACGATCTGATGACGCCAAAGGCAAGGGACACACTCCAAGGGACCAAGATTGACAAATATACACGGTCAGAAATCTGAGAAAAGTTAGAAATTGAAGCTCAAGTGGCCTGAAGGACGTCCAGAATGCAAGATCACGAGGTTCCCACCATCCGTTCGGCTCAAAACTTCATACGTCGCCTGAGGACCATAAATTAACCGTACATATAAAATTTCAGCCATTGAAGATCTTGGAAAGTGCCCCAACTGACAGATCAGCCCATAAACCGTTGATTCTGGGCCCACCTGATATCTGGAACTGTCTCAAAATTATTATTGACGCCTTAAATGAGGAGTCAAAACAGATGGACGGTGCAGATTTCTCCTAAACAGTGCAATGGACCCCATATGAGATGAGTGTGTATAGTGCACATGTGCACTCGTCGTGCACCAAACGAGTTAAGTCGGTCAGTAAAACGCTGACCGACTTTCTTCTTAAAAAAAAATAAATAAATAAATAAATTCGCACAGCGGACGCACGGCCGCTGGCCATTTTTGCGAATGGTAGTGGGCCCCACCCATTACTCGTTTAGCCAATCTGATCCGTCCACCGTGTAGAGGGCTTCGAGAACTACAAAACCATGCTGACCTTTTGCACCCATGCGTGCACACATGTGAGATACAGAGGCCACAAAAGGGCTGCCCGGTAGCGTTCAAATCTGATCTTTTAGTTATTTCTTCTCTAGGACACGTCAATGAACGTTCAAAACTACCCATTCTTGACTGAAATTTCGTTCTGAATCCAATGGATGGGGTGGATTTTTCAGAAAATGCTTCTGTGGGGCCCACCGATCACAACAGCGAAATGGTGCGAAAGGTTTCGCACATCCGCGAAAACTGATTTTTCCGGACAGTTTTGGCCCACCATCTTTGATCATATGGCAGATCTGAACCGTCTATCATGTAGAGGACCCAATGAAATCCTAAGGGACGGTGTTTCTTTGGAATTTGAGTAAGGAAAGTAGCGTGTTTCGAGGTACCGAACTTGGCTGCGAAAAAGCTTTCAATGGGCATGCATAGCTTTCCAAATCCGATTCAAATCCGATTTTCACCACTCCAGCAGCTATATAAGGAGGTTTTGGATGTGGGGAGCATTCACTCAGGTCTAGGAAGGAAGAAAAAGAGAGACGTGGAGGCTCGGGCAGGGACTTGAAGCAGACGTGAGGGAGAGAGTATTTTCTTTTCTTTTCTTTTATTATGAGATTTAACCCGTTCATGGCGGGCTGAACCTCTTAGGTAGGGCTAAGAGGTAAAGCTTGTGGTGAGATGGGAGATTTTATTTTATGTCTTTAATTTAATTTTAATTCTTGAATTAACGTTGATTTTAGTTGATTATTAATGGCATGTTTTGTTTAGTCTTTAATGGTCTGTTGTGACTAAAATTACAATGGGTCTGCAATGGCTTGGAGCGTGTCCTTTTCTCCTTTATGTTTACGACGTCAGGAAGCCCTGTTGTTCACCATAGTCTCCTGGGCATGGTTGGATGTCGGTACCCTTCCTAACCTTCATACATGTGATGGGTTGGTAATTAGTTTAATTCTGTTGTTTGCCATAGTCTTTGGGCATGGTTTGGTGATGGAATCCATTCTAATTCATACACCTTTCATATCTTTGAAAACTAGATCAACGGCAGTTCAGTAATTTTCATAATTTTTGATATAAGCATAAGTTCTCCCTGATTTCTACAAGTGGATCCTCTGAATCCCTAGTTTTCTTTTCTCTGATTTCTCCTAAAATTTAGATAAATATTCCATCATTATTTCTTAAAATTCTATTTGATTTAGAGTGCATCTTAGTCTAGTTCTAGTTCTATTTAATTTTAGATAACGTACAAGTTTCAGTCCCTTGGGATTCGACCTCGGTCTTACCGAGTTATTACTACATCACAACCCTGCACTTGGGGAGTGAACAGAGCACTACTAATAAATTGTTAGAATTAGAATTGGTATAATGTTGTTTGGTTTGTGCTTGGTATTTTTATGTTGGGTTTGTGGGGATGAGACAGTTTGAGTGAAGGTTAATGTCAAAAGCCATCTGTTTTGGTTGTTGGTTCTGAATCTGATTTCTTCAGTGGGCGTGTTTTTGAAATGTGGTTTCATGTTGGGCTTGTTTAGTTTTCGATATGGGATAATTCTTTTGGTTGCTTGGGAGAAGCAAATTGAGTCATGTTTTCCATTTATACATTCTGAATATAAGGTCTTCTATCTTTCTAGTCTCTCTTTTTTTTGGGGGGGGTTGTCTTTGATTGCATTATCCAATTGGATTGCAACCATTTGTCAAATAAAGTGGAAATAACCAAATTGTAGTTTCCTTGGTATTCTTATTTAGGATGGGTCATTGAATCCTTATATTACTTTCTAGTTAGACATGATAGGGACAACTACAATTTGAGGGTCATTTTCCAATATGAATACCATGAGTAACAATTAAAATTAGACAAACATAAAATTGAGTAAGGGAAACATGAAATCAGCGGGGTAAACTACAAAATCATTATGCTCACTATTTCCCGTGGTATGATTCACTTGATATTTTGATATGCTTCAATTTAAGGCTTAACCGCTAAAATTAAATGGATGGCGTGGCTATACTACATACATTCAATGTGGGCTCATCTAAGTGTAGGTTATAGGTTTAGGTTATAAGTGTAGCTTATGAGTTTAGGTTTAAGTTAGGTTATAGGTTAAGGTTTAGGGAATTGAGAATAGTTTAAGGTTTAAGTTTAGGAAATCAGGTTCGGGACCGGGTTTAAGTTTGGGTTTTCTTGTTTAGGTTTACGTTAAAGAGTTGAGATTAAGATTAGATGTAGGTTTAGGTTTAGGGATTTGAGAATACATTTAGGTTTTAGGTTTAGATTATAGGTTTAGGTTTAGGTTTACGTTTATGTTTAGGTTATAAGTGTCGGTTATATGTTAAGGTTTAGGAAATTGAGAATAGGTTAAGGTTTAAGTTTAGGAAATCGGGTTCGGGACCGGGTTTAGGTTTGGGTTTTCAAGTTTAGGTTTAGGTTAAGGAATTGATATTAGGATTAGGTGTAGGTTTAGGTTTAAGGATTTGAGAATACATTTAGGTTTTAGGTTATAAGAGTAGGTTTTAGGTTTAGGTTTAGGTTTAAGTTAGGTTATAGGTTAAGGTTTAGGGAATTGAGAATAGGTTAAGGTTTAGGGATTTGAGAATATATTTAGGTTTTAGGTTACAAGTGTACGATATAAGTTTTAGTTTAAGTTAGATTATAGGTTAAGGTTTAGGGAATTGAGAATTAGTTAAGGTTTAGGTATAGGGATTTGAGAATACATTTAGATTTTCGGTTTAGGTTTAGGTTTAGGTTTAAGTTTTGAGTGGGGGCATACATGAAATTAAGTGGGGGTAAACTAGAAAATTAGTGGGGCGAACATGAAATTGAGCGGGGGAAACAAGAAATCGAGTGGGGCAAACTAGAAATTGAGCGGAGGAAACATGAAAAATGAGTGGTGCTTGTTTAATTTTGTAACGCTATCTATCATGCCATTGAGCAAGGGAAGCATTATCAGTTTGAGTGGGGCACACATGAAATTCAGTAGGACAACCTGAAAATTGAGTAGGTCAAAATAGAAATTTAATGGGGCAAACAAGAAATACAGCAGGAGTAACAAGAAATTGAGCGGGACAAACTAGGAAACGAGCAGGGTAAGCATGAAATTGAGTGAGGCAATATAGGAAATGAGCAAGGTAAGCATGAAATTAAGCGGAGCAAACTAGGAAATGAGCGGGTCAAGTATGAAATTGAGTGGGGCAAACATGAATTTGAGAAGGGGAGACTAGAAAATGAGCGGGGGAAATTTAAATTTCGAACGGGGAAAACTTGAATTTTGAGCGGGACAAACTACAAAATCAGCGGGGCAAACTAAGAAATCAGCGAGGTAAATATAAAATTGAGCGGAGGAAACATGAAATTCAGCGGAGGAAACTTGAATTTGAGTGGGGCAAACTACAAAATCAGCTGGAAAAACTAGGAAATTAACGAGGCAAACTTGAAATTGAGCAGGAGAAATATGAAATTCAGCGGGGCAAACTAGAAAGTCATTATACCCACTGTGTTCGGTGCTCTGTGGGCCCTATCATGATGTTTGTGTTTCATCCATGCCGTCCATCTATTTTTATAGATCATTTTCTGATATTATACAAAAAATGAGGTATATCCTGATCTCAATTAGACCACATTACACGAAATAGTGTTTCATGAACATTGACCATTAAAAACATTTTGGGAGTCATAAAAGTATTGGATCAAGATGATCTTTATTTTTAGACTTCATCTGGGTCTTTATGACCTAATAAACAGATTGGATTTCAGATAAACAATACAGTGGGCCTCAGGAGGATTTAAATGATGGATATCCAATCACTATTGTTTTCTTGTAGCGTGCTACATCTAAGATTTATATCCCTCTTATTTTTAAGATGAAGCCCTGAAATTGTAACACCCTGAAAATCGGGGGTCGTGTATAAACTCAACTCCCGAGTTTCAGACCGTCACTTATGTAACAAAAATGATTATGATTCAATGTCGTCTGATTTAAAGCATTCACATGAGTAAAAGTATACCAAAACTGCAATTCATACTTCAGATCCAGTGATAAAAGCAAGCGGAAGACTAAACAATATATATATCACTGTATGGAAAAACAAAGTAAATCTTATCTGTCTCCAAAGTATGACTACATCTCTGAGCCTCATATACATATACATAAACAAAAAAATAATGTCCAAAATAGTCCCACTGAAGTCCCCTCGATCCAGGTCGCCTACGGGAAGCCATCGTGATACTGCATGTACAAGAACTCGTCCTGGTCCTCGTCGATCTCTAGCTCCACCTCCTGGATCTCAGCCTCACCTGTATCTACAACAGGGTCTGGTGGGTGTTGCAAACACCATCCCGTAACGTGGGAGTGAGTGATCAACTCAGTGGAATCATAGAGCAAAGATTAGCATGTTCACAATTCAATCACGCGATAATAGTAAAGCAGTAAATCAGACAATCCTAATACTGTTGTTAATGCAAGATGACATGACGTGATGTATGCCCTCACCGACGATCACCCTCATGCGGCAACATCTTACGACCGCGGCATGCCACACTCCCTAGAGTGCTCCACATCTTCCAGGTACATGCAATGCTATGGTGATATGATTTCCAAGTTGTTATTAGTCCATTCAAATAGCAGGATTGGGAAACTAAGGTACTTCCCTTGTATCAATCCCAACACAGATCCTGTCTAGGGTCGTCACTTCTAGTAATCTCATACGATGTATATTTCGTAGGTCACTGCAAGGGCTGCCAGGACTGTTACTCGCACTCGTTGCACCGCTCCCCCATCACCTTATCAATACAGGCCTACTGTACTCTACTGCAACGGAAGGGTCGTCGCCTCCCGTGGACTCAGAATACGCTCGCGGTCACTACAAAGGGATCGTCGCCTGATCAGTGTAGGCCGACAACTAGAATATAGTGTCCCATACCACCATAATCTGCTCACGAGTCTAGGTGCTCACTGGTCACTACGGGGAGGTTTGTGGCCCCAGCGTAGGCCGACAGCTCGACCACGGTGTCCCATACCACCATGCCCGGCTCATGAGTCTTCGTGGATCAAGGTACCATAGTTAACAGGGTTTTCAGTGGTAAGTTCAGTACCCTAGGTTCAAGCAGTTATGACTCATACAAGGTGAACATACATCGGCCAGTCGGGTTGCTTGACGGGCTCGACTAGCGCGATCGCATCTCAAGTCGAATGACATGAAGTGCGTATAACACTTCGCGTGGCCTAACCACTGCCGCCAACTCTAAACACGAATCACGTTCATCGACGCGTCGTTCGTGGCTATGACCAGTCAGCCACGAATTCGCTCGGTCACCGACTGCCTGGACTAAGTCTAGTCCCAAACATTTATGGAATCACATTAGCAATATACGTAAAGGTATTGGAATTGAAATATAATCATATGAGCATGTTAACACATGTTATAACATTCAACTTAAGCAAATCTTCAACACATACTTTCCATGCATGTAATGGAATCATGCATATGGTCAACATGTAGGAAATCATTTAGGTCAGCATATTAACTAAGAAATCAATCTCAAACTACTACATAACATCATTTAATTCAATACATACTAATACAAGCATTTATACAAACACATACACTACACCCTTAAGTCTACATATAGCATGTTGACCCAAAGTACGCAACTAGGCGAATCTCTTCGCCAAACTAATTATGCAAGCATTCCTAACTCCCTAATGCGACAACAAACCATGTCAATCACGTCAGCAAAATATGAATGTAGACCGTACTTCCTACAAATGACTAAAATGCCCTAAATCTCATATTCTTCGTTAATTTACGAAACAGGAAACGGAGAGCATGTTGTACATGTCAAACGGCGATGCCGTCGATAATCTACTATTAAACGACATTGAAAGCGTTGTAAACCGTCAATCAAAGCGTCTAAAATCCTCACCTAGTCTCTTACGGATGCGGAATTTTGAACGGAGCGTGTACGCTTCGTCTACGGCAGTAGGAGAACCTGTTTTACGAAATACGTTAGCTAACACGCTACGAATCCAAGTAATCCCTAAATCAGCAACTTTTAGGGTCGTTTCACACCTGAAAAAGCGGAGAAATCACCGTCCAGGTGATTGGGAAGAGTTGCTGAAACAGTAGCAATCGGCGGCTCGAAAACGGAAAAAATTCCTTCCAATCTCTCTCTCAAACTCTCTCTCCTTTTCTCTAGGGTTTGCAATTTTCGGATGGGAGAGAGAAATGAGGGTTTCAACCCCTTTTATAAGCTTAAAAATGCCGGAAACAGGCTCCGGAACGAAGTTTACTTGGTGCCTATCCGTTTCGGGGCTGTTTCGGTCCAAAAACTGCTTTCTGGTGGTCCCCTGGTCGATTGCGATCGGACTTAAGCTCATGCGTACCAGATGTAGCACGTATTAAGTTTTCAGTCTGGCAGGGTTCGCAGATCGCACGTGGCGGACTAGTTTCAGTTCAGCGGTCACCGCACGTAGATCAGGGCTGAAAGTCTCATGATAATAAATAGAAATTTTTCCTGATCCGAGGGTGTAATCTGGATGAATTCCGACGGTCAGAACGCTTAATAATGACGCGTCAAGTCGTGTGCCAGATTTGAATTTGAAATTCCAATTCTGTCCCTATTCGCGGTCTCTTTAGTCCGGGTTCAACGAAATAGTCTGTGATTATCGGTTTGACTTGATTTTCGAGATGATTGTCAAGTCCAGCTGGGCGGTTCTAACAGTCTAAGATAGGAGGTATCGGACCTTCAACGCGCGGTCTAAATCCAATACAAGAATTCAAAGTGGTCCAGAGGACAAACCCGCTTAGAGTTTGATCCGAGGTTATAGAGTATTGTAGAGTTGTTTGTTCTACTCGATTTGAGTCTTGTAGAACGTATTTAAAGTGATCAGGGACTATTTCCCAGCTACTCTAGCGTTGCGCTAGCTAACTTACGCTTAATTTCCATGGAAATTAATTCTACGCGATTTCGGGTCGAGTTGGTACTCGAGCCCAAGTACGGATTTTTCACGGGCGTTACAGAAATGATCTTTACAAATGGATGAATGGAATAGATGAAACACATACATCATGGTGGGGCCCACAGAGCACTGACCACTGGCCACGGGGCTAGTGTTAGGGAGAGTAGCCAATCTGTTTCCTATACTACATACATTCAATGTGGGCCCAACTGATGCGTGATTTCTTCCTTGAACTCACCATTTTCGGAAGAATGTAAAATGCTGATAAGGGGGGCCCACAAAATGAGTTTTTTTCATCTTTCTCGTACAACCGGATGGTGAAAAGGGAGGTGAAAGCAATGTGAAAACAACGGTGGAAAGAGAGATAAAAATCAAACAATGAAAAGGGAGAGGAAAAGTGGACAGCAGTGAAAAGGAGGGGTATTTTCGTACTGGAATTAGGTCTCCGTACGTGGAGGTCTAAGTTGTAAAAGTAAGTTTGTATTCTTTCATAAAAATAGCTGAATAAAATGTGGGCAAACTAAATTTTAACAGTGGGGTCAATTTTATGTTTGTCCCGCTCAATTTCTAGTTTGCCCCGCTCAATTGAGCGAGGCAAACTATATATATATATATATATATATATATATATATATATATATATATATATATATATATATATATATATATATATATATTGTGTTGCTTTTGTGGGTCCCATCATGAGGTCTGTATTATATCCAAACCGTCCATCTATTTGGTGAGCTCATATTAAGCGTTGAGACGAAAAATAAGATAGATCTAACTATCAAGTGGACTACACTGTAAAAGGCAATGGGGAATTGAACATCTACCATTGAAACCCTTTTAGGGGTTACAAAAGTTTTGGATCATTATGAAATTTATTTTTCCTCTTCATCCAGGTCTTTTTAACCCTATGAATGAACTTAGACGAGGAGGATTTCTCACAAACATCACAGTGGGCCCCCTAAAGGTTTCTAATGGTTGACGCTCATTCAACACTATTTCCTATAATGTGGTACACTTGAGATTTGGATATATCTCATTTTTGGTCTCATACCATAAAATGATCTGGAAAAATATATGGACGGCATGGATGAAAAGCACACATCAAGGTGGGGCCCACATACCACCGACCATCTGCCATTGGTTGGTGGGATGCGGATTACCCAATCTGTTTCCATGAAAGGAGGGGTATTTTCGTCCTGAAATTCCGTCTCCGCACATGGAGGTCTAAGTTGCAAAACAAGGTTTGTCTTCTTTCATAAAAACAGCTGGATAAAAGGTGGGGTCCACAGTCCTAAATTTCTCCTGAAACTTCTTAGCCCCCCGGGCTCCATTTGGGATGAGCCCAACTCATAATGGGCATTTTTTGGCCGGGCTGCCCTGTACGGCAAGGGCTTGGACCCCTAAATTTGACCCGAGAGCCGGACCGGGCTTTAAATCCCAGTGCGTGGGCTTGTCCAAAGTCAGCGGTGAATGACTCGGCACAACCTGATGGCCCACTACAATCATCTAGTGGTGTCATTGTTATACATAAGAATGGATGGCCTGATAATAATGTGACTGGTCCATTCAACATGGTGTGTAGTTTAAAAGCAATTTTAAATTTGGTATCGGTTTCCATGAATATGTCAAAATATTTTTTAGAACATGTTTTGAAATCATGAATTTCATGCCAAATAATGAAAATGAAGAAGGTTTTCGTTTAATAGGATGATTTTTATTGTTTGAATAGTAAAGAAAATTGTAAAATGTACATCTTATTATGAATTTTTGACACAAAAAATTAGATAAGTACTGTGAAAGTCATATGAGATTTTCACCTGATGTCTAAACAAGAATTCAAAATTGAGTTCCATATTACAGTAGTTATTATGCAAATTGCATTTTTTTTCCCTTCTTTTTTCCCTTGGATTCTATGCATCCCGAAATATCCTTATATTTGGAGTATTTCATACCTTTGATTATATTCACTCTTTTACTTACAAGGCCAACTTGAAATGAGCTAGGACCGGACAAGGCTAAGGCCTTCTTGCCCAATTAAGGCCAGACCGAGCTGGGACTATCAAATTGATGTCTAAGAAGGAAACATCAACTGCCTGAAGATCACCCCAATCATTGATTGTGATTTTGGGGTCATGCTCAGTACACAATCTGGCTGATGGGTGTGGAACCATCTAGGAGATGTGAGTGAAAACACATAAAGCAGTCTCACATATAATAAAAAGCCGAAAGAATGACACCCAAAATACTAAAAGAACGGATCATCTTGTCATCAGATGAGATGAATGTCCTCAGACACTTCACATCAAATTTCTATTTCGAATTTAGCTCAATATATAAATGAAGAAAAATACAAACTACGTGAATCTATTAAAACCCGTTCAGACCTTCCAAAATGACCTTGTCCACCTCTCTCTCTCTCTCTCTCTCTCTCTTCTCATTTCTTTATACATGAAATGATTCAAATAACCTGGCTGTAAGTATCACCACCCATTTGTTTATTTGGTAAGAAGAGTTGAGAGACTTTGTGGTGCACCACATTCTCCTGCCTCCTCTCAAGTCAAGGAATGAGTTTCTCTTCCCTCATGCAATCCACCCAATACAAGATGGATTCTACTGTCCCAAAACTCGTTCCAAAACCCAGCCGTTCTGCCTTGTTCCGACTCGCCAATATCTTCACCGGGCATCCAAAGACAGCATCCATGAACCACCAATTGGCAAGCTCCTCCATTTGTGTCCTTTTGAGTCCCTCTTTCTCTACAATCTCCTCCCAGACTGGACCTTTATCATGCATTGCAGCTGAGAATGTGAAACTCGGCACGAACATTTCTTCAGGCACTCCCACTTGAAATTTAGCTGCAAGAGCCAACCAGATCTCCTTCCATGTGAAAGGCGAGCCACTGACCGCATTGAACGCCTCTCCACTGGCCGATGATACACTATCATCAGTGGACGCCCAGATATGCTGCTGGGCCACTAGCCGAGCATCGGATGCATCTATATATGCCTCCTCCCAACACATCCTTGCACCCCCTACAACAAAAGGGAGGCTTAGATGCCGGCAAATGGACGCGTAAACGCATAGGCTTCCCATGAAGTTAAATGCAGTCCTTGGAGAACTGCCTAACAAGAGCCCCGGGCGGTGCACCGACCATCCCACATTGCTGGTTAATCTCTCCCTGAGCAAATCCTCCAGGGCATAGTAGAAGTTGTAACTTTCAAGGACCCTTGGGCTCTCTTCATCGTAGTAAACAACTCTGCCGCTATCGAAAGGAGCAGCTGATGGGATGTAGTGCTTGGTACCTGTTTGGAGGGACACATGCTTCAATGCTTTGGCTCTTGGGAGGATAGCATTGAGGACATTGGACATCATGGCCTGGTTCTGATCGCAACACTCCTTGCTTCCCAAGGGGAATTGGCTTGCCCAAGTGACCCAAAAGATGTGGGTAACATCCTCTAGCAAGGAGAGCTTTTCCATGGTGTCTACAGGGTCTAGGAGGTCACATGAGATGAAATGGTACTTGTAGCCTTGGCTGGGGAAACCATCCGGCCTGCGAGCGATGCCATAGACCTTCCATTCAGATCTCGTCGTTAGGCTCCTGGCCAGCTCCTTGCCGACCAGCCCGGTGACGCCGATGATGAGGGCAACATTCTGGGTGGCCTTGATTTCTTGGTCCATCAGCTTACAACTTTGGTGGTACCTTTGGTTTGGGCCCCTTGTATTGAGGATGCTATTCATGGGAGCGTGCATTTTATGTATAGATTCAATCACTTGACATTTATATAATTTTTTAAAAGGGATTACAGGAATTCGGCCAATGTTTGGCCCATTGGAAAGCTATTGGTATTGTCCCTATATACTAATAAAATGGCCTAATCAATGGTCATCTTGCCGGGATGCTTGGGGGAATCTTGCAACTGTGCATTGGGATAGCGACAAAAGGAGCCTTTGCGACTAGGTATTATTTTACTGAAATTGCATTGCTAATATAGTCATTAGGTGCATGATCTGTTTGTTCTTTCTAAGCTTTTCTAAGGTACTCTTTGAAATTGAAAAATAAAAGAAGTGCAAGTTGAGACATCTGCTCTAAATAAGTGGAGACATTGTGGTGGACATTGAATTTCTCTAGAGTTTTAGAGGCTAGATTTTGACCACATCTATTAGAAGATTACTTGATTTGGTACACACATTAGGCGTATTTGGATAAACTGTCAAATTCAATTGTGGTTGTTCAGGATTCAATTCACTTGGGCATCCAAATGCAGCCTGAGAGGGAAGCCACTAATGATTAAGAGAGTGTGCAGGACTTGTTATTTAAAATAATAATAATAATAATAATAATAATAAATAAGAAAAGAAACAATGAAAGTAATTTTGTCTTTTAGTGCATTTGTCTTTTTATGACTTTATATTTAGTTTTTAAAGTAATTCACTTGTCCCATATAGAAAAGGGAGAAATGATAAATAGCCCTTATATTAAATCATTCCCATTTAGGACTGAATTATGGATTTATGTTACACTTATTTACCATGTGCACCTAACTGCACCATCATGCATCCAAGATTGACTTAACACAATGCTAGATGGATTTTTCGATTTCATTTTTCTTTTTCTTTTGCATTTTTTAGGAAAATATCTAAAGTGCAACTAATTTAAAATCGTTCTTCTTGAGAACTGATACATCCTAGAGGCAAAAAGTTGTGACCCAATACATTGGGTGATCATTCCAAATCCATAGTGGGGGCTTATCTATCTTTAAGACAATGTTTTAATAATATGCCTAAGCTCTTCCAATTTTATATATTTTTTGTTTATTTTATTTACTTTATATTTTTGTTACTTTGTTCATTATTCGATTATTCAATATTACTTCAATTTCTAAGTTATTTATTTTAAAATTATTTCATAAATTCAAGTTTTGAATTATCTTTATCAGCAGTAGATGTATGCTAACCATGCCTATCATAATTGATTTGACTTTTGATCAGTGCTGTGATTTCATTTTATCTCCACAACAACTAGTATGGGTCCTGCAAAATGCTTACCAACAAAAGAAGAAGAGAAAAGGTAGGAAACCAAGTTTAAAAATCCAAAAATGTTATTATACCAAATTCGATAATCTAAAATGGTATCTTAGAACGATGAAATAATATAATAGTAGGATTCCAGGGTGCTAGAGTCTTCAGCTGCCATTTCTTATTCATATTTCATTTTCTTTAGGGGGCAAGTCATTTTAATACGCACAATGAGGAGCTGTTGGATGCCACCAATGGGAGGAGAGCTGTATTTGGAAGCGATGGTTGCTTAGCAAAGACTTCAATGTAGAAGAATCAGAGGACATGGGTCGGGGTCTGAGGAGCTAAATTCGGATTTAATTAACCTAATCAACTCATCGGGTGTTGCCACCTCGTTTACAATATTTGGGGAGCCAGACAACTTACAAGCCTTGTTTATTTGGAAGCATATACATCAAATGGTTAGTCAATCTCAAGGAACCTGAATCTTTAAATAATGACCATATGGGTTTTTAGAGTGGTTAATTTCAGCTTTGACTACCAATCAATGAGGATCCATACCTGCCATATGGTGTGTCATGGCATTTTTTCTGGCCCGGCATTTTCCCCAGCAGAAATGTCATTTATCTCATTGTGGACCGTCCATCATGAATCCTGCTGCCGACCATTAAGGTTAGGCAGGCAGATGAACTGTCTGTATCCAGTCCCAACTGAACCATGTGTAAGGTAACTTGTAAGGAGACATGTTCCAATGCTACACACTGATTTTCAAGGGGGGTGGGGGCCTTGAGATGGTGCGGCTGGCACATGGGCACAAAGATAAATATATTAAATAGAAAGGTGATCACAAGACAGACTGGAAAGCTCGAGGTTGGGTCTAATCGCGTGGTGCTCCCCCATACCTCAGCCGCAGAACAGGGCTTCCCTAACAAACATCTATAAATGAGGCCAGGATTTTGGGGACCTAGACAACTCATCTGTGGCACCATGGCTGGCAATGCTGCCCAGAGTTCTTCCATTGCTGCACATTGGACAGTTCAATGAGGAAATATAGCCAGTGGTCCAAATGAAATGGCACTGGTTAGATGCCCCAGATTTTTCAATAGGAGGAGATTTTAGATCCATGTGTGATGGGCCCCACCTGTACAGAATGCATGCCCCAGTGAAAGCACCAGTGATTCAGAACCAGGCTAAAATAAGCCATAAGAGGATATGCATATACATGGTAGATATTTTTTTGCATGTCATTGGGTTTTTTATTTATTTATGGGGCTCTCTCTCTCTCTCTCTCTCTCTCTCTCTCTCTCTCTCTCTCTCTCTCTCTCTCTACAGCCAGAAAATGTCTCCATGTCACAAAGCACAGAAAGACTAGAGTAATACTTAAAAACCTGCAAAATTCAGGACTCAATACATCGAGCTCTGAGTGATAGAATTTAGAACTAGGTATTGGAAGCAAGTCTAGGTTCCCGGATATCATACACAAGACCTCATGGAACTTGTTCCACTTTTTAAGTGAAAAAAAAATTGTGATTCGCAAAACAAAAATCATATGAAAAGCAAAGGCACATATAGGTGCTTCAGCCTACTAACTTTGCCCGGTTTTCTTCCATGATTCTTTGAAGCTCTTTCTGACTGGCTCCAATCAGACCTTTTACAGTGTCAAAGGTAGTCAGCCTAATGCTGCAAAAGAACTCTTCAGGTGTTAACAAGAGCAGAGTTACCAGTAAAGTTTAAGAAACTAAAATCAACTTGGAATTTGGTCAGCACCCAGCTGAGCATGACATAGAAAATACTCAGGTAAATGCATTAACAGTAAAGTTCTAAAAGGCGATTATACGAGTGAAGCACTCGGCTGATGCAAGGGGGTGGAAACGAACCTGCTGTTTGGGAGATTCTTCAATGCATTAGGTACAAAACCCCTGTACAACCCAATGAAACCATCGCGTGCCACAATACCTGCATTCACATTGGGGCAATCAGAAGATTGCTTTCCTTCGCAATAGGCAATTTCTGCTGGAAGCAAATCAGAGATCAACAATTTTTATTTTATTTTTATTTATTTATTTATTATTATTATTTTATTTTTTTTGCAAAAGGTGGAACAGGCCATCAACTGTATATATTAAATGGACAAAATGTACAACCATTCGGGCACGCCCGGAACAAAAAGAGTGGGCCCAACCTATTGTGTAAGAGAGGTGAAAGAGAGGAGAGGGGAAGGAAAACTTGGAGAGGTGCCAGGGGGCTGGGGGAAGGCAGCAAAGGAAAACAGAGATCAACAGTTGCACAACAGAAGACTAATGAACTAAACTGAGAACTGCAGTATCATTGGACACAGGCTGGATACAGGACTGCCTCTGCCCACCAGATAACTAAAATCAGCACCACTAATCATGAAAATTCAAAGAGTCAGACTTTAAATCTCCTAGTTTTATAGGTGGTTCACCAAGTGAGAAACATTAAGCCCATCCACAAAAATGGAAGAGTGTGAGCCTTGCATGCTGATTAGTCAACCCAAACATAGAAACTCTTTGTTCATCCCCTCCCCCTGGGCAACTTTTACTCCCAAGTTTTTTCTTTACATGCATTGAAAATCACACAATCTCCAAATTAGAATTATAAATGACACCACCAATGCAAGCCTGCCCAGAATCTCAGGTGGCCTCACACCACCAAGGCAAGCCCGCCCAGAATCTCAGGTGGCCTCACACCACCAAGGCAAGCCCGCCCAGAATCTCAGGTGGCCTCACACCACCAAGGCAAGCTGCCTTCAATTTCAAAATGTTTGCAAACACCCAGATATTTGGTTCTGAATTATTTCGAGGGAAAACTGAAGAAACATGGAAGATTATGACTCATCCAGCAAGTTCAAAAAAAGCTCTTGTTCCTTGCATCTCTGATTTCAGTTTTAAAGTTCGTAGTGGAAAAGACTCACACTTTGCACACTTCATTGCCCCCATTCTACTCCATATAAGAATCTCCAGCTTCACAATGTGACTTGATTCTTATCAAGGGTGCATACAGAATCATGGATAAGCCTCACAACATTTGAAAGATTAAGGGGGGCTGCATAAATGAATAATCATCACATTTGCATTATGGAACATGGATGAATCCCCCACAAATGAGTGAGCGTGGGAGAGAGACTACCAATCAAAGGCGAGATTGTCAAAATCCAACTGGATAACAATTGGTTGATAGCAGAGTTTAAGAACTCAATGCAACTCAAAACTCAACTAAGACTATGGTTGAGTGGGGAAACAGAGTTCCTATAAAAACCTAAAGAATGTGATGGGCAATAGATCAAAATTGAGTGATCAATATGCTAAATAAATATACAAAAAAAAAAAAAAAAAAAGGAAAAAAGAAAAAGAAAAAAAGAAAAGCCCAATCAGTTGCTTGAGATGAAATTTCCAACGACCACATAAGCTTTAAAACAAATTACTCAACTGCCTACCCCATTGGGATAAACGCTTTGATGGTGGTGGTGGTGGTGATTCAAGTACTCAACCAAGTCAACTTGGACTCAATTCTCATCAACTTTGAATTGATTTCAAGCTTTTAACATGGGTTGGAACTTGCAAAGGAATCCAGCAACCCAGAGGCCTCATGAAAGTCTCATGAACACATCCAACTAGACCATATAGATGCCATCCTGAATGTTTGCTGTTAGGCAGAAGATTCAAGAGTTTCTTTCCGTTCCCCCTAGAGTATAAAAGTATAGGAAATAGACAAGCTGAAGACCTCTTGTTTCTGTACTTATGTTTCAAGCTGTAGATAGTCCAAATAAGTAAAATATGATACAGGAGGATATTTAATTCAAGCACAATAAAATACTGATCTGGAAATGAGGAAGATGATAGAAAATATCCTGCTATGCACAAAACACGATATTCTAAATAGCAAGTGGATTCATATTTCTGACTTCCGACAGATCAAACATTCCATATTTGTTGATAAAAATGCATCATGTTTTCTTTTTTCTTTGAAAGACACATCATGTAAGGTACTGTTGGAAATAGAAAAATAAACAAAATGATAGAAATATATGAAAATGATTTCGATAATAATATTTTCTACAATTAGGGAACAATTAAGACAGCTAAAACCTAACTGAAATTGTGCCTTAAAGAACACATTAGAACCCAACTAAATGAAGTTAGCAAAATCAATCAATTCAATCGGTTGTGTCAGCAAGTTTGTAATGGTTAGAGGTGACACAATTTACCTGGAAAAGCATCCAGAACAGTCCTGTATGGTGAACCCCTCATTTGCATCTGCCTTCTCACAGTGTCCAAAGGATAGCACATCAGTGTAGCAAGGGTCGCAGATAACAAACCAGTTGCAAGAGATGACTCAGGCCTCTTTTGATACTTCTCCGGTAGAGATTTCTTGACCCTAGCATTTTACATACCAACAAATGCTATTTCAGATTGGCTTTGATTTTTGGTTACCTCCTCTATAAATATAAAAGAACATCCGAAATGGTAGGCTCACAAGTCAAAAATGCAAAAATTCACAGCAATGTAGGGTGCAATTCCAAGAAGTGAAGGTCCAAGACCACTGTAAAAGGAAGCAAGTCCTTCATCTCTTAGCATGTTGAGTGCAACCTAAAAATAACGCATTAATAACATGCATTAGTAAAAATAAATAAAAAAAATTCGCAATGCCTGTCTTATGAAACATTATTGAACATAAAAGCTTTCACCTCAGACATCGTTCTGGATCCAGGTTCAACTGCTAACCTTAACCGCAGGACATCTAAAGGATATGTGACCTGAAGAAAAAACATGCACTACAATGGTGAGCATGAAAAGAAAGTACTGGAATGGAAGCAGCAGGTGAGAACGAGGGAGACAGAGATTTGGCATAGTTTCTTTATGTTGTTAGGAGTGGCATGGAATGGTCAGCTCTTTTGAGCTTGGAAGAGAGGAAGGGGGACGTATTTGGCATCTGTCTTCTAGCCGAGATTTGGAGCATTTGGATGGAAAGAAACAGTTGGTCTTTCAGGAATAGAAAGGGCACCTTTTGGAAGTCTTCAATAGGGCAAAATTGAATGTCATGAAATAGGCGAGTGTATCCAGTGTTTTGGGCATAGATCAGTTTCCTGCCTTGTGGCTAGAGTTGTAATTGTTTTTTCTTTGTTTTTCTTTTATTTGTATTCTTTGGCTCCAGCCGTTTATTAATAAAGTGATCATCATTTCCCAAAAATAAAAAATAAAATAATAATAATAATAAAAAATAAAAAAAAAACGAGGGAGACCAAGCCAGAGAGCTTAGTAGAACTTACAATAGTGGAGGTCATCCCAGCACAAGCCCCTGCTACCAGTCTCCCAACAACAGAGAGCTCACCATCCTTTCCTCTGAAAAGTTTCTATATCCCAAAATGCAAAAGATAGATCACATGTCTTGGACATCGCAAACTGAATACTGGTTCCGACAGGCCAAATGAAACCATACCAGATTGTATTAAGTTTCCATATCCGAAAATGCAAAAGAAAGATCACATGTGTTGATCATTGCAAAACACACACACACACACACACACACACACACACACACACAATCCCAATAATTACCATAATACACACACACACACACACCGATCCCAATAATTACCATAATATATCATATTAAATTTGTTAGCCACTCTACCTACAGCTATCTTAATTGTTAATACCTTGTAAGATTCATACGCGAACAGCTGCACAGCACTATATGGAATTATGCGTATCACCTGATACAATTTGAAATAAATAAATAAAAATACTGTAACATCAAAATGAAAACATACTGTAATTGGCGAGCTATGGAATATCAAATACCTGTGGTAGATTGCCTTTCCAATAGCCCTTAATACCCTCCTCCTTCCCAATCAATGTGATGGCCTGCAGTGCACAGAGTTAGATGTACGTTTGACGTGACTATATTGCCGGAAATGTGAGCCAATATGACTGGAGAATAAAAGGCTCTCCAAAACTACAATTTCAAAGTTTAAGGTTGTGCTAGTGAACAACACTTGATAATTCTTGACACGTTATGCTGCAATTACGCCATATGGACATCCTATATGAAGTTTTTCTTTTCATAAATGGGTAACAAGTGGTAAGATATGCTTAAAGGTTAGCCATCGCCTGAGGTTTGGGGCTTGCTTGAAAAAGCGAAGTTGTGTTTGAGTGAGTGGAAGATATCCAAAGCAAAAAAGGACAGACTCTTAAACAGAAACTAATCATAAGTTAAGCAGGCAGTGATACAATAGTTCTTAATAAATGGATGGATTAGTTGAATTTAGTAAAACAAAGAACATTTTTTATCCAGTTCCAAAATCTCATTTGTTTCATCAACACTAGAACCAACCGAAATTGTAAGGACAGAAGATGTTGAAAAACCTTCACAAAGTCAGATGTTCCCGGTTGGTTGTTTATAGATTTTATTTTATTTTATTTTTTTATTTTTTTAAGTTGCATACAAGAAAATCTTATTGATAAGCATAGTTGCTTATCAATAGTCATGGATACAGTTATAGACTTTCTTTTAATATTTAAGAGATATGAACAGGGTAGTGACCCTTTAAATAAAAAATAAAAAATAAAAATAAAAACCACCACTACAGGGCACCAAGGCCCCAAAAACAAAACTCAACAGATACAACTCAGACACATGCTATGTATCTAGCACTAGATATTTGTGTTCACTGTTGAGTGTCTGTGGGGATTGCCTCCAATAAATCTCTTTCACCAAGCACTCCAATTTGAGGAATGATAGGAAGTTAAACTTAAAACTCATAAGAACTTCCTTTCCTCACCTCCACATGAATTGTTTCATATCCAACCATTTGTTCTGAAGCTAGGGTGCTTCATTGAAGATCCCTTGTTCTTCAAGAGTCCTCTCTATTCATCATTTTCGTTTTTCCAGCATCAGTTTCCCTTGACATCTTTCAGAGATCAATCCATTCTCTACCAACTGATGTTACCAGATAAGACTTTTGAAAAATGCAACAATGAAGCCACTAATGAAAAATGCTAAGCTTATATTCTCTAATATTGATGAAAGCATTTGAATGAGCCATAGTATTGAGAATTTTATCATTCTAATAAGAATCATAAAACCAAATTCTAGAACTTCAAATGAACATGAATAACCACTTGCTTATTCCAGAAAGCCCGTGTCTGACCTATGCCAATTAGCTAACCCTATAAGAAATGTTTATGATGCTTTATAGAAAAATCGACCTAAGAAGAAGATAAAAATGTTCTTGAGTTTGAGAAACATAGAAATTTAAATCATGGTCGTGGAGAGCCTAAATACATAAGCATTGACCATTTGCTTTGGACATATAACATACTTGAACACAATGGAGAGTGATAGAAAGATCCTGGCAATAAGCATTAAAGTTCAAACTGCAAGTTAGACAAGGAGAATGTTTGTTCCACGCATTGTGCTCCAAACTCAGTCACCAAACAAAAATAAAATCATGAGAAACCATTTGACCCTTTAGAACATAGTTTCAGGAGTCTTCCATTTCACCTCAGGCTCCTAATTCAAACCATAGTTTAAAATCCTGAAACTCAACTTTAGTTGAGAACCAGTCGGGTGACTCGGGTCGGGTTGACTCAAAGACTATTCCACTTGACTCAATATTTAATAATTAAACTACGAATTAGATTTTATTAACAATAGGTAGTTATAATCAGTGTTCGAAATATCGTTACATATTGCGTCCTTGGGATACATACACATATTGGTTATCGCACGAGATATATCATTTGTATCTAGTAATTTATCGCACTTTTTGGGAAACATGGGGAAACATTGAGAAAATGGTTGAATTTTTCAATGAAACTTCAGGGATTGTTAAAAAAAACCATAATACTCACTTTTAAATTATGACATCTCAAAAAAGAAGTGCACATAATAGGTTTCCTTTGTATAGGGTCCTAAGCTATGCGTTGTCTCTGACTCTGACTGAACTAATGCAACTATATTCAAATTGAATGTGTAGCATTTAGAGTGTATGTGATGATCATTTTATCGAACACTCCTAAATACTTCAAAATTAGTCTCAATTGAAGGGAAATTTTAAAAAACATAATATTTTAATAGTTTTTTTAATTAAAAATGATTTTTATTTTATGAAAATTGACAAGAACTTGACAAATCAATAGATCAGCCCTCATTCATGCTTGATTTCATGTTTGGAGTGCAACATTGCAAGCAATTTGGGAAGAATTGAGAAATTTTCAATTTTTTCCCAAAATTTTTCAAATTGGACCACCTACACTCAAATTTCGAAATTAGAGTGTATGTGATGATCATTTCATCAAATACTTCGAAATTAGTCTCAATCGATAGTTGGTCGAAGAAAATTGTCGAAATAAAATAAAATAAAATAAAATTTATGGAGAACATGAAGAACCAATGATTATTGAAATCAAAGCTCCAACTCCATGATTTTTCATGGAAAACATGACAAGCTAATGGATTTGTATCCATTTGACACTAATTTAACATAATTTCAACAAAAAAATAAAATAAAAAAATCAAAAATTGAAAATGCTCACCGAATCAAATATGTGGGGTATATCAGTACTAGTTGTGCATTTCATATCGCATAGACGGGATACGAGATATATCGTGGGATATATCAACACTATTTGTGCATTTCGTATCGCACAGGCGGGATATATCATGGGATATATCGGCTGATATTGTCGATATTTAAAACATTGGTTATAACTTATGAGTATCAAATAGGTAAGGAATATCACAAAAGCAGCATTTGCCAGTTGTTGAACACCGTTGCCTTTACTATTTGGATTGTAAGTTCGAGTCCTACCTCCTACTTAATATTGTTTTTTTTTTTTTTTTAAATGCATCAACTCGGCAATTGACTTAGTTCAAGTCATGTCGATTCGACCAAGTAGGTAAGCCAACTCCACAAGTCATGCTAAGTGTAAACTAAGTCGAGCTTGCCAGTGAGTTTCATAGCAACCCGATTCGATTTCTAGCCAAGTTGAGGACTCAGCCAAGTTTCGAGTCAAGTCAACGAGTTTTAGACCTGTGTTTCGAACTATGAATTTGAGCTTTCAATTGGGATTCTCGCAGGAACTGCAATTCTTTCTCTGAAGTCCGTGCTTCCAACTCCTAACGAACATGTTTCCAGTTGTTTTGCTTCCCTGGAGTGGATATATTGCTAGTTATCACCTTCTATATATATATATATATATATATATATATATATATAGAGAGAGAGAGAGAGAGAGAGAGATGCTCACACACAACTAGTTGGGCCATTTAAATTGGTCCAACTAGTTGTGCATTAAATGTAAGGATTTACCTTTTCATCCATGTATAATCCGCAATATGTGAGAATACATGACATTGAGTCTTATATAAGTATAATGGGAATTATGTGTCATAAATCCAACCCGTTCATCAAATAAGGCTCACTAATAAAATTTTATATACTAAAAATTAGTAAATGATCATCATTACTAGAGGCACACATGTAACTTTAATCTGGACTGTTGGAATAGATTTCTAACAGTTCATTTTTATTGTAAATGATATCATAATATTGATCATAAAAAATAATATTTTTTTCCTTCACATGCTTACAATGGACCCTACCTAATTAACAGACCGAATTTCCAAGATACGTGGCACATCACTCGAACATGTCCCATGTGTATAGCTTCTTTAGTCATCCCATGTCCTATGTAAATATTCTTCCTCTTCCTTTCTCTCTCTTCATTTAATCGTACTCCTCTCATTTAATAGTCTCCCCATTCCCAACTATTGCACTATTTGATGGAGTCCCTCCCCCTTTTGAGTGACTTAGAACCCACCATGAATGAATGGGCCATGCACCAATGCTTCCCCATCCTAGGCCTTTCAATGGGGGTGGCCCATCAGAGCAGTTGAAACAATGTTTCCCACCTGATGGATGAAGTGGATTTACACAAACAGCATGGTGGGCCCAACAGAGCCTGGGTGTTTTATGTACTTCCATAGAGCCACCATGTTGTCCGTATGACATCCACTCTCTGGTGCACAGTTGATATAAAAAATGATCAACCAGATAAACACCTAGGATGAGATACAACGTAGGTAACAATGGGCCAAAGGGGACACCAACCATAGATTTGTTTGTGGGTCCCACCATGTTGGTACATTCCATCCAAACCATTCATCAGGTGCCCCTCATAAGGAGATTTACATTCTAGATATCTATCTGATCCATCATTTAGGTGGGCCACAGAGCTTGAATGTAGAGTTTCCTACATTGCAAAGCCATGTGGGGTCCACCACACTTTCTATGTGAAATCCACCCTGTCCACAACTGTATTGGACTATTGGGTTGTCGTGGAAAATTCTGCGGGCCCAGTGTGATGTGTGTTATATCCACACCATTCATCCAATTTATTTTTTTTCGTATTATTTTAAAGCATGAACCTAAAAATGAGGTAGGTCAAAGCTCAATCGGACCACACCAAATAAAGCAATTGGGACAATCACCCATCGTTAAAACCTTCCCACCGCTTACCATGATGTTTATTGCCATCTAACCTATGCTCTAACGTCCAGCAATTAAGATAAAACGTTCAACATTTTATATTTATATGACATCCAATCCGTCTAAGTTAGGATTACATGGTCTAACGTCCAGCGATTTAGACAATACCAGCATTACAGGATTAATTACCACCTTAAATTATGCTACTTCTCCACCAACACTGATGCTGATTAGCTACTGAACTTGAGAGAAGCGAGTCTCCCTGCTGAAGTGATGTCACGTTCTGTAGGCCCCATCATGATGTATGTGTTGTATCCACACTGTCCATTCATTTGGAGAGATCACTTTATGACATGAGACAAAGAACTAGGCAGATCCAAAGCTCAAATGGACCCCACCACAGAAAACAATGGGAATTGAATGCCTACCCTTAAAACATCTCGAGGCCACATAAGTCTTTGATCAAGCTGATATTTGTGTTTTCCCTTATCCAATGTCTGTGTTAACTTATAAATAAGTTGGATATCAAATATACATCATGGTAGGCCATATGAAGGTGTCAACAATCAGCGTCATTGTCCCCACTGTTTTCTGTGGTGGGGTTTACTTGAGCTTTATATATACGTCATTATTTGACTCACGCCTTAAACTGACCTCTCCAAACAGATGAATGGTGTGGATACAACACATACATCATTCTGGCCCCACATAACGTGTTGACATCACTTCGGGTTCAGTATCTAATCTGGGACTGACAGCGTTATGTGCATTAACTTCATACCTTAAATTATGGGTACTAGTAGTCTTTTGGAAACAGACCTCATGACTTTCCTCCTCTCTTTTTTTCTTTCTTTTTTTTTTAATGGGTATACCTAATATTTATGTGAGATCCACTCCGACCATTAGATGTATAATCAAGTAATAGGCCTTACGTCAATAAATCAGGCTAACCCGTGATTCAAATGAGCCACACCAATGAGAATAATTAAAAGAGAGACATCCACCCTTGATTTTTACAAGACCAATCACGACAAAAATGTGAAATATATCCCAACCATTGGATGTCATACTAAAAGTAAGCATAGGTCCCAAAAATCAGGTTTATGCATCATTCATGTGAGCCACATTATGGGAAACAGTTTGGAGGGTGAACCTTTCCATGTACACTAATTCCAATCGCGTGGTCCTCTTAAACTACCAATGGGGATAAATTTTGATATCTTAATCTAAAATGGAGTGACATATGTGATGGTTGGGTTGATTCTAAGTTAACACCATGGTGGCCCACCTAAGCTGTGGCCACTTTTCTAAGCTAAAAATAAAAAAAAAAAAAAAAAAAAAAAAAAATAGCATGCAACGGAAACATTTACATTAGGAAGAAAGTTTTCATTAAATGCACGGCTAGTTGGATGAAAATGTAATGTCCAACAAGTGTGTGAGCATTACTCATATATATATATATATATATATATATATATATAGAGAGAGAGAGAGAGGGAGAGAGAGAGAGAGAGAGTCATGCTCCCCTGCGCACCTACGCAAGTGCGCACCTTTGCACACGTGCCATGGGTGTCTAATCTGAATGGTCCATGTGATGCGGAATCCTATGAAACCTCAAGTGACAACTTTTCACCCCGATCTAAAATTCTGGTAGGCCATAGCAAAGAGAAATGCAAATCAAGGGAGGAAACTGTTTTCATTTTTCATAGCTCATCAAAGTTTTAGATCAAAGTAAAACTTGGGCTTAGGGGGTTTCACGAGGTGCTGCTTCACATGAATGGTTCAGATTTTGGATCCACATCACGTATGATGGGTTCTCAAAAAAGTTCGTACGTAGTACGTACGAATTGGTTCACAGGTGAGCGTTTCCGATATATATATATGCTCAGTTGTGCACCAGTTCTAACGAGTTCTCATGAGAACTCATCACATGTGATGTGAGCCCAAAATCTGAATGGTCCACGTGATGCAACACCCCATGAAACCCCCAAGGCCCAACGTTTTACCCTGATCCAAAACTTTGGTGGGCCATGGCAAAAGAAAACAATTTCTTCACTTGATTTGCATTTCTCTTTGCTATGGCCCACCAAAGTTTTGGATCAGGGTGAAAATTGGATCCCTGGAGTTTCATGGGGTGCCGCGTCACATGGACCATTCATATTTCAGCCCATGACACGTGTGCAAACGTGCGCACATGCGTAGGTGAGCATGCCTATATATAGGAGACCCCATTTTGCCACCAAGAAAAAGCCCAAAAAAACTATGGCTATCTGGAGTTAGAAAGTGCAGCGCTGACGACCAGTGATGATTGCTGACGATCGACCGGTGACGATAGCTGACGACCGACCGGCAATCATAGATTTTGACGACCGGTGACGACCGACTGGCGGCAACAGTCAATGCGAGACTGGTGCTCTACGTGGGAGGTTATGGACGATCGAGATTATCGGATCGATCCCAACAAAAATGGTAGGGATGTGGGATCCGGAGATTTCGAGCCACGAAAGGGGAAGAAAACGAAAGAGTGGGTATTAGTCAAGAACAAACATCGGGACCGTTTGAAGCGCACCAATAAATATGATTCCTTCCCAACCCTGTTTGTCAAAGGTTTCCCGGATTGTTAGTTCCCTTTAAACTTCGAAAGGGTATTTGGCAGAGCAAGGGCAGTTATGGATGTTATACTGCCTAGGAACAGAGATAGCCGTCAGATTCGAGGCTTCGCCCTTATTAGGATGAGCTCTGAGGAAGAATTATCCAGAGCAGTTTCGATGTTGCATGGACAGAGTTTTGGCGGGAAGAAATTGTTTGTTCAAAGAGCGCGATTTGGACCTAAAACGAAGCACAGATCGGGATTGCCGCAACAGAAATTGGACCAAAGACAGATTCAGAATCCGCAACCCCAATCTATTTCCCACAGGGCTAATTCTTACCGGGATGCTCTTGTTCATTCGCCCCATTCCAAAGTTCCGATTGAATCTGCGGCTAAGGACGTTCCGATAAAGGAGTCGCCCAGCCACGCCGACAGTGACAAGTCTCCATTTTCAGTTCGGATTGGGAAGAGCGATATTATCAGAGCACAAGAGGCGCTGAACGACACGGTTGTGATTATCACTCACGAAGAAGCTTCCCTTTCTCAAATCCGTAACTGGATCGATGAATGTTCTAGAATCCAACCATCCATGTACAGCTTACGACCAATAGGCTATCATGAAGTGTGGGTAAAAGGCGAAGAGGGAGTGATGCTTGACTCTCTGATAATGGCGGGAGCAATTCAAAGGGATGGTCCCGTCAGAAGCGTTGTTCCATGGAATCAGTTTTCCTTGTTTGGCATGGAAGAAGCCTGGTTTCTCATTTGGGGCGTTCCGCTGGAATGTTGGAAAGACGATTTTTTCATCTCAGTGGCTAATCTCCTAGGTTCGTTCGTTGATCTGGACCCCAAGACGAAAACGGGAGAGGAAATGGCGGTTGGTAGAGTTTGCATACGTAGAAGAAAGGGTTCCCCCATTCCTCCTCAGATCCAACTCCTTACTGAAGACAGAAGCATCTATCTTCCTATACAGCGAGAGGAGTCCCCTCTGCCTCGGTGGGGTGATCTCTGGAGATTGAGGGAGCCAATCCAAGCTATGTCTTCGTCGATGACAGGAGGAGCGCAAGGCGGCACAGGGGTGTTATGCTCCCGCGGACCACCGATATCGACGATTCAAACCGATCTCCACGCGCGCGAGGATATATCGCTCAACTCTGCCTTGTGTCAGAAGCTTCCGTCTACGGGAAGTTTTCCACCCTCGAGCCCTGTGCCTGCCCAGACGCGTGTTGTTCCCTCTCTTACACGTGGAAGGCACGTCTCTCAGTAGGCTTCGGGATTACATCAACGGCCAACGCGTGGCCTTTCATTGGATAGCGGGTCATCGGTACCTCCGTCCCCTGCGACAGGTGGAGATCATCGCAAGGACAATTCGGTTGATCTACGACAACAACCCCTTCGTCCTTCACCTATCCCGATGCAGGTTCTTCCATCCAATCCGCACCCTACCAAGTGGCTCTCCAACCCCTTCTTGTTTGCATCCCCTACCCGACCCCTTCACCCTTAAACCCACACCCGACTTTATCAGATCCTGCTTGGGTCTCATATCCATGCCTGGCTATAAATCTCTAAACCTTAACGTTACCCCTACTCGAGATCTTTTACCCTCATCTCCTTCTGCCTTGCATCCCTCATATCATGAGCATCCTATCCCTCCTATCCTAACATCTCATTACCCTTTCGTGCCGTCTCAACCTTTGACCCACCCAGCCTCTGTAGCAGTGCCGAGCATAACAGCGGACGACCATCACTTCGGCCTCGACTGCCATTCGAGCCAATCAGACAATCCTTCATCTCCTACTTCTGCCCTCTTTGATTCTATCTCCGCCTTTAATACCAGATTAGATCACGGCCTCCTTACTTTATTTCAGGAACTGCCGGATACTGAGATTATTGATGCAGAACCGCTCCAGATTTGCGATGGCACAGCCATCGCCACTCATCAAACCACGAGTATCAAAGTGGTAGACCCAGATCTTGAAAAATTATTCCGAAAGATTCGGAACAAAAAATGGATTCAAGACGCGGTGGGCCATGTTGGCAGATCCTTGGGCCTATCTTTCGGAGACTGTCCGGAAGACTACTGAGCAATTTTTCAATGTGTGGAAGCTCGGGGACGCCCTCTCTCGACCTCAAAATCTCCACGCAACCGCCGATCCATTTCATGCAACAGTGCTAATCTTCAGTCTACGGTGATGCTCCCTGACCGCATAGTCAGGCGCAAGGGAATCTGGGGAAGTCTTGTTCTCAAATGACCATCATCTCATGGAATATGAGAGGCATGAGGTCCAAACAAAAGAGACGCCTCATAAAGGACTCATGTGATCGTCAGCACCCTCAAATCATATGTTTCCAGGAAACTAAGGTGGCCCAGTTTGATGATAAACTTTTGGGTACGTTATGGGGGGCTTTGGATGTCAAATGGATCGCTCTCAATGCCCAAGGCAGTGTTGGGGGCATTCTGCTGGCCTGGCGCTCGTCTATCTGGACGCTTCAGAACAGTTGGTCTGGTTCCTATTCCCTCTCTGCCTTACTGTCTCATTCCTCGAGGGGAGCTCGTGTCCTAGTTTCCTCTATATATGGGCCTACTGATGACCCTAAAAAACAAGATTTCTGGGAGGAGCTTACTTCGATTACCTGCCACTTCGACGGCCCTGTGTGCCTAGCAGGAGATTTCAATGCAATCAGATATCCCTCAGAAAAATCGCATGGTAATAAATCCTCCCCTGTGATGACCGCTTTTTCCAACTGGATTGAAGATCACGAGATGATTGATCTGCCACTCCTGGGTTCAAAGTTTACCTGGACAAACGGAAGAGCTTCCCCTATCCATTCCAGACTTGATAGATTTCTTTTGTCAGCTCCTTGGATGGATCTCCTCCTGCTCCTCTCAAGTTGCCCTTCCTACAACCACCTCAGATCACAGGCCTGTCAAGCTCTCTATAGTTGACACTAATTGGGGGCCCAAACCCTTCAAATTCGACTTTTCTTGGCTCAAGATCGAAGGATTCCATCAGAAAGTTTCTGTGAGGTGGGAAGAAGCCCAGGTAGAAGGTTATGCAGGTTTTAGATTTATGGAAAAATTGAAGTATCTCAAAGGCAGGCTGAGAGGCTAGATCCAACAAGATCTCTTGATCAGAGAACTGGAGCTTGACTCGATTATTGAGGAGCTGCAGAGGATCGACGCAAGTGCGGAAATCCAACCATTAACCCCTGACATTATGGTGTGAAGAATATCCCACATCCAAGCTATTTCCTCCAGGGCCTTTGAAAAAGAAATTTCTTGGAAACAGAAGTCAAGGGTTAATTGGATTAAAGAAGGAGATAAGAACTCTCCTTACTTTCATAGAATTGCCAATTGGCGGCAAGAAGTAGCCAGATCAGTAGCATTATTGTGAATGGGGTTAGAACGGAAGATAAAGAGACAATTTCGCTGGAAGCTGTCTCCCATTTTAGAGATCGGTTGCAGGGTGATTTTTGGAATAGACCACGGTTAGATGGGCTGACTTCGGGCAGACTCACTAGCGAGGAAGCGGCATCTCTCGAGGTTCCTTTCACTACTGAAGAAGTTAAGCTCGCCATTGACTCCTTGGATGGTGAAAAAGCATCGGGCCCTAACAGTTTTCCGATCAGATTTTACCAGTATTTTTGGAACCTCCTTCAGAAAGATCTTATGGACTTCTTTGCAGAATTCTTCAAACGTGGCAGATTATCTAAGAATCTGAAGGCAACATTCATAGCTCTCATCCCGAAATTCAATGGGGCTGCCACTTTCCAAGATTTCAGACCAATCAGCCTTGTGGGAAGTCTGTACAAAATCCTAGCAAAGGTCCTTTCTTCCAGGCTCAAAAAGATTATGGGTTCAATCATCTCAACTAACCAACACGCCTTCATAGCGGGTAGACAGATTATTGATTGCTCGATGATAGCCAATGTATGCCTTCACTCTATCCACAGATCTGGTCAGAAGAGTATGCTCTATAAACTGGATATTGAGAAAGCTTATGATCATGTTGATTGGAACTTTTTACATTACATGTTGAGGAAATTGGGATTCGGCAATAAATGGTGTGATTGGATTTCCGTGTGTCTCATTTCGGCCCATTATTCGATCTTGCTTAATGGAGCCCCTAAAGGTTTCTTCAAGGGATCTCGTGGTTTGCATCAAGGGGACCCTCTCTCGCCTTTTCTGTTCCTTATAATTGGGGAGGCTTTGTCCCTAATGCTCTCAAAGGGCCAACAGGAGGGTATCCTAAGAGGCATTTCTATGAAGGGTATCCATCTTCCTCTCACGCACCTCCAATTTGCCGATGATACCCTCAACTTCTCCGAAGCAGACTCAGATATCATATTCAACCTTCGCACCACTCTGCTATGCTTCGAAGCTGTGTCTGGTATGTGTGTCAATCTTGCTAAATCTAAGTTTCATGGTGTCAATCTGGACGATGAAGTCTCAGCTTCTCTGGCGAAAATCCTGGATTGCAAAGTGGATTCCCTCCCTTCATCGTTTGTGGGTCTTCCCTTGTGTTTAGGCTCCCCCAAGCTCAGTGGAACAAGATTATTTCCAAATTCCAATCTTATTTATCCAGATGGAGAAGCAGATATTTGTCTTTGGCTGGTCAGCTTACCCTCATCAAGGCAGCTCTCTCTAATTTGCCTACTTATTTCATGTCCATATTCAGATGCCCAACTAATGTGTTAGCCTCGTTAGATAAGATAAGAAGGGATTTTTTGTGGCATGGCAAGGAGGACAAGAACCAATTCCACCTTGTCAAGTGGAAGGATGTGTGTTGCCATATACGTTTGGGTGGGGATGGGATAAAAGACTTAAGAATCATGAACCAAGCTCTTCTCGGCAAGTGGATGTGAAGATTGGGATCGGAAGGTGGAAGCTTGTGGAACCGTATCATTAAAGGCAAATATGGCAGATTACAGAATGATTGGTGGACAAAACATGGGGTTCTTGGCAATGCATCCTACATTTGGAGGGGTATTCACAAAATGAAAAAGGTTGTTCTTAACAATTCGAGCTACGTTCTTGGCAATGGAGAAAATATCCGCTTCTGGACAGATCCGTGGATCGGAAATCAGCGTCTTAAAGACCTGTTTCCTAACATTTTCAGACTTTCGTTAGCAAAAGACACATCGGTGGCAAATTGCTACAATGGCAATATAGCAAGTAAAGCTTGGAATATTACGTGCAGACGCAATCTGAACGACTGGGAAATCAGTGAGTATGTGAATCTCCTCCTCTTAATTCAAGCCTATCAGCCCTCTCCTTCTGAAGTTGATACCATCAGTTGAAACCTGGAAAAATCCAGCAAATTCTCTGTTCGCTCCCTCTACAATCTCCTGCTCAACATCGAGTATGAATCGGACAGTTGCAGCCCTTACTACTTTTGGAAGTATCCTGTGCCTCCAAATTTTTTTGCTTTCGCCTGGCTAGTTAGCAAAAAGAAAATCCTAACTATCGATAACCTCAGGAGAAGAGGTATGATGTTACCAAACATTTGTCTATGCTGCATGCGTGATGAGGAATCTGTAAACCACTTGCTTCTACACTGCCCGTTCATTTCGGAAATCTGGTCGGAATTTCTAACCCGGTTTAACATGAGCTGGTGCTTCCCTCTCTCAGTTGATCTCCTTCTTCTTCAGTGGAATGGGGTGGCGTGTGGCAAGAATAATACCAGAATTTGAAGGATGTCTATCCTGGCGATTTGGTGGGCCGTGTGGGAAGAAAGGAACGGTAGATGCTTCAGAGATTATTCCAACTCGGCCCAGAAGGTTTCGTCCAGGGCCAAGCGCTCTATTATTGAGTGGGCTTCCATCGATGATAATATGAAGGCTTGTGATCTCAGTTTCCTTGGGACGTAGAGTTGCTCTTTTTCTCTTTTGGCTTCTGTTTTGTTCCTTTTTCTTTTTCTATTTTCCTGTTTGTGCGGCTGCCATCTCGGCAGGCTTTTGTTTCTCTTTTTGTTGTTTTGTTTCCTTTTTTTGATCAATGCTATTAGTTACCTTTCAAAAAAAAAAAAAAAGATAACAATTCATATGACTTTTATTTTGAGATTCTTAAAATCAATTGTACTTTTTGCAAAAAAATTAAGAAAGCTTTTAACTTTCTTTTGGCATATATTGTGGTTCTTTGTGAATATGAACTAAGGGATTAAGAAAGCTTTAACTTCATATAAGCATATCTGTTAATAATCAGAGAATATAATTTAGACATAAAACACCTCTCAAAAAAAATTTTAAACATAATAGTTTGGATAGCATTATTTAGTTTGGACATCAGGCGGCATTGTTTGAGACATCAGGTGCCGCAGAAATCTTCATGATTGGAGATCTCCCAATTCGTCGATCTGAGGGACAGCTTCTTCTCCCAGGCTGACAATGGCATTGTTTGGGACATCAGGTGCCGCAGAAATCTTCATGATTGGGAGATCTCCCAATTCGTCGATCTGATGGATTGTTTATCCAGCGCCTCCCCTTCTCTCTCGTTCCCGAATCATTTAGTTTGGACGAGGGACAAATCCTCCCGTTTTACAGTCAAATCTTTATACTCTACTTTTCTCCGCCCCTCCCCGTCACCTGATTTGGTCCCTGCGTTTATCTGGCGATACCTCGTCCCTCCTAAATTTATTTGCTTCACCTGGCTGGTTTCTAGGAACAGAATTTTAACTATCGACAATCTTAAGAAGAGGGGAATACAGTTGGTCAACATTTGCCTCTGTTGTATGGCCAGCGAGGAGTCGGTCGACCATCTGCTCGTGTACTGCCCGTTCGTCTCCTCCATTCGTTCGGATTTTTTCTCTAGATTCGGTGTTAGTGGCTGCGTCCCTACTTCTGCGTCCTCCCTCCTCGCGTATTGGCACGGTTTCAAATTAGGCAAAGCGAATTCTAAGGTCTGGAAAATGGCAATTATGGCTATTTGGTTGGCGGTCTAGAAGGAGTGCAACGATAGGTGTTTCGACAATGCGCAGGCCACGCCGCAGTTGGTTGGGTCAAAAGCCAAGCAGTTGCTGATAGAATGGGCCTTTGTTGTTCCAGCTCTGCATCATTTTGATTTTCTCTTTCTAGGCTTTTAGTTTATCCTTTTCTGTTTCGTTTTTCTTTTGTTGCTGCTATCTCAGTAGCTCCTTATGCTGTTTCTCTATTTTTTCTTTTTAATGCATTCTCGTTGCCTTAAAAAAAAAATAATAATAATAAAAATTAAAAAAAACATAATAGTTTGGATGATTCCTAGACAATTTAAAGTCATACTTTTTAAAGAAAGGTGATTTCCACCTCCAGCTCTTGCAAGTAGTGTTTTAAATATCGACGATGTCAGTCGATATATCTTGTATCCCACCTGTGCGATATGAAACGCACATGTAGCACCGATATATCCCACATTCAATCCAATGAGCATTTTCAATTTTTAATCTATGTTTTTGTTGTAAATCACGTTAAACCGGTGTCAAGTGGTTACAAATATATGATTCTTCATGTTTTCCATGAAAAATTATGGATTTTGAACTTCGATTTCAAGATTTGGGGGAGATGGGTCTAGTTACGAAAATTTGAGAAAAAACAAAATTTCTCAATTTCTCACAACTCAGTTGCAATCTTTGTATCCAAACACAAAATTAAACATATATGTAACCTGATCTAGTGATTCTTCTTTTGCTTTTGAATGTATTGTTTATGTTTTCATATATGCCCTCTTACGTTTATAAATTATATGATAGACTTTGAATATACTTCCATCAGTTCAGTTGGAAAGCGCATATATTAGGACCCCATATAAAGGAAACCCCTATTATGTGCACTTTTTTTTTGGTAATATTTTTATTTCTAAGTGTATATTGATGTCTTTTTCAACAATCCCTAAAGTTTCATTGAAAAATTTGACCAATTTCCCAATGTTCCCATGTTTCCCAACAATAGCGATACATTACGTGATACAACCGATATATCACATACAATAAGCCGATAACCGACATTTATCCGTATCCCAAGGGTGTGATACATTACGCGATAACGATATTTAAAACATTGCCTGCAAGTAAGATGTAGAAATGCCATGTTTTTGACACCACAAAGGATCACAAAACCCAAAGCCAAAAATCAATTAGTTCAAAGGAGTTGAACTGTTGGGTCTGATGTGTACCACAAAAGGTAATAACTGATTCCTACATTCAACCAAATAAAATAGAATTCAAATAGTTCTCAATAGCTATTGCAGACAATATAACAAAAAGAAAGACCTAAGCATACCTCAATGAAACCAATTCCCTTCTTTGTACTCCCTTCCACAACCCGCAACCCATGGGTCTGCAAAAGAAAAAAATAATTTAGAAAGTTACTACATCATTTGTGGCTCTGATGTAGCAAATTATAGTGTCAAATAGATCTCTCTAAGAACTTGGCATTACATGCCAGATGTGCAACTTTGACGGGCTTTGCCAAGACTCACTCTTTGCTTCATATTTCTCTGTTAAGCTCACAAAATACAGAGGTTCACTTGTTACAAAAAATAAATAAATAAATAAAAGGAAACAAAAAAAAGTATGCAAAACAAACAAAGATAAGAGGGGTAAGAGAATGATCACTGAGCTGCATTAAGAAACCTTGCATCAGGAAAGTACGCAATTGGAAATCGCAAACCTCGAAACTAACGAGAAAACTACATGGAAAAAAGAGCAATTATAACGCTATGTGGCCTGTATCTTTGCAAAATATTCTGATGGGTGGGGGCCATGGATTGGAATCCAGATCAGTTGTGTTCCACAGGGCATGTACTATGCCTAAAAAATCTCCGTGATAGGACAATCTTAACCTTTCAATTTGTTACCAACACATAGATGGTAAAGAAGAAAAATACAATAATGGTCCAATTTCAACTGAAGGATACCCTAATATTATCCATTGGGATCTACTAATCTGAGAGAGTTTGGGGCATTCTCCATCCACTGTGGGAATGAAAGTCCAAATTATTTATAGATTACGAACCCATTGGGTCCCACTTGTTAGAACTGGAAACCATGTATATGGCGCAAAGATGCAAACCGTGTAATCATATTATTCCTCATAGATGCAATTTGACTCAAAATTCCTTTAAAGCAGCATTATTTTGCAGTAAGAACTATGAATGAAGAAGGGCTACCAAGTGCAGTACAAGTAGTTTAGTAGTTGCAAGGAAACTGAGAAAATCAAAATAGCATTATTTATGGAAAAAGATAACTCTGGTTGGATGGATCCTCTGCCGACAAATTGAGATAACGAGTTCCTGGTGCAATCCGGTTATCGAGTCAATGAGATCTCGATACCCAAATTGCAAAGAAATGGCTAAGAGTACACCCACAAGAATACTTGAGTGAGAGGAAGAAATAACTTTATTGATATGAAATTTCTTCTCTTACAATACTTGAGAAAACTCACTATGAAAATGTGAAATGCCTACCTCCCCTCCCCCCCCCCCCCCCCCCCCCACAAAAAAAAAAACCAAAAAAAAAAAAAAAAAAACACTTGAGAAAATCCCTGTGAATCTTTAAAGAAAACCCCCTAACTATTAGATTGATTTCAAATCAATCTATATAATTTAAGACAATAAACATCCCAACAACAAAGATTTGGCATAAAATAATAAACACAAATCTACTAAATACCCAAAAATCTTCAACCCTATCTCCACACCAACCACCATCTTCCACAAATAGCAAATGTGATATCTGACATTTAGCCCCCAAATTTTGCAGCAACTAGCCCAAAATCAGCACATGCTAGGCCTTGTGGTGGGCTGTGGACCTACATCACTTCCAACATCAACAGGTATAAGCACCTCAACATTGTTCGTTTCTCCATGATCCAACTTCAAGAGTTCTCCAGATATACTTGCGAGGATATCTTCGCTACTATGAGCGGGTTCCTTTTGTCAATAAATCTATTTGGTTATCACTTCCATGTGGAATTAATGCTAAAATCAGATAACTCATACAATATCTCCAATTCAGATCCATTGCTTTGGTAGATGGAATTTACTTCTTGCTAAAGTCTTAACCTGAAGTGCCCCAAAGGTGATGATCTCTCTCTACTCCCACTCCCATAGTAGCTTTCTGAAGGGCATACAAGTCCCTGATAACATGGTGGTAAAATGTGAATGGTGATGAATGAATTTGTCAATGTTTACTGATGTAGGTTCAAAGGCATGATTCACAGATTGAACCTCATCAAATAATGGGGTTGAATGACCATTTCCTTCAGATTTTTTGAGAAAATAGGTAATAGCTTACAATGAAGGGGTTGATTCTAGCATGGCTTCTCATTGTCTTGCATTTTCTAAGCTCAGCAGGGATGCACCAATGACATTTTTTTACCTTTCCCATTGGCCAACATTAGGAGGAACTCCATTTGCCTTTTCACTTAACCCCAGAAGCTATTAGTTTCATTCTCCATCAGATTTTGGGAATTAGATTTTGAGGCCCTTCCTGTAGTAATGATAGAATCGCAACCAACTACAATACATCAACAGTGCTATTGTTTTTAAGCAGGCTTCTAGGCAAGTATAGTTAATACTTTTATCACAGACAATCCAAATATCAGCGAGATGCAAAGCCCATTGACCACCTCTTTCTTCATAATGTATTTGCCAAGAAGATCCAGAATAGAATTCTCAGTCTGTTCTAGGTGCATTTGGTGGTGCTAAAGAAATTAGCAAAATGTTTCTCGCTTGGCATGGTGGCAGTGTGGGTCAAATGGAGAGGAAGCTGTGGAGGCTCACTCTTCTTGCCGGTCTATGGGCTATCTAGGCTGAGAGGAATGATAGATGCTTTCATAACTAATGCAAGCAGCCAGATGTGGTTTCCAGTAGATAAAAAATGGATATTATAGCATTTAGGCTGGTTGCATCAAATCTTTTAAATCTGGTGTTTTGTTTTCCTAGGCTGTTTGGCCCACTTTGTTTTCTTTTGGTGTACATTTCTTGTATATCTTTCAATAAAACAGCAACCAAATTAATAATAATAAATATCCAATTATCTGTTGGACAGCTTGTTCCAAAATCATAATCATCATTAGCCATTGTTAGGGCAAACGGAGAGTGACAAAACTCTGAAGTACCTCAGACTCTCCCAAGAAGCTTGACTCCTCAAAAATGGGACCCAATTATTGAATAATGTAGAATTAGGCCTGCAATTTGGGAAGGTAGGTACTTTCTACTGTTTCTAGTTAGAGTTACACTCTTGAAGGTGGCCTTCGCTGATCTCCCTGTCTACTTCCTATCTATTACAAAATCATGTTAAGGTGGGGTTGAAGTTTGAAATGATCTGAAGGAAGTCTTTGAGATGAGGCTACTGATCTAGTAGGACTTGCTGAGTGAGTTGGAAAATGGTTCATTCACCAAAAGTTAATTGTATTCGGGCATTATGTTGTTAAATACATGGAATATGTTAAAAATAAATGCCTGAAAGCATAAAAAGCTTCTCCTCTTCCCAGGGAAAACTCCAAAAAATAAAATGGTTGTGGGCCCCAACTAGATGGGATTGGGTCCCACAACTCTTATACTTTCGTAGGTCCTTTGATTTGGGTTTGAAAAGGATTTGAGGGACGTTTGGATGAGCTTTTTGGGTTAGACTTGAGGTTTAATTTGGTTCTAGTTAAGATTGTGTTTACGATGGGTTGAGGTTGAGGCCAAGGTGGTCATGATCATCATTGTCTAAGCCTTATCCCCATTAGCTAGGGTCAGCTACACGAATCCTGTTTATCAAGGATCATATCCTTAGTTACACAATAGGTCCTCAAATCTTTTCTTACTAACTCCACCAATGTACTTTTGGGCCTTCCCCTTTGGCCATTTAGGGCCTTCAACGTAAACAACTCACTCATTCTAATTAGGGCAGTTTTTACCCTCTGTTGCACATGGCTAAACCATCTATCTACTTTTCTTCATCTAATTACCTTTTTTTTTTTTTTTCCTTTTTTTGAAAAATGACAAAATTTATTAAAACCGCAGCAAAAGCACAAACAACACAAAGAAAAAGAAAAGACAAACAGAAAAAAGAGCCACCGAGGCAGTGACTCAATTATATTCCAACAAATTCCAGATTACAGCCCCACGGGCTTGAAACAATAGAAGCCCATTCGATAATCATTGATCTAAATCTTTGGGATATTGCCTCCACCGATTTCTTGGAGTTGTCGAAGCACCTTGCATTCCTTTCTACCCACACTGCCCACCATGTAGCAAGGAGAGCCATTCACCAAAGTGCCTTCTTTGGATGGGCGAAACCAGCGCCGTGCAGGCAAGCAGACACCAATCAACAGAGCATGGGAGGCTCCACAAGATTTGAAAACAGCACATAATATGTGCCCAGATTTTCCCCAAGAAGGGACAATGCAAGAAAATGTGATAAGCTGACTCTCCGTTTTGCATACACATGATGCATATATTTGGGATTATCATCCCTCTTTTTCTGCAAATTATCCACGGTGAGCACTTTCTTCCGACGGAAGAGCCACCCAAAAGCTGCTATCTTAGGGTGAACGAAATAGGACCACACAAAACAGGTGCTCAACACCCCTCTTTGGTGATCAACACCAAATAAAAGAAAGAAAAAGGATTCTTCATCTAATTACCTATTTGTGCTTCTCCTGAGTTCCCTCCTAAGGGATTCATTTTTTATTATATTCTTCCTCATCTTGCCACTCATCCACATCAATATCCTTGTATTACCAATTGGGTTGAGGTGAACGCACTTAGACAAATTCCTGTAAATTTATAGAATAAAAAATTAGACCTTCTTCAATACTAACCAGGTCAATTAATCTGGCCATCCCATATTAGGTGGAGTGTCTAATCCCTACCTGTTGAGATGAAAGGGGGTTGAATGTGCAGAGGAATGCTGAGGCTTCTAGGGAGACTGTTCTCAACATCCAGATGGTCATTGCCATCCAATCTTCCGATTAACTCAATTAAGTAGGAAAGTAAATTTTGGCTAATTGAATTAATGTCACCAAACTTTCTACTGAGATTTCTAACCATCTTACAGTGGGAATACAAGTAAAGTGAGATTTTGCAATTCTCATGAGCAACAAAAGATCTTGCTTAATGAAAAACTATATTTATAAAAAGATATATAGTCATCATCCTAAAAACCCCATCCAAGCTATTTGGGGTTGGCTTTACCATCCTATTTCGCCAATCTTTATTATCTAAAGCCCAATCAAACCTTCTCATCCCCTTTTACCCTCGTAATCCATTTCCTTTCTGGAAAAAAAAAAGGATATGAAATTAAGATTTACTTCGAGAAAATAGGCAATTGGGAATGGCCCTTATCATCAGAGGCAAAGAAAAACACTACAAGGGAAAACTGACTCTATTTTAAACAAAACCAGCATTATTTTGAAATCTGTAGCCAGAAATGAAACATAAATAACGTGAAACACAGAAAAAGAAAATAAGATACTGTTATCAGTACAAAAAGCAAAAGCGAGAGAATGTAACAGAGATTTCCTCAAGAATGAAGCAATTAAGCATGCCATTCAAATAAACCATCAAATAGAATTACAAATATTTTAATTGAAGTGGAATAATTAAATTGTGATATCCTTCCTTATCATTCATATTTGGGGCATGGGCCTGAAATTGAAACTACTTTACTTTCAGATGGAACTTGGAAGTAGCATAAATGCAGTTTGAGGGCTACTTGTTCATTAAGAACACCAGGAAGACCGTTATTAATATGGGTACATTTCCTTTTCTTTCTTATATTGAACAGAATGCTTTACATTCGATTCGCTTGTGGATAGAAATGATGGCTAAGCATGTTAAAGGAAAGAGGGAAAAACACCCAAGAGGCAAAAACACATCAAGACCAACGCCATTCTGCAGTCGGAAGAAAACCCGTTCATGGAAATGACAAAAAAAAAGGCTACAATAGTCAATGCTCGAGAGCTTGCAGTACAATTTGAAAAAATAAAAATAAAAATAAAAATAAGTGGAGACAGGAAAAATGGTGAATTGAGAAACCTGCATGAGAAGCTTGACACGGTCGAGGGGGGCGGTGACGGTTTTGGCAGCAGCGCCAGCAATGGCACCAGCCGTGAAGAGGGCGACTTCCCTGGGGACAAAAGCGAGGAGAGAAAGGGGATGCTTGAAAAGCTGTTGAAGAGATGGGGAAGGGAAGTCCTTGGTTTCATCTCTCTTCTCAACAGAAAGAGATGCGAAAGGGAATATCCTATCTCTCCTTCTGAGAACAAAAGAATCTGGTTCTTCATCAGATGCTCTAGTGAAAGTGCAAGTGGGAGGCTTTTGAAAGGAAGGGATGGGACGCCATATCAAGACGCCTTCCCTCATCTCATCACACCCTCGCTATCTGCTCTTTCCAACAATCTCTTCTTCTTTCCTCTCTCTTTCTGTCTCTGTATTTGCCTCTCCCTCCGTCTGCCTCTCCGTTCTAAAGAGGAGAAGAAACGACGCGATAAGGCAAATGGGGAAGTTACCTTCCCTCTCGGTTTTGTATTTACTTTTATTTCGACACGCGACGTTTATTTATTATACTCTCAGCGTGTTTGCTAGGCACATGCAGAGGCTTGGGGCCACTGTTATGTATGGTTTTATCCGCACCGTCCATCCATTTTTCCATATCGTTTTAGTAAATAAACCATGGAATGAGGCAGATCCAAGACTCAATTGGGCCACACAATAGGGCTTAAATTACTGCCGTTGAAAAATTCTTATAGGCTGAGAAGTCTTGAATCAAGCTGAAATTCGTGTTTTAACTGCATCCAGATCTATCTGACGTTATTACCAGGTTTGATGGTAAATAAACATCATGGTTAGTTCTATAAAAGTTTCAACGTTAAGCATTATTATCCTCACTGCTTCTGTGGTGTGTTATACTTGAGCTATTAATTTGTCTTGTGGTTGGGCTTGTGTACTATAATGATATGGTAAAATAGATCGACGGTGTAGATATAACACATACATTACAGTGGCCCTAAAAACCCCCGCAAGCTTGGCTCAAAAGAAGAAGAAGGGTAGTACTTAATCTGCATCCGTTTGTGTTGTATCCTCTCAATATACGTTTCATACTTTTTACAATTACAGGTCAGCGTAGGGCGTGAGACCAAACACTACTAGAGAGGTGTACACGGACCGAACTAGCTCGGTTAGCTCGCTGGACTCAGACTTGAAAAAGCTCAACTCAACTCAGTTCAAAGCTGAGTTCATGCGATTTAAGCTGATGTTTTGGGCTCGAAAATGAGTTCGAGCAGCTTGAGGTGGCACAAAAGTAAATCACACCACCGGAAAACAGTTGAGCAAGGAAACCCACCGTTTATAACTACTTGAAGGCGCAGAAATTTTGGAACATGCATCTATATATCATCCTATGAATGCATTGGATGAAATATAAACACCTTAGTAGTGGGTCCAAAAAGCTTCCAGCAGTGGGTATTTCCATCCACTACTTCTCACGATGTGTCCCACTTGAGTTTTGAATCTCCTTTCTGGTAAGGCTCATCCTACCTGAAATGAGCTAGCGAAATGAATAGACAGAGTGGATATAACACGAATATCACTGTGGCCCCACAGTCCCTGGGAATACCCCATTTCAATCCAAGACGTTTTGGTACTGGAGAAACTTTAATGTTCTACGTATTGCTTTGGATGATACGTATGAACAGAGATAAATTGCATAAAGTGATGTTACAAATATATGCCTGTTTCAAAACTTGGTTAGCCTCCCATAAGTTTTTAATCATGACCCTGTGCTATGATCTATTTGAGCTTTTAAAATGAGCTGAAAAAAATGGATTGACGGTGTAGATAAAACACGTACATGACGGACCGGGCCACGTCATGCTCCAAGGATATTCCCGGAGGCAATCGGCGTCCCCTTTACATGCACTTTCCAAAATGTAAAATATAATTGTCACGCTCGCACGCATGCTGCGTGTAAGCATGCTTATGGAGAGGGGATTGCGTGTGGGCTTAAACGAACGAACCTTCCCAATTGGCTGTTGATGCATTGCCTTCTAATTTTTCTGTAGTTTCGCGTGCCCTCACACAGAGGGAAAGGATGGTAGTCTTCTAGACACCCGATTCATCTCACCTCTCCTTGCTTCCCTCGCTGTTGATGTGATGTTTATGGACCCCACAAAGTGGTCATGTGATTTACACTGAATAGAAGTGGGGTCCACTGGACCTCACAAAATAAACATGGTTCTTTCATCTGCCTTGCTTGCATGGACTTCTAATGCCAGCCCTTGGATTTGAAGTCCCAAGGTGCAGTCAATGAACACAACCAAAACGTAGGACCCAAACCCAGAAAAATTGAAGTCGGTCTACAAACAAATTGTATCCATTGAGTAAATGAGAAATTATAAATGGTTAACTACCATTAGCTTGTGATTAAAATTTTGAATTATAAAAGAAATATTAAAATTCAAATGTTCTTTCCAGCTTCTTCTCTTTTATTATTAATTGTAGCAAATACCACTTAACCCTCTTTATTAGCCAATCTCCCTCCTCTATGTTCCCTTTTTGTATTCTTCTTTTACTTAATGTGAAAATCCCCTTATGCTTCTTATACCTGACTTAAAGCCAACGCATGAGATGCATAGATTGGGTCAGGATCTGACCCCTTAAATAAATGGGTCAACTTATTTTGTTTTGGACTAGGCCCAACCCAACTTAGATTTTTGAGGATTGGTTTGGAGCCAAGATACATACTCAAATATTAAATGGATCATGTTCAAGACACCCCTTGGCTTGACTCAACCTGAAATCCACACATCTAAGAAGGCTAGATCAACCAACCCACGCAGTTGAATGCCTGGCCTGAATTTTAAGCGTGAAAGTTGAACGTGTCCTTTTATTATTATTATTATTTTTTTTTTTTGCAAATGAATGGATTTCCTAGCCTTTTCAATTGAAGCCCCCTTAAGGCTAAAGACATGCCAATTTTTTTATCTTTGTAGACATACTCAAGTATAGACCCAAAAATTGGGCTTGATTAGGCACAGATGGACTCTAACCTAGTCCAAACCCAGCCTATTGCCACCCGTATTACCGTGGTTATAAAACCAAAGGTTTCAATCTTTTTATCTTTGCGGACATACTTAGTCTCATGGTACTAGTCTCTGGTTGAGCCTAAGGGGTGTTTGACACCATGAATTTAGGGGATTTGAGTGGATTTCAAATCCATGATTATTTAACACCATAAAGTAATTGAGAGTTTCAGATCCAGGGGTTTCAAATATCCTCAAAGAGGGAGTTTGAAATCCATCGTGAGAGATTGGACTACATCTAAAATCCTTATAAGATTTGCATATGTAATATGTGTCACCAGACTACTAAATTATTGGGCACATGGCCCACTAATTATATCCCAAAACAACTAGATTATCAATTACATCACTATAATTACTTTAATATGATGATCAGCACCGTTCAAACATTGTCCATTTAAATCAACGGTAAAAAATCATTGGTTAGTCGCTTGGACGTGATCTTGTGTTTGTGGCCATCAAAGACTTGAAATTTCATCATTTTCAAGCAAAGTATATATTTTAGCGGGCTTATTATAACCATTGTGTCAAGCATTATGTACGTTCACTAATTAGAGATATTAAAGTTGATTTAATAATTAAATTCAAACCCTTGTAACTATACCATACATAGCTACTTTTGAATTAAAGTTGATTCCCAATCCACAATAGGAGGAATATTTCAAATCTAGGGGTTCTTAATCCAAGGGTTCCAAATCCATGCTCCCAAACAAGCAACCTGGGACTTAAACTTCACACGTGTTAATGACAGTTGTAATAGATGGTTATAAAATGCATGATTATTATCATGACCCCAGAGCTGGCTCAGTCATCCCATGCAGCAGACGAATGATCACCTTAACCTAATTACCTAGCCTAACCGGCTCGGCTGAGTTGTCTTGCCTACAATGTGTCTCTTCTGTTCATGATTTTCATTTCTCTAATTAATTTAATTGGGTTTGCTAATCCTACACGTGCTTGGGAACCACACACATTTCACAAGCAAGCACATGTGTCAATGTGTGAGAAATACACTACACCGGTTAGATCTTCTGGGATAAAAATCAAGCCGTTTCACACCTCATTTGGACAGCATGTAAAAACAAACGGTGGAAAGAAAAATGAAATTAACCGTCAATTAATTTTGTACATTTTAGTCTATTTAGAAGTGAAATCTATAATTTTTAAGCATGAGATTTAAACATTATTTTCAATCTTATCGAAAGTGCAGATCTCACCCATATGAATGTGTATGAATCCACAAGCTGGTGGATTTAGCAAACCTTAGCACGTCAGATTTTTTAAGCCAAACAAGGTAGACTGAACTGTCACATCAAAATACATCCCCTCGGCTCGTGAATTAGGTCTACTAGACTCCCATGCCTTTAATGTTTTTATAGTAAGATAAATTTTTAAAATAAAAGTTATTTTTAATAAATAAATATATTAATTATTTAAACTTTTCATTAAAAAAAATGTGTATAACCAGCCAATAAGAAAATGAGCTTTTGCTTATACAGTCAGAGTTCATCATATCCTGAAAATAATTTGTAAATTTCATTCATCTGTACTTGTTGGAAATAACCAAAAAACCAGTACGTCAATTATCTCATTATTTTTTTTCCTATATTCTTTGTGTTCTAGATTATTATTTTTCCAACAATGCCGGTACATCATCTATTTTACATATAACAATTTATCTATTCAAGAAGAAATTATCAGTAAGTTAGATGGTTGGATTGCTTGATCAAGACAAGTACCTGTTAATAGCCACTTGGCATCCGGAGGTACCGAATCAGCTCCTTTCATTCATGGTTGGTGCCCATGTTTCATGCACACAGCGTGTAACTCGTGGATGCATTTAAAAAGGAAAACGATTCCCACGCACCCTTTCAGCTACCGGAATGTTACCTGCCTCAACTAATGGCTTGGATTTCTCTTCTCCAATCCACGATTTTATGTGCGGGAGTAGTCAGCTCACATTTTCTTTGGGCTTCGCATGTAACTGCGTGGTGTTCCTCTTCGAGGTATACAAAGGCTACGTGGGACCGATTGTGATGACTGTGTAATATCCATCTGAATATCTGTTGTGACGCCTAATACTGAGGAGGTTAGCCCAAACAAGAAGTAGATTTAAAACTCAAGTAGGATGGTGCACTCACTGTGGAAAGCTTTTCTCTTACTCAAGTACGATGGATCACTCACTGTGGAAAGCTTTTCTCTTTACCGGCATGTGAATGTAACATGTTATTTTCATCCAATTTTTATCTCCCTATCAGAAAATCTCTTTCCAAATTCTCTACCTTCCTCCCTCTCTCCACATGGGTTGTGCGTCACTTCCTACATCTAAACTGCAACCATTATTTTCCATTTCAATTTTAGTAAGTATGCTATGTGATTGTTAGATTAAAAAGAGTTTAAAAAGACTTGAAAATTTTAAGAAAATTGTATGTTACCTATTTAACTAATCTGTCTTAATTGTGTTTAGCTTTGTTTCACGTTGAAAAGTTGTCAGGAAAATTAAGTCTTTACCTCAAATCACCTCACTTATTTTTTGTATTGAAAACAAAAATATACCATGGGTGCAACCGAAGTGCGGCATGGCATGGTGTGAACGTGATTTTCTCTATATAATATTGTCTTACTCATGCACATGAAAATAAAAAGTCATTTTACACTTAATAATTAATTAGCTGGCATGCACTAACATGAAGTCCCTATGGCCACCTACTTTATATATATATATATATATATATATATATAGAGAGAGAGAGAGAGAGAGAGAGAGAGAGAGAGAGAAAAGGTACCATACGCTTGACCTCACAATAAGCTCCCGTGAGGTCGAGCTGTGTGGGCCCCACCATGATGCGTGTCGACCATCAACACCGTGCATTTGATGGGTCCCCTTTAAATTATGAGATATCTCAAAAATCAGTAGTATACGGAACTCAAATGGGCCATACCATCTAAAATCATGTGAAGACACCGTTAAAACATATAAAATCACTTGGTGGGGCCCACCTGAGTTTTAAATGCTGCTGAAACTTGGTCTGAACCCCCATCTAAGTGGGACACACATAATGGATGGGCTAGATTTGCAAACCACATCTCGATGAGCCCAAAAAATGATTATGAATGTTTTAATGGTGCACGGCCCCTCTCCACTTCTGTATGTGGTGTGGCCTAAACAAGTCACAAATTGACTTGATTTTTGACATCTAGGCCCACGATGGAATGGTGCATTTGACTGATAGGGTAGATGTTCAAAATGCATCATGGTGGGGCCCACATAGCTCGACCTGCAGTGGCTTAAGCCCGGGTGCGCTGCGCCATCGGAGACGCCGTCGCCCCGGCCGAGGTGGGAAGCGCGCCCCGCAGGGCGTGCCGCTCGCGGCACTGGCCCGTGGGCCCCCCATTCGGCCCGTCTTGAAACACGGACCAAGGAGTCTAACATGTGTGCAAGTCAACGGGTGCGCAAACCCGCAAGGCGCAAGGAAGTTGATTGGCGGGATCCCCTCGTAGGTTGCACCGCCGACCGACCTTGATCTTCTGAGAAGGGTTCAAGTGAGAGCATGCCTGTCGGGACCCAAAAGAGATGGTGAACTATGCCTGAGTGGGGCGAAGCCAGAGGAAACTCTGGTGGAGGCCCGCAGCGATCATGGGACGGACTCGTGAGGCCGAGCGCATAGTACCTTTTCCCATATATATATATATATATATATATATATATATATATATATATATATATATATATATATATATATATAAACATCTCATCTCCTTTGCAAAAATTAACCAAAAATTCTCTATTTTCTAGGTTTTTTTTTTCCTTTATGTTCTTCCTGGACAAATTAGCTCAAGTAATCTTAGGTTTGTATGACTATGATCGAGAGTGGACTAGATATAAGCTGTTCATTTTAGAGGAGAGTTTTGTATCAGGGGATGACAACCTTGTTAGGACACGGTGCATTAGGTACTGTCTTCCGATGGGACAAATCTATCTTTAAGTTAATGATTGTTATGCGCCTAATCTTTAACGTCAATCATTTATCAAGATTTAAAGCCAAACAACATTCTACTTGATGATGACATAACTGCTTGTGGGTGATTTTGGGCAGGCTAGGTTCTTATCTGAGGTTGCTCAAACTATCTCGGTTGGAATGAAGGGATCTATTGGATGCATCGCTCCGGGTAACTATCTTATCTATTTCCCCACACACACACCTGTACCCCCAGACTCCCAGTCTATTTGCTTGTTGGAGACTGGACCTGTGACCAAAGTAGGGGCATAATGTGTATGTAAAATCCACTAGTCAGGTTTTTCTAATATTCTTCCAAAAATTTCACAAATATTTGGGTGAATGATGGAACTTCCTACTGTATATATAGGTCCAGTATTTTTAGTGGGTCCCACCTGTTAATTGGCTTGGGTTTTTATACGCTCCACATATGACTGTAGCCTGTTCTTTAGGTGGGCTCTAGCAAGCATGTTGCCTAAGCCTAATCGTTATGGCCACCCTTGATTTTTACCGGGGCCTCACTTGAGTTGCGAAATAGAGTTACTTTTTGCCAATCCTTCTCTAATCTAAATGAAAGGTCTATATGGGAGCGTATTACATCACATGAAATGAGTTTTGCTAAGCTACAAGCACATATGGGAGCCTATTACATAGTATTATGCAGGTATAAAATGTTGGGGGCCTTGTACAAAACTTCAGGATCTAGCCTCCCAAACAAAGCAGAATTATGGGATAATAAAAGCAATGAAAAACAAATCAAAGTATCAACCACACACCGCATAAGAGATTTTTATATGGAAAATCCTCAAAGAGGTAAAAAACCATGGGACCTCATCCAGATCAACAATCCACTATGAAGCAGACCGTTACAACCGATCACAAGCACACCTTGCTATGATCAAACCTTCATCACTCATGCAGGAGTAGATAAATGGTAAGAGAAACAAAGAAAACGGAAAGATCTCACCGATTACGAGGACGTAGAACGCTGAGATGTTGATTGCACAATAGATCACCTCCACGAGCATAACCTCCCTTCTACAAGCTTCCTCTCTCTCTCTCACACCTTTAATATCCCTCTTATATTTTTCTTATCACACTTCACTCCTATAAAAACATAAAAACCCCATTTTATAGTTTTAGGAAACTCCCTTTTGCATCTCAGTTATGAAAGGACTTGCGAAACGAAATCCGCATAAAATCGCGAAACGAATCTGTGTAACTATGACCGGTCGAGACGAACTTACGACCGATCGAGCGCCACCTACGACTGGTCATGAACCACCCACGACCAATTGAGCACCCCTGAGAAAAAATGCCCAAACTCGCTGGACTTTGAGTCGAGCCAGGGCTTGACCCCACAATTGGTCGAACATCAGTCCACGACTGGTCATGCAGGCTTCACGACCGATCGACGACAGGTCAAAAACCCCATCATAAAAGTGGTACATGAGTGCTATCTAATCCATGGGTTGGGTCCAGTCAAGTACTTGACCTAGACCAAATTCCGACTTGACCCGAGCCTAAATCAAAACAAAGGTCCAAGGACCTGATAGATCTCCAAACTCAATTTTATCTAGATCCACGTCCTAAAAACAATGACCTCAAATTTAAAGGACTCACATGCAGCAAGTCTCAAAACTCAATGGCATCAAAATCTAATTCATTTTAAAGATCTACATGTACCAAGCAATAAGGTCCCTTGCACCCCACACGAATCACACTATAGTAAAGTATATGTAAGACCCGTATCTTAGTCCGTATCGTTCCGTAGACTTCTGCGGTCTTACTGGTCGAATTCCAGCAACCTTCGACCCTTAATCGATATTTGCACGCGACTTTGATTCGTATGTCGTCAACCCGAGTCGACTCAACCCGAGACCATTACCATAGTGATCGCGCTATCGCTGCGGTTCCGATGCCGCGACTCACACGTCGAGGCGATACCCTAGTCAGGAGATGTGGTCCGACATTCGGTGCGAGGAAAACGCCGCGCATTACGAAACTCAAGAGAATCTCTACGACTTGTCAAATCAATCTCATCAATCAATCAATTTCATCACATCACATGTCAAGTACATGTCAAGTACACATCACCTTTCACCCATTCCCAAGCAACCACAAAAGTCAAGAATCTCTTACAAAGCCCATACCTTTCTTACACCAAAAACCCTCAAAGTCAAAAAGTTCTTACACCACCCATGCTTTTCTTACACAAATGGCCACAAAAGTCAAGATTTTCTTACACACCCATCACTCACCACATCCATCACCCATCTATCTCTCTCCCTTTTACGAGTCTCTATCTCTCATTTCTCAAAGCTTCATTTTCAAGCAAGAAACACCTCCATATGTATGAGCTCTCCAAACCTTCCCAAGCAACAAAGGTGGCCCACTTTCCTACCCTTTCATCTCTTATCTCAACCATCCAAACCTTATCTCATCCATTGGAATCAAAGCTAAGGTGCTAAGGAACCCATAGGAGCAAGAAGATCGAACGGTGGGTGCTTGATAGTGGTCATTTTTCATGTTTTTAAGGTGGGCTAAGTGAGGCCAACCGATCAATGGTTTAGATCTCACTTAAGACCCTAAGTTGTGGCCGACGGCCCACTTTGATCATCATGATCATCCATGATGGGGCCATTCTCCATGGACCCCATCATGATGTTTATTGCATTACATTAAAAGGTCATCTAGACCGTCCATATTGGTGGGGAAAGGATCTCCACCTTTGATTTCGATTTTGGTGGTCTCATATGCTAAGGGGATTCATTGATGTATGCTTTGTTTCACAAGGGAGGGCTCATAGTGGCGGAGCCCTCCATCACAAGTGTGTCCCACTCTCTATCTCTCTCTCTCTCTTCTTTTCTTTTTCTTTCTTTTGTGATGATGTAGCCTAATGGCCCACTTGGATGGACCCCACTTGAAGTATGTATTTCCCCATGCCCTCCAACCCCTTTTTGGTGGCCCACATCTATAGGTGGGGCCCACCTCAAAGTACTTATTATGGTCCAGGGACGCTGGACGTTTCCTGGACGCTGGATGGAAATCAAAAGAAAAGGAAAAGAGAGCCTTTTTGGGGTGGGCCACTTGTATAGGCCCCACCTTGATGTATGAGTACAATCCAGGCCGTCCATCCTCTTTCTCATATCATTTTAGGCGTTGAGCCAAAGAATGAAGCTAATCCGCTCATTAGGTGGGCCATACTTTTCAAAATAGTAATTCTCACCGTTTATAAACTATTTTAAATTTTTCTACAGGATAAAAGTATTCAACATTGGACTCTTTTGGCATGTCTTGAGCCAGGGAAGCCAATGGACGAGGTGGATCTAGTTGATGCGGGCCCCAGATACAAAAAACCCCAAAAAAATGGGTTTCCATTATTTTAAAAAAAAAATGGCAAGAGGCAGTGCCTCTGTCTCTGACGCGCTGCTGGGTGCAGCAGGCGGGCGTACAACGTCCCACGGCCCCTGCCGTGGGCCCCACCATGATGTGTCTGTAAATTCCACGTCGTTCATATGGCGGGCCCCTCTTTGAAGCAGGCCCTCGCTAAAAATGAGGCCGATCCGACGCTCGGGTGGCCCACACCATAAGAAACAGTGGGATTGAACCTCTACCATTAAAATCTTTTTATGGGCCACAGAAGTCTTGGATCCAGATGAAATTTGTTTTCCCCTTTCATCCAGGGTTGTGTGACCTTATCAACGGGTTGGATTTCAAATAAACATTGAGGTGGGCCCCACATGGGACCCACAGTGATGTATGTATTTTCTATCCACCGTCCAGGCGGACGGTGGAAGCCCACCATGATATTTGTGTTTTACTCTCACCGTCCAGCAGATGGTGGAGCTAGGGCCCATGGTGATGCATGGAGCTGTGGCCCACGGTGATGCATGCGCATCATTCACACTGTCCAACCACAGTGGACCCCACCATGGTGCGTGTGCAGCATCCAAACCGTCCATCCACTTGTGCTAAGTGTATTCTAAGGCCCACGGGATTGGGCCCATTTTAATTTAATTGTGGTGTCCTTTAAGGCCCACTTTGGCATTTATAAAGCCAATGAGATGGGGCTCATATTGTGGTATTTGTGGCCATTGGAGTGGCCCATCTGATATGATTGTAAGGCCTATGGATTTAGGCCCATTTGACATATAAGGCCTATGGATTTAGGCCCATTTGACATTTTAAGGCCTATGGATTTAGGCCCATTTGATTTATATAAGGCCTATAGGATTAGGCCCATTTGATATGTATAAGGCTCATGAGATTAGGCCCATTTGATACAATCTAAGGCCCATGGGTTATGACCCATTGCAATGCACATAAGGCCCATGGGTGTGGCCCATTTATGTGGCCCATTTGATGAATAAAAGGCCCATATGATATGACCCATTTGGTATATATGTAAGGCCCAATGGGATGAACCTAAGATCCATTGCAATGTGTAATCCTAACACAGATTATGTAACGATGTTTATGACGATCGTGTCTTGGGAGCAATGTTGGTTTGACGTACACATTGCGAGTGTAATGTTGGTTGGATGTCCACATTATGACTCCCTATAGGGCCCATTGATAGGCAGTACTTGTTGTGTGTCGGCCGTCTAGGTCACCTGCGTTGTATGGATATTTCATTACGTGTTTGGTATAGTCCCATGACGCATGATCATACGCATCATATGTATGCTTGATATGAGAGGTGACTGATCATAGCATATGCCTTCGGGCAGGTTATTTATAGGCTCCCGGTTAGGCGGTGTTGCCCTACATGAGCGTACGATACGCGCAGGATTTACTGCATGATTGGATAGTGTGATTCATGCATTTCGCATTGTGTGACATGATTATTGTACGCCCTAGCAACATCGGGGTTGTAACCTCCACAGGCGTACCGTGGTTAGCAGGATTGGATACCAAAAATCTTATTCTACATGGGGTGCTATAGATATCCCTGGATGAAAGTCCCTAAACCCTTATAGTACTAAGAGGTTGCTCCAACGTCTAGACCGAGTAGGTAGATGAGCGTTGAGTGCCGATTACCAGATGGCTGCCCTCTCCACTGTGTTGTGGTCGGTTGGAAGGGGGTGCGGCCTTACCCGCCCGAGTGTAGGGGGCAATGCTAGGCTGGGTCTGACCAGCTCGAGGAATGGGTCCGCTATCGACGAGTCGAGCCCGATATTGGCAGACGGATAGTGAGGTCTCTTCCACTTACCTTATTACGCGCAATGAGGCGGCGATCTGGTTTAGAGTGTATTAGACCCCTGTGATATCCCATATTTGAGTTGTATTGATGTGTGGACATAGATGAGGATTTGTATGCTTAAGTTACATTTCACATCGCATGGCCTTGGAATGGCCGATATCATTCATGTCTTGCATCACATAGCTTTGGTACGGCTAATGGTTTTCATGGATCCATCTGCATGTTTCGCATTTCTCTGATATTGCATGTTCATATTATTACCTTGTGCACACACTCTCACCACCCTCTAAGCTTTCTATAAGCTTATGCACTACCGTTGCGTGCAGGTGACGTTAAGGCGCAGTAGCGCTGAGGCAGGAGCGCTTTGCAGATCTTTTTGGAGTTTTTGTTCTTCATCATTGTATTTCCTTTTATGCTCATTGTACTTGTAAAGTTTTTGATCATAGTGAAAATGTAATGGAGTTTTTGGTTGTTGTTTGTGGATTATGCCTTTGGTTATACTTATTATGAATCAAACTGACGTTGAAAATCCTCCTCGTAACATCCCAGGATCGGAACCTGGCGAATTGGCGCTGAGATCCGAGAATGGGGTTTTACAGAGGCTGTCGGTGCCGGATTCGGCGATAAAAAATTTTGTGAGCCCGATTTTCAAGTTTGGGGCGTGACAGTATACATATTTATTTTTTGGTAACATCTTTAGAATAAGATATGTATTACATATAAATCACACCATAATAAGGTAAAAAGAATTCTTTTCTGACAATGTGCTTAGTTAAAATATGTGTTACACAAAAATCATAGCAATAAGTGTTGAGGGTCAAATAGTGCGTATTAGACCCCAGATATTGTCTGGATTTACGAACATAATATTGATTAACGGCTGATTTAATCGTGTTTATGCTGCAGGTTGATTTTATGAGCATAGACTGAAAAATGATACTAAAAGCATGGATTTAACACTCAAGATTCACCAAGGCAAGGCACGAACCTAAAGGGATCACGATCGACAAATGCACATGCCATTGATCCGCGAAAATCAAGAAACTGAAGCGTAAGTGGCCCAAAATTGGTCCGGAATGCAAGATCATAGGGTTTCCATCATCCGTTCGGCTCGAAACTTCATACATGCCCAAGAGACCATGAATTAACCGTACACGTCAAATTTCATCCGTTTGATCCTTGTGCAAGTGTCCAAACGGCTAGATCAGCCCCTTAATTCATTAAGTGGGGCCCGCCTGATATCTGGAACTACTCCAATTTTGGTCTCAATGTCTAAAATGACATGATAGAATGGATGGACGGAGTGGATTTCTTACACGCATCAAGGTGGGACCCATTTGTATGCGAGTGAGTACACACTGGATGTGCACTCACATCACACTGAGCCAAAACACAGGTTGACTGCGTTTGACCTGCGACCGCCCGACTCCAAACATAGCACGGAGAGTCTCTGTTTCGCAGGACCGTCCGCTGATCGATCAGTGGCCCGCCATCATCAAGAAAATAGATGATCAGAGCCGTTCATCATGAACATACGGCCCCCCTCGTCAAAGCCTAGGTGGCCGAATTGCAAAAAGCAGTGGAGATCGGTTTCCCTTCGTCCAGATAAATGATTGACGGTGACACGAAAAAGATGGGTAGGACACACCAATTTTGGTCCAAAAATAGTCCATTTTTACTAAAATTTCACGGTCATTCCAATGGACGGTGTGGATTTCCCGTCTAAAGTCGATTATGGATTCCACCATCAGCCAGCAGTGGGTACGTAAGCTCTGTTTACGCAGTCCATGAAAACTGGCCACGGTGGGCCATTCCGAGATCCTGGAACAAGTTGGATCGATGATCTGAGCCGTCTACAAGATTCAGATGGTGGTCTTGACCCTCACCATGAAGCCAAAAAGAAATTTTGGGATGATCAGCGCCCCGAACATCTTCCAAACGCAACCTAGTTTGCGTTGAAACGTGCTGCACTGCGTAACAGTTGCTGCGTAAACAGTAGCCACGTCAGTTCTCTAAACTGACCCTTCCAGCTACCGACTATATCAAGTATAAAAGAGAGAGAGAGAGAGAGAGAGAGAGAGAGAGAGAGAGAGAGAGAAGAAAGGGAAGGGTATCACGTGGAAGCTTAGCCAGGACGTTGCAAGTGGGATTGGTTGGCTGGGAACGTCAGTGAGAGTCTTTTCTTTATTTTCTATTTGCTATTTTTTTTATTAATCTTGGGAGATTTAGCCCCAACATGCTGGGCTAAACCTCTTAGCTAGGGCTAAGAGGTGAAGCTTGTAGTGAGATGAGAGAATTTATTTTATGATTTTTATTTAATTTATGAACTGAATTCATGTTGATGTTAGTTTAATTATTGAAATTATTTTTATTCTTCAATGGTCTGTTGTGACTGAAATTACAGTGGGTCTGCAATGGCTTAGAGTATTTCCTTTTCTTTTTATGTTTATGACGTCAGGACGTCCCGTTGTTCACCATAGTCTCCTGGGCATGGTTGGATGTCGGTACCCTTCTTAACCTTCATACATGTGACTGGTTGGTAATTAGATTAATTCTATTGTTTGCTTTGTCTCCTAGGCATGGTTTGGTGATAGAATCCATTCTAATTCATATACCTTTCATATCTTGAAAACTAGATCAACGACAGTTCAGTTAAATTCTATAAAACAGGCATAAGATCTCTCTGATCTCTACAAGTGGATCATCTGAATCCCTAGTTACCTTTCTCTGAATTTTCTTAAGTCTTAGATTAATTGTTCCACCATTATTCCACTATTATTAATTGATTTAGGATTCATCTTATGGTAGTTCAAATCCTACTTAATTTTAGATAACGTACAAGTTTCAGTCCCTTGGGATTCGACCTCGGTCTTACCGAGTTATTACTACATCACAACCCTGCACTTAGGGAGTGAACAAGTTTTTGGCGCCGTTGCCGGGGACTGTCGGCTACGTTTTTCTGAAATTAATTAGTTTTAGGATTAGTTTAGGATTAGATTTTCTTTTTAGAATTTTCTAATTCTAGGTTTAGAAGCTTAGTTATTTTCCTTATTTGAAATTTTTTCTAACTTTAGAAACTTGCTATTATTCCTTCTATTTGATTTTTAAAACTAACTCAATTTTTCTGTTTTGTAGGAAGCTTCTAATTTAGTAAGCTCTTTCTAATTCTTCTTTCTTTGGAATTTTTTCTTTTCTCTAGAAATTAATTTACTTTTAATTAGGACTTTCTATTCTTAAAAACTAACTTATTTTGTTTTGTTTTGCTGGTTCTTAACCTAGGACTCCAAATTTGGTAACTTCTTTCCATCTTTCCCTTTTATTTTCTAGTTTTCTTCTTCCTTTCTCTTAGGTTTAAGTTAGAATTTGAGGGCTGAGTGTGTTTTATGCCCCAGTGGGCACGCGACAACACTCGACGTCTCGTGACTGAAGGAGGATTAGTTAAGGGGTTGACTGTCCATCGCAGGACTAGACACCACTTGAATTCTCCTGAGTTAGAGGAGGTTATGGCTGAAAATCAACCTCAAGCACTACCCCAACCTAGGATTGAGGAAGTACATGATGAGAATGAGGTGCATCAGGCACCCCCGCCTCGTACTTTACGAGATTATTTACAACAGGCGGGAGTGAGCACGCCCTCATGCATGATTTTTCCTGCGAATATAGGACATATGAACATCAAGCCAGGGGTTATCCAACTCCTTCCTAAGTTCCATGGGCTTGAGTCTGAAGAACCATACTTGCATCTGAAAGAGTTCGACAAGATTATAGGCACCTTATATTTCCCTAATGTATCGGAAGATACAATTAGGCTGAAACTCTTCCCATTTTTCTTGAAAGAAAAGTCAAGACGTGGTTACATTCACTGCGTCCTAGATCCATTGGCACATGGAATAATATGCAGAGGAAATTTATAAAGAAAATTTTCCCACATCATAAGACATTTACTCTCAGGAGAGCAATCATGAACTTTGCCCAAAAGGAAGATGAAACATTCTTTCAATGTTAGGAAAGGTTCAAGGATCTGGTTAATGCATGCCCACAACATGGCTTCGAGATATGGCGCATTACTAATTTTTTCTATGATGGGCTAACATCTTCCATGTGCCAAATGGTCGAGATAATGTGTAACGGAGAATTCATCAATAAAAATGTCGATGAAGTATGGGATTACCTCGATAGTCTCGCTGAAAAAACGTAATCATGGGACTATTACCCAAGGACGAACACTACGTCTAGGCCGACTCAGTCAAGGGAAAAGGACGGAATATATCTCCTGAAAGAGGATGATGATCTTAACCCTAAGGTGGCTAATCTCACCAGAAGATTTGAGGCCATGGAAGGAAGGAAAAGGTTAATGAAAGTGTTTGCGGTATTTGTGATTGCAACATTCATACTACTGAAAATTGTCCTACAATACCTGCCTTTCGAGAAGTATCGAATGAACAATCTAATGCCGTAAATAACTATTAACGACCTTTTAATGGATCAACCTCTAATACGTACAATCCTGACTGGAAAAATCATCCCAATTTTAGCTGGAGGAATGGACAAACTACTACCCCTCAAGGTTTCTTCAATCAAAATCCAAATCAGGGAAGACCTCAAGAAGAACCGGTTCAAAATTTCATCCAAGAGCTGGCTCAGACAATGCAAAGAATATCAGATTTTATGCAAAAAATGGATTCCCGTATGACGGCTATAGAAAAGGGGATGCTTCCTGCATAACCACTCCCCAATCCTAAACCGTAATATGAGATAGGTGACCCCAGCTCTTCAAATCAAATGGGGCACGCTAAATCCATCACCACTCTTAGGAGTGGGAAGATTATTGATAAAACCCTTCAGGTTAGGCCCGAAAAGCCTCAAGAACCAGAAGAAGACAACAATGATGAATCTAGTGATGCCTCACAAAAATTTGAACTGTAACCTCTAGAGAAGCCAGTTGCTCCGTTCCCCCAACGGTTGGTTGAACCAAAACGTCTCTCTCACTCTCAGGATATCCTAGAGGTGTTGAAACAAGTGAAAGTCAACATTCCTCTGCTTGATGTTGTAAAACAAATACCTTTATATGATAAATTCTTAAAAGATTTATGCACGACCAAACGACGAAAAAGTGTTCAAAAGAAGATCTCCTTGACTGAAAAAGTGAGTGTTATCCTAAAACAAGATGTGCCACAAAAATTCAAAGATTCCGGTTGTCCAACCATATCATGTGTAATCGGGAACTATCGAATTGATCACGCACTTCTTGACTTAGGAGCGAGCGTCAATCTGATTCCCTACACGGTATACCAATAGTTAGGTTTGGGTGAATTAAAACCCACCCGAACCATACTACAACTTGCTGATCGTTCTGTTCGTGTACCAAGAGGGATAATCGAGGATGTGTTGGTCCAGGTTGATAGATTTTACTACCCTGTAGATTTTATCATCTCGGACACCGAACCCATCAATGACACGAGCACTCAGATTCCCGTCATTCTTGGTCGCCCATTCCTGTCCACTTCAAATGCAATTATCAATTGCAGGAATGGTGTTATGACCATGTCTTTTGGAAATTTGACATTGGAATCGAATATCTTTTTCAATAACGGCAGCAACTCAGAGGAAGATGACGATTTCCACGATATTAACATGATTGATTCTTTTGTGGAAGATAGAACACCTCTCACCTTATCCTCTGATCTTCTAGAGACGTGCTTAGCCCACTCCCATGATCTTAATGATGATATAATTAGGGAGATGTGTGTCATGCTTGATACTGCACCGGTACTTGAAGTTAACCGGTGGAGACCACAAATTGAAGAGTTGTCCCAAACTGATGTAGTGCCTCTACCGTCTAACCTCAAGCCACCGAAGCTTGACCTAAAACCTTTGCCCTCCGATTTGAAATATGTCTATTTAGGTCAAGATGAGACATATTCGGTGGTGATCTCTGCCCACCTGGAGAAAGAACAGGGGAGTATGCTCATATCTACTCTCATTGAGCATAAGGGAGCTCTTGGATGGACGATAGCGGACCTCAAAGGAATTAACCCATCGATTTGTACTCACCGCATATATCTTGAGGATAATGCAAAGGCTGTTCGACAATCACAACGTAGACTCAATCCAAACATGAAGGAAGTGGTTAAGGTCGAGGTTCTTAAACTATTGGAAGTGGAGATCATATACCCTATATCTGATAGTCAATGGGTGAGTCTAACTCAGGTGGTTCTTAAGAAGTCCGGAATCACCATCGTAGCCAATGCCAATAACGAACTCATGCCGACCAGAGTTACTACTGGTTGGAGAATGTGTATTGACTACAGAAAGCTGAATACCGTCACAAGGAAAGACCACTTTCCTTTGCCTTTCATTGATCAAATCTTGGAAAGGCTAGCTGGTCATTCCTATTACTGTTTCCTTGACGGGTATTCAGGTTATAATCAGATTAAAATTGCCCCTGAGGACCAGGAAAAGACCACATTTACATGTCCCTATGGCACCTTTGCTTACAGAAGGATGCCTTTCGGGCTATGTAATGCCCCTGCCACTTTTCAGCAATGCATGATGAGTATCTTCTCTGACATGGTGGGGAAATATCTAGAGGTCTTCATGGACGATTTCTCTGTCTTCGGTTCATCTTTCAGCGAGTGCTTAGAGTCTTAAATGTATGCTGAAAAGATGTGAAGAAAAGAATCTGGTACTTAATTGGGAGAAGTGTCATTTCATGGTTCAAAAGGGAATTGTCCTTGGGCATATCATCTCGTCCAAGGGAATTGAGGTAGATAAGGCAAAAATCGACCTTATCTCTAACTTACCTCCACCCAAGAACGTTAGAGACGTGCGATCCTTCTTAGGACACGCAGGATTTTATCGACGATTCATAAAGGACTTTAGTCTCCTCTCTCGTCCTTTATGTAATCTCCTTCAAAAGGATACACCATACGAGTGGACTGAGCAATGCCAAGAAGCTTTCACCAAGCTTAAGAGCATGTTAACCACTGCACCTATCATGCAGCCACCCGATTGAAGCCTTCCTTTTGAGCTCATGTGCGACGCCTCTGATTATGCTCTTGGAGCGGTTCTAGGCCAGAGAAAAGATAAGCGGCCTTACGTCATTCATTACGCAAGTAGGACTCTAAATCCTGCCCAAGTGAACTATTCAACTACGGAAAAGGAACTCTTAGCCGTAGTGTTCGCTCTGGACAAATTTAGATCCTACCTGATCGGATCCAAAATCATTATCTATACAGATCATGCGGCACTCAAGTATCTTCTTTCTAAGAATGATTCTAAGCCCCGCTTGATACGATGGATCCTTCTACTCCAAGAATTTAATTTGAAAATTAAAGATAAAAAGGAAGTATAGAACGTAGTGGCCGATCATCTCTCTCGCCTTAATACCTCTGATTCCCTTGAGGTGACTCATATCAATGACATGTTCCCTGATGAACAACTGTTTAGAGTCTCCCATTCACCTTGGTTCGCTGATATTGCTAATTATCTTGCTACAGGTGCCATACCGACACACTGGACGTCACAAGATAAGAAGAAATTCTTTACCAAGGTGCGTAACTTTTTCTGGGACGATCCTTATTTGTTTAAATATTGCCCAGACCAAATCTTAAGAAGATGTGTGCCAGACAATGAGCATCAGAGTGTCATCTCTTTTTATCACTCACAGGCCTGTGGTGGTCACTTTTCTGCTAAAAAAACCACAGCTAAGATTCTACAGTGTGGCTTTTACTGGCCCACTATGTTCAGGGACACTCATGAGTTTTGCAAGGCTTGTGAGCGTTGTCAAAAATTGAGAGCATTGTCCCGTCAAAATATGATGCCGTTGAATCCCATCCTTATCATTGAAGCATTTGATTGCTGGGGCATCGATTTCATGAGACCATTCCCCTAATCTTTTGAAAATCTGTATATTTTGCTCGCTGTCAATTATGTCACTAAATGGGTCGAAGCGATTCCGTGCCGTAACAATGACCATCGCACGGTCATTAAATTTTTAAAAGAAAACATCCTATCGCGGTTCAGAACACCTCGAGCCATCATTAGTGACAGGGGCTCATACTTCTGCAATAGACCATTCGAGAGCTTAATGAAGAAATACGGTATCTCTCATAAGGTGAGCACCCCATACTATCCACAGACAAATAGACAAGCTGAGATTTTCAATAGAGAGATCAAACATATCCTAGAGAAAATGGTTAACCCTAACCGTAAGGATTGGTCAATCCGATTGACCGATGCCTTATGGGCGTACCGTACTGCTTTTAAAACTCCTATTGGAACATCTCCCTTTAGACTTATCTATGGGAAGGCTTGCCATTTTCCTGTAGAATTGAAACATAAAGCATACTAGGCGATCAAAAATCTAAATTTCAATCTGGACAACGCTGGCTTGCTACGCAAACTTCAATTAAATAAACTTGAAGAAATCCGGAACGATGCATACGAAAACTCGAGAATTTATAAGGACGGGATGAAGGCGTTTCATGACCAACATATTCTACGAAAATCATTCACGCCGGGTCAGAAAGTCCTTTTGATTCTCGACTACATCTCTTTCTGGGTAAGCTTCGATCTCGTTGGACCGGTCCTTACATTGTTGTCACTGCTTATCCTCATGGGGCCGTCGAGATAAGAGATCCCGACAATAGCAAGGAGTTTTAAGTGAATGGACATCGATTAAAGCCATTTGTCGAGATATTTGATTCAGAGGACATGTCCATGCCTCTGATTGCTCCTGTTTACCAGGACTAATCTCCTAGTCTGATGGAGGTATAGGTAGGTTTATCGCTTTCATTGGACTAGGGTAGTGATTTATTTTGTCTGACTGAAGACGGTAAACTTAGCGCTCCTGGGAGGCAACCCAGCTTTTCGTTTCATTTCATTTTTTTAGTTAGTTAATTCAATGTTTGTGGGTAACATTACTGTAAACCCTCACGAGACTACAACTCGTCTGCTAGGGGTAACCTAGGGGTTTAAAGGCTTGTTGCATACGCTAAATGCAATCGAGAGTACCTGTAAAAGTGGTATAGGTAGGATTTTATTTTTGTTATTTTTGTTGGTTTCACTCTCATACTAACCTGCTCTGTCCCAGCAATCTCTTGAAAAATCTCTCTCGATTCGTTATCCAGGTACTATCTTCCCACCACTTTTCCCTTACTTTCATTGCATGTTCATATCTTTTACATTGAAGACAATGTAGATTTTAGGTTGGGGGTGGGGGACTAGGTTTCCTAATCAGTGTTTTCTTGGTCTTGAGCAAGTCTTGTGAAAAATTGTGAAAATTTTTAAAAATTTTTCTGAAGTGATTTTGACAGATATCCCTAATTTAGATTTTCAAGATACGTGATGTTGGTAATGTATGACTCTTGAATTCAGTTATCTATTAGATTTCATAATTAAGTTCGAATTATCAATCCATTATTAGAGGTTTTAAACATTGATTGATTCATGATTCACAAAACACGTCTCACTTACACATTAATATTTCAGTTTCATATCGAAGGATTAACTTGGTAATCACTGAGCATGGAAAAAATCAGCCTGAAATATCTTTCCATCAGGGTATAAAAATTAAAAAGGTTAGGCAATTAATCTTCACCATGGGTTTTCTCCCTATATGTGTGGATTCGATTCCCCATGGTTAACAGTTGGAAAGAGTTGGGTGACTAGTTTCACCGTAGGTTTGCTCCCTATAGGTGAGAATTTGATTCCCCTCTTGACATTCATTTAATAATAATAAAAAAAAAGACCGAAAAAAAATCAAAAGATGATCTTTGAGGCAAGTGTTGGTTATTATGAATGTTCTTGTTGATTACCAAGGATATCCTGAGAATAAAGAATTGAATCTTAATGTTGATGAGCCGAGAGTACACTATACGCTCATGAATCTTAATGTTTAGAAATTTTCTAATTAGTGTATTAATATTTTGAACTGGACTAGGAAGTTTATCATGCACTCGAGTCCAGGAGAAAGTAATGCCCAACATCCATGAATCTTAAAATTCTAGTATCCGAATTATCTTTCATAAATCATGCGAGTTCATAGGAATCATCTTCCAATTCTCAAATTATTTTTCGCATACTTTGCTCGGGACTAGCAAAATGCTGGTTAGGGGTTGTGTTGAGGGTCAAATATTGCGTATTAGACCCCAGATATTGTCTGGATTTACGAACATAATATTGATTAACGGCTGATTTAATCGTGTTTATGCTGCATGTTGATTTTATGAGCATGGACTGAAAAATGATACTAAAAGCATGGATTTAACACTCAAGATTCACCAAGGTAAGGCACGAACCCAAAGGGATCACGATTGACAAATGCACATGCCAGTGATCCGCGGAAATCAAGAAACTGAAGCGTAAGTGGCCCAAAATTGGTCCGGAATGCAAGATCATAGGGTTTCCATCATCCGTTCGGCTCGAAACTTCATACATGCCCAAGAGACCATGAATTAACCGTACACATCAAATTTCATCCGTTTGATCCTTGTGGAAGTGTCCAAACGGCTAGATCAGCCCCTTAATTCATTAAGTGGGGCCCGCCTGATATCTGGAACTACTCCAATTTTGGTCTCAATGTCTAAAATGACATGATAGAATGGATGGACGGAGTGGATTTCTTACACGCATCAAGGTGGGACCCATTTGTATGCGAGTGAGTACACATTGGATGTGCACTCACATCACACTGAGCCAAAACACAGGTTGACTGCGTTTGACCTTCGACCGCCCGACTCCAAACAGAGAACGGAGAGTCTCTGTTTCACAGGACCGTCCGCTGATCGATCAGTGGCCCGCCATCATCAAGAAAATAGATGATCGGAGCCATTCATCATGAACATACGGCCCCCCTCGTCAAAGCCTAGGTGGCCGAATTGCAAAAAGCAGTGGAGATCGGTTTCCCTTCGTCCAGATAAATGATTGACGGTGACACGAAAAAGATGGGTAGGACACACCAATTTCGGTCCAAAAATAGTCCATTTTTACTAAAATTTCACGGTCATTCCAATGGACGGTGTGGATTTCCCGTCTAAAGCCGATTATGGATTCCACCATCAGCCAGCAGTGGGTACGCAAGCTCTGTTTACGCAGTCCATGAAAACCGGCCACGGTGGGCCATTCCGAGATCCTGGAACAAGTCGGATCGATGATCTGAGCCGTCTACAAGATTCATATGGTGGTCTTGACCCTCACCATGAAGCCAAAAAGAAATTTTGGGACGATCAGCGCCCCGAACATCTTCCAAACGCAACCTGGTTTGCGTTGAAACGTGCTGCACTGCATAACAGTTGCTGCGTAAACAGTAGCCACGTCAGTTCTCTAAACCGACCCTTCCAGCTACCGACTATATCAAGTATAAAAGAGAGAGAGAGAGAAGAAAGGGAAGGGTATCACGTGGAAGCTTAGCCAGGACGTTGCAAGTGGGATTGGTTGGCTGGGAACGTCAGTGAGAGTCTTTTCTTTATTTTCTATTTGCTGTTTTTTTATTAATCTTGGGAGATTTAGCCCCAACATGATGGGCTAAACCTCTTAGCTAGGGCTAAGAGGTGAAGCTTGTAGTGAGATGGGAGAATTTATTTTATGATTTTTGTTTAATTTATGAACTGAATTCATGTTGATGTTAGTTTAATTATTGGAATTATTTTTATTCTTTAATGGTCTGTTGTGACTGAAATTATAGTGGGTCTGCAATGGCTTAGAGTATTTCCTTTCCTTTTTATGTTTATGACGTCAGGACGTCCCGTTGTTCACCATAGTCTCCTGGGCATGGTTGGATGTCGGTACCCTTCTTAACCTTCATAAATGTGACTGGTTGGTAATTAGATTAATTCTATTGTTTGCTTTGTCTCCTAGGCATGGTTTGGTGATGGAATCCATTCTAATTCATATACCTTTCATATCTTGAAAACTAGATCAACAACAGTTCAGTTAAATTCTATAAAACAGGCATAAGATCTCCCTGATCTCTACAAGTGGATCCTCTGAATCCCTAGTTACCTTTCTCTGAATTTTCTTAAGTCTTAGATTAATTGTTCCACCATTATTCCACCATTGCTAATTGATTTAGGATTCATCTTATGCTAGTTCAAATCCTACTTAATTTTAGATAACGTACAAGTTTCAGTCCCTTGGGATTCGACCTCGGTCTTACTGAGTTATTACTACATCACAACCCTGCACTTGGGGAGTGAACAATAAGTCATATGTTCACTTGATGATGGAGGTGTTGGGTTCTTTAATTTCATTTGAGTAGTAGAGTCTTGCTGAATGTAAAACATTTTTGCAAGAACTTACAAATACATAGCACACTATTGATATTGGAAATTTGAATATACCTAGACCAATTTCTTGTTCAAATAGAATATTCTCTTTCTCGTCTCTTCTTAAATTCAACCTTTAATATTTGTTGTATCTAAATGGTCACTTACATTTCAATATAAGATGTATAAGTTACAGAGTATGCAATGGGCAATAAAGCATCTACACGAGGAGATGTTATGGCTATGGAATCCTTCAATTGGAGATGATCATCGAAAAGGAGCCATTTGATGATATGTTTAAGGACAATCTAAGCCTTCATCATTTTGCTAAGTCGGCTTTGCCTGAACAAGTAATGGAGATTGTTGATCCACAACTGCTCATGGAAGAAGCTGAAGTTACTATATAAACACAATAAAAATCATGTTGATAGAAGAAATAGAATACAGATTGCTTGATTTCAATGGTCAAAATCAGTGTTTTGTGCTCTGCGGAATCTCCAAGAGAACGAATGTGGATGAGAGATGTTGTCGCAGAAATGCATGCAATCAAGGACCTATATCTTGGCATCGGGATTCACCGAGACAAACAAGTTAGGTCACAAATATTAGATGAAGGTTCTTCTTACCTTAGTCATTACTAAGTTATTATTGGTAGTTATGTTGAGAAAGATTTTAAAATAAAATTAGTTTGTTGAATACTTTTCTAAACAGGCTCTAAATATATTTAGCTTTGGCATAAGAGTGTATTTTGTACTGACTGTGATTGTATGAAAAGACAAGTTTCTTTTTCTTTGTTTTATCTTGTATTGGATAAAGGGGGATTGTATCATAAATGTAATAAGAAAAAGTCATCATCTTATTATAATTAGAATACTATTAGGTTAGAAAAATGTTTAGTCACTAGTATATTTTTTTACAAAAGTTTTAAAATGATATTTCAATCTTAAGGAACTAGTTTAGTTGTTGGAGTACCAACTCCCAACTTGATATTAGTCTGATTAAGCATTCATCCAATAAGTCCCATGCAGTATGGATTTGATATAAGAGAGAGAGTCCCATGCATTATAGATTTGGCGAGAGAGAGAGAAAGAGAGAGAGAGAGAGAGAGAGAGAGAGAGAGAGAGAGAAAAGGAAAGGAGAATACTTTTCTAAACAGGCTCTAAATATATTTAACTTTGGCATAAGAGTGTATTTTGTATTGACTATGATTGTATGAAAAGACAAGTTTCTTTTTCTTTGTTTTATCTTGTATTGGATAAAGGGGGATTGTATTATAAATGTAATAAGAAAAAGTTATCATCTTATTATAATTAGAATACTATTAGGTTAGAAAAATGTTTAGTCACTAGTATATTTTTTTACAAAAGTTTTAAAATGATATTTCAATCTTAAGGAGCTAGTTTAGTTGTTGGAGAACCAACTCCCAACTTGATATTAGTCTGATTAAGCATTCATCCAATAAGTCCCATGCATTATGGATTTGGCATAAGAGAGAGAGTCCCATGCATTATGGATTTGGCATAAAAGAGAGTCCCATGCATTATGAATTTGGCACAAGAGAGAGAGAGAGAGAGAGAGAGAGAAGGAAAGGACAAGAGAGAGAGAGAGAGAGAAAGAAAAGGAAAGGAGAAAAATCTTGTATGATCAACGGTGTGGTTGTGAGTATTAGATCGTAAATCTCTCCAGCTATGTAATATTCTCTCCAGCTATGTAATATTCTATATTTAGCACCTAGGATTTTTCTTACAGCTATGCATATTGCCTATCAATAGGTTGCAATCATACTATAAAGAAGGTGTTTTTCCTTCAATACAATATATAAAAATTCCAAACGTATTATGGTATAAGAGCCAAGTTTGATCAGGGCCGTTGATCCAAATTTTGAATGGTCAGGATCTCTTAACTAACCAGATTATACGCCGATCTTCAGTGTATAATCTTCCTCAATCCATCTCTACTCCCACTGGCCCCATTAGCACGACGGTTCTCATCCTCTGCTGCGACCCATCTCTCCATTGCTGCGATTTCATCATAAGTTGTCCGACATCTACCGGCACTAGAATCCAAGATAACAACAACATGGCCACTTCAAAGTCTCCTGAGTCTACTATAAGCACTACTCTTACATCACAGGATTCTTCAAATCCACTCTGCCTTTATCATTCGGATCAGCCAGGTATTGTGCTTGTTTCTGATCAACAACTTAATGGAGATAATTATACCATTTGGAGTCGTGCTATGATTGTCGCTCTTAATACGAAAAAGAAATTGTGATTCATTGATGGTTCCTACCCACCACCACTCACTACTTCACCTGATTTTGCCTCTTGGGCTCGATGTAATCATATGGTTCTCTCTTAGGTTCTCAATGCCCTCAAAAAGGAGTTATCCAATAGTGTTGTTTACACTGACAACGCTCATGATGTTTGGATTGATCTACGTGACCACTTTTCTCAAAGCAATGGTCCATGTATATTCTAGCTCCAACGTTCCATCTGCTCTCATACACAAAATCAATCCACCATTGCTTCATACTTTTCTCAGTTAAAATCATACTAGGATGAATTATCTTCTTTCTCTATACTTTCCACATGTACTTGTGGCACATCCAAAGATCTCACTTCTCATCGACAGAAGGAATGTCTCATGCAATTCCTTATGGGACTTAATGAAAGTTATTCCGCTATATGAGGACAACTGCTTCTTATGAATCCTCTCCCGACGATTAATTAAGCATATTCTTTATTGCTCCAAGAAGAGAAACAATGCGAAGTCGCTACGTCTCCCCAGCCTTTTGACACTAATATGACACTAGTCGCTGCCAATTCTCCATCTCCTATGGTTCCCAGTCGCAATCCTGGATGTAACTCCTACAAAGACAACCGTAGCAAGCATCAACCCAATCTCACCTGTGATCATTGTGGCTGGATTGGTCACACAAAAGACAGATGTCATGCCCTTCATGGATATCCACCCGGCCATCGTTTACATGACTCCACTTCATCGAGACCAATCAGAGCACTATCTCGTGACAATACAAGTGCTACCACTTCTGCCCCATCCACTCCATTCCTTACTCCAGAGCAGTATCAACAGCTTTTATCAATAAAGGTACAGCACAACCTGAGGCACATCTTGCAGGTAATTCATCTTGTATCTTTACTTCCTCCTCTCCTTCCACATGGATTATTGTAACGTCTCAGAAAAATTCGTATAGAGACCCGAGTACCACCTTAGGCAGAAAATACTAAGGATCAAATTCTTTAGAAGTTAAATGAGAATTAACTAGTGTTAAACTAGATTACCTGTGAAATTAGCACTGATCACTTTAAATATGATCCGCAAGACCCAAAACTTATGAAATCGTTAATGCTACATTACCCTAAAACTTAGGATCAATCTCTAAACCAAGTTGCTCTCGGGAGTATCTGGAAACTCCGTATCGGACCTGGATCGCGTATCGAAAGTCCAATAACTACGAAACTATACGATTATGACCACCTTGCTAGACTTGACAACCACTTCAGAAATCAAGTCCGAATAGTACCCATAAATACATAACTTGAGCCCGGAGCGAAGTGTGTGAGAAACGTGAATATTTTTAAGAAATGAACTAAAACTTAAGTGAATTAAGTTAGTTAGCTTGCAGGTCAAATCTAAGGATTCAGACCGTCAGAATCTGACCCAATTACACCCTCGGATCAGGAAAAATTTTCCACACATGTCAGTGCACTTATGGGCCTGATCGAATACCGGTGACCGTCGAACTGAAACTGGTCCGCCACAGGCAATCTGTAAATCCGATCGGACTGAAAACTTATCTTGACCTGAATCCAATGTCAGGGAGCTTAAGTCTGACCACATGTAGCAAAAGGGCCTCCAGAAGTGCTCCGTTGGATCAAAACAAACCATATTTGGCTAAAACCTAAGTATACCTTGGCCCTGGGGCCATTTCCATCAGTCTCGGGCCTCTATAAAGGCCTAAACCCACCCCATTTTTATTCCATATGAATTCTCTAAAATGCTAGGAGAAGGAAGAGAAGAAAGAGAAGGAAAGAGAGAGTTTGAGAGAGTTGGAGTTTATTCATGGGATTATTCCCTGCTGCTCCACGTGCCAAATCCATCCATCTGTATCGCTATACAGGTGATTCTAATTCCGTACTTGGGTAAGAAATCCTAACTCTAACATATTTTAGAGATTTAAATAGAACAGATGGTGGAATAGCTAACCTATTCCCTGTTATAGGTGGTCGTCGTACCGTAGACTAAGGCTTGATCTACAAACTGAGTTCGATACTTGTCTATTGACGTAAGGTGCGGACTATAAATGTTTAGGTTATGGTTTTCAAGGCTTTCAATGTCAGTAATGATTTATGACTGACTTGATTGTTGTCACATATGTTTAGATACGAAGTTTTCCATATATTACATATAGATATAAACTATGCTGATTATAATGCATTCCATGTGTTTGTTGAAATGCTTAAATGAATATGAAATTATGATTTGTGCTCGCCATGTTTATTGATTGAAAGTACATGATTGTTGTACATATGGTGAACCCTTTTGAAAAGGGATTTGCTATAATACTTGTTATAATTACCTTACGACCTGTATATAATATGTGTAGCTTAAGTATTTGATAAAATGCCTGAATGTGAAAATGCTTATGTAAATGCATGAAAGGAGGCCATTGAGATAGGATTCTCAATAACCTTATCTATGGCTACGGCTTCCTTCATAAAACCTATTGTACTACTATGTGCTATATGGATGAATGTCTATGTATGTTAACATGTTTTCTATGGGTTCGTTAAGATAATTATGTGGAACTTATGCCTATTGTTGAAGTGTGTTTGGGGCTACAATGTAGTCCAAGCAATCGGTAATGATATGTGATCGGTGGTTGAACTGTTTGACCACGACGGACATGCCTTATAAATTCGAGTCATACGCTGCTTGTTGGCAGTAGTTAGGCCATACGAAGTTGCTTGCGCGTTCTATGTCGATCGACTCGACGTATGCTCGTACCAGTCGAGTTTATCAACTAACTGTTCACCATATACGGACGCTACTGCTTGAATTTAAGGTACCAAACTCACTAGTGAAAGCCCGTTTAACCTTGGTATCTCGATCCGCTAAGACTCATGAGCCGAACATGGTGATATGGGACATCGTGGTCAAGCTGTTAGCCTACGCTGGGGTGACGAGCCTCCCTATAGTAACTAGTGAGCAACCCTGACTCGTGAGTCGAATACGGTGGTATGAGACACTGTATTCGAGCTATCGGCTTACACTGATCAGGTGATGAGCCCTTTGTAGTGACCTTGAGCATACTCTGAGGCTGCGTTGAGGCGACGAGTCTTTCCGTAGTAACTAGAGTATAAACTAGGCCTACATTGATCAGGTGACGAGCCCTTTGTAGTGACATAGAACCACAACATCGTCTGAGATTTATTAGGACTGACAACCCTAGAATGGATCATTGTTTGGGGATTGATATAAGGGAGGTACCTTAGTTTTCCAATCCTGTTGTATGAATAAACTTAAGTAAGAACCTGGCTAATCATGTGCATGCACCGTACTGCATGTGCTTTGGCAAGGAAGAGCACTTTCAGGAGGATGCCATGCACGCCGTGAGTTGAAAACGCTGAGGGAGTGTAGGCGAGGGCATGCATCATTATTGCATATCATTTTTGCATTAACAAGAGTATTTAGGATATGATTGTTGTATTGCATTATCATTATAGCTTGACTGAATTGATAACATATTAACCGTTACTTTATTGTTCCACTGAGTTGATCACTCACTCACACGCTCTGGGACGGTGTTTTAAACACCAACCAGACTCTATCTTAGTTGCAGATGACGATGCGACCCACGAGGCGAAGCCTGACTTTTGTGACGATGAAGAGGCATTCTCATATATGCAGTATCCAGGCGGGTTTCTATAGACCATTCTGATCGACGGGGCTTCAGGGCTTATACTTGTAGTGGACCTTGACATGTTGTATTTTGAAACAATACTTGTAATTATTGACCTGACAATGCATACATACTTTGGGGACCTACTTTGTTTATATGTTCTATATTTTCATTACAGTCTTCCTCTTGCGTATCTCAACTGTCCCTGTATTATGTTTTGTTGTTTTAGCTTAATCTCATTCATGTTTTATGCATTAATACGGACAACATACAATCATCAAAAATTGTGTTGCATAAGTGATTTGTTGGAACTTGGGAGTTGGGTTTCTACTCGACCCCCGAATTTCAAGGCGTTACAATTATCGACACTGGTGTCATAACCCATATGTCTCATTCTCCATCTTTATTCCATTCTTCCACCCAATCCACCACCTTTCCCCCCATCACATTACCTACTGGTCATCTTGCCCATGTTACTCATATGGGGACCATTCCTCTCACCCCATCCATTTCTCTTACTGATGTACTCTGTGTTCCATCTTTTCGTTTTAATCTTCTATCCGTTAGTTAATTGACTCGTTCATTAAACTGTCTCATTACTTTTTTTGCTGACTTTTGCCTTTTTCAGAACCTAGCTATGAAGATGGCGATTGGACTAGGTAAGGAGCAAGGCGGTCTCTACCATTTTCTTCCACAAGCTTCTTCCACTGCTCTATATACATCCTCTCCTTCTTCTCCTCAATTATGGCTCGGCGCCTGGACCATCCCCCACAAGCTCGCATCCACGCTTTAACAACCACTTTACCTTTTATTATTTTTTCTAAACAATTTCATTGTGATGTTTGTCTTCTAGCAAAACAAACTCGTGTACCTTTCCCTTCCAGTTTTATTTCTACTATTGGTATTTTTTATTTAATTCATTGTGATATCTGGGGACCCTACTCAGTTCCATCTCATTCTGGTGCTCGTTATTTTTTAACAATAGTTGATGATTTTTCACGAGCAACTTAGACATATCTCATGTAATCTAAATCTGATACCTATTTTTTTCTTAAATCATTTTTTTTTTGATATAATTAAAACCCAATTCCAAACACAAGTTAGACAAATTCGCACAGGTAATGAAATGAATTTTTTTTCTCATACAATACACTCATACTTTCAAGACATTAGTGTTATCTACCAACATTCTTGCGTTACCACTCCGCAACAAAATGGCTTCGTAAAAAGAAAACATCGCCACCTCCTTGAAGCTGCCCGTGCATTGCGGTTCCATGCACACCTTTTGTTATGCCCTAAACTCGAAAACTGGACTCACAAAATCCCTGATTGCCGAATCTGGTGCCGACAGCCTCCGTAGTACCCCATTATTGACTCTTAGCGCTCATACGCCAGATTCCAATCATGAGATCCTACAAGGAAGATTTTAACATGAATTTGTTTCATAAGAAGCATAACCACAAGTATACCCAAATTATAAGAACAACATCATCACCACATATTCACTAATATAATTATTGGAGTACAATACTAAAAAGGAAATACATGCATATAATAAAATCTCCAGAAGCTCTGCCACACACTCCTGCCCCAGCTCGAATACGTCCTATCGTCACATGCACACATCTATCGTGCATAAGCTTATAGAAAGTTTAGAGGGTGGTATAAGTGTGTACACAAGATAAGTGTCAAGTATTCAATACAATGCCTTAATTATATAATATCGGGATTACTAGCATGAATCATACAATATCAGAGTAAGCGAAAATACTGTAAGTCCATAAAAATATCATTAACTTCATCTAAGATATGCGATGAAAAGATATAGCAAGTCAATGTCATATACTGAGAAAGTAATGTAAATTGGTTATGTAATTTGGAAACATAATGAACCAGATATCAAATATCGAGGATATAATACAATATGTAATTCGGAAGAGCTACGAATACCATCAGCCTTATCTAGGTCATATAAATGCAGAAATATAGTAACTTAAAATGCCATATGTCACGGATATAATACAATATACGAGGCAAATGAAATTACCATGCTAGAGTGTGAAGCTGGGATGATAGTACGTAGTATCGCAGGCTATGGGGTCCATCACAAGAGACTTCTATCCAAACCAGTCACATACCTAAATTTGGATATCAAACTCAATGTAGTAGACTCCTGATCTTAGGTTAGTCGCGCGCCTCAACCGAAATCCTGACCATTGCGAAGGTACCCGTAACAAATAGTTGTGCACCACCAACCCGAGTAGATACTGAATGAATGAGTATGCAACTCCTGCTCAATAAGTCCACATATCAATACGGTTCCTTTCTGAGAAATCACCGGGATCTAGTACACTCTACATGCAAATCGCTGCCACTGACACGCGACCATGCAGGTGGAAGAGACCTCACTATCCGCCTGGCCAGTAGTCAGCTAATATCTACCCGGCACGTCGATAGCGAACTCATTCACGAGCTGGTTAAACTCAACCTAGCTATGCCCCCTACCCTTGGACGAGTAAGGCCACACCCCCTCCCAACCGACCACGACATAGTGGGAGACGCGGCCTACTGGTATACGGCTCTCATGCGCTCATATATCCACTCGATCTCGACGTTGGAGCGTATCTTGGCCTGGAGGTTTAGGGATTTTCACCTAGGGCCATCTATGGCAGCCCGATGCTAGAACAGATTTCTGGTGTCTCGTCTGACTATCCATGATATGCCTGTGGAGGCTCCAGCCCTGATGTCGCTAGGGCATATAGTAATCACAACACATAATGTAAGATGCATAATCATACAATCCAGTCATGCATAAATCTTGCGCATACCGTGAACTCATGTGAGACAATTTCCGCTTATCAGGGAGTCTCATAACAATCAACACTATGCCATATGCAATGGTCAAACATATCTCACAATAAACATGTAGATGATGCGTATGGGGATGTATCATGATGTTATGTTATCGCATAATCATAATTGATATCAATAACTGTCATCGACAATCGACCTTGACAATATGGACATTTAACCAACATTGCCCCCAAGGAATGACCCATATAAAGCGTAACATACAGTGGACCCATGGCCTCACACAAGAGCCAAATATACAACACCATGGGCCTCACTCAAGAGCTTAATACACATCATGATGGGCCTTTCACATGGGCCTAACATACATCACAATTGGCTCCATCGTCTAGCCCTCAAATGCACCACAATAGGCCTTCATCAAATAGGCCTCACATACATTACATAGGCCTCAAATGCATCAAGCCGAGACCGAATGCTCATTAGAATGGGCCCCAAATACGGGCCGCATATACATCACAATGGGCCTCGGCAATCGTCCTCGATATTCGGCCTTGACAATCGTAGTCAGCCTCGATAATAAGAATCGGTCTCAATAATCGGCAATCGGAATCTGCCTCGACCCAGATAATCGAAATTGGTAATCGGCATCGACCCTCGATAATCGGAATCAATAATCGGCAATCGGAATCGGTCTCGACCTTGATAATCGAAATCGGTAATCCGAAATTGGAATCGGCCTCGACCTTCGATAATCAGAATCAGTAATCAGCAATCGGAATCGGCCTCGACCTCGATAATCGAAATCAGTAATCGGCAATCGAAATCGGCTTCGACCCTCAATAATCGAAATCGGTAATCGGCAATCAAAATCGGCCTCGACTCTGATAATCAAAATAGATAATCGGCAATCGAATTCTGCCTCAACCCTGATAATCGAAATCGGTAATCAGCAATCGGAATCGACCTCGACCCTCAATAATCGGAATTGGTAATCGGGAATCGGAATCGGGCTCGACCTTGATAATCGGAATCGGCCTCGACCCTTGATAATCAGAATCGGTAATCGGCAATCGGAATCGACCTTGACCCTCGATAATCGAAATCGGTAATCGGCAATCGGAATCGGCTTTAACCCTCGATAATCGGAATCGGTAATCGGCAATCGAAATCAGCCTCGACTCCGATAATCGAAAATGGTAATCAATAATCGGAATCGGCCTCGACCCTGATAATCGAAATTAGTAATCGACAATCGAAATCGGCTTCGACCCTCGATAATCGGAATCGGAAATCGGCAATCGGAATCGGCTTCGACCCTCGATAATCGAAATCGGTAATCGGCCTCAACCCTGATAATCGAAATCGGCCTCGACCCTTGATAATCAAAATCGGTAATCAGCAATCAAAATCGGCCTCAACCTCGATAATCGAAATCGGTAATTGGCAATTGGAATCGGCTTCGACCCTCGATAATCTGAATCGGTAATCTGCAATCGAAATCGGCTTCAACTCTGATAATCGAAATCGGTAATCGACAATCAGAATCGGCCTTGCCCTCGATAATCGGAATTGGTAATCAGCAATCGAAATTGGCCTCGACTCCGATAATCGAAATCGATAATAGGCAATCAAAATCGGCCTCGACAATCAGAATCGATTGACAATCAGCCTCGACAATTGGGATTGAAAAATCGGTCACTATAATCGGCCTCGATCACTAACCGGCAATTAGCCACAACAATCGGAATCGATCGATAATCAAAATCGGTCTCGATAATCAGCCTCGACATTTGGAACCGACAATTAGAATCGGCCTCAGCAATTGGTCTCGACAATCGAAATCAGTCTTAATAATTGGCCCCGACATTCGGAATCAGCAATTAGAATCAGCCTTAGCAATCGGCCTCGACAATCGAAATCGGCCTTAACAATCGAAACCGGTATCGACCTCGACGAAAGGCGGGGTCCATAGAGGGACGACCAATGATAGACCAAGCAATATCAATGGGGCTCATTCGTTTGGGTTAACCTACTAAAGAATGATGAGAATAGGCCTAATTGGGCCTAAGGGAAGATCACAATGTGGACATTTAACCATCATTATCCATCAATGTGGACATTCAACCAACATTATTCTCAATGAGTGGCCCACATAGAGCCAAACGTATCATGGGCCCATGGCCTCATACAAGGACCTAATACACATCATTATGGGCCTCACTCGTGAGCCTCATATATATTACAATAGGCCTCGACACATGGGCCATAATATGCATCATATAGGTCACATCACATGGGCCGCATCACATGACCTATATACATCACAATGGACCGCATCACGGTGGGTTACATACGATCTCAATGGGCCTTATACAATCACAATGGGCCACAAATACATAACAAGTGGGCCTTAAATATCCAACAGGTGGGCCTCAAATAGCCAAAAGGTGAACCTCAAATATACATCACAGGTGGGCCTTGCACATGCAGCAAGTGGCTTACTCATCACAATTGGGCCTACCAGCGGTCCGGCCAAAGAAAGACCTAGATAACATACACATCACAGTGGATTGCATCATTGAGAAAAATTATTTCAATAGTTACAGGTGTAACATGTGTATCATTATACACTATCATTCCATGCGGCACATGGCCCATTAACAGTGATCAGCACTGTCCAGACATTGTCCAAGCAAATCAGCGTCATCCAAAACATTTCTCATGTAAAACAACACCACCCAAACATTGTCTATATAAATCGCACTATCCAAACATTGTCTATATAAATCAGCATTATCCAATCATCGTCCAGCACGATCTGGACGGTGTGGATGAAATAAATACATCATGGTGCCCCAGCAAGGTGGACGGCTTAGGTACATGTATCATCAAGGTGAGGTCCATGTGAGATATGAACGGCGTGGATGGAATGCATACGTTATGCAGGTCCAACGTGGACAGCACATGCCACCAAGGCAGGCCCCACAGCTACATACATCAGGCCCCACGGCTACATACATCAGGTGAAGTCCCACCGTCCAAGGTCTGGACGGTGAGGATGCCACAAGTGTGGCCTGGCTCCACCATCCAGATGGACGGATTGGATATAACACTTACATCGTGGGTGGGTTCCCCCCGTCCCAGACGGTGGACAGTGCGGATTGCAACACGTGCAGGGCCAGGACGGATGATCTGGCTGAAACACATGCATCATGCTGGACTCATACAGCAGTGGGCGGTGGAAACATACATCGAGGTGGCCAGACGGTGGACAGTGCGGATTGCAACACGTGCAGGGCCAGGACGGATGATCTGGCTGAAACACATGCATCATGCTGGACTCCATACAGCAGTGGGCGGTGGAAACATACATCGAGGTGGCCCACGTTCAGATGGACGGTTGGATGTAGGACATACATCAAAGGTGGGTCCCACCATCCAATAAACTAGACGGTGTGGATCAAACCCACACATCATGGTAGCCCACTCAGCACAGCCAGATGGACAGTGTGGCTGCAGAGCACGGTGCAGCTCATAGTACACTGTTCAAATGGACCGTGTGGATACACAGCGAGGTGGGTCCCACATAACTTAGTGACGTCAATACACCAGCTACATAGCTGGTGTATGCGTACACCGGCCAATCGTTTCAAGCAGGTGGGTCCCACGTAGGGCCCACCATATCATATGTACGTATATATAAATATATATTTAATTAATTTATTTATTTTTAGCTTAAACCAGCTCACCAAATGAACAGATGGTGTGTATACAACACATACACCAGACCCCACACCCACCGTCCAAACCTCTGGACCGTAGGTATGTAACACGTGTATCAAAGGTGGGTCCCACGTGATATCCACACGTACATCGATGGACGGTGTGGATGCTCACGGACCCACAGATCCTCGTGACGTCAGATACAGATGGGCGGTGGTGCTGGCCCACACCGTTCAACAGATGAACGGTTTGGATATATGACATGCCTCACGATCGGAGTCCGCATGGATGGGCTGCGTACATCAGAGGTGGGTCCACACGTGTGGGACCCACCAGCTTGTACGATCAAGCAGATATTTGTTTCTTCCTATCATCGGGGGTCTGTCCAGGAAGGACGGCCTGGATATATATCTGGTGGGTCCCACCGTTCCATGGTGCTGGACGGTGTGGACACCACACATGCATCATCAAGTGGGCCCCACGTGCTGGAGGCAGCATTTGAACCAGGTGGTGCCACTGTCCAGAGCATCTGGACAATGTGGATGGAAGACATGCATCATGGTGGCGTCCACTAAGGATGGGTCGCCTCACACCAAATCAAGGTGAGCCATTAACAAAGAAAAAGAGAGATAGAAAGAGAGAGAGACGGTGAGAAGGGGAGGGACCCCACCACTATTGGCCCTCCCTATAATACATACATCAAGATGGATCCCACATATGTGGGCGAACAATTCACAAATCAACTCAAAAAAAAAGACACCCACCTGGAAATCTTTTCTTCCTTCTTCCGCCAATTTATAATAGAGTCTCAAAGAGACAATTTCAACGGTTGAGAAGGGCTTAGGATGATGGGATCGGGTGATAGGAAGTGGGCCACACTAGCTTCTTCATGGAAGCTTGAGAAGCTTGGATGTTGGGGCTTGGATTGATTAGGAGAATGAGAGAGAGAGAGAGGTGATGGGAGAGAAGTGATGGTGAGTAATAGAAAGGTGTACTTTGTTGTAAGAGAAGTTGACTTTTGGGGAGGGTGGTTGTACTTGGGATAGGTGTGAGTGATGAGAGTGATATGTACTTGATTGATGTGATTGATGTGATGTATCTTAGAGATTTCATCGATAGTTTTAATGCGCGGCGTTTTCCTCGAACTGAACACGAGCTCACATTTCATGGCCCCGATATCGCCTCGGTGCACGAGACGCGGTGTTGGAACCCAACGACGGCGCGGTCGCAAGGTTACAAGTCTTGGATCGAGCAGACTCAGATATATAGGACACGACTCAAGGTTGCGTGCAGCTGCCGATAAAGATCGCAGGTCACCAGAATTCGACCGGAAGGACCGCAAAAGCCTACAGAACAGTACGGGGTAGGATACAGGCCTCACACCTTCCGCTTGAATTTTGGAGAGAATGTATTCTTACTGCTACATATCTTATTAATCGCATTCCAACTCCCCTCCTTTCCTATATCACTCCATTTCAAAAATTCACCACAAAACCCCATTCATACACACATCTCCAAGTTTTTGGTTGTCTTTGGTATGCCTCCACTTTGTCTAGCCATTGTGATAAATTTTAGCCTCGTGCTCGAAAATGTCTTTTTTTGGGCTATCCATATGCACAAGAAGGTTAACGAGTTTTTAACCTTTCTTCTCGTCAACTTTTTATCTCTCGGGATGTTATTTTTCATGAGGACATTTTTTCTATGGCCAATCTTCCCCTCTCTACTCATCCAGTCTTTCCATTTCCCACTCCAAATATTTTGGACCCCTCCATCCCTGACAAACCTTCATCCAGCCTACCCCTTACCTCACTTCCAATGGTACCCTCTTCATCTCCTCCTCCTCCCCTTTGTAGCATTGCTTGTCCTAGACATCCACCAATTTAGCTTCGTGATTTTGAGTACTTTAATGCCATCATGCCTCTTTCCCAGGCCTTGTCTATTTTCACGAAGGTTCGCCTCTTCTTCTTGTCTAATTTTCTTTCTTACACTAATTTTTCTTCCTCCCATAAATCTTTTCTTACTAGTATTTCTTCTCTTGTTGAACCTACCAGCTATTCTCAGGCTGTGAAAGACCCAAATTGGCGTGAAGCTATGACTATTGAAATAAAAGCCCTTGAGCACAACAAGACGTGGACTCTCACTTCATTGCCTCCTGGCAAAACTCCAATTAGTTGTAAATGGATGTATAAACTCAAGTTTCGTTCAGATGGTACTCTTGAAAGGTACAAAGCTCGCCTTGTCGCTAAAGGCTTTACTAAATAAGAGGGATTAGTTTATCATGAGACATTTGCCCCTGTTGTTAAAATGATCACCATCCGTTGCCTCCTCACCATTGCTGCTATTCGCAAATGTAACGCCCCGAAAATCGAGGGTCGAGCAGAGCTCAACTCTCAAGTTCCAATGCATCACTTATGCAACATAGATAATGATGATTATATATTGTTCATTTTAATGTATTAAACATGAGTGAGATTAATTTAAAATAACATATCATATTCCAGGTACAATTAAATTACGCAAGCGGAAGACTTAGTGTAACATCTCGAAAAAATCCGTACAAAGACCCGATTACTGCCTTAAGCAGAAATCACTAAGGACCAAATCCTTTAGAAATTAGTCGAGAATTAACTAGGTACTAAACTAGATTACCTGTGAAATTAGCACTAATCACTTAAATACGATTTGTAAGACCCAAAACGAGCAGAATCGTTAATGCTACATTACCTAAAAACTTAAAATCTATCCCAAAACCCAGATGCTCTTGAGAGCATCATGAAACTCCGTATCAGATCTGAACCGCACGTCAAAAGTCCAATTTCCCCAAATCTATATGGTTATGACCGCATTGCTAGACTTAACAACCATCTCAGAAATCAAGTCCTAATAGTACCCAAAAATGCACAACTTGAGCTCGGAGCGAAGTGTGTGAGAAACGCAAATACCTTTAGGAAATAAACTAAAACTTAAGTGAATTGAGTTGTTCGCTTATAGGCCAAATCTAAGGATTCAGACCATCGAAATCTGACCCAATTACACCCTCGGATTGGGAAAAATTTTCAACACAGGTCAATGTACTTGTGACCCTGATCGAGTACTGGTGACCGTTGAACTGAAACTGATCCCTTGCGGCCGATCTACTGATCCGATCGGACCGAGATCTAAGCCCGACCTAGATCCAATGTCAGGAAACTTAAGTCCGATCGCATGTAGAAAAGGGGTCTCAGAAACAGCTCCGTTGGACTGAAACAGCCAACTTTTAACTATAACCTAAGTATACCATGGCCCTGGAGCCATTCTCATCAGTTCTGGGCCTATATAAGGGCCTTAAACCCCCTCTCTCCCTTCACATACAATTTTGTAATCTTAGGAGAGAGAAGAGAGCAAAGAGAGAAGGAAAGAGAGAGAAAGTGTGTGTGAGAGAGAGTTAGAGTTTGTTCCTAGAATTTGATCTCATCATTCCACGTGCTAAATCATCGCTTCTATATCGCTATTCCGGCGATTTCGACTCCGTTCTTAGGTAAGAAATCCTAACCCTAATTTGTTTTAGGGATTCAAATAGAGTAAATGCTGAAATAGCTAACTTATTTCATGCTATAGGTTGCCGTTGTGCTGTAGGCGAGGACTTAATGTTAAAACTGAGTTCGTTACGAGTCTACCGGCGAAAGGTGTAGATTATAAATGTTTAGGTTATGGTTTTCAAGGCTTTCAATGTCAGTTAATGATTTATGACCGACTTGATTGCTATCACATATGCATAGATACAATGTTTCTGTATATTACACATATATGTAAACTATGTTGATTTTAAATGCATTTAATGTGTTTGTTGAAATGTCTAAATGAGTATGTAATTATGATTTGTGCTTGCAATGATTATTGGTTGTGAATACATTATTATTGTACGTGTGACAACTCCTATGTAGAAGGATTTGCTATAATATATGTTTTAACTAATTTATTACATGTATGTAATATGTGTAGTCTAAGTGTTTGATAAAATACCTGAATGTGAAAGTGTTTTTTTAAGTGTATGTATTGAGGGTGTTGAGATAGGATTCTCAATTCCCTTAACTATGGTTATAGTATCCTTTATATAACCTATCTTACTACTATATGTTGTATGGATGAAATGCCTATGTATGATAACATGTGTAGTATGTGTTTTGTCGAATTGTTTAAAGTAAGATTTATATTTGATTTTTGTTCTCACATGCTATCTTTGGCTACTAGGTGTGTATACTACTATTTGGAGTGTGTTTGGGGTTACGACGTAGTCCAGGCAATCGGTAAGTGTCTGTGATCGGTGGTTGAACTGTTTAGTCACTACACATATGCCCGATGAATCCGAGTCGTACGCTGCTTGTCGGTGGTGGTTAGGCCATGCGGAGTGCTTACGTGCTCCATGTTGATCAGCTCGACGTATGCTCGTACTAGTCGAGCCTGTCAAGCAACCCGATTGGCCTAATGTATGTTTACCATGTATGGACGCTACTATTTGAATCTAAGGTACCAACTTACCAGCGAAAATCTCGTTTAACCTTGGTACCTCGATCCACTAAGACCTATGAACCGGGCATGGTGGTATGGGACATCGTGGTCAAGCTGTCGGCCTACGTTGGGGTGACGAGCCTCCCCGTATGTCCAGTGAGCAACTCAAACTCGTGAGCCGAATATGGTAGTATGAGACATTGTATTCGAGCTGTCGGCATATGATCAGATGACGAGTCCATAGTGACTTCGAGCATACACTAGGTCTACGTGAGGTGACGAGCTTTCCATAGTGCACTAGAGTATAAACCAGGCCTGCGTTGAGGTGACGAGCTTCTCCATAGCGACCTGGAAACTGCCTATCGTATGTGACTACTAGGATTGACGACCTAGATGGATCAATGTTTGGATTATGATATAAAGGGAGGTGTCTTAGCTTCCCAATCCTACTGTATGAAAAGGGTTAACTAAGAACTTGTCTAACACGACCATGCATCGCATTGCACGGTGCTTTGGCGAGGAAATGCACGTTTACTAGGAGTGGTGCATGCCGCGATCGTAAGATGTTGTTGCAAGATGGAGTGCAGGCGAGGGCATGCATAATTACAACATACCATTCTTGCATTAACAAGAGTACTTAGGACATGAGTGTTGTATTGCTTTATCATACTGCTTGACTGAATTAATAACATGTTAACCTTTACTTCATAATTCAGCTAAGTTGATCACTCACTCCCACGTTCTGGGACGGTGTTTTAAACACCAACCAGACCCTGTTGTAGATGTAGATTATGACGATACTCGCGAGGCAGGCCGGACTTCTACGATGATGAAGAGGAGTTCTCCTACATGCAGTTATTAGGTGGGTTTATGTAGACCACTCTGATCGACGGGACTACAGGGAATATATTTAGTTGGACATTCACATTTTGTTATTTTGTGTCTTTTGAACAAATATGTATTTATTCAGCTCAATAATACCATCATATTCTAGAGGTTGGATAACACGTCTATGTACCTTATAAATCTATTACAGTCTTCCGCTTAAATAAATTCAAATATATCTGGAGTATGATGTGTTGTTTTGGTATATTCCTATTCATGTTTAATGTACTAATACGGACAACATTCAATCATCATTATCTATGTTGCATAAGTGATGTATTGGAACTCGGGAGTTAGGCTCCTACATGACCCCCGATTTTCAGGCCGTTACACTTAAGTACTTGGATTATAACATAAAAGTGTTTCACCATCCGGAGTATGAATATATTCCAGGCTGAATATATACAAGTGCTTGTTTCAAAATTTATAAAATATCAAAATGTAACTGTCCAACTAATTCATGTAACCCTGTAATCCCGTCGAATCAGAACAAGGTCTACAGAGACCCGCCTAATAGCTGAATATAGGAGAATTCCTCTTCCTCATCCATGAAGTCAATTTCAACTGATAGGCTCCATCATCACATGTATCTACAACAGAGTCTGGTTGGTGTTTTAAAACACCGTCCTAGAGTGGGAGTGAGTGATCAACTCAGTGGTACTATAAGATAAAGGTTAACATGTTATCAATTCAATCAAGCAGTAATGATAAAACAGTACAATAATCATATCCTAAGTACTCTTGTTAATGCAGGAATGGTATGCTATAAGGATGCATGCCCTCGCCTGCACTCCCTCAACGACATCATCTCACGACCGTGCATGACAAACTCCCTAAACGTGCGCTTCCTCTCCAAAGCACATGCAATGTGGTACATGGTCGTGTTAGCCAATATTTAATTAAGTTTATTCATACAGCAGATTCGGGAAGCTAAGATACCTCCCTTTATATCACTTACCCAAACAATGATCCATCTAGGGTCGTCAATCCTAACTAATCACATACGATAGGCAAGTAATAGGGCATCACCCCTAATGAAGAGCAGTGACAGGTAAGTTCATGAGTTCACACTCGAGGTCACTACGGAGAGGCTTGTCACCTCAGCGTAGGTCTAATTTATACTCGAGGTCACTATGGGAGGCTTGTCACCTGAACGTACGCTGACAGTTCGAATACGGTGTCCCATACACCACCATATCCGACTCACGAGTCTGGGTTGCTCATTAGTAACTATGGGGAGGCTCGTCACCCCAGCGTAGGCCGATAGCTCAACCACGGTGTCCCATACACCACCATGTCCGGTTCATGAGTCTTAGCGGATCTTGGTACCATGGCTAAACGGGTTTTACATTGATAAGTGGTACCTTAGATTCAAGCAGTAGTATCCATATATGGTAAACAAATAATAGGCCAATCGGATTATTTGACATGTGCGATTGGTACGAGCGCACATTGAATCGATCGACATGGAGTGCATAAGTACTCCACGGGGCTTAACCACTGTCGACAACCACCGTACGACTCGGATTCATCGAACATATCTAATATGGAGAAATTAGTTCGACCAACCCATCGGGAACCGTTACCGATTTCCTGGACTACGTAGTAGTCCCAATCATATTCAAATGCAATAAGTAGATATGTGATAATCATAACAACAATTAACAAACAATTCAAATACATTAATCATTTGAGCATTTACCAAACACATAGAATATGTTATCATACATAGACATTTTATACATAAATCATGTATTCGAAATTAAGGTTACATGGAGGAATCATACATATAGACAAGGTAGTTGAGAATCCTATTTTAACACCTTTAACAACTACAAGTCATCAACTATTGCTCATTCAGACATTTTATTAAACACTTAGACTGTATAATACTATATACACAACTAAATTATTTATAGCATGTATTTTGGCAAATCCTTTCATAAAGGAGTCGTCATAGACACAACACACATGTATTCTAGATTAATAGTCATCGCAAGCATAAATCATAATTTCACTTTCATTCAAACATTTTAACAAACACATGGAAAACATTTTATATTCACATAGTTCACACACATGTATAATGTACTCAATACATCGTAACTAAGATCATATGGTAGCAATCAAGTCAGACACAAACCATTACAAACATTGAAAGCCTTAAAAACTATAACCTAAACATTTATAGTCCGTACCTTTCGTCGGTTTGCTCGTTACGAACTCAGTTCGTTCACTATGCTTCCGTCTACAGCACAACGGCTACCTAAATCACGAAATAGGTTAGCTATCTCATCGATTCCTCTATTTAGATTTCTAAAATGAAATTAGGGTTAGGATTTCTTATCCAAATTGGAGTTGAAATGACTCGTGTAGCTAGATGTAGAGGCGATCTAGTGCATGTAGGCGTAAGGGAGAAACACTGCCTCGATCTCCCAAACTCTCTCTTCTCATCACTCTTTTCTCTTCTTTTCTTTTTTCTCTCCTAGGGTTTGGAGAAAATTCGTATGGAATGAGAATGAGGTAGTTTAGGGTCCTTAAATAGGCCCAGAACTGGTTCAAATGGCCCCAGAGCCATGACATACTTAGATTATAGCCAAAGGGTGTCTGTTTTGGAAAAACAGGACTCATCCGGAGGCCCATTTCTTGCCTGCGTCATAGAGTAAGTTCTCTGACCATGGATCTAAGCCAGGTTAAGGTTTCGGTCTGATCGGATTTGTGGATCAACCATGGAGGACCTGTATCAGTTCAATGGTCACCGTCACTCGATTAGGGCCACTAGTATACTGACCTGTGCAAGGAAATTTTCCTGATCCAAGGGTGTAATTGGGTCAGAATCTGATGGTCCAAAGTCTTCAATTTCACTCGTAAGCGAATGGTCCAATTTACTTAAGTTTGAGTTCATTTTCTAAATGCATTCGTGTTTCTCACACACTTTGCTCAGGGCTCAAGTTGTGCATTTCTGGATACTATGTGGGTTCGATTCTCGCGATGCTTTTAAAGCCCAGTACGGCGGTCATAACCTTTTAGTTTCACGGTAATCAAACTTTCGATGCGCGGTCCAGATCCGATGTAGAGTTTCAATGCGCTCCCGAGAGCAACTGGATTTTGAGATTGCTCCTAGGTTCTAAAGTAATGTTAAGTTAGCGATTCTAATGGTTTTGGGTCTTGTAGTTCGTATAGATAGTGGTTCAAGATAATTCACCGATTAACTTAGTTTAGTACTTAACTAATTTTCATCTAATTTCTACCGAATTCGATCCTTAGTGATTTTTGCCTAAGGTGATACTCGGGTCTTTGTGTGAATTTTTTCGAGATGTTACAACAAATGGCCCCTCTACCAATTAGATGTTCATAATGCTTTCTTACATGGTGATATGTCCCTTCCGCCTGGTTTTTCCCGAAAGGAGGAGTCTTGAGTTTTCCTTCTCCACAAGTCTCTTTATGAACTCAAATAGGCATTTCGACAATGGTTTGCTAAATTTTTCACCGCCTTACATATTGCAGACTACATACAATCCAAGGCTGACTATTTTCTTTTCACACGGCACCATGGCAAAACATTTACTACCATTTTGGTTTATGTTGATGATGTTATTATTACTGGTAGCGATCTCTCTGCCATAAATGCTTTAAAATCCTTTTTTGCATCGCCAGTTTCAGATTAAAGATCTTAAATCACTTAAATTCTTTCTTGGCATTAAGGTATCTTGTTCTTGTCGCGGTATTTATCTCAGCTAATGTAAATATACCCTTAATATCCTTTTTGATTCTGGATTACTTGGTGCTCGACCGACTAAGTTACCTATGGATGTTAGCACTAAGCTTTCTGATGATATCGGCGATCTGCTCTTTGATCCGACCCTCTATCGTCGCTTGGTTGGTAGCTGTATCTACCTTACTATTACTCGACCCGATATTGTCTGCTCGGTCCAGACTCTTAGTCAATTTATGAGCAAACCACGATGCAACACTTTGAATTCTTCGTTATCTCAAAGGAACACTAGGACAAGGCTTGCTTATGTCTTCTTTCAGTCCCTTCACCTTGAAGGCCTATTGTGATTCTGATTGGGCAAGCTGTCCTATGACTCGTCGCTCTCTGACCGGTTATTGCACTTTTCTTGGTGACTCTCCTCTTTCTTGGAAAACAAAGAAGCAAATAGCTGTTTCTCGTTCTTCTGCAGAGGCCGAGTATCGCTCCATAGCCTCTACAAGTTGTGAACTTACTTGACTCATTTATTTGCTTCACGATCTTAATGTTCGCAATGTCGGCCCAGCCTTATTATTTTGCAATAATCAAGCTGCTCTTCATATAGCTGGTAATCCCGTCTTTCATGAACGAACAAAACACATTGAGCGTAATTGCCATCTCATTCGTGACAAGATTCAATCAGAATTATGTTCCATCATGTCTTCAAATTGCTGATTTATTCACCAAACCTTTGGGAAAAGAACTATTCCACCGTTTGAGCACTAAGTTGGGAGTCTTTAATGTTCAGTCTCCAACTTGAGGGGGAGTATTAGATTGTAAATCTCTCTAGCTATGTAATATTCTCTTCAGCTATGTAATATCCTATATTTAACACCTAGGATCTTTCTTACAACTATGCATATTGTTGTAATCATATTATAAAGAGGGTGTTTTTCCTCCAATACAATATACAAAAATTCCAAACGTATTAGTGAGTGACCTATAGTGTAATTTTGGTGGTGCACTTTAAGATGCATGGTAGGTTGTTGATCAATGGAAACTGCTTGTGATGCATGTTTCAGGTTTTTCTTACCCTATGCATGCCTGATGCTGTGGGCCATATCATGATATATGCATGTTATATCTATACCATCCATCTATTTTGCAAGCTTATTTTAGGAAATGAATCCAAAAACTTAAAGCATATCCAAAGCTCAAGTGGACTACACACTGGAAATATTGGTGATGGAACGCCCACCATTTAAAAGTTCTCGAGGGCACAAAAGTTTTGAATGAAGCTGATATTTGTGTCTTCCCTTTATCTAGGTCCGAGAGACCTTATCAACAGGTTGGATGGCAAATTAGCATCATGGTGGGCCTTAGGAAGGTTTTAACTGTTGTTACCATTATCCCATCATTTTCCGTGGTGTGTTTCACTTGAGCTTTGGATCTACTTAATTTATGGGTTCATCGTCTAAAATGAGCTGGCACCGTACCAAAATCGTGGAAAGTTTGGTTCAGAAACGGTTTTAAGCCGTTTTTGATTGGAAACGGTTCTCCACTTGCTTTGTCATTTTCAATTCATTGTTGTTTATTTTGTTATTTTCACTATTTTATTGGTGTGTCCTAATTAAGTTGTGGATCCTCTTAGTTTTTATTATGTTGTTTTATTGTTTTATTTTAAAACAGATGGACGGAATGGATCCAGTTAGGTACCTCTCAGTGGACCCCACAAAGCCCAAGAGGTACACTGCTCTATCCGTACCGCAGACTACCGATTCATTTAACCCATTTTCTTACGCCAGAAGCCCTAAAAGCTTCATTTCGCAGACCGAGTATCCGTCTCCCTCTCTCAATCTCCCTCCGTCTCCTGATCTCAACCCTCTCTCTCTCTCTCTCTCTCTCTCTCTCTCTCTCTCTCCCGCTCTCACACTCCCTCTCTCGCAAATCCCAGCCCTCTTCCCAATCAAACTCTCCGGCGAAAATCCGCCCCTGCCGCAACTCAGATCTGGTCCGGCCAGCAGTCTCCACCCTTCACCTCTTCTCCCCCTCCCTTCTCTGATCAGGTACTCATACGTATTGGTGTATTTCGATTCACATTTCTATTTTTTTGTTGTCATTTATCAATTGAAGATTTATGGTTTCTTGTGAGGAAGCACGAGCTTACAAAAGCTCTTGCAACAACAAGCTCGATAAGGTGCCGAATCCATGGCAACCATACATTTCTCTAGATCCGTAACAAGCAGGAGCTTGCAATCGTTTGATGGGCTTCAGCTATCGACAGTCGAGGCCGCCACCATCATCGCTCCAAAGTACATGTCAATTGATGCATGTAAAATGTGGGATGATGACCGATGCCCGCCAGTTGTTCGATGAAATCCGTGCACATCACTGCGTGACTGAAAATTTCACATACCATTTTATTACTCATATGACCTGTTCTCTGCTTCCTAATCACACAACTTGAATATCTAGGTACGTTCTTTGTTGTGGAAAAGATTCAGCAGCAAAGCTATGGGAGGTGGGCAACGGAAGACTGGTCAAACAATATCTTGGAGTTGTCCATACACAGCTATGTTACCAGGTGAAGTTTAGTATTCTCTTGGCAAGCATATCATTTTACCTATAATTTCAAAAAATGCACTTGCAATCGAAGTCTGTGTGAATTCTGATCTAACAAGGTAGGCTTGGCATTTGGAGTGGCATGCGGCTTCTGTTTTCTCCCATTTCTGTTCTAACTCTCAAGTAGTAGCATATCTCACCTGTATTTTGGAATGCGCCTATTGCATCAACCTTAGGAACTGGGAACCTTCAAACTATGTCCACAAACACCACTAATTCTAACCATTTCTGATGATAGTTTTTTTTTCTTAGGCCCATTGAAGTACTGTTTGATTGGTTCATGAAATCATTGAGCTCCTCACGTACATATTTCAAAGCATCGATGTTGCTGGTCAGTAAAGTTTTACCATTAATCCATCCATGCAGCACGTGTATCCAATTTGGTTTTTCAAAATTGTGGGTCCCGCTGGATGAAAAGTCTGAACATGGTTCAACCAATTGGTATCCATCCATCAAATGGACAGCTAAAAGTAACAGGATCAAAGGTCCAAACTCAGTCAGCAAAATAAATAGTTAAGATTGCCAAATCAGTGTGATTTGAGAATGTGCTTCTCCACAATGGGGCTGAGGATCCGAATGGTTAGTTTATGATGGATGAGTTGCCCCAGCCATAGTTCTAAAACTTGCTGACTCAACTTGAAACTCGGTTGACTTAAGTTGACTCGGCGAGATTTCAAGCCCATTGGAAAAATCAGTGATGGGACTGGCTCTGCCTATACTTGGAGATCCCCGTTGAGTTTACTCAAATGGTTCAAAAAATCCTGCATTTGTTTACAATATTTCCCTTAAGACATTGATATTTTTTGAGCTGCAGTGGTTGATACATGTAAAAATACTGATACTCTAAACACCAGCTCTAAGACATCCAGCAATACGGTTTCATATTGGAGTTATTTAATACTCTAGCAGTGGGTGATGGTTGATACGCGGGCAAGTGGAAATTGTGCATGGCATACATCAAGCATACATTAACTCAAATTAAACAGCTTAAATTATGAAACCTACTGTAACTAACTCCAAATCCCAAAAAATAAGATTGATTGAACAATATTAGTGGATGCTTCTTTGCTGAAACAGGACTGTTGGAATTTTTTTTTTTGTTTTTCATTTTTTTTTTGTTTTCATTTCAACTGTTGCTAGATTTGCACCAATCTGATGTTTTAGACAAGTAAATACAATTTTTAGTTCACAATACATCTAAACTTGGAGCCATAATTTGGCCAGTTCAGTTTGAATTAATTGTATGCCATGCGTACAAGTTCTCAATGCATGTGTATCATCCACAACACCCCCACATTGAATTACTTTTATTTCATGTATGCAATTTTGAAGTGCCTGTGTATCACTATCAGTCATCACACTATGCTAGAGTATCAAAGTTTTTCTTTATCCGTCAACACGGAGTCATGGACCCCATGGATACCCAACAGGCACACAACATCACAGACTGCCACATTGACATTGAACTTGTAGATTCTTAAACGTCTAATTACAGTTATCTCCAGTAGCATAGAACATTCCAGGCAATGCATGAATACCATATTCTTGTAGACTTACTATGAGAGGCCATCCTTTCAAAGTCAAATTATTACCACCTTGATTTGACCCTGTCAAAATAGGAAAGTTACTGTCAGTGATAAATGTTATGAGATATTCCTCTTTGCTGTAGAACAAGCACGTGATGAATGTTACGAGATAATCCTCTTCACTATAGAACAAGCACACAAAAATTAGGCAGAAAAATCTGGTGTTGAGATATCATTGAGCAGGTAATTACAATCTATAGATATGAGTGGTGGTTTCAAACAGGCTTTTGATGTCTTGATTTTTCACATTTATCATGCTCCTCTCAGGCACGATGCAGGTTTGAGATGGGTCTTATTTTTTCAAATCTTGATGTCTTGTTTTTTCAAACAGGCTTTTGATGTCTTGATGTCTTATTTTTTTACATTTACACCAATTTCTGCTCATTTGAAATTTCTTACAAGAGATGGCATGCAACTATGTCCAGTTTTAGCTTCTTTGATATTTCCTGCAAAAGAAGGCTAACAACTATCAGTGTGGAATGTTCTAGCAAGCCAGGGGTTCTGGGTGGTCAGATTTTCTACGAGCAGGGCCTTAATCTTCTAAGCTTTTGGTTCGTTTTCTGTTTAGTTAGTTTGCTAGCAGGGATTCCTAGTGAAGTATGCAAGTTGTCTCCATCCTTGTTGGAGCCTTTCGTGTGGTCTATGTTCTTATCAGCCTAAGCTTCTTCAAGTTTTGTCTCTCTCAGGTTTCTGTCGTTCAAGTTGGATTGGTGCATCAGTTTTAAGGTGTTCTTTACTTGGAATATAGGATGGTAATTTTGGATTGGTAAAAATATTGACCAGGATCACAATGGTCCATATTTCAGATTGCATGACCCGGAATGGAAAATGTAGTGGGGTTGGCGAATTTTGGTAAACATCCTTGACAACAAAATGATGCCTTGCCTACTAATGCAATGCCTAAGACACTTGGTTGCTGCAGTTCTATCCATTTTTATTTTATTTTTGAGCTACAGGTCTTTCATGTGGTATCCTTTAATGGCCTAGAAGTGTTTTCCACTTGTAGGGAAAAGAGAGGGGCAAGCCTCCATCTCCAATGAAGCAGGAGAGCCTCTTTACCAAAGATCAACTGCCATGTCTCATATATTGAGCTTTTCTTCTTCCTCTCGTGGTCTTTTTTTTTTCTTAACTAGGTGCTAACATCCTTTAAGAAAAGATGTCTAGACTCTTAACTGAAATTATGTTCTATCAGTCAATGTTGAATGTACATGCATGTGTAATTGGGATGTGAAATTCGGCTATGCAATAACCAGTTGATTATCCGGGAGTCTTCTAACTTCCCCATCTTTTTTAGAAATTATTGAGAATTTGAGGTGCTTTTGCAATAACCAGTTGATTATAGCCTACAGATGTCTACGCTCCATAGTCTTTTGTTAATTCTTTTTTTTTTTTTTAATGATTTCATTTCATAATTTATTGCTTTGATTGATGTTCATAACCAGGTCTTCACGTGAATGACTCCATACAGCTTGGGGAGGGCTGTATGTGTTTCTCGAAAATGGAAGTATACCATTCACCATATGGTCTTTTGGCACAGCGCATGCCTAGAAGCTTGGTTCCAAAAATGAAGCAGTTGCAAATTTCAAGTGGAGCTATTTGTTTACAAGTCCCACTTGAAAGTGATCCAATTTCTATTTGGAGCCTAGTTCTTCAATTTGAATACCGAGAAAGGTAATTACTGATTTTCCGCTTAACTGATTTTCTCATTCATTTCAATGAAGAATCCAGATGCAGCATATGTAATTCATGAAAGACTTTGCAGTTCTAATTTCTGAGAACCCAAGCTGTATTATGACTGTGGGGGTATTATAGTTCTTGGGCTGAATTAACAGTGTTTTAGTTCAGAATAGCATTCCATGAGGCTGGGTTACCTTTAACTTGATATGTCAGTACTATTCCACCAGAATTGTATTGCCCACTCTGTAAAGAAGTAATTAAAAATACTATCCTGAAGCAAGGTGTCCCGTATCGGTATCGGTTGGCGTAACGGTGACCTCCAAAACCGATACGGATACGGTGGCGTAACGACGATACAAGGGTGTAATAGCCCGTAACGGCGCAAATTTTTTTTTTTTTTTGTTAAAAAAATATGAAAAAATATGGATCAAATTCGGAATATTTTAAGCATTCCAAATATGCATTCATTTATAAACTGGAACATGTTTATGGTGGTGTAACGGTCCACTCTTTGGTGAGAAGTTGTATCGGACTATCTGATGAATTTATGAACTAGATAATCTGAATTTGACTACAAAATTTATATATTTAATTTTCTAATTATCTACTATCAATGATAGATATATTAGAATGAATGTAATATGAAAATATCTTACATTAGGTGTTTGCAATTATTTTTGAGGAATTTCTCGAACATGCATAAATAGAAAAAAATATTTTAAAAAATATAAAATGGTACCCCATATCTATAAAATATACATTAACATGTTTTACTATGATTAACACATCACATGACATGATTAAAACAACAAAACAATCATTAAAAAATGATTTTTCGAATCTTTCAAAAAAGGGCCATAATTAATGCGTAAATAGAAAAAAATATTAAAAAAATATAAAATGGCACCCCAAATCTGTAAAATGCACATTAACACATTCTATTATGATTAACACATCACATGGCATGATTAAAACATCAAAACAATCATTAAAAAATGATTTTTTGAATTTTTAAAAAAAGGGCCATAATTAATCCGTAAATAGAAAAAAATATAAAATGGCACCCCCAGATCTATAAAATGCACATTAACATGTTCTACTATGATTAACACATCACATGGAATGATTAGAACAACAAAAAAATCATTAAAAAATGATTTTTCAAATTTTTCAAAAAAGGGCCCTAATTAATGCTAAATAGAAAAAAAATATAAAAAAATATAAAATGCACCCCAAATATGTAAAATGTACATTAACATGTTCTATTATGATTAGCACATCACATGGCATGAATAAAACATCAAAACAATCATTAAAAAATGATTTTTTGAATTTTTTAAAAAAGGGCTATAATTAATGCGTAAATAGAAAAAAATATTAAAAAAAATATAAAATGGCACCCCAAATCTATAAAATGCACATTAACATGTTCTCCTATGATTAACATATCACATGACATGATTAAAACAGCAAAATAATCATTAAAAAATGATTTTTTGAATTTTAAAAAAAAGGGCCATAATTAATGCGTAAATAGAAAAAAAAATAATAAAAAAATATAAAATGGCACCCCAAATCTGTAAAATGCATATTAACATGTTCTACTATGATTAACACATCACATGACATGATTAAAACAGCAAAAAAATCATTAAAAAATGATTTTTCGAATTTTTTAAAAAAAGGCCATATTTAATGTGTAAATAGAAAAAAATATAAAATATATATAAATGGCATTTGTTGTATATCCATGTGGTCCATCCTTTTTGCTCAGTTATTTCAGGGCATGGACCAAAAAATGAGGCTGATCCAAATCTTAGGTGGATCACAAAATGGGCCTTAAGAAGATTTAACGGCGGACATTCAATCCCAATTGCGTGGTCCAATTGAGATTTTGATCCCTTCATTTCAAGGATCATGTGTTAAAATGAACTTGAAAAATTATGAATGGCATGGATTTACCATACATAAATCAAGGTGGGCCCTACCGCATGCAATAAAATAGTGAGTGTGCACTATGCAGCGTGCACTGCAGATTATACAAAAAAAGAAAAAGAGAAAATTGCGTGGCTGTGAAACAGCTACGCCATTCTATTCGGTTTTGTTGGAAAAAGAAAAGAAAAGAGAGGGAAATGAAAAAAAAAGACGGAAAGCAGAGAGCGGACCAAACCGAGAGAGAGAGAGAGAGAGGGTTGCCGCTGCAGCCGTAGCAGCACCACAGCTATAACCGTAGCAGCCACAACAGCGCCGCAGCAGCAGCAGCGCCGCAGCAGCCGCAACAGCATTGTAAGAAGAAGAAGAAGAAGAAGAAGAAGAAGAAAGAGAATAAAGAGAAGATGAAGAAAAAAAAGAAAGTTTCTTTTTTTCATTTTTTTTTTTTTCAAGCCATAATAGCCGTTATGGCCCGTAACGGCCCTTACAGTCATAAAATTTCATAACGGCCGTTTCGACCCCGTATCGCGTAACGGTGTCAACCGTTACCGTTACGTATCGGCCGATATCGCCGTATCGTAACGGATACGGGACACCCTGGACCTAAAGGGCAAGTTCTGTTTCAGGAGTTTCTGTGACAAATGTTTAGTTTTATTTATTTATTTATTTAAGATTTGTATAATTTGATTTGGAATTAAAGCAATGGCGATCTTGTTATTTATTTATTTATTTCTGTGACAATATTTGTATAATTTTATTTATTTATTTAAGGTTTGTTATGTACAGAATGTGAAAATGCATAGACGTATCTAATTACATGCATATATTGTAATGGCCAAAGCATATATATCTCTTATGGGACTATTGAGGCTTGAGAGCATGCTTGATAAGCTAATTCTTTTTATCATTATATTTATTTATGCTTGAGCTTTTTCCTTCAGCTGAAACGATCTTATTGGCATTTCAAAATGAGATCTTGATGCTGGGAACTAACATAATGATTCCATCAATGCTTGTTCCAGCCAGTGTTCGAGTTGTCGGTATCGCTACAAGTTTCGCTGGCCAGAGATAAAGATATAATATCGTTATCGCCGATAATATCGCCGATAACCGGAAATGCAAGAAAAAGGGGGAAAACTTGAGGAAAATGATGGAATTTTTCAGTGAAACTTCAAGACATGGCTAAATACACATATTTACATATTTAGGAATAAAAAATTACGAAAAGAATACATTACATAATAAGTTTTCGTTTAATGGGACCCAAGAAGCATGCGATGCCATAAAAAATCACTTTAATAGCAACCAAAATGAGTTTATATATTACAAATGCAGCTGGCATACATTAATTAAGACACGTAAAAGTAAATGAACTCAAATAAAAAAATAAATATATGATTGGTCTAGAACTTTTGTGGCCCATTAATCGTCGATCACCACTTTTTCCTTTGGTATGGTCCACTTGATAATTGGATGTGCTTATTTTTTGGATAATAGGCTAAAATGATTTGGTATCTACACTGTTAACTCATTTTGACAAATCATTTTATGGTATGGGTCAAAAAATGAAACGAATCCAAATCTTAGGTGGACCACACCACATGAAAAAGTGATTATTGAATGGCAACCATTAAAAAAATTACGGGGGCTACATAAGTTTTGGAGCAAGCTAATATTTATGTTTTCCCTTCTTCTAGGTCTATTAGACCTTATGAACAAATTGGATGGAAAATATACATCATGATGGGCCCCAGGAAAGCTTCAACGGTGGATATCATTCCCACCACAACTTCCTATGGTGTGGACCACTTGAGCCTCATATCTGGATACATTTTCGGCTCATTCCCTAAAATAACATATCAAAATGGATGGACGATGTAGATAAAACAAA